>OY748308.1:10114271-10121771 GCA_963556515.1 Nudaria mundana | reverse complement strand
TTGGTGTTGGTGTTGGTGTTGGTGTTGGTGTTGGTGTTGGTGTTGGTGTTGGTGTTGGTGTTGGTGTTGGTGTTGGTGTTGGTGTTGGTGTTGGTGTTGGTGTTGGTGTTGGAGTTGGAGTTGGTGTTGGTGTTGGTGTTGGTGTTGGTGTTGGTGTTGGTGTTGGTGTTGGTGTTGGTGTTGGTGTTGGTGTTGGTGTTGGTGTAGGTGTTGGTGTTGGTGTTGGTGTTGGAGTTGGTGTTGGTGTTGGTGTTGGAGTTGGTGTTGGTGTTGGTGTTGGTGTTGGTGTTGGTGTTGGTGTTGGTGTAGGTGTTGGTGTTGGTGTTGGTGTTGGTGTTGGTGTTGGTGTTGGTGTTGGTGTTGGTGTAGGTGTTGGTGTTGGTGTTGGTGTTGGAGTTGGTGTTGGTGTAGGTGTTGGTGTAGGTGTTGGTGTTGGTGTTGGTGTAGGTGTTGTTGTTGGTGTTGGTGTTGGAGTTGGAGTTGGTGTTGGTGTTGGAGTTGGTGTTGGTGTTGGTGTTGGTGTTGGTGTTGGTGTTGGTATTGGTGTTGGTGTTTATTATAATGTCACGTACACGTTTATGTTTTGAACCCTGCCCCTTAAACTAGGCTACGCCTGTATCTTAAGGAGCAGATCAAAATTCAACATTATTTACGTCATATATATTATAGATAGGTACAGATATACCATGACCCCTTTCAATTATAGCGTCTGTTATATATTGAGTTGGTGTTGGTGTTGGTGTTGGTGTAGGTGTTGGTGTTGGTGTTGGTGTTGGAGTTGGTGTTGGTGTAGGTGTTGGTGTAGGTGTTGGTGTTGGTGTTGGTGTTGGTGTTGGTGTTGGTGTTGGTGTTGGTGTTGGTGTTGGTGTTGGTGTTGGTGTTGGTGTTGGTGTTGGTGTTGGTGTTGGTGTTGGTGTTGGTGTTGGTGTTGGTGTTGGTGTTGGTGTTGGTGTTGGTGTTGGTGTTGGTGTTGGTGTTGGTGTTGGTGTTGGTGTTGGTGTTGGTGTTGGTGTTGGTGTTGGTGTTGGTGTTGGTGTTGGTGTTGGTGTTGGTGTTGGTGTTGGTGTTGGTGTTGGTGTTGGTGTTGGTGTTGGTGTTGGTGTTGGTGTTGGTGTTGGTGTTGGTGTTGGTGTTGGTGTTGGTGTTGGTGTTGGTGTTGGTGTTGGTGTTGGTGTTGGTGTTGGTGTTGGTGTTGGTGTTGGTGTTGGTGTTGGTGTTGGTGTTGGTGTTGGTGTTGGTGTTGGTGTTGGTGTTGGTGTTGGTGTTGGTGTTGGTGTTGGTGTTGGTGTTGGTGTTGGTGTTGGTGTTGGTGTTGGTGTTGGTGTTGGTGTTGGTGTTGGTGTTGGTGTTGGTGTTGGTGTTGGTGTTGGTGTTGGTGTTGGTGTTGGTGTTGGTGTTGGTGTTGGTGTTGGTGTTGGTGTTGGTGTTGGTGTTGGTGTTGGTGTTGGTGTTGGTGTTGGTGTTGGTGTTGGTGTTGGTGTTGGTGTTGGTGTTGGTGTTGGTGTTGGTGTTGGTGTTGGTGTTGGTGTTGGTGTTGGTGTTGGTGTTGGTGTTGGTGTTGGTGTTGGTGTTGGTGTTGGTGTTGGTGTTGGTGTTGGTGTTGGTGTTGGTGTTGGTGTTGGTGTTGGTGTTGGTGTTGGTGTTGGTGTTGGTGTTGGTGTTGGTGTTGGTGTTGGTGTTGGTGTTGGTGTTGGTGTTGGTGTTGGTGTTGGTGTTGGTGTTGGTGTTGGTGTTGGTGTTGGTGTTGGAGTTGGAGTTGGTGTTGGTGTTGGTGTTGGAGTTGGAGTTGGTGTTGGTGTTGGTGTTGGTGTTGGTGTTGGTGTTGGTATTGGTGTTTATTATAATGTCACGTACACGTTTATGTTTTGAACCCTGCCCCCTTAAACTAGGCTACGCCTGTATCTTAAGGAGCAGATCAAAATTCAACATTATTTACGTCATATATATTATAGATAGGTACAGATATACCATGACCCCTTTCAATTATAGCGTCTGTTATATATTGAGTTGGTGTTGGTGTTGGTGTTGGTGTTGGTGTAGGTGTAGGTGTTGGTGTTATATAAACACCAACACCAATACCAACACCAACACCAACACCAACACCTACACCAACACCAACACCAACACCTACACCAACACCAACACCAACACCAACACCAACACCAACACCAACACCAACACCTACACCAACACCTACACCAACACCAACACCAACACCAACACCAACACCAACACCAACACCAACACCAACACCAACACCAACACCAACACCAACACCAACACCAACACCAACACCAACACCAACACCAACACCAAGACCAACACCAACACCAACACCAACACCAACACCAACACCAACACCTACACCTACACCAACACCAACACCAACACCTACACCAACACCAACACCAACTCCAACACCAACACCAACACCAACACCTACACCAACACCAACACCAACACCTACACCAACACCAACACCAACACCTACACCAACACCAACACCAACACCAACACCAACACCAACTCCAATACCAATACCAACAGCAACACCAACACCAACACCAACACCAACACCAACACCAACACCAACACCTACACCAACACCAACACCAACACCAACACCAACACCTACACCTACACCAACACCAACACCAACACCAACACCAACTCAATATATAACAGACGCTATAATTGAAAGGGGTCATGGTATATCTGTACCTATCTATAATATATATGACGTAAATAATGTTGAATTTTGATCTGCTCCTTAAGATACAGGCGTAGCCTAGTTTAAGGGGGCAGGGTTCAAAACATAAACGTGTACGTGACATTATAATAAACACCAATACCAACACCAACACCAACACCAACACCAACACCAACACCAACTCCAACTCCAACACCAACACCAACACCAACTCCAACACCAAACCAACACCAACACCAACACCAACACCAACTCAATATATAACAGACGCTATAATTGAAAGGGGTCATGGTATATCTGTACCTATCTATAATATATATGACGTAAATAATGTTGAATTTTGATCTGCTCCTTAAGATACAGGCGTAGCCTAGTTTAAGGGGCAGGGTTCAAAACATAAACGTGTACGTGACATTATAATAAACACCAACACCAATACCAACACCAACACCAACACCAACACCAACACCAACACCAACACCAACACCAACTCCAACTCCAACACCAACACCAACACCAACACCAACACCAACACCAACACCAACACCAACACCAACACCAACACCAACACCAACACCAACACCAACACCAACACCAACACCAACACCAACACCAACACCAACACCAACACCAACACCAACACCAACACCAACACCAACACCAACACCAACACCAACACCAACACCAACACCAACACCAACACCAACACCAACACCAACACCAACACCAACACCAACACCAACACCAACACCAACACCAACTCCAACTCCAACACCAACACCAACACCAACTCCAACTCCAACACCAACACCAACACCAACACCAACACCAATCCGGAGTCAAAAGCCGATGCACTACCGACCACGCCACCGAAGCAGTTAAATAGCGATTCCTTCTGGTTTCAAACTAAGCAGAGCTTATACTATGACAACTAGGCACATTACTAGGTCGTCAAGTTGCGGGCTACTCTTTATACTCGTAGTGAGAGTCACTCAGTATCGCTAGACGTGCGTCGTCGCGTCTTACCATCAGACGGGCGGCGTCCGTTTGGTGTACTTAATATATATAAAAAAATATAAGTACTTATAGAAATACTTCTAAACATACATTTTAATAGAGAAATACATCTAAACAAACATTTGCAGGTCGTTTAAATATTTTACCCGTATTGGAAGTCGATGGGATATTTATATGTATTACTAGCTGATCGCCGTAGCTTCACCCGCGATTTACTCGTTCCCGGTTTCCGTGGGAACACATTACCGGGATAAAAAGTAGCTTATGTTACTCAGGGTGAATGCACCAACACCAACACCAACACCAACACCAACACCTACACCAACACCAACACCAACACCTACACCAACACCTACACCAACACCAACTCCAACACCAACACCAACACCAACACCTACACCAACACCAACACCAACACCTACACCAACACCAACACCAACACCTACACCAACACCAACACCAACACCAACACCAACACCAACACCAACACCAACACCAACACCAACACCAACTCAATATATAACAGACGCTATAATTGAAAGGGGTCATGGTATATCTTTACCTATCTATAATATATATGACGTAAATAATGTTGAATTTTGATCTGCTCCTTAAGATACAGGCGTAGCCTAGTTTAAGGGGGCAGGGTTCAAAACATAAACGTGTACGTGACATTATAATAAACACCAATACCAACACCAACACCAACACCAACACCAACACCAACACCAACACCAACACCAACACCAACACCAACACCAACACCAACACCAACACCAACACCAACACCAACACCAACACCAACACCAACACCAACACCAACACCAACACCAACACCAACACCAACACCAACACCAACACCAACACCAACACCAACTCGAACACCAACACCAACACCAACACCAACAGCAACACCAACACCAACACCAACACCAACACCAACACCAACACCAACACCAACACCAACACCAACTCAATATATAACAGACGCTATAATTGAAAGGGGTCATGGTATATCTGTACCTATCTATAATATATATGACGTAAATAATGTTGAATTTTGATCTGCTCCTTAAGATACAGGCGTAGCCTAGTTTAAGGGGGCAGGGTTCAAAACATAAACGTGTACGTGACATTATAATAAACACCAATACCAACACCAACACCAACACCAACACCAACACCAACACCAACACCAACACCAACACCAACACCAACACCAACACCAACACCAACACCAACACCAACACCAACACCAACACCAACACCAACACCAACACCAACACCAACACCAACACCAACACCAACACCAACACCAACACCAACACCAACACCAACACCAACACCAACACCAACACCAACACCAACACCAACACCAACACCAACACCAACACCAACACCAACTCGAACACCAACACCAACACCAACACCAACACCAACACCAACACCAACACCAACACCAACACCAACACCAACACCAACACCAACACCAACACCAACACCAACACCAACACCAACACCAACACCAACACCAACACCAACACCAACACCAACACCAACACCAACACCAACACCAACTCCAACACCAACACCAACACCAACACCAACTCCAACACCAACTCCAACACCAAACCAACACCAACACCAACACCAACACCAACACCAACACCAACACCAACACCAACACCAACACCAACACCAACACCAACACCAACACCAACACCAACTCCAACTCCAACACCAACACCAACACCAACACCAACACCAACACCAACACCAACACCAACACCAACACCAACACCAACACCAACACCAACACCAACACCAACACCAACACCAACACCAACACCAACACCAACACCAACACCAACACCAACTCCAACTCCAACACCAACACCAACACCAACACCAACACCAACACCAACACCAACACCAACACCAACACCAACACCAACACCAACACCAACACCAACACCAACACCAACACCAACACCAACACCAACACCAACACCAACACCAACACCAACACCAACACCAACACCAACACCAACACCAACACCAACACCAACACCAACACCAACACCAACACCAACACCAACACCAACACCAACACCAACACCAACACCAACACCAACACCAACACCAACACCAACTCCAACTCCAACACCAACACCAACACCAACTCCAACTCCAACACCAACACCAACACCAACACCAACACCAATCCGGAGTCAAAAGCCGATGCACTACCGACCACGCCACCGAAGCAGTTAAATAGCGATTCCTTCTGGTTTCAAACTAAGCAGAGCTTATACTATGACAACTAGGCACATTACTAGGTCGTCAAGTTGCGGGCTACTCTTTATACTCGTAGTGAGAGTCACTCAGTATCGCTAGACGTGCGTCGTCGCGTCTTACCATCAGACGGGCGGCGTCCGTTTGGTGTACTTAATATATATAAAAAAATATAAGTACTTATAGAAATACTTCTAAACATACATTTTAATAGAGAAATACATCTAAACAAACATTTGCAGGTCGTTTAAATATTTTACCCGTATTGGAAGTCGATGGGATATTTATATGTATTACTAGCTGATCGCCGTAGCTTCACCCGCGATTTACTCGTTCCCGGTTTCCGTGGGAACACATTACCGGGATAAAAAGTAGCTTATGTTACTCAGGGTGAATGCACCAACACCAACACCAACACCAACACCAACACCTACACCAACACCAACACCAACACCTACACCAACACCTACACCAACACCAACTCCAACACCAACACCAACACCAACACCTACACCAACACCAACACCAACACCTACACCAACACCAACACCAACACCTACACCAACACCAACACCAACACCAACACCAACACCAACACCAACACCAACACCAACACCAACACCAACTCAATATATAACAGACGCTATAATTGAAAGGGGTCATGGTATATCTGTACCTATCTATAATATATATGACGTAAATAATGTTGAATTTTGATCTGCTCCTTAAGATACAGGCGTAGCCTAGTTTAAGGGGGCAGGGTTCAAAACATAAACGTGTACGTGACATTATAATAAACACCAATACCAACACCAACACCAACACCAACACCAACACCAACACCAACACCAACACCAACACCAACACCAACACCAACACCAACACCAACACCAACACCAACACCAACACCAACACCAACACCAACACCAACACCAACACCAACACCAACACCAACACCAACACCAACACCAACACCAACACCAACACCAACTCGAACACCAACACCAACACCAACACCAACAGCAACACCAACACCAACACCAACACCAACACCAACACCAACACCAACACCAACACCAACACCAACACCAACTCAATATATAACAGACGCTATAATTGAAAGGGGTCATGGTATATCTGTACCTATCTATAATATATATGACGTAAATAATGTTGAATTTTGATCTGCTCCTTAAGATACAGGCGTAGCCTAGTTTAAGGGGGCAGGGTTCAAAACATAAACGTGTACGTGACATTATAATAAACACCAATACCAACACCAACACCAACACCAACACCAACACCAACACCAACACCAACACCAACACCAACACCAACACCAACACCAACACCAACACCAACACCAACACCAACACCAACACCAACACCAACACCAACACCAACACCAACACCAACACCAACACCAACACCAACACCAACACCAACACCAACACCAACACCAACACCAACACCAACAC
>OY748308.1:9794271-9944271 GCA_963556515.1 Nudaria mundana | reverse complement strand
TTGGTGTTGGTGTTGGTGTTGGTGTAGGTGTTGGTGTTGGTGTTGGTGTAGGTGTTGGTGTTGGTGTTGGTGTAGGTGTTGGTGTTGGTGTTGGTGTAGGTGTTGGTGTTGGTGTTGGTGTTGGAGTTGGTGTTGGTGTAGGTGTTGGTGTAGGTGTTGGTGTTGGTGTTGGTGTAGGTGTTGGTGTTGGTGTTGGTGTTGGTGTTGGTGCATTCACCCTGAGTAACATAAGCTACTTTTTATCCCGGTAATGTGTTCCCACGGAAACCGGGAACGAGTAAATCGCGGGTGAAGCTACGGCGATCAGCTAGTAATACATATAAATATCCCATCGACTTCCAATACGGGTAAAATATTTAAACGACCTGCAAATGTTTGTTTAGATGTATTTCTCTATTAAAATGTATGTTTAGAAGTATTTCTATAAGTACTTATATTTTTTTATATATATTAAGTACACCAAACGGACGCCGCCCGTCTGATGGTAAGACGCGACGACGCACGTCTAGCGATACTGAGTGACTCTCACTACGAGTATAAAGAGTAGCCCGCAACTTGACGACCTAGTAATGTGCCTAGTTGTCATAGTATAAGCTCTGCTTAGTTTGAAACCAGAAGGAATCGCTATTTAACTGCTTCGGTGGCGTGGTCGGTAGTGCATCGGCTTTTGACTCCGGATTGGTGTTGGTGTTGGTGTTGGTGTTGGTGTTGGTGTTGGTGTTGGAGTTGGAGTTGGTGTTGGTGTTGGTGTTGGTGTTGGTGTTGGTGTTGGTGTTGGTGTTGGTGTTGGTGTTGGTGTTGGTGTTGGTGTTGGTGTTGGTGTTGGTGTTGGTGTTGGTGTTGGTGTTGGTGTTGGTGTTGGTGTTGGTGTTGGTGTTGGTGTTGGTGTTGGTGTTGGTGTTGGTGTTGGTGTTGGTGTTGGTGTTGGTGTTGGTGTTGGTGTTGGTGTTGGTGTTGGTGTTGGTGTTGGTGTTGGAGTTGGAGTTGGTGTTGGTGTTGGTGTTGGAGTTGGAGTTGGTGTTGGTGTTGGTGTTGGTGTTGGTGTTGGTGTTGGTGTTGGTGTTGGTATTGGTGTTTATTATAATGTCACGTACACGTTTATGTTTTGAACCCTGCCCCCTTAAACTAGGCTACGCCTGTATCTTAAGGAGCAGATCAAAATTCAACATTATTTACGTCATATATATTATAGATAGGTACAGATATACCATGACCCCTTTCAATTATAGCGTCTGTTATATATTGAGTTGGTGTTGGTGTAGGTGTTGGTGTTGGTGTTGGTGTTGGTGTTGGTGTTGGTGTAGGTGTAGGTGTTGGTGTTGGTGTTGGTGTTGGTGTTGGTGTAGGTGTTGGTGTTGGTGTTGGTGTTGGTGTTGGTGTTGGTGTTGGTGTTGGTGTTGGTATTGGAGTTGGTGTTGGTGTTGGTGTTGGTGTTGGTGTTGGTGTAGGTGTTGGTGTTGGTGTTGGTGTAGGTGTTGGTGTTGGTGTTGGTGTAGGTGTTGGTGTTGGTGTTGGTGTAGGTGTTGGTGTTGGTGTTGGTGTTGGAGTTGGTGTTGGTGTAGGTGTTGGTGTAGGTGTTGGTGTTGGTGTTGGTGTAGGTGTTGGTGTTGGTGTTGGTGTTGGTGTTGGTGCATTCACCCTGAGTAACATAAGCTACTTTTTATCCCGGTAATGTGTTCCCACGGAAACCGGGAACGAGTAAATCGCGGGTGAAGCTACGGCGATCAGCTAGTAATACATATAAATATCCCATCGACTTCCAATACGGGTAAAATATTTAAACGACCTGCAAATGTTTGTTTAGATGTATTTCTCTATTAAAATGTATGTTTAGAAGTATTTCTATAAGTACTTATATTTTTTTATATATATTAAGTACACCAAACGGACGCCGCCCGTCTGATGGTAAGACGCGACGACGCACGTCTAGCGATACTGAGTGACTCTCACTACGAGTATAAAGAGTAGCCCGCAACTTGACGACCTAGTAATGTGCCTAGTTGTCATAGTATAAGCTCTGCTTAGTTTGAAACCAGAAGGAATCGCTATTTAACTGCTTCGGTGGCGTGGTCGGTAGTGCATCGGCTTTTGACTCCGGATTCTCGGTTTCGATTCCCGGGTCGAAAATATACATAAAAAATATTTGTGTGTTCCACTAATGTTTGTTTCGGAGTTTGTGTGTTTTCTATGTACATGATGTATGTATTTAGAAATATATAAGTATGTTTATCACTCGTCTAGATCCCATAGCACAAGCTTATAGCTTAGTTTGGGCTAGATTACCAGTGCTAGAATGTCTAAAAAATATTTATTTATTTAATGGTAGTAGCATAAAAAAAGTTGTTATTAATTACATAGGTACCTGTACATTACCCTCACAAATGTAAATGTGCAAAATATATTTTATAAAATTTCAGTTCTATGTTTCCCTAATTATGAACCTACTTAAAATTCCCTTTGTAACATTTTCCTGTTAACTTATTAGTTTAAGGTAGGGAAGAAAGGTTCATCATTTTGTGTACACCAATAAAACCTTTGATAAAGAACTAAGGTGAAATTTAGCAAGAAGTTTTCTCAATAAATGAGTGGAATAAGCCCTTCGGCGGCAATCAAATCTGCATGTTCGTAACCAGTTGAGAAAGAGGAAAAAAGAATCTTGTTTTCATAACCAGTTATTAACAAAGAATTTATTATTTGTGTGTGCCGATTGACAATCAGTTGACGTGCTGTCCACCACGGAAACCGTGAGTAATAAATAATAATAAATAATAATAAATAAAATGAGATTTCAATGGATCTTGCAAGTGGTACCTGCCCATCAACCGACGAAGCTTTGTCAAAGTTAAACATGTGGCACCTTTGTGGCAGTCCAGTTCCAGTCTAACTGCGATGCGGCTGAACTTCTATAGTTTTCGTGGAGCGACTGCCATCTGACCTCCACAACATATGGGCGATATCGAAGCGTAGGATTTGGTTTTAAGGCTCCAAATACCCGTAATATCCCATAATGGTTCGAATGAAAGGATCAATGTGGTTCACCTTACTTCTGTGCATTACTACACCCAACGTAACTTACTGTTACATAACTTTTGAGATTTCTAAGAGTAAGCTTTAAATATTTAAAAGAAATTGTATTACAAAAGAAGAAGAAAAAAGCTTGTTAGATATTAGATACGGCTCCATTCAGATGGAATATTTTTTTCGTTCTCTTTTCGCACGGTTAAATAATGTGTCCTATTTGGATTAAAAATAAAATTTGCCCATGAGTTTTTCTGATATTTTAGTTATATTATAAGTAGTGAAGCTTTCAATGATTATTATTATAATATCATTGAAAGTTTCAATAAAATCAATATCTCTATTTAACCTTGGGGTTCGTTATAAAAACATCTATTGAGGTGATTTTGATTGTCATTCCAACTTTTGCAAAAAAAAACTATGTCAATGCAAACTAGACTCTGGCATATTTAAAATTGTACAGCGACATTTTTAACACAGAATCTATGTATCTAATATTATGGACAAAGAATGGATTGGAAATGACACAAACAATTATTATGCTTACCTATTATATACTATTCCCTATTCTGACTTATTATCAATCTTATAAAGCCAGCTATGCGATTTAAAAAGACTCTAGAAGGTATAAAACTAAGTTTAATTTATTTTAATATCGAACTTAAAGATTTTTTTTTTGTGAAAAAAAGCAATCACATATACGATCTACTATCATTCACGTTAACCCCTCCAACTGAGCTGGTGCTTGTATTAGGAGTGGGTCAGTAGTGTGGTGACCTGTGATCGGACTCAAGTCCTCAATGCACAAGCCCAACTCCAAAGCCAACGGACTACGAACGTTTCGAAATTATGACGCAATTGGCGAATATTTTTGCCGAAACCAAAACTACTACGAGACGCTGACGTTACGGACTCAAAATTTTCAGATCATCATTCACCGAGCCTTTTCCCAACTCAGTTGGGGTCGGCTTTCCAGTCTAACTGCGATTCGGCTGAACTTCGATATTTTCCGTGAAGCGACTGCCATCTGACCTTCACAACCCATGGGCGATATCGAAGTTCTGCAGTTAGACCGGTCGGATTTTTGATTTAGGGCTCCAACTACCCCTAACGACTGCCATAGATGTTAGTATGACAACCGGGACCGACGGCTTAACGTGCTCTCCGAGGCACGGAGGGGTCGCAATGTATTAAGAAATGGTCACCCATCCTAAGACCGGCCTGAGTCGATGTTGCTTAACCTTTGCAATGTGTTAACATTGTCGGTTACCACTAGACCACGAGCCCCTCAAAATTGCAATTGAAGGTTTTTGTGTATATAATATTGACTGCCTCGGTGGCGTAGTGGTATATTCCCAGGTCGAATCAAATATTTGTGTGATTCACGAATGTTTGTTTCGGAGTTTGGGTGTTTTCTATGTATAATTTTGAAATATATAAGTATGTTTATCAGTTGTCTAGATCCCATAGCATAAGCTTATAGCTTAGTTTGGGCCAGATTAATAAAAAGATTAATAGAAAATATAAAAAAAAGAAGCCGCGAAAGAAGTGAGCGTCCGCTATGGGTTTATTAAGGTAGACTTTCGATTAGAATAATTACGAGTAGTACAACACTTTTACAACCTGTCTAAAATAGATTAATAAGGAGCGGTGTATTAAAAAGGTGCAAATTTTTGAACCCTTTAGTGTCGTTCAACATCAAACATTCACACACGTTGAACATTTTTAATGAACTATCGTGACCCGAATAAAATTCCATACGTTTAACCGTTCAGATGGAATTTTTGCACCAACAGAACGTTCACGCGAGTAACGAATTCGCATTCCTTTGCATACCAGGCCTTGTTGGATATTGTTTCTGTTTGAACAATCTATGTTTGTTTACAGTTACAGCAGTGAATGGAAAAAACATGCAGATATAACATTGATACAAACATCGACTATGTACCAATTTATTTATTTATTTTATTTATTTATTTAGAACAGCTTACAAGATATACACCAAGACATTTCATAATCATCTTAAGTTTAAGTGTCATGCATTTGGTGCTACCTAAATTACAAGTTGCCATGGCATGCAATGAGAAGCAGATTACAGACATAGATAATGTAAAACAGAACATTGAAGTAGGTACAATAATTTGTGAGACATTGAAAAACTAAATTATATTAGGTATATGAGTAACTAGTAATTGTGGGATGGGTTTTGGATGAGGACCAAAAATTAGACCAAATTGAAATGGTTTTGGATGAGGACCAAAAATTGGACCAAATTGAAATGGGGACCACTTGGAAAGCAGTGGCTTTCAATTAAACAAAAAAAAATCGAACCTCCTTCTTTTATTTGAAGTCATTTAAAAAGTGCTTCTTGTTGTGTGTGTGTCTGTTTTGTGTGTTTATTTCGTGTGGCGTTTTGTGCGTTTATTCATTTTGTTGACTTTTGACATATTTGCTAAATTCGTAATTGTAGAGTAAAACGATTTTTTTAATGTATCCGTTTGCGAGATATTCAACTTTATAACAATACTTTTTTTATTAAAACAGGGCGTCCGGAACCATATTCTATGCATGGCCCGACACGCACTTGACCCGCGGTTTTTTTTAAATTTAAGGTCCGTAAGAAAGAAACAGATTGTTTAGTATTCCACATTCAACATAAATATTATACAAGACGTAATTGTTACTAACGTTATCTATGTTTATATATGCTACGATTAAAACTAAATTGCTACGCCATACCTACGAAGCGACTTATAAACGACTTAAAAGAAGGTTTATTACTTAAAAAAGTCCAAATTGACTTGAAAACATCCTTTTATGCAATAATCGTTCGATAAATTTTTGAAAACCAACTTTTATTTAATACATATAAGATAAAGATAAACACTCTCGATTATTGTACACAAAAAAAGATATAAATATTTAAACGAATTCCTTTAAAATTATGTATAATATTTAATTATTTGTTACAGAAGTATTCTCATAATTTTAGGGGTCCATATTGGCTCACATAAAAATTTTAATCCTATTCTTTTTCTTACTACCGATTTGTGTTCATAATCATCACTCTTCATAATTTTATTTTTCATACTTTTTTTATAATAAGAATTACAATATACAAAATAAACATAATTATAGACTAAAAATATTTACATTACCAAATATCGTTTAAAAGATCCTCCGCGTCATTTTTTTCATTTTTTATTCATACATTTTTATTACTATCATCGGAACTTATAACAGTTAGTGATTATTATTTTTTTTTACTACCAAGAACCAGTTTAATCCATAAAAAAAAAATTCTGATCGTTTTTCTTCATAACATTCTATTATCATATTGCTTTAATTAATAATGTTGTTACTACGAACATACTTTAACTCATAACGTCGTTGTTTAGAATAGCTTACTTTATAACAGATAATTATCTGGCGCTTCGCCAGCCGCTGCCGCGGCACGCTCGCTGCCCTCGCTCGGCTCGCGCGTTGTTGTGGTCACAGTTCTAACCTAACCTATCCTAACCTACTTGCCTGGTAGCATCTCGTTTCTGGTAGCAATTTATCTGGCGCTTCGCCGGCCGCTGCCGCGGCACGCTTGCTTCGCTCGCTCGGCTCGCGCGTTGTTGTGGTCACAGTTGTAACCTAACCTAACCTACTTGTCTGGTAGCATCTCGTTTCTGGTAGCAATTTGATTTTCACTGGAATATAGACATTATAATATGAATGAAAAAACTTATAAACTTCCAACTTACAACTTAACTTACATATATTAAAACAAATATTAGTAAAAACTAAGTGTATAATTTGTGATATTATGAATTTAAATGATTATGTTTTTTAATTTTTAGTTGTAATTTTTTTTATGAATAACGATCATTATAATTTTAAATGGTATGAGAAACATTTTCGGACCTCCGATGATAGGAGTTGAAAAGTTATGTAAGACAATGGGCACCCTAATTTTAGTCGTCTAAATGTGATGACCTCTTTTGGAAATAATAATATGACGGTAGTGGAAATTAAAGGCATTAATAATTTATATCTCCGAAGATTTCGTAGCACAATTTCAATTATATGAAAAAAAAATTCGCTCATGGACTTTACCAAGGCAACGGTTACATCAAATAAAAATCCAATTTTGTAACGGCCTTCCCTCTAATTCTTAATAAGCCAACATTAAATACTGTCATCATTTCAACTGTTTGAACTCAAATATTTAATAGCCATCATGTCTTCAAATAGATTTAAAAATGTATTTGAAGACATGATGGCTTAAAATTTGGCAAATTCAGAAAATTCTGAGGTTTTTTTATTTTTCTAAATCCGAGATTCGTAAGTAAAATTATCTCGATCAATCTCATGCTTTTTTTATTTTATATCTGAAATCTGTTTCACAAAAGATTTTTCACACACAGAAACCTCAAACTCCGTCCAGCACTCAAGCCGTTTCTGAGATTAACTGATACAAACAGACAGACAGCCCAATTTCTTTTAAACTGTTCTTTTTAAATGTATTTAAGCGCTATTAACTTTCATAATAATCTGCATTTAGTGAAAAGAATTTAATTTGGAATTACAATAGTCGCTCCAATTTTATTTATTTGTATAAATTACTATACGATTAATACATATTACACTATAATTTATAATAATAATAAATATGTTAGTACAATTCACACAACGCCAAGACTAGAGTCTCAAACTAAGCAGAGCTTGGAATATGAGTACTAGATAAACTGATATAAATACAGTTTTTTTTTGTAAATACATACACATTATACATAGAAAACATTTAGACTTTGGTGCAAACGTATCTGTCTTCACACAAAGTTTGTCCCGACCGGGAATCGAACCAGAGACTCCGGCGTCGAAATAGGATGCAGTACCAACCACGCCACCGAAGCAGTCCGTAGCAGTCAGAATTGGTTAAGTAAATCGATCGATTAAAGATAATGCTGCTCTGTTAGGCTGGCTACAGTAATAAGTGTCTATTAGTCGATTTCTGAATTGAAAATTTCAAGTTGATAATGACGTAAAATGTAAAAAAATGTGGTTGAATATTGATATTTTACGTACAAACTTTTTCAACAAATACTTCACCCAAAATTTTCTATTCATAAACTGGCGAAAATCTATTTCACCGTAACCAACGATCATTGTACCATTGTACCAGACCATGATCATGGACGCAAACTGTATTATAACAAAAATACTATTTTTATAAATCTCTAATTAAGAGTTTAGGAGATTGACAATAATACCCGGGTTTACTGACAATATAATTTATTCTATTCATTCATAATGCTTTATGGAAAACGAATATTCCACCAGTGATGTACCTTCTAGGAACAATAGATAGCTGAAAACAATAGGGCTGTCACGTTTGCCATAATTAATATTGTGGTACAATACTAATATTATAAATAAGTTATTATTCGAGCATTCGAATAATAACTTATGCTCGGACTACGAAGATTGTATTTAGTAATTAGGGTTTGAATTACAGAGTGGGTGTGGATTTTCTAAAGTGCATGGTAAGGTAACAGACCTTTCACCCTTGCCCCTATTACCAGGATTAGGACGCACCAACATAATTACTGGAAAAGTATGAAATAAACATAAAATAAAATAACGTTTATTATCTTTGAAATTTTTAGAAAATTATTTAGATTAGTCAAAAGTTGGTGTGACTCTACCGAGGGTTCCAAAATGCAACGAGACTGAGAAGAGTCCTCAAGAAACTCAGTTCGGCTTTTTTCCAAAATATTTCATCTTAAATCTAATACAGAGTTATTTAGAAAGGAGCAATTCGTGTTACAACAAGGCAGCCTTGTCATCTAAGAAATCATTAATACTATAATAAGCTTTATGGCACAATTTACGTTTTATTAGTTTTTTAAATTTATTAACAGATAAATTTGCTATTTCGGTTGTCAATGTATTGTACATTCGAATAAAGTTCCCCGCAAAAGAATTACTCACTTTATGAAGCCTAAATTTAGGAACAGCCAGTTTATCCTTATTTCTTAAGTTTAGATTATGATTATCACTATTTTTCACAAATTTACTTTTGTTCTTGTGGGTATACAATAAAATTTCATAAATATACTGTGAATACACTGTAAGGATGTTAATATGCTTAAACTTATCTCTTAATGACTCCCGAGACCCCATTCCATAGATAGTCCGGACAGCCCTCTTCTGCAACACAAAGATGCATTCAATATCGGCAGCGTTACCCCACAGTAGTATGCCATATGTCATGATACTGTGGATGTAGCTGAAGTAGACAAGACGCGCCGTTTTAATGTCTGTAAGTTGTCGGATCTTTTTGACAGCATAGGCTGCTGAACTAAGCCTGGCCGAAATTTTCCCGATATGAGGCCCCCATTGCAATTTGGAGTCTAACGTTATGCCCAGAACGACAGTGTCATCGACCAATTCTATTATATCATCCCTAACCTTAACACTGGTTTTAACAAGTCTTACATTAGGTAAGGTGAATCTTACACATTTAGTTTTATTTTGATTTAATAATAAATTATTAGCACAAAACCAGTGGACTAATCCTAGAGAGGGCAATGTTTACATCGTCAAGTTCGCGCTGTCCACGTTTAACTTTAAATATTAGAGAAGTGTCATCAGTAAACAAAACTACCTCGTGGTCGTCTCTTATGAGGTGAGGGAGATCATTAATATATACTAGAAAAAGAAAAGGTCCCAAAATGAACCCTGCGGTACCCCCATTGCTACAGGAGAACCAGGTGACTGTTTACCATTGATCACTACTTTCTGGACCCTATCACTTAAGTAAGAATTGACGAAATTCAAGGCCGTCCCCCGGATTCCGTAATGATCAAGTTTCTTAATTAAAGTCTGGTGTTGAACGCAATCGAAGGCCTTAGATAAGCCACAGAATACACCATAAGCATCATATGACTCATCCCAGGCCCTGTATATACACTCTAATAATTTAATTCCGGCATCAGTGGTGGACCGACCACGAGTGAAACCGAATTGTTTTGTATGTAATAGTTTATTAACGTTAAAGTGATTTTGCATTTGATTAAGCATAATTTTTTCAAAAATTTTACTAAATGTAGGTAGTACAGAAATGGGACGGAAATTGGACGGATCTGAAGTACTACCCGATTTAAACAGGGGTATTAATTTACTTGATTTCATTAAATCAGGGAACACACCACTATCAACACAATTATTAAATATTATTACTAGTTGAGGAGCAACCATTTCAATAAAAGAATTTACTAAATACACAGAGATGCCCCAGAGGTGAGCTGTTTTATTGATATTTAAAGATTTAAAAGTTTTTAAGATGGTGTTTATGTTAACTTTACTGAATTTAAATATAACGTTACAACAAGGAACGTTTGCTTTTAACAAAGATTCTGCAATGGGGGTTGAAGAGCCTAGGGTTTTTGTCAAATCTACAGGAATTCGGGAGAAAAAAATTTCAAATTCGTTAGCGACCTCGAAGTCTGATGTAGTTATTATACCATTTATATTAAGTTTAAAATTATTATCATTTAATTTTTGTTGACCTCTTTCCGCGTTTATAATTTTCCAAGTAGATTTAACTTTGTCTGCACTATTGAGAATTTTATCACTTATATATTTTGATTTAGCTGCTAAACAATCTGCTTTAAACTTTTTTGAATAAGTTTTAACATAATCTAGAAATTCAACTGATTTATTAAGCTGTCTTTCTGAGTATATTTCATAAAGTTTTTGTCTACTTTTGTGTATACCCTCAGTGGCCCATTCACTGAAAGTAGGACTATCGCTAATCATGACCTCCTTAGACTTGAATATGGAGTTGAACTCGTTGTAAAAAGAATCAAAAAATAATTTATAAATTACATTTGGATCTAAGCCAGTGTCTAAGAATGGAATTTTATTGCAAAGTCCAACCCTCATACGTTCCAAGCGGTCACCAGTTGTCATAATATTTTACGTTTTATAACTTTTTCTTTAGTGATTTTAAAAGATGCTATTTGCCCACAATGGTCTGAATCTAGCTTTTTTATAATACTTTTACTTTCTGGCAACATATCGCTGTATATATTATCCAGGCAAGTGGCTATTGTAGCACAATATCTAGTAGGCTCCAAAAATAAGTTTGTAAGATTGTGTGATTTAAATAAATTTAAAAAAATTATAACTCATAGGCGTATTAACAAGTAAATCGACATTAAAATCACCACAAACCATTACTTATTAGTTTTTCCAAGT
The DNA here is from genome assembly GCA_963556515.1 of Nudaria mundana. NCBI lineage: Eukaryota > Metazoa > Arthropoda > Insecta > Lepidoptera > Erebidae > Nudaria > Nudaria mundana. The sequence goes on along the minus strand of OY748308.1, from coordinate 9,933,003 downwards.
TTACATAGAACTTTGTCAATAAGTTCCTCAAATTCGCAAAAGGGCGAGGTTCCAGGTTTATACACGCATACTACTATGAATTGCTCCATTTCCACGCAAGACAGTTCGACTTTACACTCTAGAGAAAGAGACACAATATCTTTCCGTTCTTTAAATTTAAGTTTTTTATTTAATAAAATCAAAGATCCCCCCGTACTGTGGTCACCCTGCAGAATGCACTACCAACCCGGTGATTACTGAAATTGAACATGAGCTCATTCGACTTACGCATATGTTCTGTAATACAAAAAATATCAATATTATCTGAATTCATTAACAGTTCCAACTCTTTGCCATGTGTTAAACAACCAATATTTTGATGCCCTATGTTGATATAATTAACATTTTTTGATTTGGTATGATTTGGAGGGCATTTTTTAACATAATTAATATTTGTAACTAAATTTAATTCAATTAATTGACTATGTCTGCTAAAGGGTAATATTGCCTCTGTTGTCGTAGAACTTAATTTAAATTACTTGGAACAGATCCATATGGATAAGTGCACCCCTGCCGCCCTTTGTAAATATAGGCGTGATGATAAGCATATAATATTACAGAGATAAGTTATAAGTATGTTACTGCTTGACCCTCAAATGGCTTAACTGTTTTGATAAAATTAGATATAAAGGTAGTTGACGCCCTGAACGCGTATGTTAGATTTTACGTGTTTTAGTTAATTAGGAACTACCACAACTGTTTAGTAGGAACTAATATTTAAAACTATAAATAGACAAATATAATGCACTCACAGTGACTGGGGTTATTTTATTGACTTTGCTAGTGCAAGTATTGGAATAAATTAGAAACCAACACCAAAAAAAAAATTTGCGATGATTAATTTATTTAAAAAAAATGTCATTCAATTCTGGTCACAATCACCCATATTTTGGATATTATTTAGATATACACAATTACATTACATAGTTAAGTTGAATTTAGAAACACTATTACAATTAAACATATTACCAGCCGCAGTGGGGTTTTTTTTTGTTAATTTTTACAATTACCCAGGTCTACTAACTAACTAACAAAGACTTAACTTAAAAAGACAAAAAATAATCAAAATAATCAACAAAAGAAAATTCTATGTGATACCACCAATAATGTCATTAAAGGTCAAATAGCACATGACTATTTCATAGTACAAATACAAAATGTTTTACGCTATCTTAACCTCCATTGCCAAACGCTTCGGGTACGTTCTCGGAAGGACAACCCCTGGGAAAGTACGAAATGGCTGATATTCAATATTAGACTAAAAAAATAAATGACTATATTTCATTTATAATTAAGAGCATCTAACGGGCTTTGTGCAACAACCCTAATTAAAACAAAATTTAACACCATTAAAAGAGAATGAATATGAGCCGGCGCGTTCATATGCAAAGTCTGTAAATATTGAAATCCTAATTGAAATTCATATTCCTTGTATTGTCCCAGTGCCGAAATTATTTCTCGAATAATTTAATATAATTTAATTTTCACCCCTTCCTTTTGGTAAGCCAAATGTATACGGAACCCTTCTATTCGATAAGTTATATAGTTAGATATTTAGTTATTAGTAGTTATTAGTCAGATCGTCAAGATAATTTACATCCTTACCTTAAAATTACTGCTGCTGCTGACGTGATCGTCACGATATTATAGACAGTCGCGTCATCGCATCGGTGACGAAAGCACGCGTGCGCACGTACGTAGTAGTTTGTAGTGACGACTTGTTTCAAAATGGCTACTAACGTAGTAAAATGTAAAAACTGCAATCTTGTTATTAGTGAAGTGTTAGTTTTCATCCAAAACAAACTGGATGTAATGGACGAGGAAAGTTTAGTACGATTGTGTGCCAGTGCTTTTACAACCGCGGACATAGAAATAGCCAAAAATCTACTTTTTAGTGCTGTTTCTACGAAACACAGGAACATAGTACGTAAAAGAACTGGTAAAGCGAATCGTGACCTCTATGATATAGTGTCCCTTTTCAAGCAAACCGATCCTGAACAGGTTCCTATATTTGTGGCAAAAAATTTACAGCTATTGCCCCCGATTACCTTTGACCACGTAGACGTGACAAAATTGCTGAAAGATTTATTGATTATGCAGAGAGAGATTACTACGTTGCGTGAATCCTGTGTTACTAAATCACAGTTAGACGAAATTAAAGACGAAGTGAATAATCTGAAACATGCATCAATAGTTAATAATTTCGACCTGAATGTGAATAGAAAAAGAGGTAGTAGCAAAGTACTGGATAGTTTTTGTTTGGACAGTGGACCGTTTGGATTACCCCACATCGAAGAAAATATCAGTGATTTGAACAATACGCCAAACCGTCAAAATCGAAGTACAACATCCGAACCAGGTGCATGCAATGGAACTCGCACAAACGAGCTGTCTCGGTCGCACCTGTCTAAGGTCCATAGCGCCGTCTCTGTACCGCAAGTAACTCAATCACAAGAAGTGACCTTGACGACCGATGACAATGACATATGCGCTAATGACCGCCCCAAGTCAAAAACTTTTGCGTCGAAGGTAGCTGACAGTGGAAATTGGAAACATGTGGAGCCCGATGGGGAATGGATTAAGGTACAAAATAAACGATTAGCTAATCGATTATTGGGATCGAAAGGAAAAGCGGAAACAACGTCGAAATTCAAGGCAGCAGACAATAAAATCCCGCTATTTATAAATAACGTTGACAAGGGGACTAGTGAAGGTGATATAATCGATTACATCTACCAGAAAACCAGTATAACGGTGTCACTAAAGAAAATAAATATGATAACTCGAAAGTCGTACGACGCATACAAACTCTTTGTACCATACACCAAGTTACCGTTGTTTCTGGACGATTGTTTCTGGCCGGAGGGAATACGTTTTCGAAAGTTTATTTACTTTAATAGGCGTAAATATGAAGAAGGTAGTGAAAAAGGAGAACAGAGTGACGCGAAGGATATTAAAGTGGACTAATGGAGAAAGTAAACCTAGTTAGTTTCAACTGTAAAAATGTCAAAAGATCAGTGGAATGTGTTAGAAAGTTGTGCCGAACTGCACACATTGTATGTCTGCAGGAGACGTGGCTTTTACCCCATGAGATCGGGTACCTTGGCGGCATCGACAGTGAATTTAGCTACACGGGTACTAGTGCTGTGGACTTATCTGCTGGGGTACTAAGAGGACGCAGTTTTGGGGGTGTGGCCATACTTTGGAAAAGAACAACCTTCCCAATGGTTGCTTTAGTGAACTGTAATAGTGCACGGTTGGCGGCTATAAAGGTTACAGTGGGCGACAGTTCGGCCTTGATTATAACTGTGTACATGCCAACAGATTCCAGAGACAACTTAATATTGTTCACAGAGTGTTTAAGTGAAATTAATGCCATAATTGTGAGTCAAAATGTGGAATCTGTATTTGTGCTTGGTGACTTTAACGCACACCCTGGTGAGTTGTTTTCAACTGAATTGTTGAGTTTCTGTACTGAGCAGTCGTGGTCATGTATAGATATGCAGTTGTTACCTAGCAATACACATACTTTTGTAAGCGATGTTCACGGTAGCTTGCGTTGGCTGGATCACTGTGTACTGACTGAGGCAGCACAGCAGTCCGTTGTAAATTGTTCGGTACTTTATGATAACTATTGGTCTGACCACTTACCTATTGTATTACAGTGTAATTTTATCTTATTAAATTCTAAAGTATCTTTGTCAGATAATTTTGTTGACAGAGTTAAATGGGGTGACCGTGATATTGTGCAGACTAATCTCTATACCGACTTATGTCATTCTAAATTGAGGGACATTGACTTGCCCACGGTTTTTGTGTCCTGTGCTGATAAAATGTGTGACAACCCCGAACATAAAATAGTCTTAAATGAAATGTATGACAGGATCGTGTCAGTACTCTCTCAGGCAGCTGAAAATGCATGTATTGTGAACTCCAAGCGTAAAGCTGGTCGCGTTACTGGGTGGAATAGGCATGTGCGAAGCGCTCACGAGAGAGCCCGACTCCGATATAAAACATGGTTACTATGTAATAAACCTCTTCAAGGTCAGGTATATGATGATATGTGCGAATCAAGGCGGATTTTTAAATCCAAACTTAAATGGTGTCAAAATAATGAGCTACAAATAAAAATGAATATTATTGCAGAAAAGCATGCCAATAAAAACTTTAAAGACTTTTGGAAACTATGTAAAAATAATGATAGGCCTACTCTTCCAGTGAGTGTAGGAGGGTTACATGAACCCCGGGACATAGCAAATGTTTTTCTGCGACATTTTAGAGTGGAATCTCCACTGGGTCACCGTCCACGGGAGCCAATGATGCCCAGCGCTGGGGCATCTGACACGGAGTTAAGTGTAAGATTTACCGCTAAAGATGTGGCCTCCGTGTTGAAGCGTATGGTCAGAGGAAAATCTCCGGGTCATGACAGTCTCAGCGTTGAGCATTTGAGGTATGCAGGTGTGCATTTGCCAAGAGTACTGGCCATGTTTTTTAACTTGTGTTTAAATCATTCCTATTTGCCTGATAAACTAATGCGAACAGTGGTCATACCAATAGCCAAAAATAAAACTGGTGATCTTTCTGATGTCTCCAACTATAGGCCGATCTCCCTGGCTACGATTATAGCCAAGGTTCTGGACAGTCTGATTGACAGACACCTGGGGGAGCATATTAGATTGAGTGATGGACAGTTTGGTTTCAGGGCTGGTCTTTCAACGGAAACTGCGATCCTGGCTCTCAAGCAGACTGTCCAGTATTATACATCACGGCAAACACCGGTGTATGCCTGCTACCTTGACCTTTCCAAGGCTTTTGACCTTGTGTCATATAATATACTATGGGAAAAGTTGCGTAATACAACGGTGTCTGAGGAGATAGTGTCTGTGCTGGAGCATTGGTACAACAATCAGAGAAATAGTGTAAGATGGTCCGGCACTCTCTCGGATGAGTACAGACTGAGGTGCGGAGTGAGGCAGGGCGGGCTGGCCTCTCCTCGCCTATTCAACATGTATGTGGATGGGCTGATGGGGGAGCTCAGCAGAACCGGGATTGGGTGTCATGTTGACGGGGTTTGTATTAATAATATCAGCTACGCGGATGATATGGTGCTGCTGAGCCCCTCGATCAGTGCTCTGAGACGACTGCTAAATATTTGTGAATCATACGCTGTGACCCATGGGCTTAGATATAATCCAACTAAAAGTGAGTTCATGGTATTCAAGGCAGGCAATAAATGTTATGATGATGTGCCGGATATTCGCCTGTCTGGTGCTTTAATTAATAGAACGAAAAAGTTTAAATATTTGGGCCATTGGGTCACTGACGATATGCGAGATGACATGGACATCGAAAGGGAGCGCAGGTCGTTGGCTGTTCGGTGCAATATGTTGGCACGTAGATTTGCATGGTGTAGTGATCAAGTTAAAATGACACTTTTCAAAGCATACTGCCAGTCCTTCTACACGTGCAGTTTATGGGTCAACTGCACGCGGCGGACGTACAGCGATCTGCGAGTCCAGTATAACAATGCCTACAGGGTGCTGATGGGACTACCACGGTTCTGCAGTGCGTCAGGTATGTTTGCAGAGGCAAGCATCGATGGATTTGCCGCAATAATGCGAAAGCGTGCTGCCTCCATGCTTGAACGGCTGCGATCCAGTTCCAACAGCATCTTGTGTGTATTGGCTGACCGGTGGGACTCACCGATGCTCAGGCATTGGGTGGAACTACATGCAGTGAGGTGAGTGTCGGAGAGTGTCAGTCGGATTATATTATGTAGGTACTAGGATTAAGATTAACTAACAATAGCTCTTAAGGTTTATGTTACTAACACAATTGGATCTCTGGTCTGAAATAAAGTTTTTATTATTTATTATTATTATTATAGACGATATCGTGTGTCGTTATCGTGCAATGTGAAAACGCCCAGTGGGACATGGCGTATAATATCACCGCAGCAGCCGCAAATCGCAATACTAACATGACTGTCGGCTATATAATTACCTGCAAATATTTAAGTTTAAAAAGTTATTTGTAAACAGTAATCTTTATCAGTGCCATCTAGCACAAAGTTATGTGGGAGTCCAATATTTATATTATTCTGTTTTTTTTGTATTTGTTGCTATAGCAACAACAGTATTATATCAAAATTTAAACTGGTTCAAAAAATACAGCTTGGTGATAGACGGGCGGACAGCAGAACATTAATACGAGTAATAGGTCCTGTTTTACTCTCCTGTGGGTACGGAATCCTAAAAAAATATAATTTATCAGAGAACGTGTCGACTGTTGTATAACTCTCAACAACAACATATTAAAAAATGAAAGAAACAAAAAATACAACAATAAATTTCAAAACGAATGACCCCTACTTCACCATAAGTCACAAATCATGAAAAGTACTGCTCAAACATATAAAATCTCACAACATTTAGGTACGTAACGAGTATTATTACGCCCTATAAATCAAAATTTAGACGACTCTGGCTGATTGCAGTTACAAAACAAAATTATGGTGTTGGAAGGTCATTTTAGGTTACAACAAAAAAAAACAATTGTTTTTTATAATAAATGGTAATAAAATCCGCTCGGACTGCAGATATTGTATTTCGTGATATCTAACATTTCTCGTTTGAATTACAGAGTGGTTTTAGATTTTTTATATCTTAATGATAAAAATGCATGGTCACCCTAATCTTCTGCTGTTAGCCACTCGCACAATATAAATTGTAACACAATGTAAACAAAACTGTATTAACAAAGAAAATGTACAACCAACCTGAGTTTCTTGCTGGTATCTTCTCACGAGAACCAACTTACTTACCGAACCAGCGAATGATTCATTTTCAAATGGTTATTTATGTACTTAATTTAGTGTTTTTGACTAAGGGAGCGAAGTGACCGAAGTCTCCGTTTCAACTTGCAGACTGGGGAGAATTTCTTTCGTCTGTACCTCTACATCTCTACTTCTACGGGTTCTGTCAGATTATGTTTGAGGCCGTATTTATCAACCGATTTGCATGAAACTTTACACACACACACTCCTTGCTTACAATGAATTTATATATACTTAAATGAAAACATTTGAAGGATAATTTTTTATAAATAATTTATATATAAAGAAAATTGAAGAAGAAATTTTCCAAACAAAGCCGCTCCCGAAGTCTACGGTTCACAGAACCACTAGTTATAATATTGCTTGACATAAAATTGTAAAATTTTGACATTCATATGTGCTCTTTATGTGCCTAAACTGAATAAACGAAATTGATTATTTGATTTTTTGACATCTTACCCGATTACGGCAATAGGATAAGGGATAGGGAATACGAGCATATTGCATATGTCAGTACTATTGTTTGCAGTGTTTCCATCATATATCATAGAGGTTGGGTAAGAGCTGCTATTACGGCGTTTTTGTTTAATGAATGTCCAAAAGTATTTGTGGTCCGATGTTATAATTGATTCTATGTTTGAAATATAGTTATTATAGCATTGAGTAGTTAGTTTTAGACACCTTTTTTTCAATACAGTTCGCGGGAGATAAGCGGAGCTTTGAATTTGTATGAGTGTACGTACGTGAACGTATATGTGATTTCTTTTACACACACATGTGTTGTACACACAGCTACAAAAAGAGTTTTTACTCTACTTTTTGTGGTCACTCATACAAATGCAAAACTCAGCTTATCCCTCGCGAACTGTACCTATATATGGTTAAACATAAAAAAAACAGTCTAATTGAGAAGTCTACCTTCTTTGGGAGTTGGGGAATTAATAGTCATAATAATAAGCTATTTCATAAGGTCTGAACTGTGGGTTTCATCTAGTAATAAAATAAATATTCCATATATAATAAAACGTAATGGAGTAGCATATTACCTACTTAAATCTATATAAAATGAGTTCATAATATAAAATCTTTATTTTACGTTCATCCGTTTCGTAGATACAAAGAAAATCCGCTTATATCCGTTGTGGTACCGGATGCTATAGAGCCTCGAGATGAGAGAAGCCTTAAGACTGTTTGTCTTTATATTTTATCAAGTATTGAAAAGTTGCTATTGACATATGAGATTTGAACAGCACAGTACAAGTTAAAAATTGGTTTTAGTACGTAGGTAAACAGTGTGGGCTTATGCGATTTCTTTTCAGATTTTAGCGACTACATAATAATATGTAAGTTTACATATTTATTTAATTTTACAGAAGGCTTACAGACTAATTAACAATATGAATATTTAAATAAATATAACCAATTCACTATTTACAAGCCTCCACATTTGGGGCGGGGCCCCAAGAGATTCGACTACGTCCTCGCCGTCCGCCCTGGACCCCAACTTGACCACGGTAACGCAGTGGCAAGTTGGGTGACCGAACGTCGATATCGAGACTTGAGTGGCCAACATTGCGATGGATATGCTTGACGAGACCCCCGGTACTGACACTGCCCTTTCCCGGCCAGTGTCAACCGACGACTTAATGCTTGAACAACGGACTTCGATGCCTATTGATTTGGGGGCTCGCGTCGCGCCGCCTAGTTGCAGCGCGACGTCGACGCCCCAAGGAAAAGTTGCTGCTGGGACTGACGATGGGTCAGCTCCCAGTAGCGTGAAGAGTAAGGGCCGTTCTGCCTCGCAGAAGAGGACCCTCGAGAAGGAGGGACCGCCGCGCGACCGGAGCACTAGTTGCTCTGGATGGGGGTCCCTCCTCTCCAGCGATTCGGAGGAGGAGGTGCCGGTGAAGACGGTGCGCACGCGTCTCGGCGCCTACAGAGTGCGCCCGCCTACTCCACCGCCGTCCTCTGTACCGTCCCTGCGTAGTCGCAGGGATATTGGTGTGCCGCCCGCGCGGGAGATCATGAGCATTCTCTCCCGCATGAACGCGGCCATGCGGGGGAGTAAGAATATGTCGGGGAGGAAGAAGATTGTGGCTTCACTGGTGGATGAAGCCCAATCCTCCCTTGACAAGCTCCTCGCGCGGAGCGCCACAAAGGAGGAGGCGAAGCTCCGCAAGCAGGTTGCGAGCCTGGAGGTGGAGCTCACTGCCTCCCGAAAGGAGATGGAAGATCTGCGTCGGGAGGTCGCTGAGCTGACCACAGTGGTCAAGGCACCTCCAGGTCCCATGCCGCCTCCTCCTGTGACGGCTGGACCAGCGCCGAAGACGGCGCCTAGGACCGCGCCCACCACGGCGCCCGCCTCGCCGCCACAGCCTGTGCCGACCACGGTGCAGGTCCTGACGGCGATCGTGAGGCGCCTCGCGGTCCTGGAGGACCGGGCGTACCGCCCTCCGCTAGCGCGTCCCGCGTTTTCATACGCGGCGGCTGTTGGCGGTGCTCCCGCTCCCGGTCCTAGCGGCACACCTGCTGTCCGCCGCCCCGCTCCGCCCCCGTCCGCTTCGGTGAGCCGGATACCGGCCGAGACCGCGGCCCAGGCGCGGAAGGCCAAGGGGCGCGGCAAGAAGAGTGGCACCCCTGCCGCCTCCTCTTCCTCTATCGTCGCTCCCGCTGCTTCCTTACATCCCTCCAGACGGGAGGGATGGGAAGTAGTGGGGGCCAAGAAGAGGAAGACGAAGGCCGCAAAGAAAGCGGCCAAAGCCGCCGCGGCAAAGGCGCCGAAGAGGCCCCGCCCTCCTCGCTCCACCGCCGTCGTCCTGACGGTGACGACGGTAGGTGTGGAGAAGGGGGTGGGGTACGCCGACGTACTGAGGACTGTGAAGTCCTCAGTCAACCTCTCGGCCCTCGATATACAGGGGGGGCTCCGGTGCAAGACGACACGCACCGGGGCTCGCCTCCTCGAGGTATCCGGCGCCTCCAGCGGCCCTAAAGCTGACGCCCTAGCGGCTCAGCTTAGGGTCACGCTGGACGAAGAAGCCGTCCGCGTCACCAGACCCACCAAATGCGCCGCATTGCGCATCACGGGTCTGGATGACGCGGCCACGACGGAGGAAGTTGTCTCCGCCGTCGTGGAGGCGGGCGGCTGCCCCCGTGACCAGGTGAAGGCTGGAGATATCTCCTTCGGCTCCACTGGTCACGGGATGACAGTCGTCCAGTGCCCCGTCGCGGCGGCACTGAAAGTGGCGGACGGACGAAGCCTCCTCGTAGGGGGCTTCCTAAAGGCGCAGGTGCACCTCCTTCGTGCCCGGGAAACCAGATGTTTCCGGTGCATGGTGGTGGGGCACGTCGGAGTGCAGTGTACAGCGGAAGTCACCGTGGGCGATCGGTGCTTCCGCTGCAGCCGGCCCGGTCACAAGGCAAGTGCCTGTGACGCCCCGCCTCGCTGCTTTAGATGCGAGGCGGAGGGCAAGACCGCGGATCACCGGGTCGGCAGCACAACCTGCGCCGCCTCGAGGCCAAAACCTCGTCCGTCCGCTGAGAGCGGTGGGGGTGCCGCCCTTGCGCGGCCAGTTGTTTCGCGGCGGGATGCGGTTATGGACGTCAATTAATGTCTGACGCCCGTATCCGTATCCTGCAAGTGAATTTGAACCACTGCCGTGCTGCTCAGGATCTTCTGTACCAGAGCATCCGGCAGTGGTCCATAAACTTGGCCGTGGTCGCCGAGCCGTACTACGTCCACCCGGGAAGCCCGGTGAACGAGGACGGCTCGGCCTGTTGTATCTTTGGGGGGTCCGCCGCAGACAACTCGCGCCTTGCGATCATTGCAAGGGGCCGCGGGTGTGTTGCGGCGGACTATGATGGGTTGGCAGTCGTGGCCACCTACATCTCGCCGAACATTGACGAGTCTCAGTTTGAGCTATGGCTCACTGAGCTCGACGTCGTATTTGCTGCGTGCCGTCCTCGCCCTGTCCTGCTCCTGGGAGACTTCAACGCCTGGAGTGAGGCGTGGGGCTCCCGGGAAACCAGGAACAGGAGGAGGCTTCTTGAGGACTGGACCAGAACACGTGGTCTGGAGGTCCTCAACCGGGGGAATGTCGCCACCTTTTGGCGGCGGGGGGGGGAATCGATCGTGGACGTAACGTTCGCATCCCCTGACCTCGCCGCCCGTATTACAGGCTGGCGCGTGGAGGAGGGTGAGGAGACGCACTCGGATCATCTGTACATCCGGTTCGATGTCGTCCCCCCACCTGACCTCCCACAGCCGGTGGCAAATCCCCCGGATCCGCGTTGGGCACTTCACCATCTGGATCGGGAGGCTCTCCTGGAGGCATCCATCGTGCAGGCCTGGATTCCGGCGCCGGACCGGCCTGCCGATGTGGATGCCGAGGCGGAGTGGTTCAGGAGAGCCATGTCGCAAATCTGTGATGCGGCGATGCCTAGGGTTACACCCAGACCGGCCAGGAAGCAGGTGTACTGGTGGTCGCCGGAGATTGCAGAGCTGCGCGCAGCATGCATCTCCGCCTGCCGCCGGTACACCAGATTTCGCCGGAGGCGTCGCCGCCCAGACGACGCGGCAGCCCGAGAGGCGGAGCTTTTTCAGGCATACAGGGAGGCTAAAGGTAATCTCCAGGAGACGATAAAGCGGGCCAAGACGGCGGCCCGCGAGGAGCTCCTGGAGACCCTGCAGCAGAACCCATGGGGGCGCCCGTACCTACAGGTCAGGGAGAAACTCCGACCTAGGGCGCCCCCACTGACCAAGAGTCTCCAGCCGCAGCAGCTGTAGCGGGTCATGGGCTCCCTGTTTCCGACGAGCGCGGAGGAGCACGTCCCTCCGCACATGGCTCCGTCTCTGCCCGACGCGGATAGCCCAGCGAAGACGACGTACCCGAAGTCAGGGTGGGGGAGCTAGGTGCGGCAGTACTCCGGCTTAAACGCCGTAAAATCACTGCCCCCGGACCCGACGGCAGTCCTGGCCGTGCATGGGTCCTGGCCCTCGAAGAACTCGGGCCTCGACTGATGGGGCTCTTTAGCGCATGCCTCGAAAGGGGCCAGTTTCCCAAGGTGTGGAGGACGGGGAAACTGGTCCTGATCCGTAAGGCGGGGCGGCCGGTGGACTCACCGTCCGGATACCGGCCGATCGTGTTGCTCGACGAGGTGTGTAAGCTCTTTGAGCGAATCGGGCCTCGTCGAGCATCTCACGAGTGTGGGGCCAGACCTGGCGGATAACCAGTTCGGTTTCCGTCGGGGACGCTCCACCGTGAGCGCGATCATGCGCGTGAAGAGCCTGACGGAGGAAGCAGTCTCGCAGGGCAAGGTGGTGGTGGCGGTGTCTCTTGACATCGCCAACGCGTTCAACACCTTGCCATGGAGCTGCGTTAGGGAGGCGCTCGTGTATCACGAAACGCCTCTCTACCTCCGTCGTATTGTCGGGGCCTATCTCTCGGAGAGGGCCATAGTTTTCCCCAGCTGGCGCGGGCCAGCTCGGCGAGATGTGTCGTGCGGTGTTCCGCAGGGGTCGGTCCTGGGGCCGCTTCTGTGAAGCATCGGCTACGACTGGGTGCTGCGGGGTGCGTTGCCTAGGGGTGTCGGCGTAACGTGCTACGCCGACGATACCCTCGTCACGGCGCGGGGTGCAACGTACCAGGAGGCAGCACTCAAGGTCACGACGGGTGTTGCTCGAGTCGTGGGTCGGATACGGCAGCTGGGACTGGAGGTGGCCTTGCACAAGTCCGAGGTTCTGTGTTTTCACAGACCTCGGAACGGTCCACCAGAAGGTTTCAGCATAAATGTGGGAGGCGTTAGCATCGGCATCAAGCCCTCGATGAAGTACCTAGGGATCGTACTTGATAGCCGATGGAACTTCGGACCACATTTCCGAAGTTTGGTCCCAAAGGTGACGCAGGCATCGGTCGCGCTTTCGCGACTGATGCCCAACCTAAAGGGACCCAACGCCTCCTGCAGGAGACTGTACCTGGGGTTCGTGCGGAGTATGGCCCTATACGGGGCTCCCGTATGGGCGGATAGGTTGGCGGTCAAGGGGAACGTGACTCTGTTAAACAGACCACTTAGAACCTTGGCCGTCAGAACCGTACGGGGGTACCGCACGATCTCCGGAGAGGCTGCATGTCTCCTAGCCGGGACCCCTCCATGGGACCTGGAAGCGAGAGCCCTTGCGTCATTGTTCCAATGGCGCAAGGAGGCGCTGGAGCGGGACCACAGGCCTGCGTCTCGAGAAATCGAGGACCAGCGGTCCCAACTCCGCCAGGATCTCATGGAGTCATGGAGGGTGCGACTTGAGCAACCCAAGGGGGGTGCCATCTTCATCGCGGCGGTGAGACCGATCATGGACGATTTGCTGCAGAGGCAGCATGGTGACCTCACGTACCGTGCGACGCAGATGGTTGCCGGGCATGGATGCTTCGGTAGCTATCTGTTTCGCATGCATCGTGAGGTCACACCCCGGTGTCAACACTGCGAGGTTTCCGACGACGACACCGCACTCCACACGTTGGTGGAGTGCTCAGCGTGGGCGAGTCGGCGCCGGGACCTCGTAGTGGGTCTGGGCGTGGATACCCTCTCGCTGGGGACCATGCTTCAAGCCATGGTATCCAGCGGGAGTAGGTGGAACGCGGCCGTGTCCTTCTGCGAGCAAGTCATGCTCGCGAAGGAGGCGGCCGGGAGGGAGAGGGAGCGTACCCTCCCCGCCGAGTTCCGTAGTCGGCGGCCAGGCCGCCCCAGACTACGCGACTACGCCCAAGACTATCGTCCTCCATGATCGGGGCCTGAGGTCGGCGGGATCGCCACCCACCGTCCTTACAGAAGCAGGCTAGAAGGGTTGCGTGCTGCGGGGCCTTTGCCCCATAGCACGCAACCAGATTCACTCACTGACGCGGGATAAAACCCGACCCCAATGACGCGGGATTCTCGTCCCGACCAAACACCCGCAGAGACCACAGGGGTGGTCAAAGTCCGCCGGGCGCCACTGGACATACCCTCTGCTAGTAACCAGGGACGCCCGGCAACGGACGTTAGAGCGGCCGCGGCCTTAGGCCGCGGAATTAAAAAAAAAAAAAAAATCCTCCACATTTAGGTAAGCAAAATCGATAAAATTTAAGTTTGTTGCATTTACCTAACAACAATAAGCTAAAAATATAAAATTGGTAAGGAATGTGAACTAAACTTAAGAAAAAAAAAACTACAATACATACTGAAAACAAAAACGGAAATAATATTAATATTATTTTAAATATAAGAATATAAGACGCGTGTATATTTTTTAAAATATAGGTACACGCCTCTTTCTCCGTAAGGGTTAGTAGAGACAGAAATGAGTCACCCACTTTTCGCCAATAGTAGTGTGATACCAGCATGTGCAAACGACCTTCCTATACAAAGTTTTCCTTTTCTTCTATTGTGTAGGTATCTTGTTTACCGGGCGGCTACACGACTCGACGAGTGGCAAGGGAAATAGCGAGGAGACTCTCACTCAGCCACTCACTCGCCTCACCGCTCGTCGTGCGCGGCAAGTGAAGTACTACTCGTACGTGATAAGATAAGATTGCACTCGAACCAAGATCACAGCGCTCAGATCTCAAATTATAACGCACGAGCTATATTAAAGCAGCGAGTAGGGGCACGTGTGGCCACTAGGGAAATATTCCCGGCAAAGCGAGGAGCAACTCGAGCGGAATCGTTTGGCCGCAGCATACGTTCCTTGTGTGTTTGTGATATAAACGTCTTTTCTTTCTTTTTTTCTGTTTAAAAATTTATTACGGTAATCTAATCTAATTTAAACTTTTAAAATCTAATAACTTTTAAACTTTCACGTTTTATTATCTATATTTTACTATATCACGGGAATTAGATACTTAGATGATATAAAATATATAGTTCACGGGCCGTAAAACATTGAAAAATATTGATTAACAGCAAGCTCATTTTTCGTACGTAGCTTTATTTTACCGAGTCTCCCACATATATCTCAAAAAGAAATCTCAAATCAGGTAGCTAACAGAGTTATCCAGTTAAAATATTCGGAACAAAATTGTAAGGTTGCATTTATATAGAGCATTAATTGTATAGAGCTGCAAAGTGGTGCAGGTATTAAGTACATCAGTATAAATCAAATATTAAAAGTTCCCATCGATCCGACTTGTGCTAAAAAAGTTATTCAAGGTTGAAAAGTTAAAAAGTTGAAAATTTTCGGTTTTTTGGATTTTTCTGGTACACAGTGAATTATATGTAAAATTGGTTTTGTACAAAATTGTAGATAATAAAATAACCTACGAATAAGTCTTCACAACTTTTTTCCTAGGAATTACCATTTCTGAGAGATTGCGGTTATTAACGTCCAACAAGCTATAGTCTACACGCAATGCTGGTGCGCTCCTATTAACTCTGTCGTGATGTTATATAGCCTATATTACTCGCTAAAATGTTGCTTTAAATTACCGAAAGAAATTTTAAAATCGGTGCAGTAGTTTCTGAGGTGTCATGTTGTCCCATACAAACTTTGTTCCCCCTTTTTCACCCTTTTAAGGTGTCCCTTCGTCCAGCATACTCACCATGGAATCCTGATATTTCATGAATGCCAAAAAATTGTGCTGAAATAGTGCTAATTAGTGCCCAAAGGAAAAAATAGTGCTCTTATACTTAAGAAATTACAGCCATAGTTCGATGAGTATGCTGGACGAAGGTTTCGCCCAGCATACTCACCTCCGTTTGTGGAATCTGTGTACGCTTCAACCATAATTCATACTTAAAAAAAGAGTGCAGAAAGAAAAAAACGGTGCTCTAATAACTCCGGAGTTATAGGCTTCGTTAAGTGAGTATGCTAGGCGTAGGTTCTACGCCCAGCATACTCACTTCACTACGCGAATACCGAACGAGCTATAGGTACAATTTACGGCTTAAAAAATTGTGCTTGAAATAGAATATGGGCCAACTTTATAAAAATATAAAGTTGGCCCATATCGGTGACGAGTGAGTCGACACGACACTGGACGCAACCGCTGCCGCCACTTCGAGCAACAGCCACACATAGATGTAGGTACCATAGTATAGCGCATAGCTGTGACTATACAGAATGCTCCATCACTAAAAAGTCACATTTAGTCATTATTTATTTTAATTTGCAAGAAAATATTTTTTGAGATTTCGTTTTAAATTTTTGTTGGTGATTCTATCTTTGAGGGACAGGAAGTTGGTTTATTAAATGGGGTACATACTATATATTTAAGTGTTCTTTTCCAGGTTCATATAGCGAGGTAGTGAAAGTTTCTTATTAGTGACACTACGGGATACACGATTAGTGTCCCCCGATGATTTAGGGTTTTTAAAATTCTCATTGAAATACTCTTCGTTAAGTATGTTCAATTTCACTTTCTCATGTATCGGTATTATGTTGCAGAAGTGGAAGAGTTGATGATAGTCATTTGTGTAATTCTTTTTTATATTTTCAGGAACAATTTATTTTAGGATTCTTAATTGAAGTACGTATATTTGGTCAAGGTGGATTTTAAATATTCTTCCGTAGCTTGATAATCCATATGAAATTATGGATTCTGCTAGCGATTTATAGAGAATGGGGAGGGTTTTATATGGAACTTTATATTTAATTATAGAAAATTTTGCTAGAATTGCTCTTAGTTTATTGCACACTAGGTTAAAATGATCTTTCCAGTTAAGTTATCAATCGTTAAACCGAGGTACATTTGATTTTCAACGTGGGGTCACAGTAGCGTATTTGAAATTTTTGATTATTCTTATGTAAACATTCGTGACAGTGTGCTATAAGATTGGGAGTAAAAGGTTTTCTGTTTTGGCTGGAGCTAATATACATAACCTTAGTCTTTTGTGCGTTCAAAACCAGCCCAGCATCATGTGATCATGTTAAGAGTCTGTCAAAGTCCCCTTGAAGACGATTTTGGGCCTCGATAACACTAGTCCCGGCGGACACTATGCAAGTATCGTCTGCACATTGGAACATGTGTGTGTCTGTGGCTCCCGAAAGGATGATCCGATTTGGATTTTGTTTTTTTTGTAAGGTGAATTAGTCGGAATGTGGGGTATGGTTTTAACATGTTGTTTTTTTAAGTTCTTTTATGGACTACCTCGGAGGCACAATGTCACACACTCGAGGTCTCGGGTTCGATTCCCGGGTCTGGTGGATAATGTATAATTCTCTTTAGAATTTTACCCAGATAATTATCCCAGAGTCTGGAACTTGTACCCGGTAAATGGCAATAGGCTCGCCCCCTATTACATGGGACCTAACATAGCTGGCGAAATGTGGGTGTGTTTGCACACCTCTGCCTACCCATTCGGGGAAAAAGGCGTGATGCTATGTATGTTTTTTAAGTTACGCAAAACTTATAGTGTGACCTACGTATTTTCTTTTTACAAATTTTCTAGATCTGAAATAGATCTAAAATTAATAAAATAGGTACGTACCTATTTTATTTATTTTATTGGCTGCAATAGACTATTAGTGCCCAGACATTTTTTTTGGGAAATATTTCACCCTACAAGCAATGAAGTAATACGAGTAGATTTCATTTACGCTTACAATTTCATTTATTTATAAAAAAAATCAAAAAAATAATTAATAAAAATTAAAATAAATTAAATTAGCATTTAATCGACAGTTTTTGATATGTGAGAAAATACCACAATTATTCCCAATCACATAACCGCCCACCATAAGAATTTTTAATATTTTTATCTTAAAACATGTGTGAACGACTGTACCTCATTTAACGTTAGTATGTAGAAGTTTACAATTAAATTTAATGGTTTTCTAGGTCAAAAGTCAAGTGAAAATTGGACTGATATTGCGCACTATTTCAAGCACAATTTTTTAAGCCGTAAATTGTACCTATAGCTCGTTCGGTATTCGCGTAGTGTAGTGAGTATGCTGGGCGTAAAACCTACGCCCAGCATACTCACTGAACGAAGCCTATAACTCCGGAGTTATTAGAGCACCGTTTTTTCTTTTTGGGCACCATTTGGCACTATTTGGGCACTATTTTTTTAAGTATGAATTATGGTTGAAGCGTACACAGATTCCACAAACGGAGGTGGCATACTCATCGAACTATGGCTGTAATTTCTTAAGTATAAGAGCACTATTTTTTTCCTTTGGGCACTAATTAGCACTATTTCAGCACAATTTTTTGGCATTCATGAAATATCAGGATTCCATGGTGAGTATGCTGGACGACGGGACACCTTTTAAGAGTAGAATTTTGGATAATCCTTTCTTATCGGAAGTATGCGCCATATAATAAACACTCCCTCCAAATTTTAGGTTTCTACGATCAGTGGTTTAGGCTCAGCAGTCAGTCATTTAGGACATAAAATGTTATTAGAAAACGTGTTTTTTATATGGCGTGTACTTCCGATAAGAAAGGATTTTCCAAAATTCTACTTCTAAAGGGGTGAAAAGGGGGGGACATAGTTTGTACGGGACAACGTGACAGTTCAGAAACTACTGCATCGATTTTAAAATTTCTTTCGGTAATTTACATTTACTACATTTTTAGCGAGTAACATAGGCTATATAACATCACGACAGAGTTAATAGGAGCGGACGAGCATTGCGTGTAGACTATAGCTTGTTGGACTTACTTATTTGTAGGTTATTTTATTATCTACAATTTTGTGCAAAACCAATTTTACATATAATTCACTGTTTACGAGAAAAATCTAAAAAACTGAAAATTTTCAACTTTTTAACTTTTCAACCTTGAATAACTTTTTTAGCACAAGTCGGATCGATGGGAACTTTGATATTTGTATATTATAATGATGTAGGTACTTAATACCTGCACCACTTTGCAGCTCTATATAAATTAATGCAACCTTACAATTTAGTTCCGAATATTTTAACTGGATAACTCAGTTAGCTACCTGATTTGAGATTTCTTTTTGAGATATATGTGGGAGACTCGGTAAAATAAAGCTACTTACGAAAAATGAGCTTGCTGTTAATCAATATTTTTCAATGTTCTACGGCACGTGTACTAATACGAGTATTATGCAAAAGTGCGTTTCTATGCCGTATTTCATTGACTTAATTCCCATCACTTATTGGTGGATGATATTTCTACTACCGCGCGTTACACCGGTCGTGGACACAGCCTGACTTTAAAAATCCAATCTAATTAAAAGACAATTCATCCTTTTCCTAACGCTGATGGGGTCGGCTTTCCAGTCTAACAGCGATTTAGGTGAACTTCGATATTTCACGTGAGCGACTGCCATCTAACCTCCACAACCCATGGTCGATATTGAAGTTCTGTAGTTAGACCGCACCGGTCGGATTTTTGATTTAGGGCTCCAACTACCCCTAACGACTGCCATAGACGTTTGTACGACAACCGGGACAGACGGCTTGTGCTTGTGATGTTGCTTAACCTTTGCAATGTGTTAACATTGTCGGTTACCACGAGACCACGAGCACGAATCATTAAAAGTCTATTATTATAATTATTTATTATTTACAAAACAAACACTTCAAAAAAAAAACTTGTTGATGTTTTCGAATATTTTTTTATTTCAAACGTTACACAGTCTGCTCCATTTCCTGGAGTTTAATTTCCAACTTAAACCACTCACGAAAACTGAATTAAACTTTAGTTGTAAACTAGTTCAGTGTGCATCATGTCATTTTTGAAAGCTGTTCGTTGTTTTGATGTGAAGTTAAATTTTAGGTCAGCAAATCTCTAAACGCTATGTAATCATATGTATTATTAATTTTATTACTAAGTAAATGACATGTAGTCTACTTTTATCCCGATAATTTGTTCCCGCGGGAGTTGAAAACGAGAAAGTTATTCCACAGAATATTATTAGAACGTAACGCAAAGTGACCGTGATTTTATTGCCAGATTTTTGCCTTGCAATTCTGGAAATAAATATGTGTTGCTTTGTGACCTACATAAATAAAGACTTTGACTTTGAAAGTTAGTTTCGCAATATTATTATTTATGCTTTCGATTATCGGCACTTGGTGGAACTTATTATTATAATACATACGCTAAATACTACATATCACTTTCTCAAGAAAGTGATATGTACTTTAAACACTACATATCACTTTCTGTGAAAGTAAATACCTCTGATGATGCCATATATTGGGCGAAACCGGTCAGGAGTTTAAATAATAAAGAAAATTCTGGAATGTACAAGTGAGTTTCTTCAAAATGTAGCAATATTATTGTTATTGCATCAATTGTTTGTTAACCTGGACTCTTTTAGTCTTTAGATCGCACCAGAAGGCCTGAAAATGTTGAACAAGGCTCTATACAATTAGAAAATTTATTATCTTTGGAAGGAAGAAGTAGGAACATCCATTGTAAACCACTATTGATAGCACCCCACATAAATTACCTACAACGAAATTCGTATATCAATCAAGGTGTCAGACAAACATAAAACGTTCAATGGATAGGCAGGTACATACACGAGTCACGCTTGAATATTGATAAAAGTTTTGCAGAAAATACTGTTGTATATTTAAAAAGTTTTTATGGTAAATGCTCTTGCACAGTTGTACATGGCCGCTTGTCTTAGAAAACACATAAACTGATGACAGCAACATTATCCAGTGTGGATTCTAGGCAAAACGAATCGTCTACAGGGAGACGATTCGTTCTGTTATAAGGATTTGGCTGAATGCTTTTTAAAAAAAAGAAATTAAATTTAAGAAGAATATTTTTTATTTAATGGACTTGCATACATTGATAGGCAACAGAACTGACGATGATGCAACAGAACAGACTTTCTAAAACAATGAAATACTGCATGAGCAGTCAGATGTGCTGAATCGACATAAGGGTTAGGGAGAATAGGCAGTATGGGCATTATTGTATACATAGTGTATATATGCTCGGTCCAAAAGAAAATATATCGTCAATGTGAACCTCTAAGAAAGCTGCTTGTGCTGTCTGTTCGCTTAGATCTTTAAACTACTTGGATTTTAATGTTACGGCGATTCAATATATTTTTGTATAACACATTAAAATTTGGTGTTTCAGTTAGTAAGCCCCTATTCCCTTTTCTGTGCCTCAGTAGCGCAGTGGCCTGGTATGTGTATGCCACTGCCGTCCCCGAGGTCCCAGATGCGATTCCGAGTCGAATCAAATGTTTTGTGTGATACACAAATGTTTGTTTCAGAGTTTGGGTGTTTTCTAATATTTTATGTATATAGACGTATATATGTATTTCTTTGACGCCTGTATATAGTGTAGAATTTATTGTGTATAGTATAGTTTTTAGTAAGTGTCAATAGTGTTTTCTTCCAATGTTAATTTTCTTTCTTGTATGTAGATATGTTTATCAGTCCTCAAGATCCCATAGCACAGGTTTATCAAATCAAATCAAATCAAATCAATCTTTATTTCGGGTACATGCCCATATAATACTTACACATATATTTTGTTTTTTCTGTAACATTATGAATAACAAGAATTAAATTTTGAACTAAAAACAAACGAAATAAATTAACAGCAAGTGATTAAATGTTAATATTATCATGGAATGTCCAATTCTAATCAATTAAATGTCAAATTAAAGAAAAATGTAAATAATTAAATTGAATAGGTTACTAAATGTCAGTAAAAATAAATCCCAATAATAATCATCATCATCATGGGCTTAATTTTAGGCTAGATGACGTTAGAATTTATTTATTTAATTACTAGCTATTAATAGTTATTAATAGTTTAATGTCTCTGATGGAAAAACAACAACAAGAGACAATGCAAAGAAACAAAAACAATATTTTGATTTTTAATCAAAATGTTTTCCTGTCCAAGATAAATAAAACGTTACTAAGTCCTGAGAGGTACCAGCTTACGAGGTAACTTGATTGTTTCAGGATACCCTCTTTTACCCTCTATGACATGAAAACTTTCTCTATAGTAACATCTTGTACCTACTACAGCAGATCCTGAATAAATATACCATTCCTATCGAATGTTTTTCGAAACGGAAATGCGTGGAGTGTTGCAGAATGTACCAATACCCAGTGAATTTGCCACTCCATTAGTTGTGCAAATACTCTGTTCCCTTGTTAACTACATAGGTACTGATGCTTTATGCGTCCTTTAGGAATGTCGCTCATTTAAACCAACTGATATTATCACTGAATGATTTAAGCATATTGTACGTTTTCAAATAAATTTCTTTTTAATTTTTGGTAAAAGGTTTTTAAGACTGTGCTAGGATATTGTGCTTTTTAGAACTTATTTTTTTGTTAAAACAGAACGACTCTTTAAAATCTAAACAGCTAGCTCGAAGAATCTGAAAAATATAGTGATGAACTTTGAAAGAAAACTATAACGGACCAGATAACGTTGTTAGTTTAGGAGTTATAGAGCATATAATGCTTTACTACAGAACCCTAATATTATGCGTGACCCGACACGCACTTGTCCCTTTTTTTTAGGTTTGTTATAATTGTTGATTATTTAATATTGTTTAACAAAGTCAGGTAAACTTAGTTGATATTTTTACCCAATAATTATACTCGACGTGATGTGATTCGATGAATGTATTTGAGTAGGTCATTTGATTCAAAATGTCATTATCTTATGTTAGTCTATGAAGTGCGAACAGATTCATTTCTTTCGCGATAGAATGAAATGAATCTATGTGAATGAATGTGTTGTAGTGGGTGGGAGGTTTAAAAAATGGCATTCTGTTGGTAGAGCTCGACCGAGACAGACGTGGTAGTTACATAAGTGTGGATTTGTATCGAGAGTTATTGAAATATATATAATACCTACTTGTGAAAACTATTTGAATATATCTACCCTGTTATTACTAAGTAAGGTGTTTTATTTCATTTGAACTGGAATTGTGAGAGTTTCATCACACAACTAAGAAGAATTACCAATGGTTCCCGGCGGGAACTATTCTATTCTGTTTTAGTACGCATTTGTAGTTGACGCAATAGAATTACATAATTTGTGAATATTTCATGTTTCTCTATCACTGTTCATGAGATACAGCCCAAGATAGATGGACGGACAGCGAAGTCTCAGTAATAGGGCTCCCGT
Source organism: Nudaria mundana (assembly GCA_963556515.1). NCBI lineage: Eukaryota > Metazoa > Arthropoda > Insecta > Lepidoptera > Erebidae > Nudaria > Nudaria mundana. Next base: position 9,910,065 of record OY748308.1, on the reverse strand, counting down.
TTTACCCTAATAAAAAGCCCCTACTTCTCGGGGAAAAAGAACGTGATTTTATTTGTTGTTATTTTATATTTAAGATCTTAAATAAACTTCTTTGTAGGTATAATTTTTAAGCTCAAATCATCGAAGTTTTCAAATTACCTTGTCCCATGTTCTTGGTAAACATTTTGTACCGCGCCTGGTCGCGGGAGATAAACGCACATTGTTATATTGTCTGGTAACTCCCTATTGTAATGCGAAAATAGCTTCGAATATCCGTGTACCAGCGGTGTGTCGACGCGTTGTAACGTTCAAACTACGAAGTATGGATATTAACATACTGTGGTACTAACTACTGTGGGTTGTTGTAATAAAAGTCGCTAAATAAATACGTCACGATTTTTTTTCAAATTAACATTGGAAGTTAATTCATCAAACGTGTAAATACGTCAAAGGATTTTAAATATTGGATAGAATCAGGCGTTACCTGGCGAAAGTCCATGACAAAGCAATGGTAAGTATGATGTTCAAACTTAATTTTTTTTAAATATTAGCATTATTTTCGCTAAAAATAGAAGACATTAAAATGTCGACATATGTTTCACCTCTAAACGAGGCATTCTCAAGACTGTCTCAGAGAGAACAGCTGTTCTCTCTGAGAAAAAAAAAAAAAAAAGTTTGAACATTATACTTACCATTGCTTTGTAAAGGATTTTAATTCCAAATAAACAGCTATTCTTTAAATACAAGTTACAAGAACTTACCTGCATAAAAAAAACAATTTTCAACCGTCTTCCAAAAAAGAAGGAGGTTCTCAATTCGACTGTATGTTTTTTTTGTTTGTTACCACATATTTTTGGACTTGGCGAACCGATTTTGAAACCGACTTACCCAGTGATCCCATTGCAATTTGGTCCCATTCCGACAATTATTTGGTCCCATTTCGGTAATTTGAAGTCGGTTGTGTCAATTTTTGACGTGTATTATCTGTTTGTTTTCTGTTTCCGCCTAATCTTTAAAATGGCTTGATCGATTGTATCGGGACTTTTACTGACAGATAGTTGATATTAGAAGCAGTCACTTCTCAATTTTTTTATTCCGGAAACTTTTCCCGTGGGAATTTGAAACTATAAAACTATTCCAAGCGGACAACGCTGCCAGCCGTCGGTCAGTCTCAATGTATTATTATTTTCATAATAAAAACACGATAGTGTGTGCTTACTCTTAATAAGATAAAAGCTATATACCTATCAGTTAATAAGTACCTACTTATTTATACTTATTTAGACGATGAATAATTATTGTTCGTATTGTTCACAGCGTCAGCTTTTATATATATCCGTCTTACTTGGAAAATGCCATTGTTTGGCTCGAACGATTTACGAACTAGTATTTAGTTTTAATGTTTTCAACCAACTTTCAAAAAGGAGGAGGTTCTCAATTCGACTGTATGTTTTTTTTTATATATGTTAGGTACCTCATATCTTCGGATTGGGTGAACCGATTTTGAATCAGTTGCTGTCCGAAGCACGGTCTCAATGTCTTAAGAATACTTTGTCACCCATTCTAAGACAGACCTGGCTATAGTTGGTACTTAAAGAAATAAAATTCCGTCAAACTACACTCAAGAACCAACATAAAAAGTCTCAAGTTAAGTGAGTTCAGAAAACAGACACTATAATAGTACCTAGCTAATGAAAATGAAGTTGGAAAAACCAGTCAACGAAACAATATTAAAAATCAAATAAAAAAGTTTGTTAATAGATCGTTGATTTAACAATTTGTTACAAATTACCACAGTAAAAGTGAACTGAGTAATGCCGAAAGTTAAATTGGAAAGCCAATTTGATTTTCTACGTATCTTTATTTCGATATGCGAGTTCAAAAGGCCGTACTCGTATTTTCGATGTCCTCTCCTAATTGTATCTGTGGTTCCTACCATTGTGCTTTAGAACATTCTATTCTAGTTACATTATTATAAAGCGACGGGGTAGTACCCTGATGTTTTTTCGTCCTTAGTTTTATGGTACCACGTAGGTAGGTAAGTAGGTACCTAATAGAGAGTAAGCATAGGTATTGAAAGAAGGAAAGAAAAGAAAGAATATTTTTTATTGTTGCATCATAACGTTACACTCAACCTAACACAAAGAAAAATATAACTTTTCTGTGGTCATGATGGCCACAGACGTTTTTTTTTTTTTATAAATATCTTTATTCACATGAAAACAATAATAATACACTTACATACCGATTTACAGGCAGGCAGCTCATTCCAGTAAATACTTAGAGGCACTGGGCCTATTAAAGTTTCTTACATGACTATTTAATTTATTACAATCCTACTTTAACATTTAACCAAAAATTTAACTTGTGTGTACACCTATTGTAATAGTTGCACTTTATACACTGTGAGACTTAACTTATAATATGCACAACACTTTAAAATTATAAAATATGGAATAATTTAGAACAATAATGATTAACATTTACAATGAAGGTAGTAAGTCGCTTTGGCGATTAACCAGTGTTACGTGAACCACAGCGACGCACCGCGGAAGGCATACCGTGATGCGCGCGAAGCGACGCTGTGGCTAACGGGGGGGTCTTGCACGCCTGGTTGGTACATGCGGCGTGTAGTCCTCGGGTGGGAACAATACGTAGTGATGTGGCAGGCGGTATGTGCAATATCTATCGATGTAATCCGCAGTATCACATCATCCTATTTTTGAGATTAGACTATTGTGGTGTGTTTGATTATTTGAATAAAATTTATAGTGAGTTTTAATATGTGATTTCTGATGGTCGGAAACTTAATATTAAGGTGAAGTTCCGCTAGATTTGTTCTAGGTGGCGTGTTATATGAGATTTTTAGGGCTTTGTTTTGGATCACCTGGAGGGTTTCATAATTTGTCATACAGGTGCTGCTCCACACTGGACAGCCTTACGAGGCATAAGCATATATGCCTCGCCTTACGAGGACTATAGACGGATATGCATGGCCTTACGAGGACAGAATATATTCTCATTTTGGTTTCGGCACTTAGACAACTCTTACGGTTGAGTATTTCTCCCAACGACCCTAGTGCTTGCGCACCTTTGACTCGTAAGTTATCTACGTGCCTTGACCAATTGAGTTTACAGTCCATTGTCACACCAAGGTATCGCACTGACTTTCTCCATGGAATATTATGGCTATCAATCGTGAGATGCCTATCGGGAGGTTGTCTACAGCGAGTAAACAGGATAGCTTCAGTCTTGCTTCCGTTGAGTTTCAGCTTCCATCTTGTAAAATAATTTTGCAAGAGGTCTAGTGACAGCTGAAGTCTATCTATTACCAAATCGAGGTCGTCAGATGAAGTGAATGATGCTGTGTCATCGGCAAAACAAGCAAGGTTGGTACGGGGCTGGGTTGGAATGTCGCTAATAAATAAGACGAATAGGTAGGGGGCCAAAATGGAACCCTGGGGTACGCCAGCAGGCGCGGTTTGGTGTGAGGAGACAGAACCCCCAATGTCCACATAGAATGAACGTCTCTTGAGATAGCACTGAATGATTTTCACTAGATCAAGGTTGATTCCCAGCGATATAAGTTTATGTAAAAGACCTTCATGCCACACGGTGTCGAAAGCCTTTTCCACATCTAGTAAAATCATACCGGTCGACTGCTTAAGATTCAGGTGGTGTGCGACATGTTCAGAAACTCTGGCCAGTTGGTGATTGGTTGAGAACCCAGATCGAAACCCAAACTGCTCATTTGCTTGTACATGAGAAGAAGCACTGACTACTCGTGTTAAGATAAGCTTTGCGAATATTTTACCAAGACATGGCAATAAGCTAATCGGTCTATAATTGATAGGCAACGTACTGTCTTTGCCGGGCTTCTTTAAGGCGATAACCTTGGCTCTCTTCCATCGATCAGGAAAATAACCGATCTGTAGGCAACCATTAAAGGTCTTGGTCAGGAACACAATGCATTTCTGTGAAAGGTTCCTTAATAACATGTTAGTAATTTCGTCATCACCAGGACTTTTGCGTATGTTAAGGTTAAGTAGAACTTTACGTAGCTCCAGTGGTTTTATGGGGTTACTTAGGCCGCTGATATTGTAGTTATTTAAAATAGCCATGGAATCAAGAATCTGCGGGTCAAGCAAGGCGTCCTGCCAATGAATAGTCAGTGTCGTAGCATCTCGAAATGCCTCAGCCAGAACCTCAGACTGTTCTTCAGGGTTTGATGTGTATGTTCCATCCTCGCGCCGAAGTAGAGGGATATCCGAGGCTTTAGGCTTAAGCGATTTCACGACACGCCAAATATCCGATTTAGGATTATCAACTTTGGCCAATTTACGGTTCCATGTTCGATCCTGATACGCAGTAAGAGCCTTTTTAATTTTAGATTTGAGTGAGTTAATCAACCTATGAATGTGATTTCTTAAGTTCTCGTCACTTGCGTTAAGGAGTTGTCGGCGTAAATAGTTTTTATCGCGAATGAGTTTTTTGATAAACCTCGGCAACTTCTTACCAGTACTGGGCGACATCCTGGAAGAAGGAACGTGTATGTTTCTAGCGTTTAAGATGCACTGTTGAAAAAAGTCAACGGCGTTGTCAATCTCACGACTGGACGTGTAGACGTTGGCGGACAGGATTATATCTTGGTCCAAAGTTCTCCTAAGCTTGTTCCAATCAGTATCTCTGTATCGGTAGTATGGCAACCCAGGTAAAATATCAATGGAACCACCTATGGTTAGCAGTACTGGAAAATGATTGGATGATAAAGCGTGAATAGTCTTGGGAACACTGACGTTCCTGACATTCATTGTCAGCGCCAAATCGGGTTTTGTGGGTTTACGATTAGTGGTGTAGTTTACTTGTGTTACCTCGTCAGGATAGTGTATCATGAAATCGCGCTCAAGCATATGCGACATAAGGATTCGTCCCCTAGTATTAGTGTAGCTACTGAACCAGTACCCATGGTTAGCGTTAAAGTCACCAATCAAAATGACATGCTTACCGACATTAAATAATATGTCTAGGTCGGCTCGAAGCAACGACAAGTTAGGTGATTGGTATATCGAAATGAGTGTATGTTTTGCTCCAGACACCGCAATCTCCACGCCAACAGCTTCTATATTTGTAGTTTTAGGTAGGTTTATATAGAAGTGTCTTACAACTTTTTTGACAAATATTGCTACTCCCTGGCCTTTAGTACCTCTATGCGTGTCTTGACGATAGCATTTGTACCCGGGTATAGATATGTTTGTATTAGTCGATAGCTTAGTTTCACAAACTGCGATTACATCTACAGACATGTCACTTACCGCCAAATCGATGAGTTCGCTTAATTTGGACCGCAGTCCATCGGCATTCCAAAATAAAATCTTCAATTCCTTGATATTATTAACATTAAAAATATCGACCTAATTGTGACACTATTAACATAACTTTATCGATCATCGAGTTACAGGCTATGAATTGGGGTTTCAACTTTTTTATTACAATCAGGATTTCGAACATTTCCTTTGAGGCAGCATCGCTGTCGTCTCGTGCTGTTGAGTGGGTATCCCGAGGGGTGTCTCCTGACACTACGGAGTTCCAAGGCTTATCCATATTCGCTGGGGGGTTCCATGTTTTGGTGGTTTCCTGCTGGGTCTTTTGATAGATCTTTGCAGTGACTTTTGTCAAATTCCTTTTATTTTTAGCAGATATGTTTGTAAGGTATGAGACTCGCGATGTACATTTGCTGTAGTTAGCTGGATGCTGAAGTCCACAGTTGCAACAGAGGGCTGGGGTATTTCTATCCTTTTTCGGGCAATCCGATGTCGGATGAGGCTCTGTACATTTGACCCAACGAGGTGTCATATTGCAGTTCATAGACGAATGCCCAAACCGCTGACACCGGAAGCATTGTGTTCCTAACACATTACTTGGCTTGTATTTTTCTATAGATATTATACAATTGAATAAATACCTAATTTGACGGAACTTCGTGAGGTCTGCTCCGGCGGGAAGTTGTACCAAAAGAGGTGGACAGACAGCGTTTGGGTTTTTAATTTTGAGTTTCTTGACAGTAACACCTGGGAATCCAATCTTGTCAAGTTCGCCTGAAACTTCGTCTTCGGCATATAACGGCAGTCCTTTAATTACCACTTTTGGAGTCTTCTCGTCCTTGCGGGTATAAGTGAGATAGCACATGTCCACAGAACGAAGACCATCCTTGACCTTTTGATGGGCGTCAGGTGAGTAGCAAATTACTGCAACTTTATTGCCACTTTTGTACTGTAGATGGAATCTGTTGCTATACTTCGTAACTAGATCGCGTATTGTTTGATGTGTCCAATCAGGTTTCATTTCCAGGATTATTGGAGGAACATGTCTGCTCTTTTTGATAGCAGAAGAAGCAATCTTGAACTCGTTGCAAGTAGAAGCAGGGGTAGTTTCCTCTACATGTAGATTTTCAAAACGGTTACTTGTTTCTAAGTTCCGGCTGAAATCAAACCTAGTTTGATTTGAGGCAGGCCGTTTTGGTACCCGCCAGTCTTCATCGTTTTGCTCAATAGCTGGTCTTTTCGAGCTATTGGAATTCAGGCTGCTTGAAGAATTTGTTCTGACCAAATATTTATCCATAATGGCGAGTCGACCAAAAACTATCGACACTGCGAATGCGCATAACTAGACTATGTCGTAGCGCTGCGTAGTGGGGAAGGAAGCGAGCACTCGGCACCGCTGCCGAACTGCGTACCACAGACGTAAAATTGACGGAAGTGACACCGTCGTGTCACAATAACTGTCACAATACAGTCTTGCCATACCAACACTCTCTCACTAATTCTCTTCTGAATAATTTTATTCATACTTTGACATGTCGTTATAGTGACACTTTTATTTTTTTTGACACTAATAATTTTATTAGTAATTGACCAAAGATAGTATTTATCTTATGAAGTCAGACAAAAATAAAATTGCTACATTGCTAGCAAATAATATTAGTTTTATACGAGTTTACATTGTAAACAAAGTAATATACCTACAGATTTGTTAGGTACGTGTAGTAATAATTTAGTATGTTTAACAAATGATTTAAACTGAATATTCAGACAACAGGAATACCAGAGCTACAGGTGCCTCATCAAAATATAGAAGGTCTTTCTGGCAAGGAATTAGTAGTGGATTTATTCCTAGAGGAATTAAATGTGGATATTTTGTTGTTAACTGAACATTGGCTAAAGGAGAGTGAGATGATGTTTAATATAAATGATGTTTAATGGCCGAATGGCCGGCTGTCGTTTAAAAACATTTATTTTATTTACTTAAATAAAAATAACACTCTAACGATCTAATTATGTAATATAGATCCTAATTTATCCAAATTTATCTGTGCTCCGTATTACCGCAAATAACAGAATTATATATTTTATTTTATTATCCAAGAGTATGTGTGCAAACCTTTGACAAGCAGCTGCCAAGTAAATTATCCCGAATACCCTAAAATAGAATTGCATATCCTGTTCTGAACCTGCGTCTTTTTGAAGAGAAACTGAACACAATAGAGAAACAGAGAAACTGCAAAGAGAACTGGCAAAAAGTTCCTTATGTAACCAAAGGAGGCTGGGGGGCTAGGCCCCCTAGTCTACGTTTCCAAGTGGGAAGGCGCAGGCGTGATTTTAGACAGTTTTATAGACAATGACATTTATTTAATATGTTTTTTACTATGTGTTTAATATTTGTATAGGTACACAGGTACCTAATAAGTTCTTTTAAGCAAAATTATGCAGCAAGACAGCAGTGGCAATGTGGAAGTACATTCAGGTCAGTCTAACTCATTATTAAGTAACTTGTTACGCTGTCCCATTTGTCCTCAGACTCGCTATTTTAAAGGCGAGCGTGGTTTGAAGATACATTTTGGCAAATCACACAAAGCCCAAAATGTATTTTCAAACCCTACACCGACTACACATATTAATGAGTCGGGTAGTCAAAATATAATAAATAACACATCTGAAATTCCCTTTTGCCAAAAGTTAAGTGATTTGAAAAATTCCATTCCGATCCTAAAAAGGATTCCCCGCGGCGCAAGACCATCGGTGGCTCAAAACTTAACTAGCTGTATAGGTCTTGTCGTGCGGGAAAACTCCACAACGGCCTGGGAATAACTACTCACCTTCCCTTACAGAGTCCTACATATCCAGAAAAACAACAGTAACAAAAAATCTTTAACTGCTCAGATCAAAGAAAACTGTTTAAACACTTCCAATTTCAATCCTGTATTATATACACAAAATTTTAAATTAAACAATAGCTACAAATACATAGAAAATAAAGTAAGGGAAGGTGATATAAGAGGGGCGTCCAGGTTACTTTTTAGTAGTGATGTGGTGGCTCCTTACTATCCAGATACGCTCGCGAGTCTGCAGAGTAAGCATCCACCATCTTCAGATGATCTTTCTTTCCCTGAGACACCCAATACTGACATGGAGTGTCTTACTATAACTGCTAAGGATGTACGTGCAGCTGTTAGCTCCTTCCAGAATGGATCCGCTGGCGGTCTTGACGCTTTGACACCGCAACATCTTAAAGATCTTGTGGGTCCAAGCGCTGGGGAAGCTGGCGATTCACTCTTGAGGGAGCTGACGGCGCTAGTGAACATCATGCTAGCCGGCAATGTGAACGAATCCATCATTGATATCTTGTATGGGGCAAATCTATATGCCCTAAACAAGAAGGATGGTGGCGTTCGTCCCATTGTCGTAGGGAGCACCTTACGGCGCTTGGCAGCCAAATTATGCTGTCGCTTCTACAGGGCCGAACTCTTTGAAAAATTCAAACCAATTCAGCGTGGGTTCGGCTCTAAGGGCGGCTTTCAGGCTGCCATACACGCAATGTCCACCTACCTTGGCAGTGGTGACGGGGAGGTCATCTTAAAAGTTGACCTGAAGAATGCTTTTAATGTCGTGAACAGGGACACCCTGCTGACCCAAGCAAAATTAGAAATTCCAAAAATATATAAATTCCTTTGGCAGTGTTATAGATATCCTACAAAATTAATATATAAAGACAACGATTTAGAGTCAGCAGTTGGTTGTCAGCAAGGTGATCCCTTGGGACCAGTAATTTTTAGCCTAGCCATACACCCAATCATACAACAAATAAATTCGAAATTTAACATATGGTATTTAGATGACGGAACCCTAGGAGGAGACGTAAATACAGTTCTACAAGACCTCACATTCAACAAATATGAATTTCAAAAAATTGGACTTGAACTGAACACAAACAAATGTGAAATTTTCATTACAGAAAAAGTTGACAAACAAACTACAATACAAAAATTTGAGTCTTTGGCCCCAAACAAAACATTTAGACAATTCATCTCTCCGCCTCCTAGGGTCCCCGATTTTAGAGGACGGTTACTCATCATTCATTGACGATAAAATTCAAAAGTTTCAGGAAAATTCAAATAAATTAGTTAATCTTAATATTCACACAGCCGTTACATTGCCTTTTTGTCCCACAGTTTACTCATGCACTTCGCTCATGACCATTTTGGAAACATTCACAGCTTTTGGAAAAGGTTGACACAATCATCCACAACACCCTCAGTCAAATTTTAAATGTGGCCTTGGATGACCGGGCCTGGCTTCAAGCGTCCCTACCAGTTCGTATGGGTGGGCTCGGCGTCCGCAAAATTACTGACATTAGCCTACCGGCTTTTCTGTCATCGGTTCACAGCACTGAAGACTTAACCAGGAAGATTTTAACTCACACACTGGCTGATTCTAAGGTGTTGTATAAAACCGATGCCATAAATGCCTGGAAGACTACTGGCCCCTTCACTGATCTGCCGTCTCAACCATTCTCTCAGAGGCAGTGGGATGCGCCGCTCTGTAATTTAAGGCGAGATTCACTAATTTATACGTCTTCAAATGTTTCAGAGCGAGCGCGTTTACTGGCTGTGGGAGAGTGGGAGTCTGGATTGTGGATCAAAGCACTTCCCTCGCCCAATATAGGTACTATGTTGGACGATACCACTTTCCGCCTTGCCACCTGTCTTAGTTTGGGTGCGCCATGTGTTTCTCCGCATCGTTGCCACTGTGGAGAAGTAGTCGATAACCTTGGACATCACGGTCTTTCCAGCAGTAGAAGCGCAGGTCGTATTTCTCGACACGCTAACCTAAACGACATAATCCGTCGGGCTCTTTCAACCGCCGGTATCCCAGCATTTCGTGAACCAAATGGGCTCGCACGTGGCGATGGAAAGAGACCTGATGGAATGTCGTTACTGCCATGGAAGATGGGAAGACCTTTAGTATGGGACGCTACGTGCGTTGATACTCTGGCGCCTTCTCACCTTCCTGGTACAGCGGGGTGTGCGGGCGCTGCTGCTGCATCAGTGGAAAGCCTCAAACGGCGCAAATACTCCAATTTAGCTGGAGACTACATATTTGAGCCGTTTGGGGTAGAGACGCTGGGACCTTGGGGTCCGAGTGCTCGCGGCCTATTCAAATTGTTATCTAAACTCATGATCGAAACTTCTCAAGACCAGAAGGCTGGTTACTATTTGGCACAAAGAATAAGCATTGCCATACAACGTGGAAATGCTGCCAGCCTTCTCAGAACATTGCCAGTCGGCGACGAGGCGGAGGAATTCTTTGACGCATATTAGAATTTAGATATAATTAGAAAGTATAATTTAAAATAGGTGGCGAGGCAAGGATTGAGAGGTACCTGATTCTGGTTACGTGGTGTTCCTGTGCACGTCCGTCTCTGCTGGTCTTCCTAGATCCTCGACAAAAGCGTTGGAAGGAACACTTTGGGGGAAAGTTTTTGCACGTCACTTTTTCTTGGATAATGTTAGGTTTGATTTCCTGTACTTCACACGCGACGTTGAAAGCGAGGGCCCACGGGAAATTCCACGGGGAATGGCGATGCGTATGCGTAAGCGTTTTGCGGGTGCGGTCAATATGGCGACTCTCAAAGGACTGGGAAGAGCAAGAGTAGGATTTTGGAAGAGTGAGTGAATGATTATGCGTATAGTGTTGGGTGCGTATAAAATGCATACATTATAGATAAATGTGATTTTTGGCGAAGCCAAGTTTGCCGGGCTAGAGGTTTTCCTCTATAATGAATTGCGTAGCGGTAGCGTTCACATCGTGCGTAGCGTATGCGTGCGTAGAGATATGGAGTAAACGTGCGTAGCGTTTAAATAACTTAATCTAAAGAGTTAGCGTAAATTGTAAGACTAGATCTTAAACTAAATAAATTAAACAGTAGTCTAATTTATTGCGTAGGCAACGGGCAAACTCTGACTACTGGACGTACATAACTTCCAGAAGTTGTACGGACTTTGACGACGCGTACCACATTGTCCTTGCCAGGATGGAGTTCTTCTATAACTCCAAGTGGCCAACAAAGCGGGTGGGCGTTGTTATCCTTGATAACAACAACCGTGCCTACTTTAATGTCTTCTGACGACTTGGCCCATTTCACTCGCTGTTGAAGCGAGGTGAGATATTCTTGGCTCCAACGACGCCAGAAGTCATGCGTGAGTTTGCATACCAGTTGGTAACGTGACAGACGATTATGAGGCTGGTTAGTGAAATCTTCAGCAGGAAGAAACTGCATCGGAGTGACGTTAAGAAAATGATTTGGAGTTAACGCGGAAATGTCAGGTTCCGCACTCAAAACACATAGCGGGCGGCTATTTAATAAGCCTTCAATTTGAACCAGGACCGTCGTGAACTCTTCATAGGTTAATATTTGAGAACCGATGGTCTTAAAGAGGTGCGTTTTCGTGCTTGAAACATTTGTTTCAGGCAACGAATTGAAATGAGGCCCATAGGGGGGGCTGTGCTTAAATTGAATTTTATTGTTTAAGAGATAATTACCTATGTAATTTTGATGCGAAGAGGATTGTAGCAACTCGTAAATTTCATTTAATTTACGTTTTGCACCTATAAAATTAGTACCACCATCACTATAAATCATCGAGACGGGGCCTCGTCTACTGATGAAGCGTTTAAAAGCGGCGAGGAACAGCTCTGAACTGAGATCTGAGACGAGTTCTAAGTGTAAAGCTTTGGTGACGAGACACACAAAGAGACACACATAGGCCTTATGGCTTTTAACTCCTCTGCGTCGAATGTGAGTAATATAGAATGGGCCAGCATAGTCCACGGTAGTGTAGACAAATGCTTTGGCTTGCGATACTCGATAGGTGGGTAAATCACCCATGCGTGGGAAAGTACACTTAGGTTTTAACCTAAAGCAGGTGTTACACTTGTGTACGCATTGACGAACTAGATTTCTAGCGGATAAAATCCAGAACTTTTGTCTGAGTAATGCGAGTAAGAGGGATGGACCCGTGTGTAGATTAGTGATGTGGTAATGATCGATAATGAGATTAATAATTGAGTTTTTATTAGGTAAGAGTATAGGGTGTTTTTGACCGTAGTCGAGTTGCGAATTACTTAACCTACCACCGACTCTAAGGATACCTTCCCGGTCAATGAAAGGGTTAAGTTTGAGTAAAGAATTATTTTTTAATTTATTATTGTTTATTTCAATAATTTGCTTAGCGAAATGTTTATTTTGAATATACCTGAATATGTAATTTTCGGTATACTCCAAATCATGGACACTGAGCGGACCATGTGAGTTTAATTTTCGTGAGAAGCGTAAAACATAAACAAGCGAGCGTAATAATTTCGACCACATCGAAATCCTTTCGACCATTATTTCGATGGGGTGCGTTTGATGTATATTGAGCGGATCGCAAGCCACTAAACTTACGATTTTTGATTCTAAGTTCTCAGAACATGAATTGATATTGACGATAAATGGTTTGAGAGGCCAGTCAGAGATAGGTAACGCGGCCCAATCGGGTCCGTGAAACCAGAACCTATTGTTCACTAGAACTTTAGGGGTGACTGGGCGAGATATAATGTCGGCAGGATTAGAGGTTCCTGCGACGTGAAACCAATGTATCGCGGCGATTTTAGAGTTAATATCTGTTATCCTATTGGCAACAAACGTGTGAAACTTATGCGAGGGCGAGTGAATACGCCTGGAGTGAGGCGTGGGGCTCCCGGGAAACCAGGGACAAGGGGAGGCTTCTTGAGGACTGGACCAGAACACGTGGTCTGGAGGTCCTCAACCGGGGGAATGTCGCCACCTTCTGGCGGCGGGGGACCAGCTCGGTCGTGGACGTATCGTTCGCGACCTCTGCCCTCGCCGCCCGTATTACTGGCTGGCACGTGGAGGAGGGTGAGGAGACGCACTCAGACCATCGGTACATTCGACTCGATGTCCCCCCCCCACCTGACCTCCCACAGCCGGTAGAAAATCCCCCGGATCCGCGTTGGGCACTTCACCATCTGGATCGGGAGGCTCTCCTGGAGGCTTCCATCGTGCAGGCCTGGATTCCGGCACCGGACCGGCCTGCCGATGTGGATGCCGAGGCGGAGTGGTTCAGGAGAGCCATGTCGCAAATCTGTGATGCGGCGATGCCTAGGGTTACACCCAGACCGGCAAGGAAGCAGGTGTACTGGTGGTCGCCGGAGATTGCACAGCTGCGCGCAGCATGCATCTCCGCCCGCCGCCAGTACACCAGGTTTCGCCGGAGGCATCGCCGCCCAGACGACGCGGCAACCCGAGAGGCGGAGCTTTATCAGGCTTACAGGGAGGCTAAAGGTAATCTCCAGGAGACAATAAAGCGGGCCAAGACGGCGGCCCGCGAGGAGCTCCTGGAGACCCTGCAGCAGAACCCATGGGGGCGCCCGTACCTACAGGTCAGGGAGAAACTCCGACCTAGGGCGCCCCCACTGACCCAGAGTCTCCAGCCGCAGCAGCTGGAGCGGGTCATGGGCTCCCTGTTTCCGACGAGCGCGGAGGAGCACGTCCCTCCGCGCATGGCTCCGTCTCTGCCCGACGCGGATAGCACCGGCGAAGACGACGTACCCGAAGTCAGGGTGGGGGAGCTAGGGGCGGCAGTACTCCGGCTTAAACGCCGGAAAATCACTGCCCCCGGACCCGACGGCATTCCTGGCCGTGCATGGGTCCTGGCCCTCGAAGAACTCGGGCCTCGACTGATGGGGCTCTTTAGCGCATGCCTCGAAAGGGGCCAGTTTCCCAAGGTGTGGAGGACGGGGAAGCTGGTCCTGATCCGTAAGGCGGGGCGGCCGGTGGACTCACCGTCCGGATACCGGCCGATCGTGTTGCTCGACGAGGTGTGTAAGCTCTTTGAGCGAATTATCGCGGAACGCCTCGTCGAGCATCTCTCGACGGTGGGGCCAGACCTGGCGGACAACCAGTACGGTTTCCGTCGGGGACGCTCCACCGTGAGCGCGATCATGCGCGTCAAGAGCCTGACGGAGGAAGCAGTCTCGCAGGGCAAGGTGGTGGTGGCGGTGTCTCTTGACATCGCCAACGCGTTCAACATCTTGCCATGGAGCTGCGTTAGGGAGGCGCTCGTGTATCACGAAACGCCTCTCTACCTCCGTCGTATTGTCGGGGCCTATCTCTCGGAGAGGGCCATAGCTTTCCTCAGCTAGCTCGGGCCAGCTCGGCGGGATGTGTCGTGCGGTGTTCCACAGGGGTCGGTCCTGGGGCCGCTTCTGTGGAACATCGGCTACGACTGGGTGCTGCGGGGTGCGTTGCCTGAGGGTGTCGGCGTAACGTGCTACGCCGACGATACCCTCGTCACGGCGCGGGGTGCAACGTACCAGGAGGCAGCACTCAAGATCACGACGGGTGTTGCTCAAGTCGTGGGTCGGATACGGCGGCTGGGACTGGAGGTGGCCTTGCACAAGTCCGAGGTTCTGTGTTTTCACAGACCTCGGAACGGTCCACCTGAAGGTTCCAGCATAAATGTGGGAGGCGTTAGCATCGGCATCAAGCCCTCGATGAAGTATCTAGGGATCGTACTTGATAGCCGATGGAACTTCGGACCACATTTCCGAAGTTTGGTCCCCAAGGTGACACACGCATCGGTCGCGCTTTCGCGACTGATGCCCAACCTAAAGGGACCCAACGCTTCCTGCAGGAGACTGTACCTGGGGATCGTGCGGAGTATGGCCCTATACGAGGCTCCCGTATGGGCGGCGCGGTTGACGGCCAACAACTCAACGCTCCTTAACAGACCGTTGAGGACCTTGGCCGTCAAAACAATAAGGGGCTACCGCACGATCTCCGGAGAGGCTGCATGTCTCCTAGCCGGGACCCCTCCATGGGACCTGGAAGCGAGAGCCCTTGCGTCATTGTTCCAATGGCGCAAGGAGGCGCTGGAGCGGGACCACAGGCCTGCGTCTCGAGAAATCGATGACCGGCGGTCCCAACTCCGACAGGATCTCATGGAGTCATGGAGGGTGCGACTTGAGCAACCCAAGTGGGGTGCCACCATCATCGCGGCGGTGAGACCGATCATGGACGATTGGCTGCAGAGGCAGCATGGTGACCTCACGTATCGTGCGACGCAGATCGTTACCGGGCATGGATGCTTCGGTAGCTATCTGTTTCGCATCCATCGTGAGGTCACACCCCGGTGTCAACACTGCGAGGTTTCCGAAGACGACACCGCACTCCACACGTTGGTGGAGTGCTCAGCGTGGGCGAGTCAGCGCCGGGACCTCGTAGTGGGTCTGGGCGTGGATACCCTCTCGCTGGAGACCATGCTTCAAGCCATGGTCTCCAGCGGGAGTAGGTGGAACGCGGCCGTGTCCTTCTACGAGCAAGTCGTGCTCGCGAAGGAGGCGGCCGAGAGGGAGAGGGAGCGTGCCCTCCCCGCCGAGTTCCGTAGTCAGCGGCGAGGCCGCCGCAGACTCATCTACGCCCAAGACCATCGACCTCCATGATCGGGGCCTGAGGACGGCGGGATCGCCACCCGTCGTCCTTACAGAAGCAGGCTAGAAGGGTTGCGTGCTGCGGGGCCTTTGCCCCATAGCACGCAACACTCACTGACGCGGGATAAAACCCTACCCCCAACGACGCGGGATTCTCATCCCGACCCAACCCCCGCAGAGACCACAGAGGTGGTCAAAGTCCGCCGGGCGCCACTGGAAATACGTTCTGCCTGTAACCAGAGACGCCCGGCAACGGACGTTAGAGCGGCCGCGGCCTTGGTCGCGGAACTAAAAAAAAAAAAAAAAAAAGGGCGAGTGAATCCATGTAAGCGTAACAGTTGAGTCTGAGAATGCGTATAACTTGTCAATTTGACATCTTTGTAAAAGAGTGTCGCGAATGTTGACTAAGATATTTGCGAGTAGAAGCGCGGCGCAGAGTTCTAAGCGAGCGAGCGGCATTTTAGATAGTGAGGCAACCCGAGACTTCGATGCCAGTAAGTGGACCGATCCAGGTGCGTGGGGACCTGCGCTAACGCGTATGTATACGTTGGCACCGTAACACTTCTCGCTGGCGTCTGCGAACCCTACGAGCGTGACATGACGGGCAGGTAACCCGACATGGCGTGAGATTTTAATGCATTCTAGATAGCGGAGTTCTTTATGGAACTGTTCGCACTTCTTGGCGATAGTGGGGGTGACAGGACTGTCCCAATCTAGGTTGGCCATCCAGCACTCTTGTACTAACAGTTTCATAAATGTGACTACGGGACTAATCAATCCGAGCGGATCAAATAGTCGCGCGGTAGTCGAGAGTATTGAGCGCTTAGTGCACTCCTGCTTATCTGTTTTACTAACGAAGTAAAAATGATCAGCAGCAGGTAACCACTGCATTCCTATTATCTTATGCGGAGCGGACGGATCGGTGTCAAACCGTATGACATCTTCACTTTTCTGAGAAGCGGGGATTTGGTCTAAGAGACCTAAGCTATTGGATATCCATTTAGTGAGATTGAAACCACCTGAGGCGAACATCTCAACCATTTGACGCTGAGTATTCACCGCAGTATCCACACTGTCTACTGAGTTTAAATAATCGTCCATATACATGTGCCTCTCCGCCTCAGCCGCGGCGAGGGGGAACCTGGCGCGACTGTCAGCGGCGAGCTGGCGGACGACCCTCATCGCGAGGAACGGTGAACTGGATATTCCAAAGCTCACGCATGTGAATTGAAAAGTGTCTCTACTAGATCGAGTATCGAATCTGTAGAGAATGCGTTGAAAAGATTGATGTTCAGGACTGACCTTTAATTGAAAATACATTTTTTCAATGTCCGCGGACATGGCCACTGAGAACATGCGTAGGTTAATTAACAAATCGAAAATGTTCGTTTGCAAATTAGGACCTGTATAAAGGATGTCATTTAATGATTTTCCACTAGTAGTTTTACTGCTAGCGTCAATGACTATGCGGGTTCTAGAGGAGGTAGGCTTATCGGGGCGATAAACTGCACGGTGCGGAATGTAATATGAAGGGGAGGCGTTATCAACCTTAGTTAAGTAACCCTTGTTTATATAAGTTTTGATCGTGTCATTATAATTTAAGCGTAAATCTGGATTGGCATCTAACTTCTTTTCTAAACTGAGCAGTCGACGTTTCGCAATCAGATCTGAGTATCCCAGCTCCGTGGGATCGTATTTAAATGGGAAATGCACGGTATAGCGACCGGTGTCATCTCGCGAATAAGTTGATTGAAAGATGCGTTCACATGCGTCATCATCTGGACTCATGTGTTTTTTATGCGGTACGCTTTCGAGTTCCCAAAAGCGTTGAACGAGTGTTTCGAGTTTAGGGGTTGATTGCGTAGAACAAATAAATGTTTTATGAGTGTTGTGGAAAGCGTGAATATGAGTGGTATCAGCCTTGCCCATGGCTAAATACCCGAGAGTGGATTCCACGGCGACTACCGATGACTGTGGTGACACAACTTTATTATTTCCTAACAGGAATGGGAAAAGCTCATTACCTATCAGACAGTCTATCTGACCAGGTTTGTAGAAGCTATTGTCAGCCATTGGTAAGTCGCGGATGTGTGCGAGACGAGATACGTCTATCTCAACGCTCGGTAACCGATCGGTAATCGAGTCAATTACGCGGGCCACCACATTGTATGAACTCATGGGATCAAAGCGAGAGTGAATTTTGAAAGATGCGTAACCATACGAGGTACTTTCAGTATGACCGATACCTTTAATCGTAGAAGGAGCATAAATTATTTTTAATTTTAATCGATCACAACAAGACTTAGTAATAAAATGACTCATAGAACCCGAATCAACAAATATTCGAATATTATGACGTCTATTGCAACTGTAAACGTGTACCGAAGCAGTAGGTAACAGCACCGTAGTGTTTTTTGAATTAATATTGCGTTCAGAAGTCATCGCGGATAGCGAAACGTCTAAGTTACCGCGTTCATTCGTCGAACAACAAAGCCTGTTATGCACGCTAGCCGAATCAGTCGCCGCTGGCGTAGGCAGAGAGGTGGCGCAAGCCTGTTGTTGTCCGACGCCCGCGCCGTTCGAGGCGCGCGCGGGAGGAGCGCGGTGCGTGCGATCGTGCGAGTGCGAGTGGGACAGCCGCGGGAACTGGAGCTCACCGCCGGCCGTTTTGTTATGGCTACCTATACCTATAGCGTAGGCATGGTTGCTACAACAGCTATTTGCGTTTTCGATGTGAAGTAATGTGTGGTGTCTGATTCCACAAATATTACAACTACGCTGCGAACGACAATTTTTTACGTTATGAAAACCTAGACAATTAGTACAAAAGTTGTGTTTTGTGTGTGACCAAGTTGTTTCTTGCTAATGGGGTTTCATTGAGAAAATATTGACATTTGTATAATGAGTGCGGAGGTAAGTCCTTGCATAACAAACAGTTCGAATGAGAATTTCTATTAGAGATTAGAAATTCTATTAGAGTGAGAGGGAGCTAGCGGTATATGTGAGTTGCGTTGTGTGTGAGTGAGAGGTGATGAATTAGGCGATTGTGAGTTGTGATCATTTGTCACGAATGCGTGTGTTTGTTTACTTTTATGCAAGTTCTTATTGGAATTAGAGTATTGAGATTTTTGAGTATATGCGGGGGTGCGTAGCGTTTGGATCTTACTCTGTTCCTTCAAGAACAAAGTAAGGTCAGTGAAAGCAGGTATTTTAACCGACTTCTGTGCTTGCTCGAATAGACTGACAAGTTCTTTGTCGAGTTTACTGAGTGCTAAATGAGTGAATACAAAATCAGATAAATTATCTATTTGTAATCGTTGCAGAGCAGATTCAGCGGAGCAGAACTGTTCTAGGAAGATATCGAGCGACTGATTAGGTTTGAAATTAATCAGCTGATCGACGTAATGCGAAGCTTGGACCCTAATATCTTGATACTTTTCAAGAAGTGCGTTCCAAATTATTAGATAATTCTGCGCGGTAGGGACAATGCCTGAGCACATTATTAGGGCCTTACCCGATAGTTTACCCACCAGGTATTGTACCTTTTCAGCGTCAGACAAGCGTGGGTTGTCGTGTATGAGACTCCTAAAGTTCTCATAAAACAAAGACCATTTGGTAGGAGTACCATCAAATGACATTAAATTAAGCGGTGGTAATTTTCGATTTAATAAATCTGATTGATGTGCGCCTTTGGGGGCGTCATCTTTGAGTTTACATTCACAAGCTTTAATGTGACAATAAATATCATCGAAAGCCTTTATAGCCGAGTAATCAGGTTTAGAAGCAGGAAAATGAGTTAATTGAGCGAGTACTAATTTATCGAGTACTTCGATAAAATCAGTTCTAGTTTTATCAAGCGATTGCACAAGTGTTAAAAATCTAATCTTACAAGATTCGTCCGAAACTTTTAAACTAAGATCGTAAATAGTTTGCAAAATCACGAAAAGATTTTCTTTCTTTGCAATTAAAAGAGTAATAACTGGAGGGATTTGCGATTTTGATTCATCTTCCTGAACTGGGGCCATTTTGTAAACAGAATGTAATTGAGAATGGTATGAAGTTAACTACGAATGGTAACGAATGAATTTGAATGCGCGGTGAAACGTACGAACGGTACGGACGATGTTCACTTATCGCTCGCCTCGACGGTAGGTATGACTGGCTATAATAAGTAGGTATTAAAATAGGTAGGTACCCACTGCAAACGAAACGAGCGGTAAAATTTTGAGAAATATGAATGCGGGTGATTTATATATTACGTAAGTATACTATAATATGTAAATTATGGTAAGTAATAGCAATAAATGAGTTGCGTATGAATGTAAGCGAATTGAGTAGGTAATGTATGAGTGTGCGTGTGGGTAGGTACATGGGATGAAACCGAACGAACAAATATGAAATGCGAAAAATAATAATAAATACGTAGGTATGAGTTGAGTGTAAGTTGCGGGGAGTGAATGCGATGGGATGCGGGGTATAGGACAGAAGGATTACTGTCCGGCAGAAGGATTAATATCCGGCAGAAGGACCACTTGGCGAGGCAAGGATTGAGAGGTACCTGATTCTGGTTACGTGGTGTTTCTGTGCACGTCCGTCTCTGCTGGTCTTCCTAGATCCTCGACAAAAGCGTTGGAAGGAACACTTTGGGGGAAAGTTTTTGCACATCACTTTTTCTTGGATAATGTTCGGTTTGATTTCCTGTACTTCACACGCGACGTTGAAAGCGAGGGCCCACGGGAAATTCCACGGGGAATGGCGATGCGTATGCGTAAGCGTTTTGCGGGTGCGGTCAATATGGCGACTCTCAAAGGACTGGGAAGAGCAAGAGTAGGATTTTGGAAGAGTGAGTGAATGATTATGCGTATAGTGTTGCGTGCGTATAAAATGCATACATTATAGATAAATGTGATTTTTGGCGAAGCCAATAGGTAATGTACATATTTAGTTAGTTTCAATTGTATTTTTTCATATCAGTACTTAAATAAATAAATAGATCATAAAAAAAATATAAACAAGTACAATATTGCAAGTTGCTTTAACAGGAAGTCTGCGATTAAAGGTGGCTCCATGGTCTTAATAAAAAATTGTCTCCGCAGCAAAGAGCGGTCTGACATCATAGTTAGACTTTCTGTTGAGCGATGTACTGAGGTGGCTTGTGCCGAGCTTGACCAGTATATAGTTGTTTGCGTATATAGTTTACCTAACAGTGATTTTAGTGTATTTACCAAGGTCATGGACCAGGTTCTTGGGGTTGCGTCAAATAATAGGAAGAAGTTAATTGTGTGCAGATACTTCAATGTAAACATCCTTAAACAGTGTAAGAAAAGTACTCAATTTTTAAATTTATTTGGTAGTTACAATATGGAAAATATATTCTGTGAGCCGACCAGGGTCACAGAAACGGCCTTGATAATTTTTTTTACGGATTGTGAGTGCTTAAGCATATCTGTGATTAGTAAATTGCCATCCAAGAGTAATAATAGAGTAATAATAGTCAGTATAATGAGAAAATTATGTGTAGGCCCATAACCTCTAATAGAATTAAAGAATTCAAAAACTTGTTCGAGAAAAAGCTTAATTCTATAGTTTATATAGGTAATAATCCTGAGGTCCATTATAATAGTTTATTTAGTACATTATCTGATGCTTTTTCAGACACATTCAAACAAAAATGCTAAAATCGTAGTGTTAAAACGAAATTCTGTGAGTGGGCAACGTCAAAATAGGCGTACCTCAGGGATCAATTCTAGGACCTTTTCTCTTCTTGGTTTATGTTAATGACTTGCCTTGCATGATCGAGGCACAAGCTGGCATAGTAATGTTCGCGGATGATACATCACTTATATTCAAAGTAAATCGGCATAGTACAGATGCGAATAATGTTAATAATATTTTAAATGATATTTCAAATTGGTTTTCTACAAACAACCTATTGTTGAATGCAGAAAAGACCAAATGCGTTAAATTTACAATGTCCAATGTCAGACAAACAAAAGTCCATGTCGTGGTGGATAGCCGAATGTTAGAATTTGTAAATATCTATATAAAAAGGTAGTGTTACCTTTTTAGGAATAACAATAGATTCTAAATTACAATGGGGTGACCATATTATCACCATTTTAGCTAATAAGCTTAGCTCTGCTGCATATGCTGTGAGACGGCCTAGCAGTAGCTACATCTCTCAACTGCCTAAGTTGACAGATGTAGCTACTGCTAGGCTAGTTTACTTTGGTTACTTCCATAGCTTGATGTCCTATGGAATACAACTTTGGGGAAATGCGGCAGATATAGAAACAATTTTTATATTACAAAAGAGGGCAGTCCGTGCCATTTATTGTTTAGGTAAGAGAGATTCTCTTAGGGAGCAATTTAAAGATATTAATGTTTTAACTGTAGCTTCCCAATATATATTGGATAAAATACTGTATGTCAGGAAAAATATATCTAGTTATACTTTTTAATTTTTATTTTTTTTTATTCCGCAGCCCAAGGCCGCGGCCGCTCTAACGTCCGTTGCCGGGCGTCTCTGGTTACTAGCAGAGGGTATGTCCAGTGGCGCCCGGCGATCTAGCTATACTAAAGTAAGTGACGTTACAGACAGAAATCTTCGTAATAAAAATAAACTAAAATATTAAGAAAGAAATTATAAATAGATCACAAAAACTAATGTCATCGGCGGGATTCGAACCCACGGCCTTTCCCTAACAGGGGGACTGCTCTGCCAACTGAGCTACGATGACCACTACCGACAACATCGAATTTTTGCTTCATATCATATTCATAATTTCTACATCGCGCTATTAAGGTTAGCGTTGGATCCACCTACCGCAGTTCTACCGAACTGACGGTACCAGTGTATCGTGTTACAACAATATTTAGACACTGAATTTTTAGATGAATCCTTACCAAATCCATATATTTTTGTATTTCAAAGCAATGAGTTTGCTTAAACTATTCTTAAAATATTAAGAAAGAAATTATAAATAGATCACAAAAACTGATGTCATCGGCGGGATTCGAACCCACGGCCTTTCCCTAACAGGGGACTGCTCTGCCAACTGAGCTACGATGACCACTACCGACAACATCGAATTTTTGCTTCATGTCATATTCATAATTTCTACATCGCGCTATTAAGGTTAGCGTTGGATCCACCTACCGCAGTTCTACCGAACTGACGGTACCAGTGTATCGTGTTACAACGATATTTAGACACTGAATTCAGTTTTTGTGATCTATTTATAATTTCTTTCTTAATATCTTAAGAATAGTTTAAGCAAACTCATTGCTTTGAAATACAAAAATATATAGATTTGGTAAGGATTCATCTAAAAATTCAGTGTCTAAATATCGTTGTAACACGATACACTGGTACCGTCAGTTCGGTAGAACTGCGGTAGGTGGATCCAACGCTAACCTTAATAGCGCGATGTAGAAATTATGAATATGATATGAAACAAAAATTCGATGTTGTCGGTAGTGGTCATCGTAGCTCAGTTGGCAGAGCAGTCCCCCTGTTAGGGAAAGGCCGTGGGTTCGAATCCCGCCGATGACATCAGTTTTTGTGATCTATTTATAATTTCTTTCTTAATATTTTAAGAATAGTTTAAGCAAACTCATTGCTTTGAAATACAAAAATATATGGATTTGGTAAGGATTCATCTAAAAATTCAGTGTCTAAATATCGTTGTAACACGATACACTAATACCGTCAGTTCGGTGGAACTGCGGTAGGTGGATCCAACGCTAACCTTAATAGCGCGATGTAGAAATTATGAATATGATATGAAGCAAAAATTCGATGTTGTCGGTAGTGGTCATCGTAGCTCAGTTGGCAGAGCAGTCCCCCTGTTAGGGAAAGGCCGTGGGTTCGAATCCCGCCGATGGCATCAGTTTTTGTGATCTATTTATAATTTCTTTCTTAATATTTTAAGAATAGTTTAAGCAAACTCATTGCTTTGAAATACAAAAATATAAAAATAAACTACTCCGTCCGTGCTATCGGCTTAGCAAGGTTAGTCATTCTTTCAAGGGGGAAGGTATACGCTTTTATAATAAATTGCCTGAATCTGTCCTTTGTATGCCCGACAATAAATTTAAAACCTTTATAAAGACCACTTTATGTCAAAAAGCATATTATAAGACAGTTGATTACCTTAACGATAAAAGTGTCTGTCTTGAGCATGGTGCAGGCGCCTCCTAAAATGCCGTAATTGTAGCATATTTTGTAATTAGGTGACTACAATTTTTTTTGTTGCATTATACACGCTTATTGATTTTGACAATGTACATTCGTCCACATTTAGTCTTAAGAAAATGTGTAAATGTGTCAATTATTGAATAAGAGTGACCCAGAGTTTTATTGCCAGGTTCTTTCTCTCGTTTCTACTTATTGCTTTGCGAATCTGGCAGTACATGTAAATATAGAAGCAATGGTATTTTTTATTTTAAGTACTTACTGACGTTTGTAAGAGCCATTTAGTGACCTATACAAATAAATAAATGGTGAAGTCCAGGATGACTGAGTGGCTAAAACAACAAACCTATGCCTACACAAAAACACTCTTGACTTACATTGCATAAACCGTTTTATTTGGTACATATATCTAATAATTGGATTTTATGTATATTGTGTAGTTGTATAATTTATTACCACACACACAAACACACACACACACACACTCAAACGCTAATTCATACTATGTTCAAATCTATAACTGTCGACCAAGTCACAAAACAGCATTCAATATTTTTAATCAAACTTCATTATCACTGTCTCTTAAGATACAATTTTTTACTTAGTTTAGGAGGCACAGCCTTATTATCTATGTTCAGAAAAAAAAAATATCATTTCATTTCATTTCACACACACACAAAGGCTACTCCTTTTCTAACTCCAGAGGATTGCGACTACATTTTGCCAGTCACTGTTAGTTCTAAGTTTTTTTTTTTTAGAACTATTAGAACTATGTTCTCTAACGCGGTTTACGGATAATGCGATTTAGTAAAAATCGTCACGTTAGACTTATCAGTGGTTCCCAACCGGTGCGTCAGCGTCAACTGAACGGCAAGCTTTTCTTCCGTCTGTCATCAGGTGCTCCATGTACAGTGAGGATGACTTGTGCTAAAGAGATGTCCCAAAGAAATCCCAAAAATAAAATTGTTGAAATAACAAGGCAAAATCCAACATTTCGGCCTATCGCTGTCCAATGCGGAAAATATATTTGTCGATAGTTGTAAACTACACAAACCAATGGTACTCACGGTTCTTAGGTATCAACTGCCTATTTATACCTTCAGAGAAAGGATATTAACGTTTCCATACCAACGTTAAGTAATTTGCTGTCCATTAACTTTCCTCAATCGGAATCTGAAACATTCGCTGATATAAAACTCCCTTTTTAACATGATCTTTGAGTCAAGGATAAAAGGAATGTTTGATAGGATTTAGAAAAGAATATCTTGGTAATTTATTTTGTACAATAATCAAAGATATTGTTCTCTTTTATGTCGGAGTCGTCAGATTTCTTGTGAATTGAATAAGGAAATTTGAATAAACGGGTGTGGTTAAGTGGTATTCTGATAACCATCATCATCTACCAAACCTTTTTCCTGCTCAGTTGGGGTCGGCTTTCCAGTCTAACTGCAAGTCACATATACATACCACTGCGCCACCGAGGCAGACAAATAGTCTAATAAACTGTTATGATACCTATTGCGACTGTTGATCCAAAGCTGAAAATAGACACTACCTTTTATCTATTATGCCAACATTTGCGACACTATTCAAAACATTTCTAAGAAGCTGTTAAATTCTTAGATAAGTCTTTGTTCATGAGACGATATGCAGATTGTCAATAACTTACACAATAAGTGTGTCATTCGCTAGTTCTTTGAACTAGCGTATGAGAAGGACCAGTCCTTCTCAAACGACGTGGGAAACAGCGACACACTGGTCCTAGGTCTTACGAAGTCTGACGTTTACATTATCTACGCGCTATGACACTTTAAACGTGTGACAGCGTCGTACGCGTGGGATAGCATGGGAACACGCGAATCTGGCGCGGTGACGCGTAAGTGTTCGTCACCATACAAATTGCATAGGCCAGATCCTGTTCAGATGTCATAATGCGTGATGTACGGCGCATATGAAGGATGAGTTTGCCCGTCCCTTTATTCATTTCTTTAAAAACAGGTAATAAGATACATAATTGTTTTAGACCCTCAGTAAAGCTGATAATCTATGCCTAATGCCACAAAATCCCAACATCCATTTATTACAATTTCTAAATAGGTTGTAGACAAATCCTTAAGCGTTTGTGAGTTCAATTATCCCACGAAACGTACAAGCGAAAAAAGGAAAATCCAAAGCCCTTTTCAATCGTTGACAATTTAACAACGAATTTGTTTTTCTTCTCTTACTGCACTGTAGCAGTTTAATGGAAAAATTTAAAAGAATTTTTCTCCAAGCACACAAAATTCAACCATATGCTTCACCTGTTAAAGTCAGATTTAAAGCTGCTATACCAAGTTTTGGAAGCAGCGAAACAGATTCGTTTTGGTTCGTTAAAGACTTTAGGATTTTATATATTATTAACATACGTTCCTATTCGATAAACATAAAGATCAAAATCGTGTGTTGCCTTTAGATAAACATTTATCTTAGAACTTCGTTTATTGAATCCCGTAAATTTATCGGTTGTGGAGTTCCACAACCGATAAATTTACGGGATTCGTTTTTTGAACTCTGAACTAATAGTTATTAGTTCAGAGTTCAAAAAACGTTGGTAAAATTATTTAGGAAATTGGGATTGAGAACTATCTACAATTTTTATTTATAGTGTATTAAGAACTTAGCTACTGCAGACTTACATCATGCCTATATTCCTGAACCATATCAAAGATGCCCGGCAATGGAAGTTGGGGAAACCGTGGACTTAAAAAAATAGCCTATTGTCATTACCGAGTACTACAGAATATTGAAAACCACTCTGTAATTCTCAAATAAACTCTGGAAGCTAAAAATTATCTATATATAGAAATGGGGAATGTCCCCCCTTAACTCTCGAGAACTGCTTATGCTCCAATGATGGTTGACCCCTCTATGGATAGCCCGCGATTTGGAGGCAAGCCAAAAAATCGAAAATTTGACCTAGCCCTAAGGGGTCAAAAGTTATAGGCCTAAACCTATGGCATGGTGAGGCGCGAAGCACCGCGCAAGACACCGTACTAGTTGTAGTGGAACGCTAGTCCAACGTTATTACATAGTAGTATTTGTAGATAGGGGCGTCAAAATATCGCTCACTTTGTTGTTTCCCCGTAATACTCGTCCATTTGTTAGCAGGTGCACCACGTACCGTTGAAGATGACTAGGGCTACGGGGATGTTGAAAAGACCCCCTAGCACCCTATTAGCTAACTTGCCTAAATTGTATACAGATAAAAAGGACCTCGTGAGGGCTCGTGTTCTAGTGGTAACCGACAATGTTAACACATTGCAAAGGTCAACATCTAGTAAGGCTGGTCTTAGGATGGGTGTCCATTTCTTAAGACACTGAGACCCCTCCGTGTCTCGGATAGCACGTTAAGCCGTCGGTCCCGGTTGTCATACGAACATCTATGGCATCAGTAGTTGGAGCCCTAAATCAAAAATCCGACCGGTCTAACTACAGAACTTCGATATCGCTCATGGGCTGTGGAGATCATGGCAGTCGCTTCACGGAAAATATCGAAGTTCAGCCAAACCGCAGTAAGACTGGAAAGCCGACCCCAACTGAGTTGGGAAAAGGCTCGGTGAATGATGAATAAAAAGGACCTGTCTTTCTAAAAGTAGGTAGATGTTTTTACGTTTAATTAGGTATTTAAAAAGCTTATTTATTTTAACAACTCAGATTGCCTAAGAAGAAATAAGGACACGAAATTTTCAGTTAAAACTTAAGGACGTTATAGAGGTACGTGAGCTCATTATACCAGATCAAGTCACATAAAGGCAGCCTTTTATAGCTTACAAAATTTCCCGAGAGTTTGTTAAGCCGTTTTGTACCAGAATTACAATAAAATTTCTGTAAAGTTTTTTATTCAAAACGAACAATGATGTTTTTTTTAATTAGACTCACGTCTATTTCTCCAAAGGGATAGGCAGAGCGAAATATTATATGCCCACAGTTCACTAGAGGACGATCCTGTCCTCGTATCCTGCACTTTTTCTTTATAGTGAATTCAGGTTCGAATTACTGAATGGTACCAAGTAATGGCAACGGGCAATTGTAATATTAAAAACACTTTACCAGCAGTTTTGTCTATGCATTTCCCACGTAATAGGTAAAGGGAAAGCCTGTAACGTCATTTCCAAAAATCATCAGTTAACTTCAATAATGATTACTCAATCATTATTCTGATGATACCACAAATCATTCATAAGTAATCTCACTTAGCTTACGGCCCTTAGTATATGAAATAATTGGACTAATCAGGACTTCCAATTTATTCCAAGTGCCGATCAAAACAAGCTTGTCTTATTACATAAGTAAGGAGTGAGATTAAGAAGAGATTATATCGAACTCATTTGTACAGCAATTAGGTAACTTAGTTGTTTGGAAGTTTGTTTGTCACTAAATAAATTACTCTACTAATGAATAGGTAAGTACTGTTATAATGCTGAATCTTTACATGTATAATAGACTAATATTATTCAAAAGGAAGATTTGGTTGTTTGTAAAGTATGAACACAAAAGGGAGGCAGGGAGTATAATAATAATGGGCATTTTCACATTGCACGATATCGTAACGATTTGATTCACAATATCGTGACGATATCGTGATAATATACGTTCATACGTAGTTACTGTTGCTACTTACGATATCGTCACGATTTCGTCACGATATTGTAGATGATATCGTGTGTCGTTATCGTGCAATGTGGGAAAGCTCATTATTGTCCACTTCTATTCCTTTGGTCTTGGCAAACTTCTTTCGCTTCATCATCATCTGTGCCCTTTTTTGAACCCGGTTAGGGTGTCGGCTTTCCAGTCTAACTTGTCATCTGACATCCTCAAACCATTATAGTTCTGTAGTTAAACCAGTCGGATGTTTTAGGGCTCCAACTACCCGTAACGACTGCCATAGATGTTCGTATGGCAAACGTGACCGAGCGACGGCTCTCCGATGCATGGAGAGGCCTGAAATGGTCACCCATTATAAGCCTGCTCTGGCTAATGTTAGGTTAATCTTTGCAATATTTATGTCGGTTACCGCTTAGCCACGATCCCTCTTCTTTAGCTTCAACATTCCTAAAAAATAAACAAATAATACACACTTAGTCAAGTTTTAAAAAAATAAAAGTTTTTGATCAAAATTATTCACTGTAAGAGAGACAAATTTTCTCGCGTTATCTAGTTAAAAACGTCTATATTGCGTATGTAAATTATCAAACCATTATTTTTAACGCATCTCATCGACTTAAATTACAAAAGGCGGGATAAAAATCTAATAACTTGTTCAACTTTGCAAAATATTTTCACATTGTCATCTAATGACTTGCTTTAAGATTGCTTTAGATTACTTATACGTAATAGAATAGAGTAATATTCATAACTAGCAGACGCCCGCGAATTCAGTTATGTGAATTTTTTACACACAAAATATTGGGCGTTTTCACATTACACGATAACGACACACGATATCGTGGCGATATCGTGACGATTTGGTGGCCATATCGTCATAATAATTTACATTCTTACCTTAAAGTTAGTGCTGCTACTTACGATATCGTCACGATATCGTGTGTCGTTATCGTGCAATGTGAAAACGCCCATTCATGGGTGCACTACACACTCACACTTTGCCAGTAATTTTGTTGGTCTCACGTACGTAATTTTCGATATGGGGCACTACCTCAAAATCCATAACCACTTTGTAATTCAATCCGAAATTGCAACAGTTTACTCTATACCGCTGTGTTTATCTATGCCTACCACACAAAGGGGAACCCCCGCCCTGGTTGCTCAATCAACTGATAAAGTCCGTGACCACCTTCTATATTTAAACTGGCGCAATGTCACCATCAATGTACGCTTTTAACGTCAATGAATGCTCCCCCCACAGGCCGTGTTATCACAGACCAGATGCCCGTCCAGACCTAGAAAGGAACATTCGCGCTTTTAACCATACCCATTCCGGAGAAATCGGACAGGCGGTCACACTCTGATCATGAAATGGGCCGTCCGAACTTGGATTGACGGTCCCAATTAAGCCAATCTAACGTGAAAGTAACGGGTGCATTTATACAACCTTTCGCATTTATTGCAGCTTTGCTCGCACAGAATGCCATCTGATTTTGATAAAACAAAGCTTACGTTGCTATTAGTTGAGCTGCGTCTGTCTAACTGCACTAATCCATCCAGTAACTTCGGAGATTACCCGAAAAAAAATACCCGATTACCCCAAGAAAAACCTTTTTTGTGCTAATTAGTTATACTCGTAACTTAATCTTTTTGTAACGGTCATATTGTTTTTTTAGGGTTCCGTAGAAAAAGTTTCGGAACCCTTTTAGTTTCGTCATGTCCGTCCGTCCTCGGCTTTGCTCCCAAATAGTTAATGCTAGAAACATGAAATTTTGCATTGATATGTATATTCATTAAGCTGACAAAATACTACAAAAAATATTTAAAAAAAAAATTTGTTTACCACCCCTACACGTAAAGTGGAGATGATACCCACAGTGGGGACACCCAGTTTTCTCAAAAAAATACTCTAAAATCTAAACCTGGAGAACTTGAAAAAAATCATAATGGTATTCCATGTAATAAACTAAATTAATGTACCAGGAATACATAAAATAACATAAGAGCCTTCAAGATTAGAGAGACTGACCATGAGTGGTAACACGGTACTTTACCACCTGTGGTACTACGTACATTATACGTAAACGGTACCTACTAGGCTACAACTTAAATCTTTTAGGTTTCGTCTCATATCCATGGCATATCATGGAGATGATAAAAGGAAAACTATAACGGATGGTGGTGACTTAGTTCAGGAGTTATAGAGGTTTATATGGGTAAGTACAGAACCCTATCTTATGCGTGGCCCGACCCGCACTTGGCCGGTTTTTTGTTATTTAAATATATTAAATAAACAGACACACTTTCTACACTTTTATTATTGACTGAGTGAGCGAAGCGACCGAAGTCTCCGTTTCAACTTGCAGACTGGGGAGAATTTCTTTCGTCTGTACCTACCTCTACATCTACGGGTTCTGTCAGATCATGTTCGAGGCCGTATTTATCAACCGATTTGCATGAAACTTTACACACATACTCCTTGCTTACAATGAATAACATTTGAATGATATTTTTTAGATTGGATGAAAAATGAAAGAGTAATAAAGAAAATTGAAGAAGAAATTTCCTAAACTAAGCCGCTCCCGAAGTCTACGGTTCACAGAACCACTAGTAGTATAGATAGAAGATAGATTAGTGGGATTAACACTAAATGAAGGTCAAATTTTGTGACATTTAAATAGGGGACGAAAAATGTGCTAAAAGACGCATTAAGGTAAAATTCCCTGCTCATTTGGTGACCGTGTGTTTACCGCTTACCTAACGAAATAGCTGAGGCAGACATTTGAATTTGTGGTTACCATGTAATTACATAGTAGGAGTACCTACGCCTCCAGGTTAAATAATATGTATAAACATTTCACGTTTTCATTTATTGCGATGGCACAAGATATAGAACTTTGGCAAGTGTTATTGAATGACTTTATCCAGGAGTGGGACACCACAGGCACAAATGAGGGAGAAAATTGAGCACAACTCCAGCTAGTCTTAAACTAAGCAGAGCTTGCATTTTGACCACTAGATAACTTATACAACACACCTACCATACTTTTTTTATATTTAGAGCGACAAATTGACGCCACCCTCCTGATGGTAAGCTATGGCGACGTCTGGCGATTTTGGGTGACCCTCATAGTACACAGAAATACTAAAGAGAGTAGCCCTCAACTTGACGACTTAGTAATGTGCCTCTTCACGCTTCGCTTAATGAACCCAGGGTTATATGTAGGAGCAAATACGTGCGCAGGCAGGGCGTTTCATGCCACTATCGTCCAGCAGAGAAACGAACGTTTAAAATGCTCGGTTCTCGGGAAGACGGTTTCCACAGTGTGAGAGTGATATCTCTGCCCGGCACGCGTTGTTCGGGATCGGAAGGGAGAGGGTGGGATCACGTTGAAGAGGTTGTTAAAACACTCACCGTGGTAAATACGGTAGAACGCGGCCAAGGAAGCAATTGTTCGGCGCTGGGCTAGCGGCTCAAGGCTTCCTGTTACCTCCGGACAGTCTATAATGCAAATAGCGCGTCGCTGCATAGCGTTAGCATAACGTCTTTTTTTTTTAATTCCGCGGCCCTAGGCCGCGGCCGCTCTTACGTCCGTTGTAGCATAACGTCTGAGGTAGCAGTCCTACGTATGTTACCTATACGTTCATTTGGATTCGGGGTCAGTCATCTCACTATGAAATTGGGACCTGGGACATAATGGGAACAGTTGCCCCTTCTTAAAATTGATAGTAATCCACTCAGCCTACATTTTTCTTTTTATGACCGAAAACAAATGCCTACTTACGAGTTGATTCATAAATTATGTGTATCAATAAGGAAAACTATCAGAAAGTGATCACCCATCAACAGTGATATCAAAAAACAAATGTAAGCGATCATTTTCGCTATCATAAATCCTGCTTACACACACATTTCTAAATAGGTAGAGTAACTATACATAAAAGGTATGGTTGAAATACTTTCATAGAAATATAAAATACCCTTATCAAACATGTTTACCTACTTTGTGTGTATTAAAAGCAAATTCCTCAAAGCTCTACCAGTAAGTTAGCATTTAGTTTTACCACGATCGTGGCCGTCGATATTTTGTGGGTAAACTTTGACAGTTATTTCATTAAAGTTCTCTCTTAACTTTCACGTCGATTTCTTTGGTAGGTCATAATTGTCTAGTCTACCTTGTCTGAGAAATTTAATAAGTAGTTTTCTATGATTTTCTTACTTTAAAGTTGAGTCACACACATATAACGCCTAAATCTCCGAAGGAGTAGGCAGAGGTGCATTACACACCCACAATTTGCCAGTATTTTTAGTCCCACGTAATAGGGGGCAAGCCTATTGCCGTCACCGGTCACATTTATAATGAGTTATGTCCTAAATGATCGAATGAATTTAATAAAAAGAAGCAGCTATACTTATTGTAATTTAAAAAAAAAATTAAACCCGCTGCCTTGCGATGAAATGTTGATTACGTACCAGCCGCTATGGCACAGCCAATTAAAGTCCTGGGGGTATCGGACTATCTATATAGTTTAGTTAAACGTATTATAATATGTATAACTTGCGTTAACTTGCGTTAACTTGCGTTCTTCAAACAATCTACTTTTAAATTGTCCTTCTCACACTTCTAGCCTTATTCACTCTTCATTCTACGTACAGTCTAGTCTTCTCTGGAATGTGCTTCCGTTGGAAATTAGGATGTCAACCAGCCGCTTCGTTTTCAGGAAGAAGGTATATGAACTATATCGCGACTCATAAACAGAGCCCTATCCTATACTTAATGCAGTCATAGCTCATAGTTGTGTTTTATTAGTTTATGTATTGTATAAAGACATAATGTGCAGATATTCCTTAGACACTTTATTTAATTAATAATACATAGTATATATTATGTAGGTTTATGGGCGTAATGTATGTATATGTCTATGTATGTGTATGTATGTATATTTGTGTATATATATATGTTTGTTAGTTTTAGCTATGTATGTAGTATTTATATTTAAGTTTATCCTGTTTCTCTAATGTCATCAGAACTTTTATAACCCCTTAGCACCTACTACTAGTTCCCTTTGCATCACCCTAAGGTTGACTGTTAGACAATGCCTATGGCATTAAGTCCGCCTATGTACTGTTACTGTGCATGAAGTGTAAATAAAATAACTTAAAATAGCTGATTATACCGTGCCTGTCTTTTTTTTTTTTTTTTTAGTTTCGCGGCCTAGGGCTGCGGCCGCTCTAACGTCCGTTGCCGGGCGTCTCTGGTTACAAGCAGAACGTATTTCCAGTGGCTTCCGGCGGACTTTGACCACCTCTGTGGTCTCTGCGGGGGTTGGGTCGGGATGAGAATCCCGCGTCGTTGGAGTAGGGTTTTATCCCGCGTCAGTGAGTGAATCTGGTTGCGTGCTATGGGGCAAAGGCCCCGCAGCACGCAACCCTTCTAGCCTGCTTCTGTAAGGACGACGGGTGGCGAACCCGTCGTCCTCAGGCCCCGATCATGGAGGTCGATGGTTTTGGGCGTAGATGAGTCTGCGGCGCCCTCGCCGCTGACTACGAAACTCGGCGGGGAGGGTACGCTCCCTTTCCCTCTCGGCCGCCTCCTTCGCGAGCACGACTTGCTCGCAGGAACCGGCCGCGTTCCACCTACTCCCGCTGGAGACCATGGCTTGAAGCATGGTCTCCAGCGAGAGGGTATCCACGCCCAGACCCACTACGAGGTCCCGGCGCTGACTCGCCCACGCTGAGCACTCCACCAACGTGTGGAGTGAGGTGTCGTCGTCGGAAACCTCGCAGTGTTGACACCGGGGTGTGACCTCACGACGGATGCGAAACAGATAGCTACCGAAGCATCCATGCCTGGTAACGATCTGCGTCGCACGATACGTGAGGTCACCATGCTGCCTCTGCAGCCAATCGTCCATGATCGGTCTCACCGCCGCGATGATGGTGGCACCCCACTTGGCTTGCTCAAGTCGCACTCTCCATGACTCCATGAGATCCTGTCAGAGTTGGGACCGCCGGTCATCGATTTCTCGAGACGCAGGCCTGTGGTCCCACTCCAGCGCCTCCTTGCGCCATTGTTCCAATGGCGCAAGGGCTCTCGCTTCCAGGTCCCATGGAGGGGTCCCGGCTAGGAGACATGCAGCCTCTCCGGAGACCGTGCGGTAGCCCCTTATTGTTTTGACGGCCAAGGTCCTCAACGGTCTGTTAAGGAGCGTTGAGTTGTTGGCCGTCAACCGCGCCGCCCATACGAGAGCCCCGTATAGGGCCATACTCCGCACGATCCCCAGGTACAGTCTCCTGCAGGAAGC
This sequence comes from Nudaria mundana, assembly GCA_963556515.1. Taxonomy (NCBI): domain Eukaryota; kingdom Metazoa; phylum Arthropoda; class Insecta; order Lepidoptera; family Erebidae; genus Nudaria; species Nudaria mundana. Next base: position 9,875,112 of record OY748308.1, on the reverse strand, counting down.
GTTGGGTCCCTTTAGGTTGGGCATCAGTCGCGAAAGCGCGACCGATGCCTGTGTCACCTTGGGGACCAAACTTCGGAAATGTGGTCCGAAGTTCCATCGGCTATCAAGTACGATCCCTAGATACTTCATCGAGGGCTTGATGCCGATGCTAACGCTTCCCACATTTATGCTGGAACCTTCAGGTGGACCGTTCCGAGGTCTGTGAAAACACAAAACCTCGGACTTCTGCAAGGCCACCTCCAGTCCCAGCCGCCGTATCCGACCCACAACTTGAGCAACACCCGTCGTGACCTTGAGTGCTGCCTCCTGTTACGTTGCACCCCGCGCCGTGACGAGGGTATCGTCGGCGTAGCACGTTACGCCGACGCCCTCAGGTAACGCACCCCGCAGCACCCAGTCGTAGCCGATGTTCCACAGAAGCGGCCTCAGGACCAACCCCTGCGGAACACCGCACGACACATCTCGCCGAGCTGGCGCGAGCCAGCTGGGGAAAGCTATGGCCCTCTCCGAGAGATAGGCCCCGACAATACGACGGAGGTAGAGAGGCGTTTCGTGATTCACGAGCGCCTCCCTAACGCAGCTCCATGGCAAGGTGTTGAACGCGTTGGCGATGTCAAGAGACACCGCCACCATCACCTTGCCCTGCGAGACTGCTTCCTCCGTCAGGCTCTTGACGCGCATGATCGCGCTCACGGTGGAGCGTCCCCGACGGAAACCGTACTGGTTGTCCGCCAGGTCTGGCCCCACCGTCGAGAGATGCTCGACGAGGCGTTCCGCGATAATTCGCTCAAAGAGCTTACACACCTCGTCGAGCAACACGATTGGCCGGTATCCGGACGGTGAGTCCACCGGCCGGTTACGAATCAGAACCAGTTTCCCCGTCCTCCACACCTTGAGAAACTGGCCCCTTTCGAGGCATGCGCTAAAGAGCCCCATCAGTCGAGGCCCGAGTTCTGCGAGGGCCAGGACTCATGCACGGCCAGGAATGCCGTCGGGTCCGGGGGCAGTGATTTTCCGGCGTTTAAGCCGGAGTACTGCCGCACCTAGCTACCCCACCCTGACTTCGGGTACGTCTTCACTGATGCTATCCGCGTCGGGCAGAGACGGAGCCATGCGCGGAGGGACGTGCTCCTCCGCGCTCGTCGGAAACAGGTAGCCCATGACCCGCTCGAGCTGCTGCGGCTAGAGACTCTGGGTCAGTGGGGGCGCCCTAGGTCGGAGTTTCTCCCTGACCGGTAGTTACGGGCGCCCCCATGGGTTCTGCTGCAGGGTCTCCAGGAGCTTCTCGCGGGCCGCCGTCTTGGCCCGCTTTATTGTCTCCTGGAGATTACCTTTAGCCTCCCTGTAAGCCTGATAAAGCTCCGCCTCTCGGGTTGCCGCGTCGTCTGGGCGGCGATGCCTCCGGCGAAACCTGGTGTACTGGCGGCGGGCGGAGATGCATGCTGCGCACAGCTGTGCAATCTCCGGCGATCACCAGTACACCTGCTTTCTGGCCGGTCTGGGTGTAACCCTAGGCACCGCCGCATCACAGATTTGCGACATGGCTCTCCTGAACCACTTGGCCTCGGCATCCACATCGGCAGGCCGGTCCGGTGCCGGAATCCAGGCCTGCACGATGGATGCCTCCAGGAGAGCCTCCCGATCCAGATGGTGAAGTGCCCAACGCGGATCCGGGGGATTTTCTACCGGCTGTGGGAGGTCAGGTGGGGGGACGACATCGAATCGGATGTACCGATGGTCCGAGTGCGTCTCCTCACCCTCCTCCACGTGCCAGCCAGTAATACGGGCGGCGAGGGCAGAGGTCGGGAACGATACGTCCACGACCGAGCTGGTCCCCCGCCGCCAGAAGGTGGCGACATTCTCCCGGTTGAGGACCTCCAGACCACGTGTTCTGGTCCAGTCCTCAAGAAGCCTCCCCTTGTCCCTGGTTTCCCGGGAGCCCCACACCTCACTCCAGGCGTTGAAGTCTCCCAGGAGCAGGACAGGGCGAGGACGGCACGCAGCGAAGACGACGTCGAGCTCAGTGAGCCATAGCTCAAACTGAGTCTCGTCCAGTGTCGGCGAGATGTAGGTGGCCACGACTGCCAACCCATCATATTCCGCCGCAACACACCCGCGGCCTCTTGCAATGATAGCAAGGTGCGAGTTGTCTGCGGCGGACCACCCGAAGATAAAACAGGCCAAGTTTATGGACCACTGCCGGATGCTCTGGTACAGAAGATCCTGAACAGCGCGGCAGCGGTTCAAATTCACTTGCAGGATGCGGATATGGGCGTCAGACATTAATGGACGTCCATATCAGCATCCCGCCGAGAAACATCTGGCCGTGCAGTAGCGGCACCCCCACCGCTCTCAGCGGACGGACGAGGCTTTGGCCTCGAGGCGGCGCAGGTTGTGCTGCCGACCCGGTGGTCCGCAGTTTTGCCCTCCGCCTCGCATCTAAAGCAGCGAGTCGGAGCATCACAGGCACTTGCCTTGTGACCGGACCGTGCCTCTGTCTAACTAAAAAGCTATAATTTGTCAATTGTGTTTATGGTATCGAAGCTCCTAGTCAAAAAGACCATTATTTGGATGAAAACAATGTCTATATTCAATAAAAGTTTTAATTAAACATTAAGTTAAACAATTAGACTGATCAAAATAAATACGGAATTACAATTCCCGAGCAATTTAAAATTGTACGTCTTACTTATTCTAGTAACAAACAACAGAATCCGTTAAATTAGTTAGGTCTGTAATCAAAAGTTGTAATTATTTTATAATCAATTTTAATTACTGTAGCCATTCTGTACTTTATCTGATAAATGAACCCAAAAAAAGAAGGTTTACTGTGTTATTCCTGATTTCATTCAAAATATTATTTATAAAAACAAAAATTGATTAGGCATTATCAAAGGGCTAAGCAGTAACTGATTATGTTAACACATACGAGTAGCAAGGGTTAAGAACCGTTTGCCAGTCCGGTCTTAGGATGGGGTTTTTTTTTTAATTCCGCGAGACCGCGATCGCTCCCACGTCCATTGCTGCGGGCGTCTCTGGTGACACTGCAGGCATTTCCAGTGGCGCCCGGTGGACTTCGGCCACCGGTGTGGCCTCTTCGTGGGTTTGGTCGGAATGAAAATCCCGCGTCGTTGGGGTTGGGTTTTATCCCGCGTCGGTGAGTGAATCTGGTAGCGTGCTATGGGGAAGAGGCCCCGCAGCATGCAACCCTTCTAGCCTGCTTCTGTAAGGACGGCGGGTAGCTACCCCGCTGTCCTCAGGCCCCGATCATGGAGGTCGATGGTCCTGGGCGTAGATGAGTCTGCAGCGTCCTGGCCGCTGACTGCAGAACTCAGCGGGGAGGGTTCGCTCCCTCTCCCTCTCGGCCGCCTCCTTCGCGAGCATGACTTGCTCGCAGAAGGACACGGCCGCGTTCCACCTACTCGCGCTGGAGACCATGGCTTGGAGCATGGTTTCCAGCGAGAGGATATCCACACCCAGACCCACTACGAGGTCCTGGCGCTGACTCGCCCACACTGAGCACTCCACCAAAGTGTGGAGTGCGGGTTCGTCGTCCGAAACCTCGTAGTGTTGACATCGAGGTGTGACCTCACGATGGATGCGAAACAGATAGCTACCGAAGCATCCATGCTCAGTAATCTAAAAAAGATCTGCTTCGCATGATACGTGAGGTCACCATGCCGCCTCTGCAGCCACTCGTCCATGATCGGTCTCACCACCGCGATGACGGTTGTTCCCCACATTGGTTGCTCAAGTCGCACCCTCTAAGTCTCCATGATATTCTGGCGGAGTTGGGACCGCTGTTCCTCGATTTCTCGAGTCACAGGCCTGTGGTCCCTCTCCAGCGCCTCCTTGTGCCATTGAAACTATGACGCAAGGGCTCTCGCTTCCAGGTCCCATGGAGGGGTCCCGGCTAGGAGACATGCAGCCTCTCCGGAGATCGTGCGGTAGCCCCGTATGGTTTTGACGGCCAAGGTTCGCAATGGTCTGTTTAACAGAGTCGCGTTCACCCTGACCGCCAATCTATCCGCCCATACGGGAGCCCCGTATAGGGCCATACTCCGCACGATCCCCAGGTACAGTCTGCTGCAGGAGGCGTTGGGTCCCTTTAGGTTGGGCATGAGTCGCGAAAGAGCGACTGATGCCCCCGTCACTTTACGTAGGAGCGCACGTTAAAGACGTCGTCGAACATCTATGACACTCGGTACGGGTAGTTGATGCCTTAAAAAGTTCGACTGGTGACTACAGAACTGAACTCCGATATCGCCCAGGGGTTGACAAGGTCAGATGGCATACCCTTCACGGAAAATATTTAGTTTAGACGCTACGCAGTTAGACTGGAAAGCCAACCCCAACTTGATTGGAAAAAATGCTCAATGAGTGATGAGTTATAGGTAAATTCATTCAACGGATAATAATCGAAATGTACCTTCGTAAATATTCGTCGTTTGAGTCAACCCAAAATAAGTCTCAGAAGGTAGTTAGGTACTAACTAAAACAGAGGTCAAATTAATGGACACAAAAGGGTTACAGAAAATGTGTCAAAAGACAAATTGGTGAATTAGTGAATTTCGCAGTCCATTAGAAAGGTTGGGCGCACGTTTTCCGCATACGAAATTAACTTAGGCCTGTACGAATTTGTGGTCACTTTGTAAATGACGCTGCATAATTAGATAGGTAGAATACCTGTATTTTGATATCTGTGAGCAAAAAGGCGATATTAATAAGCAAAAATGTCTACTTACTTATGTAGGTACCTTTACAGAGGTATAGTTCGCGAGGCCTAAGCTGAGCTTTGCATTTTTGTGAGTGATCACAAAAATTAGAGTAAAAAGACTGTGTACAGCACGTGTGTAAAACAAGTCACATTTAACGTTCACGTACGTGCACTCACACAAATGCAAAGCTCAGCTTACTCCTCGCGAACAATTCACTCTACAGGGTGTAACATTCATATGGATCATTACGGGAAAGTCTGAAACTATAAGACATACGAAGATCCGTTTTTAGGAAGCTTCGTATGTCATCGATTTTTGTAAAAATAAAAACTGCACTCACCGATTAAAAACATACACGTCAAAAATTGATTTTATCTCAGAATTAGTTCAGAGTAAGTAGTTCTTCTGTGCGGGAAAAATCAAACATTACATTGACATTGACGAAATCATCAAGGCTCGTGGCTCCATCAATATCGATGGAGCCACACCAAGAAGAAGACCTGAAATTACCGAAATGGGACCAAATTTCACCAAATAATTGTCGGAATGGAACTAAATTGAAATGGGATCACTTCAGAAGTTTCAGATTTCATTAAAAAAAAACGTTTTTCCCAGTCCAGAGATAACTATAAGTTTTGCGAACTTAAAAAAACAACATCTTAAAACCAAAATATTATGTTTATTGCTTTTCAAAATACTCTCCTTCACATTTTAATAAATTTTTCATGCGATCGAACCATTTTTTAAAACAGGAGGACCACAGATCTTAAGGCATGTTTTCTACGTGCTGATTGAGCGCTATCACTGCCTCTTCGGAGTTGGTAAAAGGGAAACCTCTCATCAAATCTTTGATTTTGGGGAAAATACAGAAATCTCAGGGTGCTAGGGCGGGGCTATGCGCAGGATGGGTGACGAGTTGTACTTTTTCGGAAGCTAAAAATGACTTTGTTTTGTTGACCGTGTGTGAAGAAGCGTTGTCATGATGTAGGAGAACGCGGCTTTTGGGTCGTCTTTCGCGAACTTTTTCTAACACCCTGGGTAAACAAATGGTAGAATACCACTCGGCATTAACACTCTTTTGATCTTCAAGTGGAATTGTACAGATGGAACCCGTGGCTGAGAAAAAAACGCGATCATTTTTTTACCAACCTTTCTCGCCTGCTTCACTTTTGTTGGCTTGTTCTCATTTTCAAACACTCACAAGATTGCTGTTTTTTTCCGGGTTCAAAACAATAAATCCACGTTTCGTCTCCTGTGACAATGTCATAAACAGCATTAGAATGTCCGTGGTCGTACTTCAGTAGCATCTGTGAGCACCATTCCACGCGAGCCCGCTTCTGCTCCGCTGTCAGTTCATGAGGGATGCAACGCCGACAAAGTTTCCGAACTTTCAATTCTTCGTGTAAAATTTTCTGGATTTGACTCATACCAATCCCCAATAGTCCTCGAATTGTCTCATAGGTAATCCGCGGGTTTTCTTTAATTAACCGCTTAACAGTAGCCACATTATTTTCGTTGACGGCAGTTGAAGGCCGCCCTTCACGAAATTCGTCATTTAAAGTAACTCGACCTCTCTCAAATTCAGCAAACCATCGCCTCACGGTGCTCAAACAAGGTGCTTCTCTCCCAAAAGCATTTTGAAGACGAGCGACACAGTCTTGCGGAGAGAGAGAACTTTTAAAATCATAAAAAACCATCGCTCTAAAATCTTTTCGACTTAATTCCATTTTCGTTGCACACGTAGAACTTTGATGTGTGATTAAAAACAATTGCCTAATAATTTCCCGCCACTTGTTTTTTTTTATTACTAAGAAGGTTGCAAAGTTTAAAAAATATATTATCGAAATTCAAATAGTTCCGATTAGCTAGAAGTGCAAAACTTTTAGTGTGCCCCATGTATGAGTATGATAATTAAATAAAAATTATGTAAGGTACCTAACGCGCTACTGGAAATACCTTCTGCATGCGAACCGTTGCCGGGCGGCAATTAAAAAAAAAACAGGTAGGTACCTAACGTTTTTTGGTAACATTGAGTGAGACATCTACCGGCAGCGAACTAATGCGGCGAGTTATTTTACAACATAAGCTACACGGGTCCCCGGCCGCCCGTTTTAAAACGACCTTACAACACCGCCACATAGATGTCTCTGTCCCAAAATTCTACTTGAATTATTATTTGCTTAAACTATGTCAAAGTCCTGTAATATTATTGCAGGCGCGATAATCACCGTTGGTGAGCTGAGGCCGCAGCACAAAAAAGAGCTTGGGACGGTTTAGCCGTTTTTTCTTTGCTATGTGATGCGAGAAAATGAAAATCGAATTTTGGCTGTATGAAGTCACATCCTTTGCCTTTATTTTTATCGATGATACTGATATGAATTGTCAAAATGTAAAAGGTATCGAATAGTATCGATATTTTGAAAGGATCGAACTCAAAAATAATCGAAACTAGGAGCTGCGGTCGCTGCCGTGGTACTGTGCTGCAGTATGCAATTGAGCGAAGCGACTGTTGTCATATCTGGTCAATAACTTTTTTTGGTCAATAACTGTTATTGTTAAATCAAAATTCGGTCTCAAACAAAACCTGCTCCTAAGAATGCTTGATTTTTGAGTGAAAAAATCATGTAAATCGGTTGGGTAGTTGTCGAGAAACAATTTCACATCGAGTTGCATTTGAGTCACCTGATAAGGAGCTACGCACGCTACGCTCGCTTCGCTCAATAAAATATTCTGCAAACTATTTGAATTGAATATTGGTTTCAGGTTTACTTATTACAGATTTTGTAGAAGTATAACTGGGTGCATAATTTGTTCACCAACACATTTTTAACGAATTAATCAATATTCTTTGAAACAAACGGCATCATGCACGCTTCGCCCAACAACCTCAACGGCTCCACATCATGCTCATTACAGTTACCTACTAGTCCTACACAAACTCTCTTCGTTTAAAAATTCAATGTGTAGATTTAGAGCAAAAGTTACAATAGACTAGTGTGCTGTCTACTCTACACGGATTAGAAAAACTGTATTTTCAATTCTGTGGTTTACTACGTATTCGGTTTCAGTAGCGATAAACAAATCGACAATAGCTGTTCATGTTCCATCACTATCGGAACGGAATCTACATTTAAAAAAATATAGTCTTGAAATGAAAAATCAGAGACGGACGGACGTGAATCATGTATTGTGTTGTTTAATTTTTAATTCAACCCATGAATAAAATCAATTGATAAACATAGACTTGTGAATAAGAATTCTTCTATTCCAGTGTCTTGGAATTGGTTAAAATGCAGCGTCGAAGGGGACCAAATTTCACATACGTGAGCGGTTTTGTGAAATATATGATTTTCGTGCTCAATTTTGTATTTTGGGTAAGTTGTTTGGACGTAGTTATTGATTTTGATTGCAAATGTGTTTGTTAGTCTCTACAAGTGAAAACATGCACATTTAAACACCGAAAGCTAGTGAAATTTATGAAATCTCGTTCATTGTTGTGTGTGAATCATTGCTTTTATTCAACTCTTCAAGCTTGAGAATTCACTGTGTCGGTCGAGTCTCATATATACATCCGTTGTCCATTGTTTGAATGTTACACTGATAACATTGTACTATTACTTGCTTTATTATTAATGAATTAATAATTTAATGTAATTAATTAATCATGTGTGGGAACTTTATGAATAAACTGCATAAAAAAAATATTTTTATTCTGTTAAAATATCTATCCTTGTGCAGAAAAAATATTTCCAATTTAAACAAACTCAAGTTATGACTGAAATTCATTGTCTGATGCTTGAAGTCTCATAATTTATGTAACCTGTTATCTGTGGTAGTTAATCTATGATAACCCAGTTGGGGTCGGCTTTCCATTCTAACTGCTATGCGTCTGAACTTCAATATTTTCTGTGAAGCAGCTGCCATCTGACCTTCACATCACAACCTATTGTCAAAATCGAAGTTCTGCAGAAATAAATTATTAGTATGCAGTTGATTAAACGTACCAAGCCCTATATTTAAAATATATGTTCAAATTCCATTGGCCATTGTTAACTGACCAGCATTTCTACACTAATATTATAAGGAAAAATTTGATTGTTTGTTTGTTTGAAGCAAATACGTTCCATAACTGCTGGTCCAATTTTGAAAAGTCTTTCACTGATATGTAATTACATTATCCCTGAGTAACATAGGCTACGAACTCGGAACGAGAAAATTATATCACAGGGGCGCAGAGCCGCTAGTATCTTATATTTCTATAAACATCAATAACAAGATCCGAATTAAACAATCACAGATACTTGATCAAGCATTTTGATGACATACAACCGAATACTGAAACATCACTTAAATATTTAGGAGTTGTTTAATTGTTTGAGCAGACCTAAAACTTAGAACTGTCATACCCAAACATCACTTTTGAATATCTTAATATTTGAGTGACTTTACAGTATTTGGCTGATAGACAGACATCTGGCCCATATCCCCAAAGGAGTAGGCAGAGGTGCATTACACACCCACACATTGCCAGTTATTTTGTTAGTCTCATAAATAGGGAGCATGCCTATTGGTAATTCAAAAAACAAAATTCCAACTTTCAGGGCAGAGATTTTTAATATTTGACACAGGTTATGGCTTAGATCAAAAATACCTAGATGACCGATCAGTGCTTTAAAAACGGCACCACTTCACCTCGGTCATTGCACACCTGTGTGCTTCAACCGCTTCCATACTAAGTTCCTATATATAGTATTCGAGTGCCAAGATTCTGCGTTGTATTTGTACTGAATCCAATATCTATAGTATTTTTGATCTAAGGGTTATTTATGGTGATTGATTAATGAATAAATAAATGCCCCATTCTTATTCCAGTTGCTTGGTGGCCTGACAATTGCAGTGGGACTATATGCATTTATTGATAAATGGCAAGCCACAGGGCTTATAAAGGTATGTTAAATCTCTATATATAAAAATGGAATCCCTATTTCCCTTGGTCACGCCATCACGCGTAAACGGCTGGACCGATTTCGCTTATTCTTTTTTTGTTGTGTTCGTAATTATCAGGAGAAGGATCTTATGGAAGAAAATTAAGTTATGCAGAACATTAGAAAAATGAATGCAGTACGAAGTTTGCTGGGACAGCTTGTAATTTATATAATTACTTAAGTTCGCTAAGGGCATGAGAGTTCACAAGAAGTTTGCAAGAATGTATCCCTTAAAGTTAATTGCAAAAAGCATTGTATTTATTCTTTGTTATATTCAAGGCAAAAACACAATTGCACACATGGCTAATGTGTGCAGTTGTGTGGTTGAACACTAATGTCAACAACTACCAGTTAAAATAACTAATAGTAATAAGTTAAAATAAACTAAACCGTGTTGGAATATTGCATATACACCCACATTTTGACACCTACGTAATAGGTGGCAAGCCTGTTGCCATTGCCGGACACCCGCAGGAATTTAAAAAAAGGCACAGTCATAGTTTTACCACACCCTTTTAATCTTCTTGTAATAATAATATGATAATAGTTTTGTACAATTTACTACGAATTTATGCAATTCGTGGGATTTCAATTCATGGTTCGTATAACCGGTGGATTAATGAATCACAGTACAACAATGACTTCATGTTTCATTGGTTATGAATCATTGCTACCCAAGAGTTTCCGTAGCTGCAGCAGGTGTGAATTTGTGAATGTAAATTGATTTGATCACTTCATTTAATTGATTTAAACATTAACACAAAAACCGACTTCAAATTACGGTAATGGGACCAAATAATTGCCGGAATAGGACCAAATTGAAATGGGACGACACGGGAAACGGAAGCTTTCTATTAAAAAAATTCAAAACTCGGTTTACCCAGTCCAAACGGTATGAACGTTAATCCGGACATTAAAAACAATTGTCGAATTGACACAGCTTAATGAAAGCATTTTTTAATGTCCGAATGCCTTCATAGGGATAACTGCAGGGCGTCGGCGGACTTTAACCACCTATGCGGCCTCTGTCAGGGGTTGGTTCGGGTTTTATCCCGTGTCGGTAAGTGAGAGCGTGCGTGGGAAACCCCACAGCACGCTACCCTCGTGGCTTGCTTCTGGAAAGACGGACCCGCCGTCCTAAGGCCCCGTAATAAAGTATCCTTCCTTGCTTCTGACCCATTTTAGACGGTTGCCGGTAATTTTGTTCAAAATGTCCCTCATCTTCATAAAAAGTGCTGGCCTTTCTGCTTCGGTCGACTCCTTCGTTGCGGCCTTGAGTAACCGCCTATTTCCTCACGCTAGTATAAGCACATACCGCCTTCAGAGTTCATAATTTTCATCACCTATAAGAAAATCACCCAACTAAAATATCTACTGAATATGTTTGTGATATTATGTCACAATCACCACAGTGACTTGTTCAAAAGTACACAAATCTAGTAACCGTATCTAAACAACGCTTAGACATGGGTGGTTAACATTTTGTAATACATTTACAAACCAAAACATGTTCCGACTTACTATTCTTTGCAGTTCGAGGATACGAGCTAACTCGTGTTCTGTTTACCTTATAGTCATTGCACCGTTGCGTTGGATTTTCATGGTAAACGAATTTATTTTCTTTTAATTAGGTAGTAAGAGAATTCCGTATAGTTTTTCAGATTGATTGCAGACTGAAGTTAAATTTGAAGTTACATTCATACGTATCGTGTTTACCAAACAATTACAACCTACTAGATACCCCACGTTGTGTCGAAAGGCCGTAAATCTACACTTCTTCTTGGGGACTTTACACAAATAACAGTCTGTAGGGAAATAGACGTACTTGACTTACAGCTAAGGAATGTACGTTTACATTCCTTAACATTACCCCACGCACGCCTTCACTCACCGGCACGGGATAAAACCCAACCCCAAAGATGCGTGGTAAAACCCGACCCCAAAGATGCGTGGTAAAACCCGACCAACACGACAGAAGTCACATAGGTGGCGTCACAGGGAATTCTTTTGAGTGCGTACCTGGGGCGCCTAGCAATAGACGATGGTGAAAAAGGGAAATAGATGGTTTTTTTTTTTTTATTGGGTTCGTCAAATTGACGCCGCCCGCCTGGTGGTAAGTCGTGACGACGTCTAGCGATTGTGGGCCACTCTCACAGCGCAGAATACTATAGAGAGTGGCCCTCAACTTGACGACCTACTGATGTGCCTCTTCACGCTCTGCTTAAAGAACCCAGGGTTATATGTGGGAGGAATCACGTGCACAGGCAGAGCGTTCCAGGCCACTATCGTTCGGCAGAGAACCGAACGTTTAAAACGTTCGGTTCTCGCGAACATGCTATCCACTGTGTGGGGGTGGCATCTCTGCCCGGCACGCGTTGTTCGGGATCGGAAGGAAGAGGGTGGGATCAGATTGAAGAGCTCTTCAGAACACTCGCCGTGGTAAATACGGTAGAATGCGGCCAAGGAAGCTATTGGTCAGCGCTGAGCTAGCGGCTCAATGCTTCCCGTTACCTCCGGACTATCTATAATACGGATAGCCCGTCGCTGCATAGCGTCGAGAGCGTCCAGCAAATACTTCGCGGAGCCGTCCCGGAGGTGAGAGCAGTATTCAACGCAGGGTCTAATCTGCGTCTTGTACAGCAGACACCTCTGGTGCGGTGTAAAGAATCGCTTTACCTTATTCAGTTGCTGTAATATGAATCTGCGTAAGAACGGCTGTGTGGGATCTGTACTAGTACTTATGTATATGTGCATGTCAGTTTGTATGAACTTTAATTGTCCCATTTCAGTTGGACACAGTATACGACTTGATGCTCAACATAAGTTTACTGATCGCATTGCTTGGAGCGGTGGTGTTCATCGTCAGTTTCGCCGGTTGCGTCGGAGCCTTGAGAGAGAATACTTGTCTACTTAAGTTTGTAAGTTATTTACCTATATTTGTCATGATATTTGCCATGTTATGTTGTATGGAAATCCCGATATTTCGGCACTGTTGCAATCGCCATGATCATGGAGAACTGAAATAGCTAGCGGTTAATAGAGACAGACTTTCAAAAGACGACTCTTAAAACTTTTGACAAACGACAGACTTTTCGAAAAAAAAACATTTTCATATTATAAGTTAGGTAGATCTTGGAATTAACCCACCAAAATCATTAAAAAGAAAACGATTCTACTAATTTTCCAGAGGAATATCTTCTTATGATTTCGTTCAATTTATTTCACATAGGTATCATATTTTCTGTAGAAGTTGTCAAGGTTACCGAAAGCTAGATAACCGAGAAAATAAGAAAATAACGACAAATTGATAAACGTATGTACTTTGTTGAAAATTGAACCTTAACATAGTGGTATTTATATTAATGTTTTTGATAACGCGACTGCTACATACCTGATAAGAACTATCTCTGAAACTAGTTTATTTTTATTGGCAAATCATAATAATAAAATTGCTATATTTTAAGCACCATACATAATACACCTTCCTCTTAATTTAAAATACGCATTAAAATCTATTGGGTTGTTGAAATGAAAAGATCTAAGCAAACAGATATCAGAACTTCATTTTCATGTAAAAAAAAATTAATTGAGTCTACCACTATATGGGTGACTTTTGACCAGAGATATGCTACGCTACGTTGCTATGGATACGTTTGACATCCACCAATCCTATTCATTTGTCCACACAGCACGTCATAGCACAATCATTTTCATTGGTCCACAAGCATATCCTCGCAACATAGCTACATAGCACATCTCTGGTCGCACCCTAACCCTATGACCATGGCAGTTTTGATGAAAGGCGTTCCTATAATCTCGCAGAAATAGTCGGTCCAGTTATTTAGGTACTAATATTTTTTTTAATTTTCCGATATAACCATTGGTTATCGACTGAAGTCGCAAATCGAAGCCCTACAGTTCACACGATCTGTTATTTTTTTTACAGTATTCCCTATGCCTTCTAATACTATTCTTAGTGGAAATGGGTGGGGCAGTCTGCGGGTTCGTATTCCCTCGATCCCTACACGGTCTACTGGAGCTGAGCTTCACGGAACGAGTGGTACACGCGTATCGAGACGACCCTGATCTGCAGAATTTCATCGACTTCGCTCAGAGTGATGTAAGTTGGTTTAGTAGTTGTAAATGATTAGTCGTTAACCCGTATGAGGGGGTTCCCCGTATGGCACTGTAATTCAAACCAAATTCCAACAGCCAGGACAGATGTTACATACCACTAAATATAATCTCTGCAGTCCGAGCAATTGTGGAATTTTATGTTAGTTTAACAGGAAACCGCAATATTATTCTTTGTAATTATGAATTTATTATTTCAATTACAGGAAAAATAGTGTTATAAAATCACATAAGGTAATTTACCATAATCGTGAGACTCGATTATACGTTTAATCTAATAGGAAGGTAGTTAAGGAAAACACAAATACAATATTTATAAAAAGTTAACAATTTCCGACGTAGTATGTAGTGTAAGCGTCAGTTTCCCGACTGCGTCAGTGAAGGTTATGTTCTAAACCGCGCACTTTTCTCCCTCTATCTCGAACACTATTCAACGTTAAATTGTAGGGAATCGAAGTCCTCTATAATATTGTAATACATCCAAATAGTGAAAAAACAATTTTAGTGTCCGCAAATTTAAATAGAAGCGGACACTACCATATTATGTACGTTATGACATAACTTTTAGAGTGTCCAAATATAACTTTGAAGTTGAACAACAGTATTTACTAACCTGCACACACACCAGCACCTGATTGAACTCACATCTCTCTCAGCCTCATTGGAAGAGATCTATTTAGAGATAATTGGTGCCTTTGTATACATGTATACAGGGTTATTTTAAAAGTATCCCAGACCTTTAAGGTACAGTTTCTGAAGGTATATTACGAGTTTGCAAATTTTTTTCCATACAAGAATTAATAAATCGATATTGGCTCGTCTATACACGATATTACTACGTGGCGCAGTACATTAATATCATACAGTGCTACAGTAGACAGCTCAATAAGAGAAGAATGAGCTTTGAGTATTTAAATCTCGCTACTAAATAATAAAACTTACCGTAGGTACTTGTATAGCTATGGTGGGGGGTCCGCGACAGTACTACAGGTTCAATCCAAAACATGAAATGGATTTTGTGGTATTACCTACTTTAACGTTTCGTAAAAACTGTGATACATATAGGTATTTAGTAATATGTCAGGATTTCACCCACGGAAGGTCTTACTTACTTTTAAAATAACACTGTATAATGTTTCCATTCACAATATTGTATATACTGTGTGTACAATATACTAGGTATGCAATACATTCTGCTGTTGCAATAATTGAGCTGAGTTTGTCGATCCGGGTCGAACTCCTAAACGACTGTACCGATCTTTATGAATTCAGATATATGCACTCACGGTGATGGTCACTATGACTGTGCCAAATTTCAAAAAGTTCGGTCCAGTCGTTTAGGAGGAGTTTGATGACGAACGAAATACACGAGTCGTCTAAGAAAGAGCTTCGTAAACTCCGCTCAATAAATGAGTTTATACAAGTTCACATCAAGGTTCCTAAAATTCTGAAATTTTTGTTAATTTGGGCAAAATGTGGGTGTATTTTGTAAATCTTGCATTATATATTTTCTAGTTTCACTGCTGCGGCCTAACCTCAGACGGCTACATGGATTGGTCGAAGAACGAATACTTCAACTGCACCTCACCGTCTGTAGAACGGTGTGGAGTTCCGTTCTCGTGTTGTATCAACGCCACGGATATATCATCGGGACTCGTCAATATAATGTGCGGATATGGGGTTCAAAATTATCCTGTAAGTATTCTGTTTTGTTTGTCTAGTTGACGGTTGCGGCTTTGCCCGTGAAATAGTATTATGGAGGAACACATCCTCGGGATAAAAAGTAGCCTGAAACCTACCTCTATCTATTGATGATAACAGCACGAAAACCGGTGCAGTATTTTTTGAGTTTATCGCGAACAAACAGAGGAAGCGGAGGACTTTATAATATGTAGTGATATTCTGATATATTGTAAGGATGGCTAAGTGGTAACCGATTAGGTTAACACATTACAAAGATTAACTAAACCCAACCCTGTCCGGTTTTAGGATGGGTGACCATTTTTTAAGACATCAACCTATAATAACTTTTAACTTGCCATCCCATTTTGATGATGAATAGTCTAAGTATCTGTGCAAACGGCGACAGTTTTTCCTGTTCAGTAATTTCGGAGTTTAGCGTGTAACTAATAAACCAAAAAGTGTTATACAACCATATATATCATTATTATAATATTGACTAGCGAACGCTCAAAACTTCGCCCGTGTCAAATCATATACCAAAACCTTCCTCGAGAACCACTACCCATTAGTGAAAGCAGCATGAAAATCGGTGCAGTGGTTTTTATCACAAACAAGACACAGACGCTGCGGTTGACTTTGTTTTATTTACTGGTTTTAATATATGTAATGACAGATACGGACACATATAACCGCCATATCCCGAAGGGTTAGGCAGAGGTGCATTAGACACCCACAATTTGCCAGTATTTTTGGTCCCACCTATTGGCGTCACCGGGCACACATATATTGGGTTACTTATATCTAAAATGGCCAAATGAATTTAATAAAAAGTAGCAACTAAACCGTAATTTTGAAAAAAATTAACTCATTACCTAGCGATGAAAATCTTGCATGGCAGCCGCTATGGCAGGCACAGCCAATTAAAGTCCAATTTAAAATTCTAATTATTATTCCCTTAGCATATAATTTTATACATAATAAATGTATATTTACTAACGTTAGTATAATTATTAATAAATTACACTAATAATAATAATCAACATCCCACAGGTAGCCGAAGCGAGTAAGCGTGTATGGACAAGTGGTTGTATCGAGATAGTTCGGTCGTGGGCCGAGCGGAATCTGTACACGATTGCGTCGGTCGCACTCGCGGTCGCATTGTCGCAACTGTTCGTCATTTATCTCGCCAAGACACTCGAAGGACAGATTGAATTGCAAAAAGCCAGGTAAACTTATTCAATTTTGTTCATTATAAATAACTTTCTAAGTTCCTCGAACTAAAGACAACTTTGGAAAAACTCGGCGTGGACTGTCTCAAATAAAGACACAGACAGACACACATACATCTGTGTATGGAAGGGGTATCTGTACTGGTCAGTGAACGGAAAAACATAGAAGCATAACTTCAAACAAAATCTCTTAGAGAAATGGTCCTCGTTTTGTTCGAAATATTCGCTCTATTGTCAATGTACGTCTCTGATTGGGTAAGCACCGTCAAAGTCAAAAATATTTATTAAATTACGTTATAAAATAACACTTATTAACGTCATTAAATCATAATTATTAATACATTGTACACAACCCCATCTCTCCATTTTCTTTCCATCGGTTGCCTGGAAGAGACAGTAGAATGTCGTAAGTCATAATACTGTGGAATTAGCTCCAATAAACTATCCTAGCTGTATCTACGTCAGTCAAATACCTTATTTTATATACAGCATATGCAGCAGATTTCAACCTGCTAGCTATTTTATCAATATGTGGACTCTACTGTAGTTGGACAACCTAGGAAGGTCTATTTATTATCATATCGGTTTCTACCTTTCTTACAATGCATTTGGTATTTATATCAATAAAGTTAAGAAATAAAAATGGACCGAGTATTGAACCCTGTGAGACGCCCATAGCAACAACCGATCCCTTCGGGCGTGTAGCATCAACATTGAGTCTCTGAATTTTATTATTCGAATATGAAGTCAGAATATCGAGAGCCCTGTCTTTTATTCCGTAATAATGTAACTTCATCATCAATATCTCATGTAGGACGCAATCAAAAGCCTTGGACAAGTCACAGAACAAACCAAGTGCATCATGTTTATCCACCCAAGCAGCCTGAATACATTTCAATAATTCTATGCTATCATCGGTAGGTGAAGGTCTTTCAGTAAACCTTAACTGATTGTCTTGATTATGATTAAAATGAGCTAACATCTGCTCTAAAATTATTTTTTCAAATACTTTGCTCAAAGTTAGCTACATTGAAAGTCCGTCTGTAATTACACAGATCGGAAGCACTGCCAGCTTTGAACAAAGGTTTAACTTTACTGTGTTTCATTAGATTTGGAAATACACCACCAGAGATGCTATCGTTAAACAAGGTTGCCAAGTCATCAATGATACTCAAAACTAAATTTACTGATAGCCCCCAAAGGTCAGAGCTTTTTAATATTAATAGATTTAAATGGTTTTATTATGTCATTGCAATTAACAACCGTAAATCCAAAGGAAACCTCACAAGGGGACACTGATTCTGTTAATAAAATTTCAGCAGAATTCGAAGACGACTGGAGAATATTAGTCAAAGATAAAGGCACATTATTGAAAAAAATTTCAAACTCCATTGCAACTTCCAGATCCCCCGTGACGTAGCAACCGTTTGTTTTTAAATGAAAGCCTCTTTAATTGTCAGACGCTTTTGGTTGGCGGGCACAATACTAATCTTTTTCTTAACTTTTCTAATCGTTCTATAAAACAAAACAGACGACCCCGTTGATCAGATTTTACAGGATCCACAATACATTTATTAACGTGATGGATATGTGTAAATATATTGTCAATACAAATAGTACTTATTGCAGTAATGCGAGTAGGATCCAAAAACATATTAAACATGCCAAAGGATGTAAATAAATATACCAGTCCAATACATAGCAACTATCGCATGATTAGCGCGTGAAATAACAGGCCGGCTGCAAGAATCGAACTACACACCTTCGCGGCTAGATCGACCTAGCGACGGCATAATGTGTATTGGGTAATTTTCAAGCGCTAGATATGCTTCTATGTTTTTATCGTTCAATGGTACTAGTATCTGTGCTTAAAGATGGCGCTGTGTAAAAAATGTCCTAAATATTTATCTATAATTATTATTTAACATTTCAGGTGGCAAACATGAAATAGGGGTACAATGGGTGCGTATAGGGACGAGTGTCGACGAGCGTTACTGTAGCCGTCACACCGCCCGGGGATCGAACCTGCCACCCTGCACATGTGAAGTGTGACACGAGCCGGATGATACTAGTGATGTGCCATCGACATCGTGACTTAACACTACTAGTGATGTGCGTACAACATCGTGACCAAACACTACTAGTGAAGTGCCATCGATACCGCGAGTTAACGCTACTAGTGATGTGTCATCGATACCGCGAGTTAACGCTACTAGTGATGTGTCATCGATACCGCGAGTTAACGCTATTAGTGATGTGTCATCGATACCGCGAGTTAACGCTATTAGTGATGTGCCAGATTTAAAAAAAACTTAGTGCCGTTCCAGACGATTATAGTGCCATTGAGATTTAGACTCGAGTTTTGTGAAATTAGAATTATTTTATCTCGCAATATATGATTATAAAATATTAAAAATGTATATGTTAGTCGATGTGTATATAATATTAGAGTTTGAATTTCTAATGTAGACTTATATGTTACGAGCTATTTCGTATTTAAGTGATTGAAATGTATATTAAAATTAACCTGATAGATTTTAAAATGAGATTCTAAGTACCTTTGTTTTTGTGTTCCTAATTCTCATGGTAACATACATACATACAATATATAAAAAGATCTATCTTTGTGTTCATCTAGCTAGTATATCAAATTCTGGTGTGCTTGTTTGTTTCTAAAATCCTCCGAAACGGCTTGATCAATTCATATGAAATATTTTGTTGGCCTGAAAATTTGTCTTTATTTTTTTTAAACCTAAGTGATAAGGTTGGCCCACCCTATGACAAAACAATGTTTGCGGGGTCAGCTAGTTTTCAAATTCTTATAAATCTCGTTGAATTTTTTTTTATTTATAATTTTTGTACATACACACAAAAAAAAATAAACAAGAAACAGAAGTACAAAAGAATAAAGTGAGCATAGTACAAGGGCACTACTTATTCCTAAAGGAATCTCTTCCAGCAGGCCTGAGAGGAGAAGTAAGAGTGAAAAGGCTAAGTGTGTGCAGTGCAAGTAAATAAATAAACCTACATAAACTATGGGTGCTATAATATATACATAGATAAATATACTGAGCTATATATACAATACTTACATATACTACCATATATAGCTATATATATTGAATGTTTTTTGTATCGACAACTAACAAAGTGTCTTTCTTGAATCTCATTCTAAAATCTAACGAACTGTATATACATAATATTTATACAATAGAAGTCTGTAATACCTGTATGGTATTTAGTTGTTCTATCAAGGTTTTAATCCATACTCGAGCTGTTACTTTTAATCGGGGGTGTCAAATAATTCTAAAATGTTAGATTACGCCTAGTTTTAGTCACCTAGATCTTGTTGTAGCTGGTTAAAACTAGACGTAGCCATACTTCGAGTTTTATCTGTAGCATGAAATCACATGTTTAAATTGAAGAGGTATGCAGATTCATAGATTTTTGAAAAATTTTGTGTCATGTTATTTTACGCTACCTATCAAAAGGCTTCATGGGAAAGATAAAATAAAGTCTCCTTTCAGTAAAATTGTCTAACTACAATACTTAGGGTACTTATCCTCCATGTGGCATGGTCCTGGGACACCTGTATAATGTACCTACATTTCGCTATTAATTAAATGATAATAATGAGCCCACTCCAGAATAGAGTTTAAGGTTACTTCAATTATTATAATAGCGTATTAACATAATTATATAATTAGTTAGAATGCTCAATTGAATATTATATTATTTTTCATCTCTCATGCTCTGAAAGTGGATCATTGCTTACCTAATATGCGGTTTGAAAGTGAAACATTTCGGCCCTAGGGCGGAAAAGTAAAAAAAAAATCATCAGCATATCTTGAGACGATGGCAAAAACGTATACAGCCAAAGTTCGATGAAGTCAATACAACATTCTGGTTTTTGAATTATCATAAACAAAAAAGAGTTGAGTTACAATAAAATAAAATGTAAATAGCCCAAACTATAATTATTTGGACAGTTAAAATACTCAGTATTTTAAGGTTGAGACTCCGACTAAGACTGGCTAAATCGCCCGCCGTAACGCGTCATAATATATCATAAAAAAAACTATAGCGCTTCAAAAAAAATAAGTGCGTAAAAAATTAACTGAAGTAATTAAAAAAACTGAAGACCATTTAGTATGGAAAAATATAACTAATAACAAGGCGGTATGACCAAAAGACTTGCCTGCCCTGAAAAAAGTGCGAATGAAAAACAAAAATTAAAAAAAAGGCGGGAAGTACAATACTTGATACGTGATCAATCTCTATTGTTATATTTGTTTTATTTGACTTTTATTTGCTTTCCTCGTATTCGAAATGAAAAATAGAGTGTTTAACTTGGGTGAAAACACCCATTTTTGCCTCGAACTATTGGCGCTCTCACTACGTTCGAGCGCCATAATATCTCGTCAGAAATGGGATGCTTTCATCCCTCGGTTAACAATCTACTGTTGTAACACAGCTTTAAATAGCAACTATGTATATAAAACCAGAACACAAAAATCACGCCTTTATACCTGAAGGAATAAGCAGAGGCTGTCATTACGCCAGTTACTATTGGTCCCACGTTATAGGGAGCGAGCCTATTGTTGTTTCTGGGCACTTTCGCACTGAGTATTTTTGCCAGGGCCTCGCCCGTTCAGCAGGTGTACCGCTTGCGTGTGAGAATGTCTTGGGCTCTGGCATATCCACTGGTCCTCTAAAACCCATCATACATTGAGAGTTCGATCGTATCAGAAAGAACTGCGGTAGTTACCGCATCAGTTTTAGCATCTCCGGTCGACTGTTGCGATCTTACCTTTAGACCAAATTACACAAACACGATGCGAATTTGCATCCGTTCAGGTAGATCTGAAGGTTCGCTTTGTACCTATTGGTAGACCTTCATTCCTTTAGACCTATCTCTTCATTAGAGCTTACCTTCTTAGCCCTGCAAGTTGTGTACCTGCTGATGTGAATGAAGTGATCTTATATGCCCCTGCTTACCCCTTGGAGATAACAGGCGTGATTATAAGACATGTATGTATGTCATTTTATTTATAAAAAAAATATTTCAATTAAAGGTGGCTATTCATTGTTTATTTACAAAATTTGACTATTGCTCAATATTTTTCAAAAAAGTTTAGACAACTCTATAAATTAATATTATAAATTATTATATTAAAAAGTTTTTTCTTAAAACATTTTGGTACCATTGATTTGTCATGGATTTTCGCCAAGTAACGCCTGTTTCTATCCAATATTTTAAATTAATATTGTTTAACTCCGGTCGGAGAATAAAGCGGTTTATCTGCTACCTGTTTGCAGCTAGCAACCGATGGAATGGATCACTTTTGATGCGGATTTTTATGTTCGAAAGCCGATTTGATCAAGATGGTTCTTTTCAACCGACTTCCAAAAAAGGAAGAGGTTCTCAATTCGACTGTTTTTTTTTATGTTTGTTCCACATATCTCTGAACTGGGTGAATCGATTATGATTTTTTTTAATTGAAAGCTACTTTCCGAGTGGTCCCATTGCGACAATTATTTGGTCCCATTTAGGTAATTTGAAGTCGGTTGTTGTGTCCATTTTTGACATGTATTTTCATCATCTCAATTTCATGTCGTGTCGGGTGTTTTTTTTTAATAAATCTTACTGTACACAGAGTGTTCATTTATTCAAATATAAATTATATTGACTGATTTTTACATTTTACTGACAGATTACAATATTGTATTAGATTTAAGACTTTATATTTAGCCAATAATTATGGTGCAAAAGATGTGTTTAATTAGTTGTATCTTTAAAATTTGCTGCAATTAGGGGTAAACAGAGGCAATTATAAATTTTATGTTGCTTCTTCATGCATGCTGCTTCGGTGGCGTGGTCGGTAGTGCATCGGCTTTCGACTCCGGAGTCTCGGGTTCGATTCCCGAGTCGAATCAAATATTTGTGTGATCCACAAATGTTTGTTTCGGAGTTTGGGTGTTTTCTATGTATAATATGTATGTATTTAGAAATATATAAGTATGTTTATCAGTTGTCTAGATCCCATAGCACAAGCTTATAGCTTAGTTTGGGCTAGATGACGTTGTGTGAGAATGTCCAAAAAATATTTATTTGAAAAAATATTTATGTGACTTTCTGTTGCAAAAATTTCCCAGTTTAATGTTTTATACCAACAATTACTTTATTTATTCGCGCTTTTATTTGCTACCACTACCAATTGAACATTTAAAATATCTGTTTAATTGTAAATGTAATACTGTATTTGTAATATTTAGAGACTAATTATTTAAAAGACCGTTTTAATCTATGTATAACATTCCTTTACAGATTAATACGCTAAATATGTATAATCACAAGAAATTGAAACGTACGAAAACATGGCCCTTCAACGTGATTATTCGTACAGTGTAAACTGCAAACCTGTAAGAATCAGTAGCACTAGGTACATAAATACATCACGCCTAATCTTTGCCAGTGGTTTCGTTGGTCCCGGTGGCAAGCCTATTGCCGTTACCGAGCTCTATAGAAAAGCCTTACCACCTGTAATTCAAACCGAAACAACAGTCAGGACAGATGTTACATACCATCACTGAAGCCTTTTCCCAACTCTGTTGCGGTTGGCTTTCCAGTCTAACTGCGATTCGGCTGAACTTCGATATTTTCCGTGAAGCGACTGCCATCTGACCTCCACAACCCATGGGCGATATCGAAGTTCTGTAGTTAGATCGCGAGGATTTTTGATTTAGGGCTCCAACTACCCCTAACGACTGCCATAGATCTTCGTATGACAACTGGGACCGACGGCTTAACGTGCTCTCCGAGGCACGGAGGGGTCTCAATGTCTTAAGAAATGATCACCCATCCAACGACTAGATGTTGCTTAACCTTTGCAATGTATTAACATTGTAGTTTACCACTAGACCACGAGCCCCTTACAGATGTAACATTCTATTTAGTGGTATGTAACAGATGTCCAATTACATTAAACTAGTGGTTCTGTGAACCGTAGACTTCGGGAGCGGCTTTGTTTAGAAAATTTCTTCATCAATTTTTTTTATTACTCTTTCATTTGTCATCCAATCCAAAAAATATCATTCACATGTTGTTCATTGTAAGCAAGGAGTGTGTGTGTGTAAAGTTTCATGCAAATCGGTTGATAAATACGGCCTCAAACATGATCTGACAGAGTAGATGGGTACAGACCATAGATAACCTCCTAATAGATTCCGCATTACTGTAATTTTGTTCCTTACCGAGTTCACCTGTTTTGGCGGAATGCGAGGGGCGCGCGGAAACATGTAAGTGCGCTATGATTGGCTGTTTCAAGGTCAATCTTCGAATGCACCGAATACTAGAGATGGGGTAGGGATGAAAATGTGTCGATAAAATTTTGATAGGTAGGTATATTATGATTATATTTTTATAATTGAATTAGATCGTTTATTCCTTTATATTCTTATTTTATACATTTTTAAATACATTTATAAAAAACACAAATACATTTAAAAATATAAAAATTATTATTTATTATTATAATTTTTATAGGAATAGTATCGGGAATAGGTAGGTAGATCAAGAGGGACAGGTATTATCAACTCTCAGTTCCTGTTTCCTCAAACTTTAAGTAAACTATTCCGATCTCTGATGATCGCACATCTACCGAGCCTTTTCCCAACTCCGGATCAGCTTTCCAGTGTAACTGCGATGCAGCTGAACTTTAATATTTTTCGTGGAGCGACTGCCATCATTCTGACCTCCACAAACTATAGGCGATATCAAAGCTCTGTAGTTAGACCAGTTGGATTTTGATTTAGGGCCCCAAATACCCGTAACGACTATAATAACCGGGACCGACGGTTTAACGTGCTCCCAGAGGCACGGAGGTCTCAATTTCTAAAAAAATGGTCACCGATCCTAAGACCGCCCTGGTTAGATGTTGCTTAACCTTAGCAATGTGTTAATATACACGGTTACCACTAAGCCACGAGCCCCCCATCTCTGATGATGATACATTATAATTTTATATTTTTATTCAATAGATGTAAAATAATATAATTTATACCGGTTGTTACGAAAGGGTTATAGCAACCCGAAGCCAGCAGCATCAGCTGGTCGACCAGAACCCGTTTCGATATGTCGCGACCGCCAGGGAAGAAAAAAAAAGTTCATAAAAAAACATTATCACCGAATAAAATACACACTTGTTTAAACAACACTAGCTAAAATCAGCTGCTTAGGTCATCGACATCGAAATAGGTACATTGTATAGTTGTAGCTACGTCAAGCCGTAGCGTTGGAACACGTTTGTTTTGATTTGAAATATCTTTTTAAATATTTTGATGATTTTTTTTTCTTCTTTGGCGGTCGCCATATTTCGAAACGGGTTATGGTCGACCAGCTGTTGATGCTGGCTTCGGGTTGATATAACCCTTCCGTAACACCCTGTATAAAGAATATAGAAATTATAAATAGATCACAAAAACTGATGTCATCGGCGGGACTATAATTTCTTTCTTAATATTTTACGTTGTTCTTGGTAGAAAACCAACTCTCCCCACGAGATGTTGCATCTACCCATTTCTTTTTCCTCTCGGGGCATCCAGGAAACCCATAAAATAATATATATTTCAGTTACATTGCTAATACTAAATCACATTAGCTGCGAAAAAAAATTAAAATAACGCCAACGCATAAATTGGTCGCAAATAAATCGCAGCTTACCGAAATTCAAGCGGGTGCAGTCGCGGGCGACAACATGTTGCTTATTTATAGGTACTACTTTTTAAAGCACCTACGGCAATAATACTGCAAAATATCGATGACGTACTATATCATACCGATATCCCATCACTATCGATTCAAGTGCTATTGTAATGTATTGTTAGAAAAGGATAGCTATTATAATCTGGCTAATGAGTGAAAGAGTAATTTCAAAAAGACATCAACGGGTTCGAAATTGTTTGTGTTTATGTTCCATTACCAACCAGAATAAATTGAACTCCGGTGCCTAGTCAATTTTATATTTACATTTATGTCTAATTTACTTACCGGTGAAATGTAATGCCATCTTTTTGGTAATTTGATGTCTTCGCCGACTTGCCACACCATTTCACGGAACAGGAAGCCATTTAAAATGTAAAATGCTCACAAAAACCATTTTTCTAAATTTTAAAATCGCACGTGGTCATAGGTCGCGAAGTTGGTTGTCACTGACGTCGTGATTTTAGGCATAGCTTTATATGCTTGCGAAATCAAGTATGAGTGGCGCGCGTTTGTTGCCCTGCATGCGGAATCTACCTATTAGGAGGTTATCTATGGTACAGACGCAAGAAATTCTGCCCAGTCTGCAAGTTGAAACGAAGCCTTCGGTCGCTTCGCTCCCTCAGTCAATTAATATAGGTACCTAATATAACGTTAAGGCCATGTTTTTGTATGTTTCAAACATTATTTAGTTTTGATTAAATAAAAAACTTACGTTCTTTATTACATATTCTATATTCTTTATAACTTACTTTCTGAATTGAGAATTTGAAGTTAAGTATCTGTTAGCACGTCAAATGTTAAAATTTGTTCCTCGAATTTTGACATTTGGCGCACTCCGTTAATGTATCATTTCAATGTAAAATATCCTCCGAATAATACGTAAATACCTTTAATACTGTAACCAGCATAGAAAGTTGATTAATTTTAAACTCAAATCACATGGTTAAATTAGAATACAATCTTTATTCATAGAGAATTGAGTATTCGCAGTAGTTCCATCATGGAACTGAGCAATGGAACTAAGGCGAACGAAGCAGAAAAATAACCAAATATAATCATCTTGTCATTTTCTTTAATAGTTTTACAATTAATATGTAATGTTATAATGTAAATACGTATGTACTAGGAACTATTATTTTTATGATGTATTCATAATCTATACGAATATAAATGTGTTTAAATGTCAAAATACTATCTTTTTTCCCTTCTGACCCATGGTTACACTGATTGGTTACACTGATGTAACAACGGAGCATACCTATGATCGGTAGTTACACTGATGTAACAACGGAGCCTTTGTTGCCCGTGGTACTACTGGTTGAACCACTGGTACCGAGGAGTCTAGTAGTACTATGGGAAGAAAAAAATTCTTAATTTTTCATCGGGAGAAAAAATATGTATCATGCGCTTAGTAGTATGGATATATCTTACTTGGCAGTATGGATATATCTTACCAGAGCCGCTTGGGTACCTTATTATAAGATACACAAACAACAAAAGTACTAGGAGTACAGAACTACAAAAGAGCACTCGCCAACTCTTATCTCGCTCAGTTTGGTTTATTCAAAATGTGTTCGAAGAAGTTTTGTTCAGAAACCGGTCACCTATGATCGTGCTTAAAAATGTCATATAGATTCTTCTGTTTTATGCTTTGATGAGGTAGATAGAGCTGTTTATTGTACACATATTTCGTTAGTCACATTGATGGTGAGCATCTTTTATTATAAACTAGTAGTCGCCCGCGACTTTATCCGCGTGGTAATTTGGATTTTTTCCCGTTCCCGTCGCGCCGCGTCATATTTTGAACAATTCACACAATATCTTTATAAATTGTAGCCTATGTGTTATTCTGATGTATAAGCTATATCATTGTAAAGTTTCATTAAAATCCTTTCAGTAGTTTTTACGTGAAAGAGTAACAAACATCCATCCATTCATACATACATACTTACATACTCACAAACTTTCGCGTTTATAATATTAGTAGGATGACACGAACCTCGAATAAAATACTAGGACTCCAGAACTACATAAGCACTCTCGAAATCTCATTCGAATCTCGATCCGTTTAGTTTATTTAAATGTGTCAACAGGTGCACCAAGTACAGATGAAAATGATTGTCCATTCATTATAAAAGACAAACCTCAAATGTACCAGGAATACATAACAACATAAGAGCCTTCAAGATTAGAGAGACTGACCATAATATAAAGTCATAAAATAATAATATTTCAAAGGGTTATAAAACCAAAACATTGAAGCAGTACCATGGGAGGAAAACTAACCACTATGGGAGGAAAAAAAATCCCGTGGTACTACCAGTAGTACCACGGGCAACAAAGGCTCCGTTGTTACATCAGTGTAACTACCTACTGATCATAGGTATGCAGTATGCTCCGTTGTTACATCAGTGTAACTATTGATCATAAGTGTGCTCAGTAGTCACAATAGTGTAACCATGGGTCAGAAGGGTCTTTTTTTGAATTCAAATTTTATTTAAGACTTGACCTTCTTTATCTAGCTATTGGTTTTAAATAATGTAAAGAGCTAAAGGCAAAATTGTTTATTGGTTTAGAATAAATACTTGGCGGTCAAGCATTTCATGTCTTTCCTACAAATTCTTAGATCACAATTGTACCTACAGTATTTCGAGATAAAGTTTATGCATCGGATAGTTGCGTATTTCTGAAAATAAGCGATCCCACAATACATTTGTAATTACTCAAAAGAAGAGAAAAATCTGAAAGGGCACTAACCACCGACCATTGCCATGCCGACTCGCCGTTAATAGAAGCTCATAAAATAGCTTTATACACGAATTCTCCATATTATGGAGAATAATGCACTTATTCTCCATATTACGGAAAATAATGCTCTTATTCTCCAAAATATCTCCATAATATGGAGAATAAGTGCGTAAGCTATTTTTTTTATTAATTGGATATTCTAATTTCGACCACATGCGATCATTTGTTTGCATAATGTATGTAGCTAAATTTAATAGCACAGATAATATAATTTAATTCTTATAATAATAGCTAATAGGTACTTACAAATTTTTCTAATTAATAATTATAAATCATTGTATTCAATGTTTCCCGATGCATAAGCTTTATTTGGTAATTAATTATTGTTAACATCGTAAACATTGTAAACATCTATTGAAGTGGTAAATTTAATACTTTGGGCATTTTTAAACTTAATCGGAACATGTTGGGTAATTCTTGTTTGTTGCAAACAGTTCATGATGTATAGATCAATAAAAATAAATCGACAATTGTAACCTATTACTACACTATAAAAATAAAGTACATAAACACTCTACACTCGAAACTGGACGACCGGCCTCTGTCACCATCCATAGATGACATACAGCAAATTGAGGCGCAGGTAAGTGTTATATCAAACATAATCGACCACAGTTATCAAACTGCGTGTCCACTGTACACACCACGGGCGAACGCACCCGAAAAACAACAAAACTGGTGGGGACCCGAACTGAAGCGGCTCCGTAAGCTGGTCAGGAAACGCTTCAATAGGGCCATAAACACTAGAGCAAACGAAGACTGGGACTCCTACAAAGAGGCAAAGTCCAAATACAAAAAACGTATCCGATACAGATCTACTGAAGCATGGAGAAACTTCACCACAAGTATAAACTCCTGCGAACAAGCAAACCGCGTCAGGAAGGTACTGGCCACCCAACCACACCATGGGATAGGCAGTATCCAAAAACAAGACGGAAACTACACCAGCTCACCGGGGGAAGCACAACAAACTCTGATAAAGACTCATTTCCCCGACTGCAGGTTCTTACAAATTACAGAGGCAAGAACGGACTGGTCACTTCCATCAGAAGAAGGCTGGAATTATGCGCGCACTGTAATAACACTAGATAAGCTCTCATGGGCGATAAACAGTTTCTCACCCTTCAAATCCCCTGGTCCGGATGGAATATTTCCGGCACTCCTACAGTGGGGAGGGGAAAAGCTCTACATACCACTACTATCCATTATGCAAGCTTGCCTAGCCTACAGGTACGTGCCCGCAAGCTGGAGGAGAGTGAAGGTAATCTTCATACCTAAACCAGGTAAAAGTGATTACACAAACCCAAAATCATTTAGACCAATTAGCCTCACCTCTTTCCTCACAAAAACACTGGAAAGACTGTGTGAGAGAACTCTCCGGGAAAATGTACTGACCCATTTTCCACTTCACACAAATCAGCATGCATACACATCAGGCAAATCAACCGAATCGGCCCTCCACCAGGTGGTAAGCCGGGCGGAAGAGGCTATACAAAACAAAGGCATATGCCTAGGCACTTTCATCGTTATTGAGGGCGCCTTTGACAAAACAAATTTCACTAGCATCATGGCAGCGCTGGAACACCATGGTGCACATCCGGTGCTATCAGGATGGATAAAGAACATGCTCAGTAACCGAACACTTCAACTAGACCATAACACAGAGGTGGTAGAGGTGGTTAAGGGATGCCCCCAGGGAGGAGTCCTTTCACCACTTCTGTGGAACCTAGTAATAAATAGCTTAATTACTGAACTAAACAAAAAACACCTCTACACAGTCGGCTATGCAGACGATATCACAATTCTCATCACAGGTAAATATAGTATGCGACCTCACCCAAACAGCTCTCCGAACAGTAGAAAAGTGGTGTACAAAATACGAACTAACCGTAAATCCAGGGAAAACGGAACTCGTAATGTTCACCCAAAAACGAATTCTGGGCAACTTCAGACTCCCCAGACTGTTCGGCACAGAACTAACACTTTCCAAGGAAGTTAAGTACTTAGGTATCACTTTGGATAATAAACTGACCTGGCGCAAACACATAGACGACAAGATAAACAAGACTAGCATCACCTTCTGGCACTGTCGCAAGATGCTAGGTAAGTCCTGGGGTCTCTCGCCGAAGGTAACACTATGGCTATATAATATGGTCATACGCCCCATGCGCTACGGAGCGCTGGTATGGTGGCCCAAATGCCAGCAAATTACATGTCAGAAAAAACTACAAAAGTTCCAAAGGCAAGCCTGTCTCGCGGTGACGGGGGCCATGAGAACCACACCGACTACTGCTATTGAGGCCATGCTGGGCATACCCCCACTGCACCTTTACATTACACAAGAAGCCTCTGCAGCAGCTCTTAGACTAAAATCTCTAAATCTATGGAGAAACATCAGCACCCATCACACAAAGCTTCTAGATATCATCTATAATGACTCTCCCATTCTCATGTCAGGACCGGATAAAATACCAAAAACTCTTGTTTTTGACAAAAAGTACAAGATCCAGTTATTCGAGGATGACAACGTTGAAGGCTTAAACCTCACAGAGCTCAGAGTCTTCACGGATGGATCAAAAACCAGATCTGGCACAGGCAGCGGAGTTTTCTCCGATGACCTACAGATCAGAATAGCAACGCCACTAGGATCACACAGCACGGTATTTCAAGCCGAAACTTATGCGATCTTAGAGGCAGCAACGGCTATAGCTTCCAGGGAGGTAAAGTACACAAATATTAGAATACTCTCGGACAGCAAGTCAGTACTACAGGCCTTAAACAACTACAGCATCAGCTCAGGCCTCATCTACGACTGTCATCAGCGCTTGGCTGAGATAAGTAAATACAACCACGTGACTCTACAGTGGATCAAAGGACACAGTGGCTCCAGAGGCAATGACGCAGCAGACGAGCTCGCAAGAAGCGGCTCTAGCCAAAGGTCAATCGGCCCAAAGCCAATACTACCACTTCCGGTAGGTACTATAAGGACAATACTGTCCCACAGAACATACACTTTACACAATACACTCTGGACAGGCCTAGCGGACTGTCGGCAGGCGAGGGAGGCACTACCCGAACTCAACTGCCGACAAGCCAGGAGGCTTGTGACGTTGGAAAAATCCCGTCTGCGTCTTTTCACAGGTGTCTTAACGGGGCACTGCCTATTAAACAAACATCTACATACGATAGGTATCACTGACAGTCCCCTTTGCAGGGCATGTATGGCTGAGGAGGAGACGGTCAGCCATCTGCTACTGCGTTGTGAGGAAGTCAAGAACTACAGGGCGAAACATCTCGGCAACCCGGAAACTGTCCCTGAAGCTCTGCACAACCTGCGGGGCCTGCTGGCGTTCGGCTGGCTCGTGTAAACGAGTAGAAGATTCCTACCCGTACGCAAAACCCGCGCAATAGACGTGGAATTGCGGAAACCAGCCTGCGTCGACAAGTACAAGTACAAGTACAACCTATTACTGTTTTTGTATTACATACGAGCTGCTACCCGTGGCTCCACTCGCGTTATAACAACTGTACAGATGTCGAAAAACCGACTTCACCACTCTATCCATTGGTGAAAACCGCATCAAAATCCGTTGCGTAGTTTTAAAGATCTAAGCATACATACGGATGGAAGCGACTTTGTTGTATAATATTTAGTGATACATATAGTCACGTTTATATCCCCGAGGGGGTAGGTAGATTTGTTTCTTTAGAAAAAGGACTTACAGATCGCATCAGATAAAAGAACGCTAACACTTAAGCTTCGCAGTAGGCGATTTATCGATCTGATAAGAGCGAGAGTAGGTACCGTATAAAAGTTTAAGCAAATTATATTGATGTAAGTCAAACAAATAATTAAGTATTTATATACTTACTTATTTTTTTGGCTGTAGGGTGTAGTTGTAGGTGAAACCGAAAGGGAAGCAGAAATAATTTTCTTCTTCCCTTTCGGTTTCACCTCCACCGGTTCCGGTTCCGGGGGTGGAGTTGGAGGTGGCCAGTATTTGTCGAAGAACTCGTCATTAGTTGCTAACTGGAGGGGCAGGATGTGGCTCTTACGATTCCATAACTCTCTCTCTTCTTCGTCTCGTTGCTGTTGTTGGATATCTTGATGGGCTATGAACTGCGTGTACGCATAGAGAAATAGCATTATTAATAGATACAAATAAATAAATAATCTGTTTGTGATTTTCTATTAACAGATTTTCTCCACTACCTACTTAAATACATTTAAGAAAGTATAGACGGGATTTAGGTACCAAGAAAAAAAAAACAATTATAATTATTAAAAAAAATTGTGGTGTCTAACTCTGAAAGGGCTAAGTCGATTTTAACGGGCAGATAGTTGATGTTATAAGAAGAATTTTGGCTTTATTTAAAAAAAATCTACTTTATAGTAAGTCTGAAACTTAGCAGACTTTGGGGCAATGTCACCCTCGCCTGCACGCAGTGCAGTTGCTAAGAAACGGACGAGGCTCCGGAAAGTATACTCCCCGGACACGGCAATGGGTAAGGGTTCCACATTTCACCAATTCGTTAATTGGCGAAATGTGGGCCTAATAAGCGCCTCTGTCCTTCGAGGATAAAGACGTGATTTGTACATCTACAAATATTTGACCTGAACCGGGGTTTGAACCCAGCACCTGCAGGCTTAGTACAGCCAGTGTCAACTTCAGTCAGAGTTTAGGCAATTTAAAATAATTGCTAATTTAGTGACGTTCGATTAATTAAACTTGACGCTGCTATGGATCTTAGAGCGCGTCTTTATTCAAGACGTCATCTAATACTGGTGTTCACGTAAAAAGAACGCTGGACGAGAGTGAGAGGGGTGTGTTTGCGCATCGGTACCTACTCTCGTTCTTACTCGCTGTTACTCGTACCAACACATCGATTTGTCGTCTACTGCGCAGCTTGAAGTACAGCGTTCTTTTTATGTGACGCGAGGTATACCTTCATTAAAGCTAAATATTCCTGTGTATCAGGCACTTCCTCCTTTTTCTTCCCTTTCCCAACATGTTTCTTGGTCTCCTTCGCCGGCTTCAAAGGTTTAAGAGGAACGTAATTTTTCTTTGGATTTTGCATTTGATAAGGCATATCCAGCTGTGTGTATTCCGGTGTAAATGTGAAGATAGAACGTACCAGATCGTATTGGTAATCTGTGCTGAAACTGGTTATAAACGTGAATTAGGGTTTACTAAATATCTAAAATAACCTAATAACTTGACATCCATTCGCACCTAACTCCCGTAAAAGTTATTATCACTTATTTCTTTTAGGATATCATTATAGACCGAGCGCATCGTCCAAATTTCGGGACTGGAAAATTTCGCTTTTGGCTGTCTGTCTGTCTGTACGCGTGTTCCAGTCTAGTGTTATTTGATTTAAAAAAAATTTTCTTGGTGAGCTATTTGTATTGGGAGGGGGGAAATCGCAAATAATGTTTTCAATGTTCGCGAGGTCTGTTCAACTATTCCACAATATGGACGAACACTAGTGTGTAATATTAATAATAGTGAATAAACTCGGTAGCTGTAAGGTGCAACCTGCTATTGTAAAGTGCTGGTAAGAAAGAGCGTTGGACAGCCGCGGTACCGGGTGGCTCGCGCGTGTTCTGGCACGTGGATGTGTGTTATGTAGGTACCTACCTAGACGGAATCATTAGTTCACTTCTAATAGGAAGTATGTTCTTGACGACCCATAATGTTCGGAGTTAAACAAGAAATTTGTACCCTGAGATACTTGCAATATGTTTTTGAACAGGCGTTACTTGAAAAATATTTTAATAATTCCATCATAAATTGCAGCTGATGCGCGCGGCAGGTGCGATACCTATGTCATCCTATGCCAGAGGAGAATATATAGCACCGTTGACGGCATCGGCCGCGATCACCTGCGACTGCGACCAGCCGCAATGCACGTAAATGAACCTTTCAGGCTTGTTTAGTTATAGCCGGCCACATTTATATGCAAAAATATACTAACAGATCATAAATATAATGAATAATCTTCGTAAGGTCTATAAGCGGACACTTATATTCGGGCCACTCATATTTGAAGTTGACCTCCTCCTCCTCCTCATGCGCAGTAGTGGGGGTCTCCTTCGTTAAAGGAGGTGGTTGTTCCCGTGCCATGTAGTAGACCCCAGCTTCTTCAGGCGTGGGGACCCGATTGTTACGGACAATGTATCTTGATGCGGAGAGCATGGTGTCCTGGGTACGTTACAGTTTCATTAGGTACATCAACTTGCATATGTATTTATCCCTGAATAGACAGGTTAGGTTACATTTTGCCATTATAGGTATCACTCGTCACTAGTTTGTTGAAAACAGGTGCATCGTGGGCAGGTGAGTGAGGATGACGTATTTCATGGACATGTTAGTAGGTCCCCGTTCTGTTCCTACTTAATATAATTTTCGTCACTTGCCTGAGGGTGTAATTTTAAAGGGAATCTACCGATCAACAGACGAGACTCTGACAAACATTAAAAAGTTCAGTGAGTCTCAGTGGAAAAATCTTCAGACTTGTACCTTTTCCCTACTTGCTGAACATCAAGTTTAAAGACAACTAACCTTAAAACGTCTAAGCATTCGTGGTCTGCTTGCCTCGTCAAAGTTTTGGATTTCCTTCATCCATTCACAGAACCACAAGATGAGGAGTGCTTGTGTTTCTAAAAACCAAGTCATCAGAATGTATATTTCATGACCATAAAATAATTTGATACGTCGGATTCTTAACAACTGCACCTAACTATCTTTGCAGCATAGATATTTTGTTGGGATGCTTCTTTTAGCCGTTGTGTTGTCAGTGATTCCTTACGATGCGGCACTGAGATGTGATCACTGACAATGCCCCTCATTCAAAAGCTCACTGTCGGCCAAAGCGTAATGGAAAGGGCTCGGAGTTTCAATTCGCGATCGAATCCGCAATGACAAGATCCGAAGGGAGACCAGGGTCACCGACATAGCCCAAAAAATCGCAAGGCTTCAGTGGCAGGATCATTCGGAGGAC
This sequence comes from Nudaria mundana, assembly GCA_963556515.1. Classification (NCBI taxonomy): domain Eukaryota; kingdom Metazoa; phylum Arthropoda; class Insecta; order Lepidoptera; family Erebidae; genus Nudaria; species Nudaria mundana. The sequence goes on along the minus strand of OY748308.1, from coordinate 9,839,786 downwards.
TGATCAGTGGGCGTCAATTGGCTGATGACGATAACGTATGATTTCTGTCATCGTTCTAGTTTTTTAGTATTATTAAGTCTACGATTATTAACAAATTACCTCTGGACAATTCTTCTTGCTGAGCCCGTCTTAGCAAATTCGCCAACGTGTCCAAAAACCAATACTCCGCCAAACTAGTCCTATACATAGTACAACCAACCATATCAGCTAAAATCTCAATATATTTCTGTTGAGGGGTAGTCATAATTTTCGGTATAGCTTGCGGGTCTATATCAGTTTTGAAGGTCTCTGGTAGCACATGGATTCGATTCTGGGCCTCTAACAGCCGAACTTTGTCGGGTATAAGGCGGCGTAAGGAAGGACTTGGGAAAAGTTCAGGTTTCTTCTCGAAGATTTCGTCAGAAACTGTCTCCTCTTCTTGTGTTGAAACCAAATCTGCGTAATCTTCATCTTCTATTGATGGTGGTCCTGTTTTCATTAAAATTACTGGTATACAGTGCTACCCTAATACAACGAACCTCAATATAACGAATTCCTTGATTAAACGATTTTTTCAAAATTCCCTGGTACATATGCACAGAAATTTGTGGTTGTTTACGCAGACGTGTAGGATGTTAGATAGATTCGTTGTACAGTGATCTTCCATGGTCCACTCACCTTAATTGTTACCTACTTTTACTTTAATGTTCCAATGGAATCCCAGTTTAGTTGTAGGGATCTACCCTATTCATTTAGGACTTAGGTAAGTACTTATTGAGCGGAGCTCTCAACGGGTGACTCAAATTATTTTTCAAACGATTTATGTTAATTTGTTTCTCGGCGAATACTTACGCGGCCGATTTCGGATTTTCTTGCACTCATCAAAAGATTACAGAATTACCCAGGTTATTACGATGAATTTTGAATTGAAACTCGCTTCGCTCAAATATATATATGCTGCAGCGTAACGGTACGTTTCGCGACTGCGGTGACCTAGTAATTACTCTTACCATATTCCTCAGGCTCTTCGACCACGGTCTCTTCAACGGACCCTTCCGTTGTTTTTTCACATTCAAGACCGGTCGCATCCAGAAGGTTTTTGAGAAGTAACAAATGCGTGTCTTCCGTTTCGCGGGAACTCATTTTATTTATTTACGTTTTACTTTACAGATATTATTAAACTTTAATAATATTTCCACCAACAATATTAAAGTCTATTTTATTTTTTACTGTTCAATTCTGTTTTATTGAAACACAATATTATTGTTGACGTCTCAGCGTGAGTTAGTATTGTATTCTCTTTGGTGAGTTTGTTGACTATTGTGTACCATGACAAGTGTCATTATGAAAGGTATTATTACTTTTTTCGTGTTTAAATTACTTTTCTTTGTCTATGCGTGAGTGCTCGTAATTGGATCTACTTACTTGCAATATGAGTCTGCGTAAGAGCGGGAACTGTAATAAATAGGTAGTAGGTACCATAGAGATATTAAAAGAGTAGAGATGGTGTAATACAATTTTCCTATTAGACAAAGTGTGACTCTTCGCGGGTGTGAAGGAGTGGTGAGGAGGGGTATAAGGAACCTTAGTCCCGCCCACTTCTTTATTTTCCATCTCGCGGTCAATAGCAAAACTACTTACTTCATTAAAATGTCAGTTTACTACGTAGTTTTAACTATTTCACACTCGTAACAGGGACGTACTCAGATTTTTGGACAAAGGAGTTTTATATTTTTTGAATTGCAAATATACCTATCTCAAACTGAACTGTCGAAATTTGCCGTAGGGGTTATATCCAGGTCTAAAGTATAACGGGGCCCTATACGGGGCTCCCGTATGGGCGGGTAGATTGACGGCCAACAACGTGTCTATTTTAAATAGACCGTTGATAACCTTGACTTCATTAAGTATCTGTTTCGCATCCATCTTGAGGTAACACCCTAGTGTCAACACTGCGAGGCCTCCGACGAAGACACTGCACTCCACACGTTGGTGGAGTTCTGACCGTGGGCGAGGTAGCACCGGGACCTCATAGTGGGTCTGGGCGTGGATACCCTCTCGCTAGAGTCCATGCCTCAAGCCATGGTCTACAGCAGGAGTAGGTGGAACGCGGCCGTGTCCTTCTGCGAGCAGGTCATGCTCGCGAAGGAGGCGGCTTAGAGAGTGAGGAAACGTACCCTCCCCACTGAGTTCCGTAGTCAACGGCCAGGGCGCCGCAGACTTATTTACGCCCAGGACCAACGATATCTCCATGATCGGGGCCTGAGGACGGCGGGATAGCCACCTACCGTCATAACACTTTTCCCTTAAGCGCTCGGCAATGGACGTATGAGAGGCTGCGGCTTTCAGTCGCGGAACTAAAACTCTATGGTCTCAAAATATACTAGTTTCTCGTTTTTGTACATATTTCGTTGCTGCTCCGCTCCTATCATTTTTAGCGTGATGTTATATAGTCTACAACTTTGCTGACTTGGAGGTACCTTATTACAAGTATGTGCCTGACCCAGTTCTTGAATTAAATTTAATATTTAACTATATTTTGAATAATAATATTCAATTGTACAGCCCATTATGAAACGGTCGTATGAAACTTGTCTTGTAAAATTATCCGTTTCTAATTGCGGCCCTGTATGTTTGAAGTTTTATGTTTATTGTTGCCAGTTGTCAATAGATGGCGACTTAGACGCGGACGGCTCTATAAAAACTACAGAGAAATATTTTTGCAATTAAAAATCACTTACGAATTAACGTTGAACGAATTCCTGTATGTTTAATTAGTATAAAATGTTAATAGTAAAATATAAGTAGCTATTTAAATTACGTGTTCGTGAAACAAAACGCCGCCATCTATCTTCGAGGAGTAATATGTATATTTGAAGATGTCAAAAAGGTCAGTGAGAGATTTTTCTAGAACAATTCTAAATAAAATACAATTAAAATTACTTACGCATGAAATGTGATGCTATTCTTAGCATCAGAACGTCTATCTGAATATTTTTTATATGATAGACCACAACACTTCATTTTTATCTTCTTTTATCCTTTTATTTCCACAAAAATTACTGAACTATCACAGAATATACATGTACGAAAGCTGATAGTACACTGATAAGCCACGCCCACTTTTTGAAATCACTTAAAGATTACACTGTGCACAGTTGCTTATGGCATGTCCTCTCTTATAATACGTCCATGGTAGGTACCTATTGAATCTGTAGTAGATCAGGTATTTAGTCGTTACCACGTTGGTCAGTCTCATGAAATTCATGAATAATCCATAATGTGTAAGTATATAGTCCGAAATGCCCAGGACTTTAATTGGCCGTGCCATAGCGGCTGGCACGTAAGATTTTGTTGCCTTTCATCAACATTTCCCCGCAAGGCAACGGGTTTCAATTTTTTTTCAAAATTACAATATAGCTGCTACTTTTTATTAAATTAATTCGGCCATTTTGGACATAAACCATTAGGGGGCACGCCTATTGCCGTCACCGGGTACATTTATAATGGGTTATGTCCAAAATGGCCGAATGAATTTAGTAAAAAGTAGCAGCTATATTGTAATTGTGAACCCGTTGCCCCTGAGATGCAATGTTGATGAAATTGAAAGGCAACAAAATCTTACGTGACAGCCGCTATGGCACAGCCAATTAAAGTTCTGGGCGTTTCGGACTATTATTTTGCAGTTGGTAATAAAATAGACAATTATAATAGGCTGATTGTTTTATTTAAAGAATAGTACTTAATAGACATAGACGCCTTCCTCGGTGGCGCAGTGGTATGTGTATGCGACTGCTGTCCCTGAGGTCCCGGGTTCGATTTCCGGGTCGGATCAAATATTTGTGTGATCCACAAAATGTTTAATTCGGAGATTGATTTATTTAGTACCTATGTATCTAGAAATATACATAAATACAATCCGTGCCTCGGAGAGCACATTAAGCCGTTGGTCCCGCTTGTCATACGAACATCTATGGCAGTTGTTACGGGTAGATGGAGCCCTAAAACAAAATCCGTCTGTTCTAACTACAGAACTTCGATATCGCCCATGGGTTGTGGAGGTCAGATGGCAGTCGCTCCACGGAAAACATCGAAGTTCAGTCGCGAGCAGTTAGACTGGAAAGCCGACCCCAACTGCGTTGGGAAAAGGCTCGGTGAATGTAATAGGTAGCAATAGTAGTAAGTCATACTATTGGATATTGATGCTTCAAATAAATTAATAAAAAAGTAAAAATTACCACCAGACCTTTGATATAAAGTCGTGTAAAGGTATTTATAATGAGTGCGTTTGCCGGAAGTTATCCGGATGTACGTACGGACCGACATCGCGCGTTTCTGATATTGATAACGGTATGTACACACTAGAACGGCTGTGAAAAAAGGTCCCTCATTTGATATGGTGCGTGAGACCGACAAAAAGAAAACATGACGATAGAAGCTGCTGAAATGCCTTAGCACTAACGAAATACCCTGGCTTTGTACGGGTGCAGTGTTATTAACTCAAAACAGTACTAAAATATGAAGGTCTGCTAGAAGGCACTGTTTCGGTGGCGTGGTCGGTAGTGTATCCGCTTTCGACGGCGAAGTCTCGGGTTCGATTCCCGGCCGGGACAAACTTTATGTGATGACAGATACGTTTGTACCGAAGTCTGGATGTTTCCTATGTTTAATATGTATGTAATTACAAAAAAAATGTATATACGTATTTATATCAGTTTATCTAGTACTCATAACACAAACTCTACTTAGTTTGAGACTAGATGGCGCTGTGTGAATTGTCCTAATATATTTATATATATTTATGTATTACTTTACATTGCTTTTTTTTTTTTAGTTCCGCTCTAACGTCCGTTGCCGGGCGTCTCTGGTTAAAGGCAGAACGTATTTCCAGTGGCGCCCGGACTTTACATTACTGTACTAACTAGGTTGTACCTCCTTATCTAGTTCTTATCGTTTTGATTAAAAAATAGCTAGTGAAGGATGATCTTTTTAGGGTTCCGTAGGGTTAAACGGGACCCTATTACTAAGACTCCGCTGTCCATCCGTCCGTCTGTCACCAGGCTGTAACTCTTAAACCGTGATAGCTAGACAGTTAAAATTTCCACAGATGATGTATTTCTGTTGCAACTTAAACAACAAATACTAAAAAATAGAATTCATTATAATACTTAAGGAGGCTCCCATACAACAAAAGTATTTTTTTGTGCCGTTTTAGTACAGAACCCTTCGTGCGCGAGTCCGACTTGCACTCGGCTGGTTTTTAAATTTGCCGTTTTAACGTCCATTACCGGATTCCATTTGACGATACGTGTACTCTCTTGAAAGGAATACCCCAGGGGGTGAAATGTCGTAGGCTTTATAATATATCTTGGGTACCCACCTTGGAGAAACGGAGCCGGAATTTTTGTGTATAACGATACTTGTGAGCATAGAGCCCAATCCATTTTTTTTTGTTGCATTATACACGCTTATTGATTTTGACACGAGACCAATGTACATTTGCCCACATTAAGTCTTAAGAAAATGTGTAAATGTATCAATTATTGAAAAAGAGTGACCGAGAGTTTTATTGCCAGGTTCTTTCTCTCGGTTCCATTTATTGCTTTGCGAATCTGGCAGTACATGTTAATATAGAAGCAATGATATTTTTTATTTTATGTACTTACTGACGTTTATAAGAGCTATTTAGTGAGCTATACAAATAAATTAATTATTTCATTTCATTTCCACTGTGCACCTCTTATAAGTAAAAAATACACTTCATAAATTTACACACAACCGACTTCTAATAATCGAAATGAGACCAAATAATTGTCGGAATGGGACCAAATTGAAATGGGACCACTTCGGAAGCAGTAGCTTTCATTTAAAAAAAATCAAAATCGGTTCAATGAGTTACAAACATAAAAAAAAACATACAGTCGCATTGAGGACCTCCTCCTTATTTGGAAGTCGGTTGAAATGGAGGGAATATACCTTGCTGCAACCCTAACTCCTATGCCCAGATGGAGTTGTGGACTATATTTTGGTGAAGATGGTGATAGGGGTAGATCCGGCAGCGTATAACTTTCACAATGTCTGTATAGAACCACGTGCACGAGAGAAGAGAAACGGTTACAACGTTTGCCAGTGTTGCCACCACACTACATTTAGCATCATTTTCAAATGGTAATTTATATACTTAATTTAGTATTTTTATAATATTGCTTGACAAAGAATTGTAATTTTTTTACAATCATATCTGCTCTTTATGTGCCTAAACTGAATAAATGTAATTGATTCTTTGATTGATCTAATAATAGTCCGAGACGCCCAGGACTTTAATTGGCTGTGCCATAGCGGCTGCCACGTAAGATTTTATTGCCTTTCATCAAAATTTCATCGCAAGGCAACGGGTTTAAATTGTTTTTCAAAATTACTATATAGCTGCTACTTTTTATTAAAATCACTCGGCCATTTGGACATAATCCGTTATAAATGTGCCCGGTGACGGCAATAGGCTTGCCCCTTATTACGTGGGACTAAAAATACTGGCAAATTGTGGGTGTGTAATGCACCTCTGCCTACCCCGTCGAGGATATTTTGGCGTGATATGTGTGTGTGTGTTAAATACTAATCTCGATTTGGCTAAAGGTCAATTTGACCATACCGTTGGTGACTTACAAATGTTGGTTTCTATCCACCTGTCAACTGACGAAACCCTAGCAAACATAAAAGTGCCGGTTAACGGCAATAGGTTTGCCAAGTATTACATGAAATTAATAAAATTGAGAAGGAGACAATAGAAGAGAAGAAAAAATGTATTCCGGTTAGAAGAAAGAAGAAATAAATGTATATTACCTATTGTAAAAAAAAGCGTGAGGTGCATTGATATGATTATGAAAATGATAATTCTTCTACTCATATCTGTCAATAAAATATTTATAACTATTGACACTATGCACCTCACGCTTTTTTTGTATTGCGCTTTTTTTACAATAATATACATTTATTTCTTATTTACACTATTCTTAATTTAAACTTATTAAAATTTATTTTCTACTTTTTAGTTGGATACTCTATAAAAGCGTGTTTTTTTAGTTTTTTTAAACTATTATTTATTATTCATTTTTTAGTTTATTATTATTTATTTATTTATTATTTATTAATTTTTTAATACAATTATTGCGTTGTCACTGGTCTTTGACAGGTGTGCAAAGTTTGAATTAAATCTGATCGTTCAAATTAGGGCAAAATCGAACCCAAAAGAGTCGGCGACAAACAAACATAGGTACATACAAGCAAGCAAGCAAACATACAAGTGAAGCTAATAAAAGCGTTTTAAAAACATTCAGACGAATTCCTTTTTTGATGTCAGTTAAAAAAAGTTGTAGCGTACTCTCCAAATGTACTATCAGCAGTTATGTTCTTAAGAACATTGTTCCATCATTTAAATAATCTTTAAACTTAATATGCTGGCCAGTGTGCATCGAGTGTAAGAAAAAAAAACTCGTTCATCGCACGCATTCTTTTATATGTGTGCAACACCAATACATAAGAAACAAGTGCGTGCATGGCAAAAATGCAACTCCGCGACTTGGTTAAATATCGGACGGATATGACATCTGTGGAGACGCGCATTTTACATATTTTTTTCATATAATTTTTGATTTAATTAATTCTAAGTTCCTGATAAGCGGCAATAGGCTCGCCCCTTATTACGTGGTACCTATCTGTTTATCTAAAAGTTACTGGCGAAAAGTAGGCGTATCAAAATAAATAAAATAAAATAACGTTTATTATCTTTGAAATTTTCAGAAAATTATTTAGATTCGTCAGAAGTTGGTGTGACTCTACCGAGGGTTCCAAAATGCAACGAGACAGAAGAGCCCTCAAGAAACTCAGCTCGGCTTTTTTCAAAATATTTCATCTTAAATCTAATACAGAGTTATTTAGAAAGGAGCAATTCGTTACGTTGTTACAACCAGGCCGCCTTGTCATCTAAGAAATCATTAATACTATAATAAGCTTTATGGCACAATTTACTTTTTATTAGTTTTTTAAATTTATTGACAGATAAATTTGCTATTTCGGTTGGCAATGTATTGTACATTCGAATAAAGTTCCCCGCAAAAGAATTACTCACTTTATGAAGCCTAAATTTAGGAACAGCCAGTTTATCCTTATTTCTTAAGTTTAGATTATGATTATCACTATTTTTCACAAATTTACTTTTGTTCTTGTGGGTATACAATAAAATTTCATAAATATACTGTGAATACACTGTAAGGATGTTAATATGCTTAAACTTATCTCTTAATGACTCCCGAGACCCCATTCCATAGATAGTCCGGATAGCCCTCTTCTGCAACACAAAGATGCATTCAATATCGGCAGCGTTACCCCACAGTAGTATGCCATATGTCATGATACTGTGGAAGTAGCTGAAGTAGACAAGACGCGCCGTTTTAATGTCTGTAAGTTGTCGGATCTTTTTGACAGCATAGGCTTCTGAACTAAGCCTGTCCGAAATTTTCCCGATATGAGGCCCCCATTGCAATTTGGAGTCTAACGTTATGCCCAGAAAGACAGTGTCATCGACCAATTCTATTATATCATCCCTAACCTTAACACTGGTTTTAACAAGTCTTACATTAGGTAAGGTGAATCTTACACATTTAGTTTTATTTTCATTTAATAATAAATTATTAGCACAAAACCAGTGGACTATCCTAGAGAGGGCAATGTTTACATCGTCAAGTTCGCGCTGTCCACGTTTAACTTTAAATATTAAAGAAGTGTCATCAGCAAACAAAACTACCTCGTGGTCGTCTCTTATGAGGTGAGGGAGATCATTAATATATACTAGAAAAAGAAAAATTGAACCCTGCGGTACCCCCATTGCTACAGGAGAACCAGGTGACTGTTTACCATTGATCACTACTTTCTGGACCCTATCACTTAAGTAAGAATTGACGAAATTCAAGGCCGTCCCCCGGATTCCGTAATGATCAAGTTTCTTAATTAAAGTCTGGTGCTGAACGCAATCGAAGGCCTTAGATAAGTCACAGAATACACCATAAGCATCATATGACTCATCCCAGGCCCTGTATATACACTCTAATAATTTAATTCCGGTATCAGTGGTGGACCGACCACGAGTGAAACCGAATTGTTTTGTATGTAATAGTTTATTAACGTTAAAGTGATTTTGCATTTGATTAAGCATAATTTTTTCAAAAATTTTACTAAATGTAGGTAGTACAGAAATGGGACGGATATTGGACGGATCTGAAGTACTACCCGATTTAAACAGGGGAATTAATCATTAAAATCATTAAATCAGGGAACACACCACTATCAACACAATTATTAAATATTATTACTAGTTCAGGAGCAACCATTTCAATAAAAGAATTTACTAAATACACAGAGATGCCCCAGAGGTCAGCTGTTTTCTTGATATTTAAAGATTTAAAAGTTTTTAAGATAGTGTTTATGTTAACTTTACTGAATTTAAATATAACGTTACAACAAGGAACGTTTGCTTTTAACAAAGATTCTGCAATGGGGGTTGAAGAGCCTAGGGTTTTTGTCAAATCTACAGGAATTCGGGAGAAAAAAATTTCAAATTCGTTAGCGACCTCGAAGTCTGATGTAGTTATTTTACCATTTATATTAAGTTTAAAATGATTATCATTTAATTTTTGTTGACCTCTTTCCGCGTTTATAATTTTCCAAGTAGATTTAACTTTGTCTGCACTATTGAGAATTTTATCACTTATATATTTTGATTTAGCTGCTAAACAATCTGCTTTAAACTTTTTTGAATAAGTTTTAACATAATCTAGAAATTCAACTGATCTATTAAGCTGTCTTTCTGAGTATAGTTCATAAAGTATCATCATATACGCCTGTGCGTACCCCGGGTGTCGTTGTGTGATTATTGTAAACTCTACTTTGATACTCGTATTTCTAAATTGTAGACATGTAATAGTAGAGCTCAAATGTATGTAATAAAAGCACTCATTATTGGTTCCGATACCAAATAGATAAGTACCAATTTTGCTAACAATAAAAATACCAGCTAAATTACTTTAACAAATTTTGTTCAAAATTATTTAAAAAAAAATCTCATGAATACGCATATTGAAAAGCAGATTTTAAAGCTAGAGATTTTGGAATAGAAGAGTTCAGTTTTTATTACCTAAATGTTTAATTGCTTTATGAACGGCTCAATTACGAGAGAATACTTTAAACAAAAGTTTTTAAACAAAAAATATTAAAAGTCAACAATTAACTTCATGTTGTAAAATTAAACAACTTGAATTTAATAATTTATAAATAAAAGGTTCTCCAACGATCTACTCTACATCCGTCTTTGTTCCCAACTTCCCCAACTGGCAAGGTGAATGAACTCACGAAATGAGCGCACACACGCACTTGTTAACTCACACAGATACAACACAGGACACGTTGACGTAGGTTAGTTATGTTACCCAAGTTCATTGAACGTTTTTTAATTACGCCAATCACTTATAACTTAAAGTTTAAGGTTGACGGTGTTCCTTTTTTGAAATTTAATTTTTAATTTTTCGAACATGGCTTTTGAGACGTAATCGAGGTTTATTACGTACAGTCAAACCTTTAAAAAATGTTTAACTCATTTTGTAAATTTTTAAGTTCTTGTTACAATGATTGGCTGTCATCTGACCTCCACTAGTGACTAGACTACTCAGTTTTTTTGGGCTGCAACTACCCGTTACAACTGCCATTAGATGTCAACTGGGACCGACGGCTTACCAACGGCCATTCTAGTCTATTAGGGATAGTATAAAAGTAGCCTAAGATGTAATATCGTGGTAAAATTTCATTAAAATCCATTCACAATCTTTGAAGCCGTAATTACATGCGTCTGCGTCACTATTCCGAAGTAGTATGTTCGATGGATGATAGTTAGAAGTGTATTTACTTCGACTGTTTTTACCCTATCCTGACCCATGGCCATCACCCATATCTTAGTGGCCCAGACCAACCTCCCTTGTGAGTGGTACCTACACCTGCCGATCAACGGACTAGGTACTGACAAACATAAAAGTTAGATAAGCGACCACCGGTTGGTCATATTTACGTAAGACTAGCGAAGTTAGTAGCGAAAAGTGGGGGAATAATATACAACTGGCTACCCCTTCAGGCAAACAGGCGTGTTTATATATCTATGTTTATCTTTTTGTAATGAACCTACTTGCCCCAGTACCCTTTTCACCCATCGTTTCAAAGTTGAATGACCGTAGTGGAGGCGTGTAGCAATTCATCAAACTGCCATAATGTGTGCAAACGGGATGGAACCTAGATACCGGCTAGTCACAAGGGGTAGATCTACTGTAAAGCGGACAGCGCTTTATAGACCATCATGTTTTTTTTAATATAAGAGAGCATTTACTTCCATTTGCCAGGCATCCCAGGGCCCAAGGCGCTCGCACTGGCGAGATCACTATGTCTGTATAAGCACGGTTCATAATGTTCATATACTGGTGGTCACGTAAGAAGAACGTTGGAGGAGAGTGGAGAGGTGTGTTTGCGTATCGGTACTCTCGCTCTTACTCGCTGTTACTCGTACCAACACATAGATAGATATATCGTCTACTGCGCAGCTTGAAGTACAGCGTTCTTTTTACGTGACGCGTGGTATAACTTCTACTATTTATAGGTACATGTAAAGAAAATTAAAATATCTGTATGTAACTCTAAATTAACAGTTTTTACTAATGCATAATAATATAAAAATATACGTAGGAATCAGCTAGTCTATGGATAGTCTCAGCTGGATATTGGATATTGTTATGCAATCACTTGACCAAATTGGTTTGATAATTTTGTGATTGATGTTCAAATTGGTGGAAAATTGCCGCTTTTGTATATCTTATTATCTAGTTATAATACATAAATATGTTAGGACAATTCACACAACGCCATCTAGTCTCAAACTAAGCAGAGCTTGTGATATGAGTACTAGATAAACTGATATACATACTTATATGCGTACGTTTTTTTTTTTTGTAAATACATACATATTAAACATAGGAAACACCCAGACTTGGGGTGTTTCCTATGTATAAGAAATGTATGTGTCATCACACAAAGTTTGTCCCGACCGGGAATTGAACCCGAGACTCCTGCATCGAAAGTATAACTGCTTCTGGCGTGGTTGATAGTGCATCCCACTATCGACCACACCAGAAGCAGTTATTGTAGCATAAACTCTGGTCAGTTTAAGCATAGACCGTGGATGCCCAGTGCTCCTAGGAATAAGAATGTCCTTTTTCGTTACCCTCAAGACACTTATTTTACAGTTTTTTAACATTGTTGTAATTGTTTGTCTACTCGATTTCCATTACCAACTTATACAAGAAGTACTATTCCATTCTACTCTAAGATTGTATAATGAGTCCCTTTGGAACATGAGTGAGTTCTGAATGTGAAAGTACCTATTTGTTACTGGAAGAAAGACGCAATTAACACCAAAGTTGGGCAAAGCCCCCTCCCCCCCAACGGACGCCACAACATTCCGTCTTAAATTTCATGCATCCAGTGGCTTCCCACAACCTATACGCTGTCTTCAGTCCATCTTGCTGATAGGTCTAACCATGCTGCTTCTTCAAGTACGCGGTCGTCACTCGAGGACTTTTTGGACTCATCGGCCATCTCGAGCGATCACTTAAGCCGGCCAGCTCCTTGGACTATGTCGGAGACCCTGGTCTTTCTTTCGATCTCATCGTATTGAATTCGATCGCTAAGAGACACTCCATCTCCGAGCAAGGAAGAATAACGTATGAATTTTGTAATGATGAATGATGAAAGCTGGCAGTCGCTTCACGGAAAATATCGAAGTTCAGCCGAATCGCAGTTAGACTGGAAAGCCGACCCCAACTGAGTTGGGAAAAGGCTCGGTGAATGATGAATGATGAAAGCTATGTATGTATTAAAGCGCTGTCACAACTTATCTATGAAGCGCTTTTAGCTGTTTTATAAATACTATCCCCTATCTATCGCGGATAGGGGAGTCCTTATTGGTGGAGCTTTACAGAGGGCTTTTAAACTAAAATCATGAAATTTCTACCCTTTATACCGACAGTGGTTTTAAACAGAACAATAGGCCATTTTACTTCTTTCCCTATTAATCTACGAGGGTTTCTATCCAAGGGGCGAATGACCGGGTGAATGAGCTAGTTTCTACTGTTTACGCTCAGTTTAATTTCTGAACGAATGAAGTGTTTGCATGAGAGTTAAAGTAGGTACCTATAAGGTATCTATTGACGGAAATGAACCTCAGTCCTCAATGGGTTCAGTAAACACTAATTGTATCGTTCAGGTTTGAGCTAATTCCTTTTTTTAATTACGAAATTGGCTACACCCCGCCCCCTTTTTCTTAAATTCTATTCTTTCTGCTTTTCTATTCAAAGGTCGCCTGTAAGAAATCACTTTTTAGTGATACCGCCATTTCAACATGAACAAATTTGAATGTTTCATTATGAATTTTGTATTAGTGTACAATAAAGTTTATTGTATCCTACTAATATTATAATCGCGAAAGTTTGTGAGTGTGTAAGTATGTAAGTATGTATGTATGTATGGATGGATGTTTGTTACTCTTTCACCTAAAAACTACTGAATGGATTATTACCACGCGGACGAAGTCGCGGGCGACCACTATATATGTATGTATGTATGTATGTATGGATGGATGGATGTTTGTTACTCTTTCACGTAAAAACTACTGAACGGATTTTAATGAAACTTTACAATAATATAGCTTATACATCAGAATAACACATAGGCTACAATTTATAAAGATATTGTGTGAATTGTTCAAAATATGACGCGGCGCGACGGGAACGGGAAAAAATCCAAATTACCACGCGAAGTCGCGGGCGACCACTAGTTGTATATACACACTTACATTAATCACGCCCATATTCTCGAGAGAGTAGGCAGAGGTAATACTTACATCTACTTTTTTGAGGTATTTAGTCTCATGTCATCATCATCCACTGAGCCTTTTCCCAACGCAGTTGGGGTCGGCTTTCCAGTCTAACTGCGATGCGACTGAACTGAATATTTTTCGTGATGAATGAAGATCTGTAGTTACCAAATACCCGTAAGGACTGCCTTAGATGTTCGTATGACAACCGGGACCGACGGCTTCCCGTGGTCACGTTTCGCTGGGCAGTACCTCCTTAGTAAATTATAATTATGCCCACGCGTACCACGTAATAGGGTGCAGAGCTATTACCGGAAACCGGGCACTTTTAATGATTGTCAGTTTTTTCTATTTGTTAGCAGGTCAAGTTTTAAAATTTCTTGATAAAACACCGTCCATTATAAAACACTGGTGGGTGATAAAATGCCAAAAACGGAATTAAACATATTTAATGTAAAAATTACCGAAATGGGACCAAATAAATAATTGTCGGAATGAGAAACCTTTGAAAGTATCAATTAAAAAAAAAATTTCAAAATCGGTTCACGCAGTCCAACCAAAGATACTCGTATATGTATGAAGTAAGTAACAAATATTTAAAAAAAAACATTCGAATGATGAGAACCTCTGGAAGTCGTTTGAAAATCTACTTAATTAAAAAAAAACGTAAAAGTACGTACCCAGGTACTTAATTTTCAAATGAAGAATAGAACTCCATGAATTAAATCTAAAAATCGTAGTTCCATATCTAAAAACCGTGTTTCTATTAAATCACTAGCCGGTCCGGTTTCTGACCGGTCCGGGCCGTGTTTTTGTAGCGGCAGGTGACGGGATATGGAGTCGTCTTATTGTGAATCGTCGGTCAACCACCTTATAGGTAGTATGTGAACAACTGCACTTTGAGATTTTATACACCCGATCGGCACCTACTGTTACTTTTTTATTTAAGTTGATGGTTTGAATTTAATTTGTGGAATATTCTTGAAGATTTATCGAAGTTCCCGCGGACCACGCGGCACCAACCTGTCGATGAAGGTTCTAGAAATGACTCGATTGGGGTACTTAGGTTTGTCCGCTTTCTTCTCGAAGTTTCTTCCCACGAACATATTTTCCGTTTACCTACATTTTGAAGGTTATAATACTTTATTAATCGTAATAGTAAGTAAATACGTAAATCCCACGATACTTGACCGAGCGAGCGAATAATCTACAGGACAATTTTGTTTTCGTCTGTCTGTGATTGCGGATTATCAGCCACAGTTTTCACAAGACGAGATGTTCCTTGACTTAATTTTTTTTCATAGTGAGTTTTTTTTGACGAAACTTAGCTTTTAATGATTTAAAGAATAATAATAATAGTTCCTAAATATTTTGATAGACATTATAATTCACGAGAACTAATGGCATCGGCCGGAGTCGAACCTGCTAACTTTCCCTAACAAGGGGAATGAATGCTCATCAGTCAGTCATCGTAGCTTAGTAGGGAAAGGTCGCAGGTTAGATTCCGGCTATTGACATTAGATTTTGGTGTTTATAATTTCTACCTGCTTACCTAAATATTTAGGAATTATTATTATTATTTATTCAATAAAAGCATTAAGTTTAGTAAAAAAAATAGTAGGTACCTACTAGGTATCTACTTATTTATTTAATATTCTAATGCTATAGTTTTGATACTGCTATCTCATTGGTGAACACACTGTAATTAAAACAAAACTTTAACCAATAAGAACGAAGATGTATAAAAACAAAATCCGGTTTCAGCTCAAAATTAGATCGCCGAAATTCAAAACACGTATGCGCGGGCCCGCTTAAAGTCACACTCACACACAAACGAATATTCCTAACCTACGACAATACTAATGAAAAGAAATAAAATAAAAAAGTTCAAACAGAATACTGCCATACGTCATCTGAATTTCAAATAGAATTAAAATTCACTTTAAAAAACTATTTTCGTATAAATAACTTTTCAAAAATGCTTCTCACGACTCGGAACGGTTAATTTTGTGTCGCACACAAAGTTAGAACGCACACAAACGCCAATTTTCAAAAAGAGAACGTTGGAAAAATTATATAATCGGTGTTCATTGTGCACATCAAAATGTGTAGATATGTTTCGTAATAGGTGCGAAAGAGACAGGTGGGTTTTTGTTGTTGCCAGCCAAAATGCGGCCAATATAAGAATGACGCGTATAAGGCCATTGACCTTGGTAGAGTTAATTTGGTCGAAAAGTTTTATTTTTATTATTTAAATAAAGAACAGGCCATTTTATTTGACGATGGTTGTACCAAGAGTTTAAGTAATGGCTATCAAAAGCATTTACAAAACATATGTTAGTAGGTATATATTAAAATTAAATGCATAGGTATTAATATAGTCAAATTATTATTTTAAACCCGAAAGAAAAAGAGACGTAAAGTAAAGGCTGCGTCAGTCTTGAAATCAAGCCATAAAATCCAAAAAAAAAAAAACCTTCATCGGAGCTGCTGCTGTCAGTCAGAAAACGATAAATTATAACTGAAATAACGGTAACGGTATCAAATAACTGATAACGTAACACGTTATTTTTACAACCGTTTCATCGCTAGTTACAGATTACCAAATAACAATTAAAAATGTTAATTCAGTAAGAATAGATGCAGGTGCATTCTTGCATATACTTATTAGTTGTTTTTTCCAGCTGTTTAAGATAGTGCAAATAAACATTAATTCTGTTTGGAATTTTACTTTTTAAAATTGTACATCCTACATCTTTTAATGGCATGACATTTGTTTTGTAACATAGGTACAGCCAAATACCAAAGAAGAATGAGTAATATTAACTACTTAGTAATGTCCCATGTCCCATACCTATCCCATACTAACGTCCCAGAAGTTGGCACCGCACTTTTCGATTACAAAAATTTTCAAACTGTTCTGGGTTGTGTTCTAGGTTGGTTCTACTTTGTTCCAAAACATTATAGGAGAATGAAAAGCTGATTTTTGAGCTGGCACCGCACTTTTAAGATATCGCGATTCTGGCGGTTCCAAAATATCACGCCCGAAAACAAATTATTTTTCGCAATTTTAGCAAATTATAATTTTTGAGCTAGCACCACATTTTCGAATCTGTATCTCTTAATGCATAATTAAGAGATTCAGATTCCATGATCACGTCACAGTCAATATATCTTTAAAATTGACATAATAATAAAACATGCTTGACGTTTCCACCCTGTATAGGTATACCTAGATACCTTTAAGTATATTTTGCACATTAAATGTCATTTAAACCTTTCTAATGGCCGGTAGTAACCCTGCAGCTGGTGTAAAGCAGGTGTACTTGAGCTAGCTTAGACGAAACAAGTCTGGAATGCCAGAAACAGGAACATAGGTAGATATGAACAACAACTGCCCTTTAGGAATGAATTATTGAATTGCTAAACGCCTATCTAAGATCCATATTTGTGTATCTACTATTTAATTTCCACTTTACAATAAGAATAGGCATTATTTGAGTTGGCGTGCTTCATCTTAGACCGCATCATTACTTAACATCAGGTAAGATTGCGGTCAAACGCACTCAAATTTATTCATAAAAAAAAGAATAACATTTTATATAATTATGTACAAAAATTATTTATAATACAAAATGTCGTTTAAAAAATCCTCCGCGTTATTGCTGACTGGGAAGGTTCCCAGAATGCTGGCTGTGTTGCCACTTTGGATAGCGATTCTTTGGGCCGGAAAATAGCTAGCCTTCTGGTCCTGAGAAGCATTGATTAAGGGTTAAGCAATGTCTCTATAAAGGCGGCGAGCACTCGGTCCATTTCCACTTTTAAACTCGAATGAGTAAATCATTCATTGAAGTTTTAAGTATTATGCTAGCTAGCGGCCTTCCGTTTCTATGGCGTCAACTCCTATCGGATATTATAGATTATAGGAAATAGCCTGAGACCTATTCTCAGACCTATTTATTATTGAAAAAGAAAGTATAAAATTGTGAGTTGTACCTATGTATCATACACAGTGATACCAATTTTTGGGGTTCCGTAGTAATAGTCTCGGAACCCTTATAGTTTCGTCATGTCCTTCCGTCCTACGCTATCCCTCCAAGATGAAATTTTGCATGGATATGTGTATTTATTATTCCGACGAAGAACTAAATAGTAGATTACCTAGACAACAAGTGAAAAAAAAGAAAATTTAATTCGAGTTACGAAGTTGGATCCCGAGAGTAGAGAAGGATTCTAGAATAGAATAGAATTCTAAAGTAGAACCCTGAGCGGAGCGAGGGATACAAGGAACGAGATATTTTTTTTTTCACGACTAGTCTACTCTACTTTATACCATTGACTGCGAGAAAATAAGGTAAAGGTTTCCAACACCTACATTGTCTGATGGGGATGGGGGGAGGGGGGAGGTAACCTCGGCCTGTCAGTAGTTACGTTCAGCTTTATTTTTTTGTAGTATACTTAATTCGTCTATTGAAGCTCGTTCCAAATTCAAATGTCATTATTCACTTGTGAGTAAATGAGCGTTTTATTCACTATTATCGATGAATAAAGTTCACATTTTCGAGGGGCAATGGTATAAATAAAATTATGAAAAATATATTTTTTTGGGTACCTCCCCTACAATTAGAGTGGGGATGATTAGATAGGTATTTTTGAAACATTGGGAGGTTGCTAAGACATTTTTTTTATTTAGGTGTCCGTTTTCGAAATATTCAACTTTAAATCGCATTCTTTTGTTAAAACAGAGCGTCCCCCCTCTAAAATCTAAACAGCTATTTTGAAGATTCTGAAAAAAAATTCATGATGGTAGTCCATATGATGAAATTTGAAGGAAAACTATGACGGACCAGATATCTTTGTTAGTTTAGGAGTTATAGAGCCTATAATGGGTAACTAGCGAACCCTATATTATACATGGCCCGACACGCACTTGGACGGTTTTATATAAGCTATTATATTATATTAAAATAATATTATCCAGAAAGACACTTTTCCAAAATTTTTACAATTCAAACACAACACAATACAAACTACAATTCATAATAAAGTACGTCACCTACCTACCTAAGTCTTAAAAAATTACTTACATAAAAAAAAGTACTTATGCGCCAAATATTCCTTCGAATTTTAAATCTATTTTTTTATAAAGTACCTTACCTACTTATCAAAGTCCTAAAAAGCTAATTACATAAAAAAAAATTGGTTGCTTCAAATATTCCTTCGAATTTTCAATCAATTTTTTTATTAAGTAATAGGTAGAGACCCTATAACTTAATAAAAAAATAGATTTAAAATTCGAAGGGATTTTTGAAGCATAAGTACTTTTTTTTAAATGTAAGTAGTGTCTTTCCCTTTATCTTTATCCTTCCTTCATCCTTTTAAAAGATTAAGTAACCTAACACTGAATACATTTATTTACAATAAGAATTACAATATACAAAATAAACATAATTATAGACTAAAAATATTTACATTACAAAATATCGTTTAAAAAATCCTCCGCGTCATTGCCGACTGGGAAGGTTCCCAGAATGCTGGCTGTGTTGCCACGTTACACTACCTAACACTCTATGGTATTATGTCGTTGCTGTATTTTACGTGTACAGTCACAATTGTTCATAAGTATCCACTTACCAAAACAAAAATATGTAACAATGTTCAGTTTCAATATAATGTGATATCTCTTATGCTCGTGACTGTACCTAGATATATTTTTATTTCAGAATACCAAGCTGGTTACAGGACTGAGTGGATAGCGCTTACATGCGTTAGGATTTAGTACAGATAGCAAAACAAATAGGTAAAATAAAACATCGTCCATCGTCCCACATGGCGGTTATCTCGAAGGACAGATCAAGGTACTTAGTAAGTTTGTCCTTTTTATTACATATATTAGCATATTACGTATTCTTCCTTATTATTTATTATTAATAATATAATTACCTATTATAATACACCCACATTATAGCCAGTAGTTACTTAACGGTGTTGGTCTAGGCTAAGTAATAAGACTCGGGACGGCGAGGACGTAGTCGAATCTCTTGGGGCCCCCCAAGAGATTCGACTACGTCCTCGCCGTCCGCCCTGGACCCCAACTTGAGCACGGTAACGCAGTGGTAAGTTGGGTGACCGAACGTCGACATCGAGAACTTGAGTGGCCAACACAGAAGAAATTGTGCTT
The DNA here is from genome assembly GCA_963556515.1 of Nudaria mundana. Taxonomy (NCBI): domain Eukaryota; kingdom Metazoa; phylum Arthropoda; class Insecta; order Lepidoptera; family Erebidae; genus Nudaria; species Nudaria mundana. The sequence continues at coordinate 9,819,666 of OY748308.1, read as the reverse complement.
ACTATGAATAAGCCTGACGAGACCCCGGTCCTGACACTGCCCTTCACCGGGCAGTCTCAGCCGACGACATATTGCATGAACAACGGACTTCGATGCCTTTTGATTTGGGGGCTCGCGTCGCGCCGCCTAGTTGCAGCGCGACGTCGACGCCCTAAGGAAATGTTGCTGCTGGGACGGACGATGGGTCAGCTCCCAGTAAAGTGAAGAGTAAGGGCCGTTCTTCTTCGCAGAAGAGTACCCTCGAGAAGGGGGGACCGCCGCGCGACCGGAGCACTAGTTGCTCTGGGTGGGGGTCCCTCCTCTCCAGCGATTCGGAGGAGGAGGTGCCGGTGAAGACACGCACGCGTCTCGGCGCCTACAGAATGCGCCCGCCAACTCCACTGCCGTCCTCTGTACCGTCCCTGCGTAGTCGCAGGGATATTGGTGTCTCCCGCATGAACGCGGCCATGCGGGGTAGTAAGAATATGTCGGGGAGGACGAAGATTGTGGCTTCACTGGTGGATGAAGCCCAATCCTCGCTTGACAAGCTCCTCGCGCGGAGCGTAACTAAGGAGGAGGCGAAGCTCCGCAAGCAGGTTGCGAGCCTGGAGGTGGAGCTCACTGCCTCCCGAAATCAGATGGAAGACCTGCGTCGGGAGGTTGCTGAGTTGACCAAGGTGGTCAAGGCACCTCCTTCTCCTCTGACGGCTGGACCAGCGCCGAAGACGGCGCCTAGGACCGCGCCCACCACGGCGCCCGGTTCGCCGCCACAGCCTGTGCCGACTACGGTGCAGGTCCTGACGGTGATCGAGAGGCGCCTCGCGGTCCTGGAGGACCGGGCGCACCGTCCTCCGCTAGCGCGTCCCGCGTTTTCATACGCGGCGGCTGTTGGCGGTACTCCCGCTTCCAGTTCAAGCGGCACACCTGCTGTCCACCGCCCCGCTCCGCCCCGCTCCGCCCCCGTCCGCTTCGGTGAGCCGGACGCCGGCCGATACCGCGGCCCAGGCGCGGAAGGCCAAGGGGCGCGGCAAGAAGAGTGGCACCCCTGCCGTCTCCTCTTCCTCTATCGTCGCTCCCGCTGCTTCCTTACATCCCTCCAGACGGGAGGGATGGGAAGTAGTGGGAGTCAAGAAGAGGAAGACTAAGGCCGCAAAGAAAGCGGCCAAAGCCGCCGCGGCGAAGGCGCCGAAGAGGCCCCGCCCTCCTCGCTCCACCGCCGTCGTCCTGACGGTGACGATGGTAGGTGTGGAGAAGGGGGTGGGGTACGCCGACGTACTGAGGACTGTGAAGTCCTCAGTCAACCTCTCGGCCCTCGATATACAGGGGGGGCTCCGGTGCAAGACGACACGCACCGGGGCTCGCCTCCTCGAGGTCTCCGGCGCCTCCAGCGGCCCTAAAGCTGACGCCCTAGCGGCTCAGCTTAGGGACGCGCTGGACGGAGAAGCCGTCCGCGTCACCAGACCCACCAAATGCGCCGCATTGCGCATCACGGGTCTGGATGACGCGGCCACGACGGAGGAAGTTGTCTTCGCCGTCGTGGAGGCGGGCGGCTGCCCCCGTGACCAGGTGAAGGCTGGAGATATCTCCTTCGGCTCCACTGGTCACGGGATGACAGTCGTCCAGTGCCCCGTCGCGGCGGCACTGAAAGTGGCGGACGGACGAAGCCTCCTCGTAGGGGGCTTCCTAAAGGCGCAGGTGCACCTCCTTCGTGCCCGGGAAACCAGATGTTTCCGGTACATGGTGGTGGGGTACGTCGGAGTGCAGTGTACAGCGGAAGTCACCGTAGGCGATCGGTGCTTCCGCTGCAGCCGGCCCGGTCACAAGGCAAGTGCCTGTGACGCCCCGCCTCGCTGCTTTAGATGCGAGGTGGAGGGCAAGACGGCGGATCACCGGGTCGGCAGCACAACCTGCACCGCCTCGAGGCCAAAATCTCGTCCGTCGGCTGAGAGCGGTGGGGGTGCCGCCCTTGCGCGGCCAGTTGTTTCGCGGCGGGATGCGGTTATGGACGTCAATTAATGTCTGACGCCCGTATCCGTATCCTGCAAGTGAATTTGAACCACTGCCGTGCTGCTCAGGATCTTCTGTACCAGAGCATCCGGCAGTGGTCCATAAACTTGGCCGTGGTCGCCGAGCCGTATTACTTCCACCCGGGAAGCCCGGTGGACGAGGACGGCTCGGCCTGTTGTATCTTTGGGGGGTCCACCGCAGACAACTCGCGCCTTGCGATCATTGCAAGGGGCCGCGGGTGTGTTGCGGCGGACTATGATGGGTTGGCAGTCGTGGCCACCTACATCTCGCCGAACATTGACGAGTCTCAGTTTGAGCTATGGCTCAGAGCTCGACTGGTCCTGATCCGTAAGGCGGGGCGGCCGGTGGACTCACCGTCCGGATATCGGCCGATCGTGTTGCTCGACGAGGTGTCGTCGAGCATCTCACGAGCGTGGGGCCAGACCTGGCGGATAACCAGTTCGGTTTCCGTCGGGGACGCTCCACCGTGAGCGCGATCATGCGCGTGAAGAGCCTGACGGAGGAAGCAGTCTCGCAGGGCAAGGTGGTGGTAGCGGTGTCTCTTGACATCGCCAATGCGTTCAACACCTTGCCATGGAGCTGCGTTAGGGAGGCGCTCATGCATCACGAAACGCCTCTCTACCTCCGTCGTATTGTCGGGGCCTATCTCTCGGAGAGGGCCATAGCTTTCCCCAGCTGGCTTGGGCCAGCTCGGCGAGATGTGTCGTGCGGTGTTCCGCAGGGGTCGGTCCTGGGGCCGCTTCTGTGGAACATCGGCTACGACTGGCTGCTGCGGGGTGCGTTGCCTAGGGGCGTCGGCGTAACGTGCTACGCCGACGATACCCTCGTCACGGCGTGGGGTGCAACGTACCAGGAGGCAGCACTCAAGGTCACGACGGGTGTTGCTCGAGTCGTGGGTCGGATACGGTAGCTGGGACTGGAGGTGGCCTTGCACAAGTCCGAGGTTCTGTGTTTTCACAGACCTCGGAACGGTCCACCCGAAGGTTCCAGCATAAATGTGGGAGGCGTTAGCATCGGCATCAAGCCCTCGATGAAGTACCTAGGGATCGTACTTGATAGCCGATGGAACTTCGGACCACATTTCCGAAGTTTGGTCCCCAATTTGACGCGCAGGCATCGGTCGGTCGGTTGGTTGGCTGCAGAGGCAGCATGGTGACCTCACGTACCGTGCGACGCAGATCGTTGCCGGGCATGGATGCTTCGGTAGCTATCTGTTTCGCATCCGTCGTGAGGTCACACCCCGGTGTCAACACTGCGAGGTTTCCGACGACGACACCGCACTCCACACGTTGGTGGAGTGCTCAGCGTGGGCGAGTCAGCGCCGGGACCTCGTAGTGGGTCTGGGCGTGGATACCCTCTCGCTGGGGACCATGCTTCAAGCCATGGTATCCAGCGGGAGTAGGTGGAACGCGGCCGTGTCCTTCTGCGAGCAAGTCATGCTCGCGAAGGAGGCGGCCGGGAGGGAGAGGGAGCGTACCCTCCCCGCCGAGTTCCGTAGTCGGCGGCCAGGCCGCCCCAGACTACGCGACTACGCCCAAGACTATCGTCCTCCATGATCGGAGCCTGAGGACGGCGGGATCGCCACCCACCGTCCTTACAGAAGCAGGCTAGAAGGGTTGCGTGCTGCGGGGCCTTTGCCCTATAGCACGCAACCAGATTCACTCACTGACGCGGGATAAAACCCGACCCCAATGACGCTGGATTCTCGTCCCGACCAAACACCCGCAGAGACCACAGAGGTGGTCAAAGTCCGCCGGGCGCCACTGGACATACCCTCTGCTAGTAACCAGAGACGCCCGGCAACGGACGTAAGAGCGGCCGCGGCCTCGGGCCGCGGAATTTAAAAAAAAAAAAAAATGTAATAAGACTCATGTATTTCGTTTGTCCGCATACTCCTCCTAACCGCCTGAACCGATCTCCTTCAAACTTACCACAGTGATAACGTGTGGCGTGAGGGTAGTTTAGACCAAAAAAAAATGAAAATCGGACCTACCATCGAGGAATAATCACCGAAAAAAACAATGGTCCCATTGAAAACAATGTAAAATTTTCACGTGAAGAACAGAATTTTCTAAATTCAAGTATTGAAAGTCCGGCGAAGCCCTTTTCATTTTTTTAAAAAAATTAACTAAATAAAAAAATAAAAAAAAAAATTAAAAATTTAATTATTATTTTTTTTTAATTAAAAAAAAAAATAATACTTCGCTCAGTTTTTTGCAACAGCAGCATACATTGCATACCTAGTTTAAATTACTCGGAAGGATAACCCCAGACCTTTTCACGGCTAAATGTTTCACAGAACTACATATGTCTTGCAGTTCTTGAGTTGTTACAAATAGTACGAAAAACTATAGGTATGTTTAAATTAAATCAGTTTATTTTGCTGACCATACATTGTTCAACGAGTTGAAAGTGCCGATTGGGCAATAATCTACAACTGCGTGATCATAGCGCACCGTAGCGAGGCAAAGTGCAGCGCTGCAGCGCAACGTAGCGGAGCCCACTGGGCTACTGGCCAAATTGACCGTGTCGTCATCTGTCCGTGCTCACAATCAATTAATTACCTCCGTTTTTGACGCACCGCTGGATCAAAGTGGGTGCATATTGAGTTTTACTCGACTGACGCAGAGATAAAGTAATGTTTTTTACGTTTAGGTTATGTCATCATCATTCACCGAGCCTTTTCCCAACTCAGTTAGGGTCGGCTTTCCAGTCTAACTGCGATTCGGCTGAACTTCGATATTTTCCGTGAAGCGACATGCCATCTGACCTTCACAACCCATGGGCGATATCGAAGTTTACCCGAATCGTAGTTAGACTGGAAAGCCGACCCTAACTAAAATCTATAAACCTAAGTAATAAAAGCCCATCTAGAACAATATATTTTTTACGGACTACTTTATAAGATAGAGTAAAACCCTGAATTGTAAAATGGATCCATTTTGAAGCCAACGTAGCGTGTCCTGTAGTCTATTTAAATTACGACTCAAACAAATCCGCTTAAACGAACTAGCTTTCAGATTAATTAGTACTTTTATATCGGGATTTAGTTCATTTGGATTACCCTTTTATTGATCTAATTGAGAGATTATAGAGTCAGACAACATTAAAAACAGTGGTTAAAAGTAGATTACTTGTAGTTTCATTGCCAATTATGGAGAGAGGTGATGTTAAATAAAGGCGCCAATATATAGAAAAAAAAAAACTGGACCAGGGTCCTAGAACTAGATATGTTCATCTTAAGTAGAAACTTGTAGGTGCCACGTAAAAAGTTCGCCTTTTTCAAATAGGTCATAAACATAAACATCTTTTAACATGACACTTTGCTGTCATGCGTATTTGCACTATAGCGCGGCATGCGAATCTGGCCCGCAATGCGCGTCAATGTGAAAAATCAAATTTGCGCCCAGCCCCGTTACCATAAGACCCCGCGTGCGGCCCGCGCGACATTTAACGCATGTCATTATTATATGAAATTTGACATTGACATTGACGCTCATGTGGGCCAGATCCGCACACTGCTACACTAGTGGAAAAAGGCTTGATAAGAAAGGATGGGATATAATAAAAGGAAATAGGATAAATAAGGTTTTCTCATAAGTACAGAACCTATTTTCTTTTTCATGCCCTATCAGCATCTCCGTAGCCCAAGTTGTCGTCGCCAGCACGCGGAGCACTTGCTCCCAAAACGGACAAGCCTGGAGAACAACCTCAGAATCTAACGAATTTCTTGTATTGTGATAAATGTGAATGTATCTTCACAATGAAGAGTTTTTATAGAGGATTTTAGAAATATACACAACTTATATGTTTCAATGTAATTTGGTACGAGAAATCGTATTACAAAAGTATGTAAGTCTCTGAAACTAAAAAGCTCCTAAATAAAAACAAATTTAACAATAAAAAAACTCCAATAATATCAGTTCAAACCTAGGTACAATGTTAGTCCCGCCTGCTTATCTATATATAGAAATGGTGAACAATGTAATTTTTGTCCCCGCCCCCCCTTAGCTCTCGAGAACTGCTTATGCTCCAATGATGGTCCCCTCTATGGATAGCCCTCGATCTGGAGGCAAGCAAAAAAATGGAAAATTTTACCTAGCCCTAAGGGGTCAAAAGTTATAGGCCAAACCGCGCAAGACACCGTACTAGTAGTTCAATATCTGGATATGTGCAGTCGGAGTTTTTTATTGTTTAAATATTTATTTTTATTACTATATTATCCTATTATCCTACGTCTAGCCCTGGCAAAGTAGTGGTATAACTCCGCATAACTACATACTTAGAAGTTTAGGATTCATTAACAACCTGAACCCCTAAACCCAGAATCGTATATTAAACCTATATTCCGTGTATATGTTATTCTGGCCAGGCCAGGGTCCTAAGGTGCGTCTGAGCGGTGTGTTTATGGTGACTATAAATCGAGAGTGCTCGTAACTGCCTCTTGCATTAGCTGAGTACACTACTATGAGAACTCGAACGGAATTAACAAGTTAATGCAGTCGATTGACGGCACTTGATACCATTGCCTATACTTAATCTACTATTTACTAAAGCTTCATCAAAGGCTAATAATATACTAGGTATGCAATGCATGCTGCTGTTGCAAAAAACTGAGTGAAGTGTAAAATTTTCAATGGGACCATTGTTTTTTCGGTGATTATTCCTCGATGGTATGTCAGAATTTCATTTTTTATTTGGTTCTAAACCACCACGCCACACGTTATCACTGTGGTAAGTTTGAAGGAGATCGGTTCAGGTGTTTAGGAGGAGTATGCGGACAAATGAAATACATGAGTCGCCAAGTCACAAACTCATAACTATATGCCTATTATAAATATATACCTATTTTAACAGACTTAAAAAAAGAAGGAGGTTCTAAATTCAACTGTATTTTTTAATGTTTGTTACCTCATATCTTTCGACTGGGTGAACCGATTTTGATTTTGTTTAATTGAAAGCTAATACTTACTGAGTGGTCCCATTTTAATTTGGTCCCATTCTCATAACTATTTGGCCCCATTTCGGTAATTTGAAGTCGGTTTTTGAGTTCATGTTTGACGTGTTTTTATTCTGATATAAATAGACTCCAGTATTGGTTCGAATGCTACGGTAACGAACGTTTTTTTTATACATCCGACACAGACAGACAGATAGACTCAAATCTGTCTTTATCCCCGAAAGGATAGACAGAGGTGCTTGCCCACATTTCGCCAACTCGTTAACTCCAACGTAATAGGTGGCGAGCCTATTGCCGTTTGCGGGGATGATATTTTTCAAAGCCTCGTCTGTTCGTCAGCAGGTGCACCGCAGGCAGGTGAGGTTTTCCCGGGCCATGTAGAAGTTGGTAGGACTCCTTATCACCCTTACTTTTTATATTATAAATCAGTATTTTTGTCAGTAATAAAAAGAAGTGTTCTCAGTGTTGTTATTATGGGACATTTGTGACTGACACAATTTACAGTACATCGGTTGGACTAAATGAGTTTTGATCGAGAACAGTTAGTAGGGGCAATGTGTGGTGGCGTATGAGGCATGTTAAAATTTTAAAGCCTCTCTCAGAGGTATACCGAAACCAAGAATCAATGATTAAATGTAGGTAGGTATAGTGTATAAGGTACCTTCGTCTCTACGTAAGAGATTATAGCTCTTTTTTTAATAAATAAATACATACATACATACATACATAGCATCACGCCTATTTTCCCGAAGGGGTAGGCAGAGGTGTGCAAACACACCCACATCTCGCCAGCTATGTTAGGTCCCATGTAATAGGGGGCGAGCCTATTGCCATTTACCGGGCACAAGTTCCAGACTCTGGGATAATTATCTGGGTAAAATTCTAAAGAGAATTATACATTATCCACCAGACCCGGGAATCGAACCCGAGACCTCGAGCGTGGCAGTCCGTACATAGTACCATTGTGCCACCGAGGTAGTATAAATAAATATGAGTACTGTATATGTAGGTAGGTATAAACAATCCTAATTATACCTTAGATATCATAAAAAAAACACGACATTCGAACGTTGACATGAAAACTGACTTCCAATTACCGAAATGGGACCAAATAGTTGTTGGAATGGGACTAAATTGAAATGGAACTACTTGGGAAGCAGTAGCTTTCAATTAAAAAAAAAAATCTATTCACTCAGTCGAAAGAAGTCGACAAATATTTAAAAAAATACACTACAAAGGTTGACACAACAACCGACTTCAAATTACCGAAAGAGGACCAAATAATTGTCGGAATGGGACCAAATTGAAATGAGACCACTTTCATAATGTCTTCGGAACCTTTCATTTAAAAAAAAAAACAACATCGGTTCACCCAGCCCAGAGACATAAGGTAAAAAAAACATACAGTCGAATTAAGAACCTCCTTTTTTTGGAAGTCGTTTGAAAAAACACTGAATTGAGAACCTCCTTTTATGGTCGGTAACCGAGACGTCAATCAATAGAAACATATCTGATTCAGTGGTTAGTAACACTACCTAAAATGAACTATACCTACAGGGTTATTTTAAAAGTAAGTAGGTAAGTACCTTCCGTGGGCGAAATATCGTGTTTAGCCGAGCCAATGTCGATTTATTAATTTTTGTGTGGAAAAAAATTGTTCACAATTTTGCAAACTCGTAAAACAAAACTTTCTACATATCTTTTTTACATATCTTTAGAAACGGGACTTAAAAGGTCTGTGGTACTTATAACATAACCTGTATAGGTACCCACTAGGACTTGGAGGTATATATATATAAGGATATGTCCAACAATCCAGATCCATATCCATGTGCAAAATAAATGCCTCTATAAGTCTGTAAGTCACTTTGGTGATGAAATCTGAATTTGGGATAATTTAATGATTGAAAAATTTGATGTGATAAGGTTTATTTATTTATATCCCCGAAGAGGTAGGCAGAGGTGCATTACACACCCACAATTTTCCAGTATTTTTAGTCCCACGTAATAGGGGCAAGCCTATTGCCGCCACCGCGCCGGGCACATTAATAATGGGTTATGTCCAAAATGGTCGAATTAATTTAATAAAAAGTACCTAATTTTGAAAAAAAATTAAACCAGTTGCCGGTTAACGTGTTAGTCTATTATGGTTTAACCCAGGTAAAACTTATCAAGGAGGTTGCCCACTAACCTCTAAGCTGATTTTATTAGTAACTATGAGAGTATATCTACCGAAGTCTTTATGTCAATCAAAAAAATATCGGTGTGTACCTACCTAAATGAAAAACAAATTCTAACGATCCTCTTTTTTTTAAAGTGGTTTATAAATCCAATACCGAGTGACATAAAAAAATCGTTTATAAACCGCCCTTCCTCCTCTCAACGCACGGAAACATACGAAGTTAGCCGACGACATCCGACAGCCGACGATAGTGTCCAGTGAAAATTGTCCAACTTGACAACTTGGATGCATTCCAGCTGGATAAGTCAGAGAATTTGTCTTCATGTTAAATAGCGTTTTGTGTTTTATTAATTTTATTACGCACCTACCTGAAAGTATTTTCTCTCACAAAATTAGTCAAAATACTTAATGCTTTTGAGCAAGTAAAGCCTGTAGTGGGAAAGACTGCTCTTCCATACTAAAGAAAGATAAAGATAAGATAAGATAAGATACATAAAGATAGGAGAAGATAAGATAAGATAAGTTCCAAAATACCGGCCAAGAGTCCGACTTGCGCACAAAGGTTTCATGTCAAATCGGCAATAAATCACGTTTGTTGTACGGGATCCCCCTTATATATTTATTATCTTTTGTACTATTTTTTTTTTTTTTGAGCGCTCCTCTACCAATGGCAGAGCCTATTTGACATCTAGATTTTTAGCCTAGTCTACCTAATAAATCGACAGCCCTCTCAGGGCTCACTTCTCTTTATCTAAACTTACACCCGTATTTGCCGGCCACACCACGGGGCGCATGGACGTCATGCACTGGGAAATGGTGATTAACCAGCGCACGGCGCCGCACACCTCGTGGCGCCACCCGCAAATACGTCGTTTTGTATTAAAGTATTAAATCATCTTTCATTCCTAATCTCTTGTACCATTCCATTTCTTCTTTTATTCCTATCGCACTTTCATACAACCTTTCATTCTTTTGTGTGGGGATTCAAGGGTACTGACGCGCTTTTTATATTTATTAAAAATTTTTGATCTTTACATTTTCTCTTATATCAATTTAACATGATCTTAAACTTTTAGCTATCTTAATATTCTAATAAGTATTCTTGCAACAATCTTATTTTCTATTTATATTTAGTGTAACAATCTTATATATTATCTTCTTATTTATGACTTTAATAACATTTAACTTTTCTAATTTTTATTACTCTAAGAAGTATTCTTACACAATCCTATTTTCTATTTATATTTAGTTTAACAATCTTATTCTTATTTTATAACTTTAATAACATTTAACTTTTCTAAATTTTTATCTGTATTTAGCAGCTTGTGCAGATTAAACCTACTTACACCATTTTAATTCTTATTCTTCTTATAATTATTTATGCACTATATTTTAACATTTCTTTTTACAATTTCAGTATATATAACGTTCAATATTCTATATAATACTGCCTTATATCACCTGATTTCCACCATTTCTTATGTGTACGATTTTTATTATTTTTTCAGTATATTTAAGAAAAGGGTCTCTAAATGGTTTCAAAAGCGTGGGCAGGTTTTCCTGACTTAGTGTAATATTGTTATGCAGTTCAAAATTTAGTCGATCGGTCATATGGACTGGGCATTTAAATGTATGATGGTTTCGTGTACGTCCGGGTCGCAGGCACACGATGGGCTCGCCTTACACCTGAAACGGTGCAGGTATTCTGCGAACCCACCGTGGCCCGTAAGCAGTTGTGTCGTTGTGCCAGCGACCGGCATCTTGCGGACGATACTGTACGCCTCCACTGCACAAGGGAGGAAAAGCTTGGTGACGGAGGCGGTCGTACCTTCTTTGTACCTCTCATTCCATTCGTGTAGCTTCCGCTGACGCAGAATACGCTTCACGAATGAAACCGGGTACAAACCGTAGTCCGGTGCCTTCTTCAATTTCAGAGCCGCCTCCTTGGCGAGTTCGTCCGCTCGCTCATTGCCCTCCAGCCCTGCGTGGGCCTTGACCCAGAATAAGGAGATTTCCTTACCCTGGGCCATGCCTTTCCGAATGGCGGTTCTGGCTTCCACCGCCAGGGGATGGAGGGCATGACGGTTAATTACCGTCAGGAGTGCGACTCTGCTATCGGAGAAGATGCCGAACGTGGTAGCGCCACGCCTGAGAATCTCACTGGCCGCTCTGCACAGCGCCAGGAGCTCGGCCTGGTAGACGGTGCAATGCGGCGCGAGAGCAAGTTTGAGGGCCTTTGTTTCGGCCGCGCTATTCCAAAACGATAGTGCTGCACCGACCCGGCCCTCTTGCTCCCGTCCGTAAATATTCGTACCTCCAAATGGGTGAAATTGTTGACTTGATCCTCGTCTACCAGGTCCGTAAACTCCAAAGCGGTGTGCACAGCGGGGTGAGGACCCTCGATTGCTCGGGCCATCCGTTCAGTCCCCCAGTCCCCAAGCCCTAACTGGCCCACTCCTCTCTTCCACCTCACGAATTCTGAGGTCCAGAGGGAGCGTTGTACTATTTGTTATTATAGTGTCAACAGAATTACATCATCTGTGAAAATTTCCACTTTCTACCAATCACGGTGCACGAGATACAGCCTGGTGAGAGATGAACGGATGGATGGCGGAGTCTTAGTAATAGGGTTCCCGTTTTATCCTTTGGGTATGGAACCCTACAAATTTAATTACAAGATTGAATAATTAATTAGTTAGAGCGTAGCAAGCGAAGCTCTCATGGTGCAAGAAAGTTCAATCCTTTCTTATGCGAGATCTCTGTCAATACTTTACCGATTTCAACAATGTATATATCAAATTAAACTAGATTTAACTGACATCATTCTAACCGACCCCGAATTTTCAATTTTGGCACTAAAAATAAAAAATAATTTTTTTTTTTTACACAAAGCTTACTGCGCTCTAATATGCTGCCGCGAAGCAGGGTGGCGACCTAGTTATTATGATTAGATAAAAAGTTTTTTTTTTACTTTCCATTTTAACGAAGGACGTACGTGGATCCCAGTGCGCGGCCACAGATTAACAAATAGTTACTAGCGCGGCACCATATTCGTCCTATCCAAGAGTGTTGAATCTAAGTGCTTCCCATTCACTGGTCAATATGTGTTACATTAAAATGAATATCGAGTGTGTTCGCTTTGTGTCGGGTGTAAAACTATAGATACTTTCTAATGAATAACGTCGGATATTTCTTTCACTTTCAACGATATGTAGTTCCCCATCAGTACATGGGTATTATAAAACAAAGTCCTCCGCAGCGTCTGTCTGTCTGGAGGTGAACTCAAGAACTACTGCACCTATTTTCATGCCACTTTAAGGAAGGTTTTAGGCTATTTCTCACGGGTAAAGCCGAGGCCGTTGGCTAGTATACATATAACAAAGTTGGTTTGTTCGTACATGACGTTGAAACGACGTTGACGACGTGACTTTGGTCCCAGATTGCACTGACGTGTAAACAAACACAAGCAGAGCTTAATTATTAGAGATCGTATCTGCAATTTTCCATAGCCTAGTATTTTATTAAAAAAAAACAAATAACGTCTAACTTAATGTTGAAGAAATTTGGTACAAGATTGAGCCACGGTAAATACCTACTAAAGCTACTTATTTAAAAACGTAAAAAAAAAACGTGCTTACGTCAATACCAAATCGTCACGTTCAACAGTTGTTTTTAAAGTCGATTCACCAGGTCCAGAGTTTTTCTCCTACTCACAAACACACAAACTTCATACCTATGTATAATATGTACCTCTTTTTAATAAATAAATAAATATGTTAGGACAATTCCCACAATGCCATCTAGTCTCTAACTAAGGAGAGCATGTGATATGAGTACTAGATAAACTGATATAAATATTTATGTACATTTTTTTTTGTAAATACATACATATTAGGTATACATAGGAAACATCCAGGCTTCGGTACAAACGTATGTGTCATCACACAAAGTATGTCTCGACTGGGAATCGAATCCGAGACTCCGGCGTCGAAAGCGGATACACTACCAACCACACCACCCAAGCAGTCGACTAATATAGTGGGTATAGTACCAATGGCATAGAGGTAAATATTTAAAAAAGGGTAAATTATTAAATATCATTGGGTAAAGGATTAAATGAATCACGATAAGAGCCCGCGCACACTGCACGTGTTACCTAACGCGCACTGTCGCTAATGAGATTTGTAGTACAAAATACTGCTCAACGTAGAGATAACGCAGTGAGTAAAAAGTTGGAAGAAGGGGGTTTGATTCCGACAGTTAATATTTCAAATAATTTTAAAGTGTAGTGTAGGAAGTAAAGTACCTATAAAGTGGTACTAAATAGTAAAATGAAAGTGTCAATGCAAGGTTTTTAAGGAGCCCTATCAATGTCCCCATGGTTGCTATCACGGTCTCCAAGTTTAGGGTTGCTACTAGTAAGCGCTCAATTTCACCATGCGACACGTTCCCCCTTTACCTAGCCTAGGTGCCACTTTATGGATATTCGTCCTAGTAAAGAGTTTACTGGAGGTCTTGGCAATATGGGGTCTTTAAGCAAGTTGCAAAGAGATTTAGCTGGAATTCCACTTGCACCTACTTATATGGAATAAAGTTTAAACGCATATCCATTTTTGACAACCAAAAAAAACGGGAGGTTCTCAATTTTACTGTATGCTATTTTATATTTGTTATCTCATTAAGACTGGGTAAACCGTATTTGAATAAAAAAGTTAAAATCTTCTGCTTCCTTGAAATGGGTCCGATAGTTTTTGTGACACTGTTTTTGACACAAAAACCGACTTCATATGTCAAGTGACATTAGTTAGCTCATAAATAAAAATTTAAGATAAATAAACAGTACATATGTACTTACTTTAAACTTTTGCGTTTTGTACACATTATAAACTTAAGACTAACGGGTCTTTTACGCGATTATTGAGATATATACATACCTCTTTATTACCCGACGTTTCGGCCCTGTTACAAGAGCCGTGGACCCGTGACCACGGCTCTTGTAAGTTTATAGTATGTACTTATATCTAAGTTGTAAATAATAAGTAAGTAGCTTGAAAGTGAAGCTACCACCAAGTTCGGTGTATTGCAAAATAAATTAACTTAGCAACCGAAGCCGTACAAAGAGGTAATGCGCTCTGATGTTTGCCTTAAACATCGCCTAATGTACATGGATTCGGTAACGTTTGCACTACTATTTTCATTGTTTAATAACCCTTATTACTGCCTAAGAAAGTTTGTATTCCATTGACTATAAATGTGGTTAATTTTGTATAATCACGCCTGTTGAATCCAGTAAAATTGAGAGTATTTAAGTATGTGTTAAGTTTTAGAACTAGATTTAGGAAGGAAGTTTGTTACTAAAACATTCGATAAATTTGAATGGAAATTTGCACATAGATATGCTACTTCGTAGGTTTAACAGTGTTTCTTTCTGCACCAAGCCAATTCTATATTGGTCCTTCGAGCCGGATACTTTGCCTGGTAATGTGTTCCTGATGATCCTGATGAGGTAATGAGATCCATGATTACAAATCGGGACCAAATACACACACATACACACACGAACCAATACGAGTGCGTTGATAATGGAATTTCAAGTCAGACTTTATAAAAAATATAGGTATTACCTATATTTTTTATAAAGTCTGAAAATAAATAGATAGGTATTGCAGAACCACATAGATTGATATTCCCAGAATTACTTTTCTTGCGACCAATTCCCAAGATAGCATGTATATCGGTTATGCATAACCGATATAATCTCTATATTTAAAAATGAATCCCTATTTCCCTTGGTCACGACGACATTACGTGTGAACGGCTGGACCGATTTGGCTAATTTAGCTCCTAAATTTTTCGTGGAGGTTCAGGGAAGGTTCATAAGCAAAATTTCAGGCGGCACGAAGTTCGCCGGGACCACTAGTAAATAATAAACAATAAATAAGTATTTTTGGACATTCTCACACAACATCATCTAGTCCAAATTAAGCTAATATAAGCTGGTGCTATGGGGTCTAGACGACTGATAAACATACTTATACATATCAAAATACATACATACGAGTGTGGATTGAAAAGTAATCGGCCTAACCAAGAAAATAAATACATAATAAATGAAATATATTTTTATTTTTCAACGTAATCACCATCAAGTTCAATGCACTTTTGCCATCTTCCCTTCCAAGCATTTAGCCCGTTGAAAAAAATTGATTCTTCCTTAGAGTCAAAATATGCGTCTACTGCTGCTTTGACCTCGTCATTTGTCAAAAATCTTTGACCTACCAAGTTTTTTTTTTAGGTTAGGGAACAGAAAAAAGTGTGACGGTGCCAGATCAGGTGAATAAGGTGGATGCGGTAACAGTTCAAAGCCACAGTTGTGAATTTCTGCCATTGATGGGACAGACGTGTGAACACGAGCGTTATCTTGATGAAACAGAACTTTTCTTCTGTTCATTCCTGGACGTTTTTCTTTTATTTCCTCTCGTAAACGACGTAGTAAGCTGCAGTAATAATCAGAGTTTATAGTATGACCCCTTTCAAGATAATCAACCATAATCACACCCTTCGAGTCCCAGAATACTGAAGCCATCACCTTACTTGCCGTCAAAATCTACTTAGCCTTTTTGGGGGGTGGTGAACCAGGTCTTTCCCACTGTTTTGATTGTTGTTTTGTTTCCGGTGTACAGTAATGAACCCATGTTTCGTCCATAGTAACAAATCGATTCAAAAAATCACATTTATCAGCTTCAAATAACTCCAAACAGTCGCGTGCAATAGTCAATCGCATTCTTTTTTGCTCAACTGAAAGCAGTCGCGGAACCCACCTCGCCAACACCTTGTGGAAACCCAACACGTTGACTATTATGTTTTGAGTACGTTCATAAGAGATGCCTATAATCTCGGCTATCTCTCTAATTTTCAATCTGCGGTCTCCCATAATTAAGTCGAGTATTTTTTTAACATTTTGGTTTCGAAGGCCTTCCAGAGCGGGGTTCGTCTTTCACACTCTCTCTACCACGCTTGAATTCTGCTATTAATTTTTTGACGGATGAATATGAAAGAGCGAAATCCCCTAATGTACTGACCAATCATCATGGATGGCTTTTGATGACAGCCCCTTCTTATGGAGGTGCTTAATGACGGCACGCTGCTCGATTTGCTCCATTTGCAGAAATGATGTCAGATTGCTTTGTTAATAAATTAGAAAATCCAAACTAATTATCGCACACGTTTCAAACTTCACACAATTAACAGGTCTGAACTGAACTAAATAATGAGTCTAGATTTGATTTTTAGAACTAAATGGATCAGTGTTAGGCCGACTACTTTTCAATCCACCCTCGTATTATACATAGAAGACACCCAAACTCCGAAACAAACATTTGTGGATCACACAAATAATTTGATTCGACCCGGAATCGAACCTGGGACCTCAGGGACGGCAGTCGCATACTCATACCACTGCACCACCAAGGCAGTTTAAAAGTATTCTATGTAAATATAAGCTAAGAAAAAGAATTTACTTAACTAGTTATAAATAAATATGTTAGGACCATTCACACAGCGCTATCTAGTCTCAAACTAAGCAGAGCTTGTGATATGCGTACTATATAACCTGATACGAATACATACATATTATACATAGGAAACATCCAGACTTCGGTACAAACGTATCTGTCTTCACACAAAGTTTGTCACGACCGGGAATCGAACCCGAGACTCCGGCGTCGAAAGCGGATGCACTACCGACCACCCCACCGAAACAGTCAAATTATATACCTATGATGATGATTCTGCAATACTACGAGTGCTGGTCCAAAAGCAATCGACCATCACACTTCTGCATTTAAGTAATCAGAAGATGTTACACTCAGTATTTGGGACTTCAATTGGCTTCGTGTCAGTAGCAATATGATGTGATTTTGTTAAAATGTCGTCACATCCTCTTTACTTTAATAGTTCGTGTCACGTGGTGCACTTAACCAGTGATGGACCCGTCGGGTATCGAGCTATCGATAACTTATAAATTACTACTAGACCTATTAGACTTGGATAGTTACCTAAAAAGTTTATAGCTAACTTAATATAATAGAAAAGTTAAGCAGTTGTAAAGCATTGATTTCCAGATCTTCAGCCTCCTTAGAAGTAAATGAGAGATTAAAGCTTGAAACACACTGGTCCTTTAAATACGACGTATGCCATGCGACCCACGTGGAAAACAGCGACACACTGGTCCTACGTCTTACGACGTCTGACGTTTAAATTATCTACGCGCTATCACACTTTAAACATGTGTGACAGCGTAGTACGCGTGAGATAGGATGGTAACACGTGAAACTGGCGCAGTGACGCTTAACACAGCGCGGTGAATGACCAGTGTGTTCGTTACCATACAAATTGTATAGGCCAGATCCTGTTCAGATGTCATAATGCGTGGTGTACGTCGCATGTGAAGGATGGGTTTGTCCGTGCCTTTAGAAATGTATCCTTGACAATAAAAATAAAATTCTCTAATCTAAAATACAAAAATATTATTGAAAGTCTGGATGTTTGTTCATTTTGTCACTCTCTAATCTCTGTGCGGATTTGATATTACATACATACCTAAATATAAGCAGCAGAACTCTAAAACTTGATAACACTAAAACTTGAGACATTCCGAACCACATTTATCACGTAGAATCTCGATCTTGTGGTAGTCAGAGGCATATTATACGCCCACTTTTCGGCAGTAACTTTGTTGATCCAGCGTATTACCGCAAACTGGGAAGATTTGTGTTTGCTAAACCTCGTATGTGGTTCTGTAAATACACTACCTACTTGCAGGTGAGGGTGGCTTTCGTCCCGAAGATTTTGGTTAAATCACATGCACCCATTAATAATCATTAGTGTTTCATCGATTAATTTTATTAATAACTGATTGCAGTCCCATCACTATTTATTACAGCAATGTGGGCGCCATCCACTGGCATTCCGACCAAATTGTGTCGTCTCTCGTCCCACTATTTTAGTGTGCAGGACAAATTGGACATACTATTGCAATAACAATGCTCTTCCTAACTTGACTCATTGAGTTTGGTTTAAAACTGATTTGATTTTTAATAAATTAATAAAAGGTACAGCTTGCAGATAATCGTTCGAATCGAATCGAAGCTCTGAGAAGAGATATTTTGTAACGTGACTTTATTAGGTACAGCTTATATCCTGCCATGACACAATCCGACACTAAAAGAATTTTGCAATATGATTCAGTTGGTCATCAGATCACAGCCTTTAAGTAGACAAACTTTTTAAAATAATATCTGCCATCTATCTAATACACCTCTATCTACCCCTTCGGAGATAATGACGTGATTTTGTATTTTGTGAATCTAAGTATCGCATTAACTTTACAATTTTGCTATTGACTTAAAGTAGTTACGATAAATCACATGTATGTAGGCAGCCTAAACTGGTATGTCGTGAATTGCGTTGGCTCTGCGACTAATTGGGCAGCGGTGTCGCAACTTTCCCCTGTTATAGGGTGACCAAACTTTCAGAGAATGGGAAACAGTTTAATATTATTAGGGATTTATCGCGATTCCAATACTTCATAGCCTCTTTGCTCTCTATGAAGTTTTGGACGCCTTAGCTATTTCTCAAGCTTCGGAGCCTTAGGTAAGTGGTGCCGTTTATAAACAGTCGCAACAAAGCGATTTCTTTTTGTAAACAATTCGTTTCCTAGAAACCTATTCCCGGAATGACAGTAAGTATCCTAATTTTCCTGCGAAATCCGCTTAGTAGTTAAATAGAAACATTACACTCTCAAAACAACAATTAATAAATAAATATCCTGTTTGAAATGACACTTATCTCAGTTATCTCTCATATAATTGTCACCCTACAGTTAACCGGTGACACAGTAATCATGACCTCGCCGGACCTTGCTATACACAACCTCTATGATACGATACCCTATTAGGGTTATTTATAATAACGGATTGTATGGTAAGCTGTGATAAAGTGAGTAATCTGCAGGGCCCAAGTTGTCCTAGCCTACACGTGGAGCACCAGCTGACAGACAAACGAGACTTCGGAAAATATATCCAAAGTTCTCGGAGACTGCAATAATGTGAAAGTGATAATAAGTACTGGGTATTCGCTGGAACGCAGGCGGTTACATCGAAATAATAAAGACGGAGCTAGCGGAATCTTAACCTAACTAACCTAAGATAACAAAAAATAAAAAAAAAATATAAAAAAAAATTAAAAATACTTTTTAGGCAAGTGGCAAACCTCCGAAAAAGTGCTAATAACCAATCAGTGAAAATGTGATTTCCCCTATACAAATTTGTACTTTTTGTAAACCTTGGACCAAAAGGCGTCGATTGGCAAGAAAACAGAATTGTTATAAACAAATAAAAAGTCAGTGATGTAGGTCCCTACCTACATTCTAACTCATTTTGAATTCTTACCTCAGAACCATACCGAGAACCAAAGAGATTACCCATGTCTTGGCTGTAAGGTTCGGAGTACAGGATGGTCATTGATTTTTCGTGTGCTTCTAGCTGTAATCCTCATATTTGAAATCTCACTGAAAACGAATTTTGACAACGCTAAAAAATTGTCATGAAATAGTCATAAATAGTCATACATGTAAAAAAACTAGTCGTATTATAGTTTCAGCGTTATAGCTATAATTTAATGAGGATTATGGCTTGAACGTCAAGCTGTAATCCTCATCTCTGGTGCAAGCAAACGGTAAAGCCTATCGAATTGGTTTAGGTTCCAAAAAATAATCATGAAATAGTCGTAACGACATGCCAAATCTCAGAAAAAGTCCTTCAAAGGTTCCTGAGATATAACATATATATGAGGACATATATATGAGATATATATGAGGTAACCTGATGAGGATTATGGCTTGAACATTTGAAAACTTCAACTTTTTCCGGAACGCCTGCGATTTTCGGTTTAAAGTTTATGCCAAAAAATAGTCGTGAAATAGTCGTATGAACTACTATAAATTTTAGCTGCTTTAATTTGAAAAAAAAAAAAGATTTCTTTTGCCCTACATTTGTATGGAGTACAGTCGTGTACAAAATTGGTAACTTCATATGATATTAGTGTGAAAAATTCCGCTTAATGTATAATATTACTTCCAATTAGACGTTTTCCATGCCAGCTGTTATAATTAAACAAAAAAAAAAATAAACATTTATAATTTGTATCCTTATTTGTTACAATCGAAAGCTTGCAAATACGTACATAACTTGTATAAATCTCAGTACATATATGTTTATATCACAGCAATTAGTTTTGATCACAATTATCATAGTTAGTTCAATATGTGTTGGTGTGGGATTAGTTCATTCAGTTTGTTTCTAGAAAATTTCAATAGATGGCGCTGATAGGTTGAGTGCATTTTCTAAAATCACAAATTCCATAAACGAATCCGACACCAACAATATCAAAAACTTTTAATTACTTATACACGAATATTTTATGACTACCAGAAAAATATCAGGGAAGTGATAGGTATTCGATACTAAACCCATCCATGCTAAAAAAAGAATAAATTAGTTATGTCATTTTTTTCCTTAAAAACACATGATATTTGTTCACTACGTAAAATAATTTACTATATTTCTTTCATTCATTCGGCGCGTGGCGCGTCGTCACCCCGCCTCCCCACGTACCGCAACGCGTTCACTCACGCGCCCTTTGCATGCCAAATTATTTCAATCATAAATCAGTTAGTTCCGGTTGTGACATCTCGATGCGTGCACGCTTCCCTTTCGATCAATCCCAACTAATACTATCGAGATGGCGTACCAATTTACCAATCGCGAATACGCATTAATGTTACGTACATATTTTATATCCGGTGAAAATGTGAGTGCGGGTTTACGGATGTATCGCGATCTCTACCCGAATGCCCGACAGCCAAATTACTCCACAATGTTAAGTGTCTACCAACGTCTGTTAGATCACGGCTCATTTCACGTACCTACGCACGCACAAGGCCGGGGTAGACCAGCCTATCCGCAGAACTTGTACGATGAGATGCTCGAGATTTTTGAGGAAGATCCGCGACGAAGTACGAACGATGCGGCACGTCGATTTGGCATCAGCCAACACTGTGCTTGGAAAATTGTGAAATCGGCTGGTATACACCGTTATCACTACAGAAATATCCAAGAGCTGATAACAATCGACCGAGCACCCAGGATTGCATTCTGCAACTGGGTGATCCTTCATCCGGATACCAGCGTCCTTTACAGTGATGAATGTTTGTTTACAAGAATAGGGGTTTTCAACCAACATAACGAACATTGGTGGTCAATCAGGAATCCGAAGTTGGCGCGACAACATTCATTTCAACATAGATTTAGTGTGAACGTGTGGGCCGGAGTCCTAAATGATAACATCGTGGGTCCATTCTTCATCGAGGGACGTCTAACGGGCATAACCTATTTGGAGCTGTTGAGAACGATGGTATCAACCATGTTGGATGATATCCCACTCGCAAACTTGCGAGACCTCTGGTTCCAACAAGATGGTGCTCCACCCCACTACCACATCGCGGTAAGGGACTACCTCAATACGCAATTTGAAGGCAGTTGGATTGGACGAGGTGCTCCGGTCGCGTAGCCCGCTCAGTCCCCGGATCTGACGCCAATGGACTTTTTCATTTGGAGTGAAGTGAAACGTAGAGTGTATGTCAGTGAACCCAACACCCGTGAGGACCTCCGACAAAGGATAATTGACGTCTTCGATGAAATCCGGCAACAAAGAGACATTCTCCTCAGTTTGAAATCGAACTTATTAAAAAGGGCTCGCTTATGCATCCAAAATGACGGAGGACATTTCGAGCAACAACTAAAGTACTTGTAGTGGTAAGTCTTTCACGTATTAAATACATAAATTAATCATTAAGCCAATTTACTATTCCAAGTTCTTTAGTACCTGCCAGTTGATTAGGTACCTATTTAAATTTAAAATTTCTTAATGAAACAGTACCTAGGTAAAACCTACCAATCATGTTTTATCTGGTAGATAGGTAAGTAATTTGACCTCTTACTTAACTATTTAATACCTTACTAAAGTAATTGCGGATATGGGGGATATGGAATCGTAAAATAAATTTTAGTAATTAGGTATAGGTTACCTTAACCATACAATAATCTTAGTAGTATATAATCGTAGTTGTGTTTGACCTTGAAGACTGTGGCGTCTCGCTCGCATCGCAATAATGTCGTGCAAAGTCGGCCGTCCCGGCATGTTTCGACATGATAGGTAGGACCTATTTACTATCAAACATTGTGCGTAAAATAAAATGGTGGTGTCCATGCGTGACGCACGTATTTTGAGATTTTAAAAACGTGAATATGTTGTTTTTTTGTATGGTTGGGTATTTGTATTATTCCATATATATTGAAATACATACGTTCCAGATGAGCCCCTGAAATTTTTCTGGTAGTCATAAAATATTCGTATATAGAATAAAAGTATAGTACTAATTAAATTAAGTACCTATTAAAGTGTAAACAATCAGAATATCTTCTCATTGTCTTACAAACTTACTACTACAATAAAGTTTTAATCATGATAATCATAGTTGTTTCATTGGTATAATCACAGCGATGTCATAGATGTATAAAAAATAGCACTTATTAGATATAAACAAGTTTGAATTATTAGTAATAAATACAACATTGTCAGTGTCAGAAACCTTTGTGGACTAGTACTGTCATATTCTATACAGATTATAAGCAGATTATCCTAAATAAAAAAAAAGATTTGCATTAATCAGTCTTTATACATTTCTATGTTATATCTAACAATTATTGGCGCCTTCCGAGTAGGTAGATATATTATATATTAAGCGGAATATTTCACAATAATATCATATGAAGTAATCAATTTTGTACACGACTGTACTCCATACAAATGTAGGGCAAACGAAAACTTTTTTTTTTTTTCAAATTAAAGCAGCTCAAATTTATAGTAGTTTATACGACTATTTCACGACTATTTTTTGGCATAAACTTTAAACCGAAAATCATAGGCGTTCCGGAGAAAGTTGAAGTTTTCAAATGTTTAAGCCATAATCCTCATCAGGTTACCTGTATATCTCTGGAACCTTTTAAGGACTATTTCTGAGATTTGGCATGTCGTTACGACTATTTCATGAGTATTTTTTGGAACCTAAACCAATTCGATAGGCTTTACCGTTTGCTTGCATCAGAGATGAGGATTACAGCTTGACGTTCAAGCCATAATCCTCATTAACTTATAGCTGTAACGCCGAAACTATAATACGACTTTTTTTTTTACATGTACGACTATTTATGACTATTTCATGACTATTTTTTAGCGTCGTCAAAATTTGTTTTCATTGAGATTTCAAATATGAGGATTACAGCTTGAAGCACACGATTTTTCATTGTAGAAGTCCTGTAATTGGCAATAGACTTGCCACCTCATCCATCAAAACTATTGGTAAAGTGTGGGTCTGTAATACACCTAATACTGTCTCCATCGGGAATATAGTAGGCGTGATTATATTTATTTAATGTTTTATAGTAAAATAAAACATAATTACTCAAAGGAAAAAAGCAATAAACAACATTTTTGTTAATTGGTACAAACATGTTCCCAGACTACCTAGGTATGTAGGTATGTAGGGTACCTAACTACATTCGCCACGAAAAATGCTTCACGTTCCAGCGTGACACTGAAGTACGGCGATAATTAGTCTTAAAAATTGCGCACCCACTGTACTCTACTGTACACAGTACACTGCCGACCTGATAAAATACACCTCACAGTAAATTTACCAACATAATTATTATTGCCAAGTTTTCGATTGTTCTTTGTTTGACCTGCTGCTTCGGTGGCGTGGTCAGCAGTGCATAGGTACGCTTTCGACGCCGGGGTTGGGGGTTCGATTACCGGTCGGGAAAAACTTTGTGTGATGACACATACATTTGTGCTGAAGTCTGGGTGTTTTCTATGTATGTATTTACAAAAAAAATGTATATAAGTATTTATATCAGTTTATCTAGTACTTATATCACAAGATTTGATTCCCGGGTCTGGTGGATAATGTATAATTCTCTTTAGAATTTTACCCAGATAATTATACCAGAGTCTGGAACTTGTGCCCGGTAAATGGCAATAGGCTCGCCTCCTATTACATGGGACCTAACATAGCTGGCGAGATGTGGGTGTGTTTGCACACCTCTGCCTACCCCTTCGGGGAAAAAGGCGTGATGCTATGTATGTATGTATATCACAAGCTCTACTTAGTTTGAGACTAGATGGCGTTGTGTGAATTGTCTTAACAAATTTATTTAAAAAAACTGCATAAATTTTATTGATATTATGAGTAAACGAATTTATTTACAATAAGAATTACAATATACATAATTACGTACTAAAATATTTACACTACAAAATATCGTTTAAAAAATCCTCCGCGTCATTGCCGACTGGGAAGATTCCCAGAATGCTGGCTATGTACTTAAGTATTCTGAAACCCTTTACGGTTTTACTTCTTGAGGGTAGGTATACTTTTACAACTTAAATAGGTATCTTAGTAGTAAAATATTGAACTCTTTGCACAGAGATTTAAATTTGCCAAGCTTAATGCACAAGTCACTACTATTAACAGTCTGCCTGCCTCCCAAAATAGAGGCATCAGCCTAGTTTGGGATCCAGTACCTATCAGTATGTTTTAGAATCACTTCTGCCTCATAGTCTAAGATAATGCTTGTTAAAATATTGTTTTGTGACCAATAAACGTTATTATTATTATTAATATCTAATGAAATAGAAACTCGTTTTTTTTTTTTTTTTTTATGTTGGGTTCGCCAAATTGACGCCGCCCGCCTGGTGGTAAGTCGTGACGACGTCTAGCGATTGTGGGCCACTCTCACAGCATACAATACTATAGAGAGTGGCCCTCAACTTGACGACCTACTGATGTGCCTCTTCACGCTCCGTTTAAAGAACCCAGGATTATATGTGGGAGGAAACACGTGCACAGGCAAGGCGTTCCAGGCCACTAATCGTTCGGCAGAGAAACGAACGTTTAAAACGCTCGGTTCTCGCGAACATTCTATCCACTGTGTGGGAGTGGCATCTCTGCCCGGCACGCATTGTTCGGGATCGGAAGGAAGAGGGTGGGATCAGATTGAAGAGCTCTTCAGAACACTCGCCGTGGTAAATACGGTAGAATGCGGCCAAGGAAGCTATTGTTCGG
>OY748308.1:9727331-9794071 GCA_963556515.1 Nudaria mundana | reverse complement strand
TACATCTGTCATTTTTGCTAGTCAGTTTTCACTACGCTGAACTGTACACTCAACAAATCATGGTCTCCAGCGCGAGCAGGTGGACCGCGGCCGTGTCCTTCTGCAAGCAAGTCATGCTCGCGAAGGAGGCGGTCGAGAGAGAGAGGGAGCGTACCCTTTCCGCTGAGTTCCGCAGTCAGCGGCAACCGAATTCACTCACCGACGCGAAATAATACTTGACCCCAACGATGCGGCATAAAACTCGACCAAACTCCAGCGCAGAGGCCACACAGGTGGCCAAAGTCTGCGGGGGATCACTGGAAATTCCGGGAGTGTTCACCAGAGGGCCTCGGCAACGGACGTGGAAGTTAAAAAATAACACTACAAATTATATCGATCACAAGTTCATATTGCGACTCACACTTGGCCGATTTTCGACTGGGCGTGCCCACCACCTTTTTTAAGGTCTGGATCCGCCCCTGTGTGGTGTAAGTTAGTTGTAGTTATATAGAATAGAATAGAATATAGAATAGCCTGCACTGTATCGTTTTAAACATAACCACAGAATAGGGAAAAGTTCCTAGGCACTTACTAGCATAACCTCATATGAGCAAATAAATTTTGAGGTTTGTCTCTTACCTAAGTATTTTATTTACCTACTCAGATTGGTTTTAAATAAATCAAGGTAAAGTGAATCAAGGGTAAGCGTCTAATACTCTATTTACCTCATTAGAAGGTAGGTAGGTAGTTAACTAAGTAAATACAAATTATTTAGATTTTGGTATTCGTATAATACAGCGCCTAAATAAATAATAATACACTACTTCACACGTAGGATATTGACTGTAGTACCTAGATGATTTTATTAGTAGGAGTCAAATAAAATAAGTACAAATTTATTTTAGGTAGGTATTTATTTAGGTTAGGTAGGTATAGGTACTTACTTAGGCGGTAAAGCTACACTAAACGGCTTTAAATAGGTTTTTTTTTTCTCATGTTTATGTCGTAACATAGTAATAATATGTTACTTCATAACTATAATTACAATCTAGCCTTATGACTAATAAGTAATTTGTATCTAACTTACATTGCTAAATTATTAAAATGTAAGAATGTGTCCATTGGCACGTTTCTTATTGTCTCTAAGTATATGAATGAATAATGACACTATGTTCATGTTGTCTTAAAGTATAGCACTCACTGCTCACTGCACTATTACACTACACTTACTCGTAAGGCTTAGTCCTTCTCAGTCTTCTCACAATGTCCGTGGTATCGAGGAGCTGGATGGCCTCGACATTCACATGGTGAATAAGTCTATTTTGATGAGCTTCTGCGTATTTTTGTATAACCTTCACGACGAGGTCCACACCTAGATCACGGTGGATGTCCTCATTTCTCACATACCAAGGAGCGCTAACGATACCCCGGAGTACTTTATTCTGAAACCTTTGTATGATCTGCATATTGGTCTGTTTGGTACAACCCCACAACTGTATACCGTATGTCCATACTGGCATTAGTACTTGTTTATAAAAAAGTACTTTATTCTGCACTGACAGTTTAGACTTTTTGCCAAGGAGCCAGTACAGTTTTTTATAGCGAAGTTCTAGTTCTTGACGCTTCTTTTTCACATGAGCCTTCCAGCGAAGCTTTGCATCTAACGTCATGCCGAGATATTTTGCTGTGTTTTCGTGTGGTACTATTTGACCATTTATATATACCGGTTCAGATTCCGATCGCTGATTTGTAAAATCTATGTGGATCGATTTAGACTCATTTAGTTTGATTCGCCACTTTTTTGTCCAATTGACAATGGTGTTAACAGCCAACTGCACCCGGTGGACTGCTTCTTTACGAGTGTCTTCCACAGCCATAACAGTCGTGTCATCAGCGAAAGTGGCGATGGTGTTATTGTTTAATTCAGAGATGTCACTTGTATAAAGGAGATACAATATAGGTCCAAGGACACTGCCTTGTGGTACACCGGCTTGAATACACTTCAGTTCCGAATATGCATCCTCATGTCTCACTCTAAATGTCCTTTCTGTTAAATATAATAAATATATTTTAAAATATCTACAAAATGCTTAGGAAGCATTTGTCTTAATTTGTATATGAGGCCTTGGTGCCATACCTTATCAAAAGCTTGAGCAACATCCAGAAAGACTGCGGTACAGACTTTCTTCTCTTCTAGAGCTTTTTCTATCACATTGGTTATTCTATGAACCTGGTCTATCGTAGAGTGTTTTTCTCTAAACCCAAACTGGTAGTTAGGTATCAGATCTCTCTCTTCTATGATGGGTTTTAGCCGTCTTAACAGTATTTTTTCAAATAATTTTGACATAATTGGCAGAAGTGAAATGGGTCTATATGACGTTACTTCAATAGGCGGCTTTCCTGGTTTGGGAATCATGATCACTTCCGCAACTTTCCATAGACTTGGGACGTGTTTAATCTCCGTATGGTAGCCATGATAAGGGTTGTTAATTTAACTAATGCTCTTCTTTGGAGATGTTTTAGGATGTCACCAGTTATAAGATCGTATCCAGGTGTTTTCTTATTAGACAATGTCTTTATTATTAACTTTATTATAAACTTCTTTTGGTGAAGCAAGTCTTATGTGATGGTCATCGCATGAGTCTGCACTAACTTTGTATTGCTTTAAATAGGTAAATAAAATTGCGACTGCCTCGGTGGCGCAGTGGTAAGTATGAGTATGCGACTGCCGTCCCTGTGGTCCCAGGTTCGATTCCGGGTCGAATTAAATTATTTTTGTGATCCACAAATGTTTGTTTCGGAGTTTGGGTATTTTCTATGCATAATATGTATGTAATTAGAAATATACAAGTATGTTTATCAGTCGTCTAGATCCCATAACACAAGCTTATATTAGCTTAATTTGGGCTAGGTGACGTTGTGTGAGAATGTTCAAAAATATTTATATTAATATTTATTAAAAAAAAATAGCTAGAAAGATAGAAAAATGTATACTTACCTACTGCATTAGGTTCCCAAAATGATAATAATAGTGGTCCAAGCTCAAAAAAAACAAAAACTCTAAAAGCCTTTTTCTTTTTAAATTGGCCGCTTTAACGTTCACACGCAGAAGGTATTTCCAGTGGCGCCCAGCGGACTCTAAAGGCCTAATTTTGTATAGAAGTTGGACTCCTCGGATAGATTATAGAGATAGACAGTTTGAATTACAGATTATGGATGGTCTGAGTAACAAAATGCGCGATGTGAGCATTCTAGGCAGCACTTGGTCCTGTGTGAAGTGCTCGGCCAAAAAACCAAACATTTAAGTAACAAATATTGTAATTTAAAAAAAATTAGGCAGTACAACTTGTTTCGTCCGTAATAGTCCGAGACACCCAGGACTTTAATTGGCTGTGCCATAGCGGCTGGCATGTAAGATTTTGTTGCCTTTCATCAACATTTTCATCGCAAGGCAACGGGTTTAATTTCATTCGATTTTGGACATACAAATGTGCCCGGTGACGGCAATAAGCTTGCCCCCTATTACGTGAAACTAAAAATACTGGCAAATTGTGGGTGTGTAATGCACCTCTGCCTACCCCTTCGGGGGTTTCTCTGTCACGCGAATATCTAAAGCTACAGAAACAATACTTCTATTTATTTTCATAGAAAAACCCCAGCCAAAGAAAAATTTAGAATTTCTTTCATCAACAATCAGCTAGCAATATGTTACAGTCATTTATTTATTTATTTTTTTATCCGAAATTGACGCGAGTAGACACGCAGGTACGAGCTAGTGTTCAAATAAAATAAATTATTGTGATGTATTCAGATTCACACTTCACATCTATTCACTAAATGCTAATAGCACACAACCAAAAAAAAACAAACAAAGTACACACATACAAGTTCATACAACACACACAAACATAATAATATCTCACACAAACAACGGTAGTGTAAGTACGCCGCTGTGTGCGTCTAATTCGTTTAAAAATTCGGCCACTCGTGCGCATCTTCGAAAATTCAACATCGCGTATTGGTCGGTTGGTGCTTAGAAAAAAATAGAAGATTAGTTGAGTGCGATGCGATTGGTCACATTTTAGGCAGGGATATGAAATAGATGATTTAGATTGCTATTGTTAGTTTTTGTAATGGTTTTTCATTGGTTTACGTATTTTAAGATTTTTATTAATCTGTCCAGTTTCTCGTAAGTAAATTAATCTTTATTCATAAATTATACGTAAGAAATGGACATTTAGGCCATTTATTAGATATAATTACGCCTGTTTTTCCGATTGAATAGGCTAAGCTCAACATTATTATACCGATACCCGATCCATTATTATAATTTATTAAGAATATTGCTGTTGTCGCCATTATGAACTGTTAAGGCTACTACACACAGTCGGCAAGCCGCGACGCGAACGGGCAGTTTACAAAGCTGCTAGCATAATTTTATTATAATAACATTTTTTTTTCTTTTGAGATACGCACGCGTGCGGTCCGCTACTACGTCCGTTGCTGAGGGCCTCTGGTACGCACCAGGAGGTTCCCAGTGGCGCATTATAATAAAATAGCAATTTTGAATTGATGCTCGGTGGCGTTGTGCTTGGTGTGTTTCTGTGGTACAAACGTCCGGTAAAAGCCGGTGGCACTTGCCGTTTGACAAAAGACGGGCGGGGCTGTGCTGCCGGCACTGTACACATTATATTTGTCGATAGCAACAAAACATTCTTAAATATATTTTTTCCTTACCCAAGTAGATATGTACAAAATCTAATTGGAATAGCCAAAGTTTCCATTAAGTAAGTACTCAGAAACCTATGGTGATTTATAAATCGGTAAATATTAAAAACTTCAATAACACACCTATTAGTATAATCTAGTTAAAGATAAAACTCACAAAAATACCCTCCCAATAATATTAAACGCCATTTTGTCACAAGGAATGGAACCCCATTTTTTACACACACACATCCAAATATGGTTCTTAAAGCAATTACCAAAGTGTGCGTCTAACGTTCCCCCACTCCCGCGCAACCGAAATTTGAACCGCGTTAGATGATTGGTAGCGGCCATGTTGGATTTTTATTGCCTACAATGTCTGTAGACCGGTTTAGAAGTTTATTTATTGGTTCATTGTTGAGGCCACAAAAAACTTTACGACCCAAAATGGTTGAATGGTTTTTGTTTAGATATCTATAGGGAGGTACCTATGTATTTGGATTAAGTACTAGTGTACTTTATTCGTTCATTATAATTACGTCACATTTCTTTTCTTCAAGTCCGTGGCTCGAGGCCGCTTCAGCCTACATCTATTGCCAAGCGGCTCTGGATAACACTAGGAAGATTTTGTAAGGCAGTGAGCTACCACGAGTACTCATTTGATGTCTAGAGACTACATCCATTTTAAGATTTTTGTATAATAATGTGTTTGTTTTTTCAAAGTAATACTTCCTGTCGGTTCTATTATCGCAACTGAGTCCAAACTTTATTTTTTTTTAAACGGTAGTGGTTACTTCACGGTGTATTGTTGAGCGAAGCGAGCCGAAGGCGAGCGGAGCTCTCATGGAGCAGGTTAAATGAAAAATGTTCGGATTTTCTTTTCTCAGCAACCTCTGGACCGATAATTAAATTTTATTCACCTAAATTAATGGCTGATTTCAATTAAGGTCGTGACGAAGCTCAAATATTCAATTTAAATACAAAAAAAAAGAAAAAAAAACGCTTCCATCAATACGTAGCCGCGCACTGTTTACAGCAGCGTAGCCTAGTATCTATTCGTTAGTCCATATTTTAATTCGTACAGGTAAGTTTTATAGGTTGGTAGACAAAGGCGTTTAACACGACCACATTTCGCCAGGCACTTTCTTAGACACATTCCCATCCCACGTAATAGGGGACGAGTCTATAGCCGTTTTCTAGGTACCTAGTAGGCACCTATTACTTACCTTATGCTAAGTAACACTTTTATAGTCATAAAATATAGGAAAAAAGCAATATCGTCGTACTAATGATATTACATTGTCGTACCAAAACAAAAACACAAATACCCGACATTAATAGCTGTGAACCGAACCGAAATTAAAAGGCTCGGTGTCGCCGAAATGTGACGCACACAGATCCAACCAGACAATATTACACACACAAGCTAATTCGTGCGTACAACTAAATAAGGGTGGGTACAGACATCAGTATTTATTTGCTCGAATTTTGAATTTAAACTGACTGCTACATAATTCGGGCTACTTTTTCACTTTATCTTAGCTTATGTTTGACTATTCCGCGAGATTTATATAGATAAGCAGTGGGTATGTAGGCACTTCTGCGTTTAGGTACGCGATTAGGTAGCGAGTATGATGTCGTTATAGGCTGTTAGTAATTTAATTATTTTATATACGTACTTACCTATTGTTTATTTAGTAAGTTGCCTCCCTGCCTCAGCCTGCTCTGGAGTTATCTTTACAAGAGCGTACCCGGAACGCCCAGGCAATGGATGTAGCGGCGAATAAAAAAATTGCGCTACCTCATCTCATATATAAAGTATTTCTTACTAAAATAACGTCTGACTAAATGTAGGTGTATCTGTGTTACAAGCTCGTTCATCAAAACTACTTCAAGTACCTAATTAGTTCCACAAATAAGACTTGGTCAATTAAAATTTATCGTTTCAACTTAGTAGTAACACAAATTGATGTATACTTACCTACCTAAAAAGAAAATAATATTCCTGGTTATATTGTCGGATGTCTACACCCGCCCGGCACACACACAAAGAGCCCCCAATTCTCATTCGGAGCGCGCACAGCTCAGTTTCCGCGGTGGCGGCGAGTTCATCGACCCCACGTTTTGGAGGGCGCCGGTGACGTCACAACACTGACCTGCCGCAACGACCTTGAAACGTTTTCGGCTGTTCCCGTTTTCCGATGTTTACGAAGTTTCAATTTCGAATTTCGGTGAATTGCATTTGAATGCCAAATCTCGGGCATTAGGCCGAATCATTTACCGTATGTGGGTTAATTTCAATTCGATTCAGTAATATTGTTGGGGATAAATTTAAATGCACAGCAAAACACTTATCGCCCCTCAATTTATAAGCATCAAATAAACATTTTTTACAGCAAACTTTTTTTTCTTGCAAATAAACTAATTTTGGATAGAAACAGGCGTTACTTGGCGAAAATCCATGACAAAAATTTTGTCATGGATTTTCGCCAAGTAACGCCTGTTTCTATCCAATATTTGAGATCAGTGTGCATCACTACCCAGGCTAAACTATATATAAAGTTGATCAAGCTCCACAGAACAGCAAGTCAAAATCTTTGGTTCAATCAAGAGTGTAAGCGCTTTGGGGTGTTTCCAAGGTACATCTGCCTAAAAACAAACAATAACTCAGTGTCGGCTAGGAATTCTATTTTAAAAGCAAAAACAGTGTGGCTAAACTCGGAAATTAGGAGTTTATTTAGAGTGAGAGACAATTTGAAGTGGCATTTAAAGGTTCTACACTTTGAGTTGTCATTCAGTTTACACAGAGTAGAATTTGATTTGTTGGATAAAAAGGCACGAGATTTAGCTTCTAAATTTATACATAAAAAAATTTTAATACAATCAAAAAAATTATTTAACTAAGGGTGGGTAGAGGCGAGTTTCTTGACCGAAGGGAGCAGGTGTTTTCTAATCATACATTTTACCCCAGAATCAAGAACCTTTCTGATATTCATCTCAGCAACAGTGAGGTGTCCCTTTTAAATAAGGGCTTAAAATATTCCATACCTAAATCATTTAACAATAAAAAATCTTTAGAACCTTTGGCAGTAGATGCGGAGGTGGCAATCATTAGAAATAAGGGTGACATAATGTTGAAGGCACTGGTTGCACAAAAAATCTATTCTGTTTGTTTGTCTGGTACTTTTAACTCCGAATTGACTGTACAAAGGTCGATTCGCAACAAACTTAGGGACGGGGATGTGGTTCTGAGTAAGGCTGATAAGGGTAACACCGTGGTTTTGATCCCGAGGGAGGATTACATAGCAAGAGTCAATGACATCATTTCATCTGATGATTTTCAACACTTAACCTTCAATCCTACAGCTAAGTTCCAGGCAGAACTAAAGCTTGCTTTGAAATCCACGACTTATTTATTCCCTGAGAACTCTTCGTTGCATAAAACTTTGATAAACATGAATCCCAGTTGTCCGTTGTTTTATGGCCTTCCAAAAATACACAAGGAAGGGTGCCCAATTAGACCTGTTGTCGCATACAGGGGCGCGCCAGCATACAATTTGTCGAAGTTTTTGAACACAATCATTAAAGAAGCAATAGATTTTAACCCAAAATTTTCTATAAAAAATAGTACTGACCTCATAAACAAGATTAATATTAAGTTACCGTCCAATGCTCAACTTGTGTCTTTGGACGTGAAAAGTTTGTTCACTAACGTACCGTATAATGAAGTATTAGATATTTTGAAACACAAATTAACAATAAAAAGGATCAATTTTAATAAAATAGAAGAAATTTATAACCTAACAAGATTGTGTATGACTCAGAATTACTTTCAGTTCAGCAACAGTTTTTTTTCTACAGAGGAATGGTTTGGCTATGGGATCGCCACTCAGTCCTTGAATAGCTGAAATATTTATGGATGCATTCGAGACTAACCACATAGTTGGGAACGTTCATGTCTTGTACTATTTTAGATATGTGGATGATATTATTATATGTTGGACAGGAACAAAACGTCAGCTCAGTGTCCTTGTCTCCAAGTTGAACTCAGTACACCCTAGAATTGATTTTTCACTAGAGTTGGAGTCAGATTCCACTCTCAATTTCTTGGACCTTTCAATTACTAGAAGGAACGGTGTTCATGAGTTCCGTATCTATAGGAAACCAACAGTTACAGACACAGTTATTCCTTACTCATCCAATCATCCATGGCAACATAAAATGGCAGCTTTCCACAGCTTACTGAGCAGGTTACTGGCGGTACCGTTGAGCCCACAGGCATTTGGTGAAGAATTGTCCATCATTTGCTACATAGCACAAAGTAATGGCTATGACGTAGGAATGGTTCACTCATTATTAAATAAAAAACGAAGAAAGGCTAGTTTTCATTTATTATATCCGATTCAAGATCCACCTAGGAAGTACACGGCCTGTTTGCCGTTCGTGGGTCCCGTCTCGTTGAGTATAGCTAAGATCATGAGGGAAAGTAGTATATTTGTTGCTTTTAGAACTCAGAATACCTTGAGGGAGCTATGTAATGGCAAGGATTCGGTGTCGGTCTCACGCAGATCAGGTGTTTATTTGTTGAGTTGTGATGAATGTGGTTTGAAGTATGTGGGACAGACTGGCAGGTCCTTCGATATAAGATATAAGGAACATAGAGCGGCGTCCCGCAATGGTTGTCCTGAAAAATCCCTCTTCGCGAAGCATCTTCTTGACACTGGTCATTCCTTGAACAATAGTAACACTTTTAAAGTTTTACGTTTATGTGAGAAAGGGTTCAAGTTAAGTGTTTGGGAAAGGCTAGAAATAGTTAGAAGAGATGCGGACACCTTACTCAACGAACAAATAGATTTTCACACATCTCCCTTACTTAATCTGTTTGCGAACAGACAGACACATTAATTGTTGTTGGTTTGTGTGTGTCATTTGGGTTTTCTACGCAACTTATCAAGAGACAGTAATTAAATCAAACAGATAAGGTCAAGTATTGGTGAATACCTATTTTTGGAACTTAGTTAGCATGATCTGAGGTTTCTACCCACATTAGTTATTGTAAAGAATCCTACATCGCGATAATGAAA
Organism: Nudaria mundana; assembly: GCA_963556515.1. Lineage (NCBI taxonomy): Eukaryota > Metazoa > Arthropoda > Insecta > Lepidoptera > Erebidae > Nudaria > Nudaria mundana. The sequence goes on along the minus strand of OY748308.1, from coordinate 9,784,301 downwards.
TTTGCACGCGTTTACTTATAAGCAAACACGTTCCAACCACGAATTTTGCTGTTCTCTCTGAGACAGTCTTGATAATGCCTCGTTTAGAGGCGAAACAAGTGTCGACGTTTTGTTGTCTTTTTGATTCTGCGAAAAATTAATGCTATTATATATTTTTAAAAAGTTTTTTTCTTAAAACATTACTTACCAGTGTTTTAATAAACTAATTGTTTAACAACACTAGTACTAGAAATAATTTCAAAATTTACTTACATCAATAGTGTATTGTATTTTTCTTTTTAAATGCGTCTACAAAAGATATTTATCGTAATAAAAATTACAAAACCTACTATCTCGAGGACTAATTTTACCTACTATATCTTTAATACCTAGAAATAGTCTTAGTTCACTCCGACTTGGATAGGTAATTAGTATTTTTAAATAAAAAGCTATGCGTCACGAACTTAAATTGCTGCTAAAATTAATATACCTATTTTTAGTTACCTAATTGTTTGCTGCGCAATCAGTATTTTTGTTTAGGAAAGGAATTTTTTCCCGCACAGACGAAGTAGTTACTCTGAACTAGTTCGCGGTGCGGTAAAAGGAAACGTTGTTCGGTACTTATTGCAATTGAGCGTTTGGGTCTGGATTTTTGCCCAGCGCCAGAGTTAACCGGCAACCAGACACGCGCTCCGCAAAAACCCAAGTCCTAGTCATCACATTAATCATGTTGTTTAATTGAACTTGATAGGACCAACACAATAGGTAATGCTAAGTATGTAGGTATGTTATCAATCACATATTATCTCGGTAATGTATTCCTATTTTCCATCCCGGTACTGAAAGTTGAATTCCTATAATGTTGGGTTTGCAAAAAGTTGAATTTGCAACATGTTGAATCCAAAAATGTTGAAGTTGCATAAAGTTGAATTCTCTAGAAGTCGAAATTGCATAAAGTTGAATTTGCAGCATTTTGAATTTGCATAAAGTTGATTTCTCTAAAAGTCGAAATTGCATAAAGTTGATTTTGCCGCTTGTTGAATCCAAAAATCGAAGGAAGCACCCATAAATTATTATCATTATCTAAAGAGGTATTGCACTAGGTAGGTTCTTATTCATCTTCAGACATCATAAGAAATAGTATTGTATTAGGAAGATTATATACCATCATTTGAAGTACATATATTTCAAGAATATAGGAATTCAACTTTCTGTTCCTGGAGGGATTTCAAGATATTATAGCGAAATTTAAAGATACCAATTATCTGGGAATGTATAAGTACATTTTGAGATTTCTACGTTTAAAAATTTGAACATTACCTATAAGAATTCAACATTTTGCGAAACTAAAAATAATCATCATTCTGGGAAAATAAACATTTTGGGATTTCAACATTATAGGAATTCAACTTTCTGTACCGGGATGCTATTTTCTATGGTATAACTTGGTAAAGTTTCTCATTTCCAATTCCATAGAATCTCATTTAAAATTCTGATAAACTTTCATCGCAAGGCAACGGGTTTCAAATTTATTTCAAAATTACTATACATATAGCTGCTTCTTATATTAAATTCATTCGGCCATTTTGGGCATAACCCATTATAAATGTGCCCGGTGAAGCTAATAGGCTTGCCTCCTATTACTGAGACTAAAATACTGGCATGTTGTGGGTACATACCCACAACATGCCAGTATTTGCCTACTCATTCGCGCCCTGTATATGCGCCTCTGCCTACTCATTCGGGGATATAGGCGTGATATATGTGTGTGTGTGCGTATAACCTATCTGATCCAGTGGTAAGTGGCAGTACCTAATACAAATCTCTGGATTAGCAGGCCGGGGCTTCGAATCTCAATCAGTATAACTTTGTGTGAAAAGCGTGATGGTTTGCTGTGTTGGGGTATAAATTTGGGAATAATGTTATTAGAAGTAGGTATTGAGAAACCTTGTAAATAACTACACCTAATTAGTACTTATGTAGGTAGGTACCTACCTATTATTATTTTGACGGACGAATTCAGCACAAATTGCAGCACGGTTATCAAAACACCACACGATTTAATGACGACCATATAATATAGCAAGGGGTAAGTCGATATAATAATATATTTCCTCTTGGATTTAGTTAGGTAGTGCGGGAGGTCAAGACTAGTCTAGTAGGTACCTACATTAAAGCTACCTTCTACCTAGGTACATTAAATTTTGGTCTTTGATGAGACCATGTGGGATTTTATAATGAAAAGTGATAAGTAAAATATTTATTTACAATAAGTAAAATAATAATTTATAATAAAATAAAAATATTTACACTACAAAATGTGGTTTAAAAAATCCTCTGCGTTATTGCCGACTGGGAAGATTCCCAGAATACTGGCTGTGTTACCACGTTAGATGGCGATACTTACTTATTCTTTGGGCCAGAAAATAGCCAGACTTCTGGTCGATTAAGCGATATAGCAATGTCTCTATAAAGGCGGCGCGCCCTTGGACCCCATGACCCCAGTGTTTCAACCCCAAACGGCTCAAATATGTAATCACCTGCTAGGTTGGCAATTATGAAAGTATATTTCGACAAGACTTAGGCGCTGTCTCCACGAGCGAGAGAATCGCGGCGATATTGTCGTCGTGCCACGTATTTCTATACACTCTCTATGAACGCGTCTCCACACGGCGATGTTATCGCGGCGATAGAAGTACAGACTCGTCGCGATTCTCTCGCTCGTGAAGACAGCGCCTTATTGCGAGTGGTGTTGTTTAATTTGGATGGTAATTGTTAGGTACCTATGTCGTTTTTGCGATTTTATTGAGCAAATTTGCAGAAATGCTTACCAATACAAGAAATCTACAACAAGGTCTGCTGGGATCCTAAGTGATGCTTGATGTTTAAGCTCGTAAGAAATTTTTGAAGATCGATAGTTGACTGCTTCCAAAACATTTGCCTGATAAAAAATAAAATCTATGTATTGGTAGATTTTATTTTTTATCAACTTTGTGCCTACTGCCTATTAGTTTTTAAAATACCAACTAGAATACCAAACACACACACACATATCACGCCTATATCCCGAAGGGTGGGCAGAGGAATTCCGAGACGCCCAGGACTTTAATTGGTTGTGCCATAGCGGCCGGCACGTAAGATTTTGTTGCCTTTCATCAACATTTCCCCGCAAGACAATGGCTTCAATTTTTTTTCAAAATTACAATATAGCTGCTACTTTTTAATAAATTCATTTTGCCGTTTTGGACATAACCCATTACATATGTGCCTGGTGACGGCAATAGGCTTGCCCCCTATTACGTGGTGTGTAATGCACCTATGTGTCTGTCTGTTGTAATGGGGAGCAAGCCTAGAATACCAACAGGAAAGAAGTGACTCTTACTACTTGACTAGCTCTTAATAATACCTCACTTACACACGTATTTTAACAAGAAAATATTTTATAACTAAATAATTATGTATACCTAACCCCGACTGTTTCCCTGAAAACATAGGAAGGACATTTATAACAATAACTCTGCCCCCACGAAGTAGAAGGTGAGTCTAATTGGACACTCTTGTGTTTGCCAGACATTATTTTTGCTCATATTTTTCGTGCCTATATTAGCACATGCTAACCCCTAGTTGTATACAGGAATACCTTAACGGTTATAAAGGGTCATTGACACTGATAACGCGAATATGTGTGCCCACCGCTATTTGATAATAATTTGTGAAACAGTTTGAATAAGACCAAATTATTATTCGCCAGTATTAAGTTTCCTTCCTGTAATTATATGGATAATTAGCCTAGGTAGGTCATTCGACTATGGCTACGAGTTAATCCTGTAGGTTTTTATAGGGTGGCATGAAAGGGACATTTTTGTTTAGTAAGTGATTGCCCACCGGGCGCCACTGGAAATACCTTATGTGAGTGTTCCAGAGACGCCCGGCACCGGACGTAAAAGCGGAATTAAAAAAAAGAAGTAGGTAAGTGATTGAGAAAATATTTGGAACAGGTTTGATTCGAATAGAAAGATAGAGATATAATATTAAACTATGGTCATGAAATGCAATAATTGTCTGAATCAATTGTTAGTAGTTTAATTTCGCATTAACAAATGTAATCCTAACATAAATAGACGTTATTGGTTGAAGCCCGACAGCACGCCACCCTCCTGACCTGCTTCTGTAAGGACGGTGGGTTGCTAGCCCGCCATCCTCAGGCCCCGATCATGGAGGTCAGTGGCCCTCGGCCGCCTCCTTCGCGAGCATAACGGCCACATTCCACTGACTCCCACTGAAGACCATTCGCCGGAAACCTCGCAGGATTGACAGTCGAGTGTGATCACACGATGAAGGCGAAAAAGCTGAGTACTTAACAAAACACCCGTGTCCGGTAATCATATTTGACGCATGATACGTGAGGTCACCGTTCCGCCTCTGCAGCCACTCCATGATTGATCTCACCGCCACGATGGTGGTGTTTCCCCACCTTGGCTCTAACATGTTTTCTAAGCAAGCTACGACATCGACTGATCATAAATGTCAAGCTATACTTAATATTATAGATGCAGGCCACAGCGGAGTAAGGTCTCCAAAACACATCTTGGTGGCAGTTCAAAAATATTCAAGGCTAACGAACCTGTTTACCGGCAGTATGCAAACCTCATACAGTCATTCAGTTCTTACTTAACCGTGACCCCAATTACTTAAAAATATAAAAGGTCAACATTCGCAATTCTGTACAGAGTTGAAAAGAGAAAACCATATGTCTTGATAAGATGAGTGTGAGAGGGATAGATTAAACGAAAAATGACGTGATTCAGAGTGCATTGAACTCAAGTTTTGATGATGCATCGACGCGACATTATTTGTGTTGTGTATTTATTTACATGTAGTTGTAAGTACGATCGGCAAAAACATGTCGGATATCAACTTAATTTAAATATATAGGTAATCTAATATTTTATTATGGAATGCATTATATTTTTGCATTTTCTGACTGCTGAGAGACTTCAATAACTCAGAGGCTTTATCCGAGCCGATAAGGGTTTGAAAGTGGAGCGGAGGCTCAGCGAACTAAATTAAAGAAAATCTGTTGGGCGTCCGCGGCTGATCCGTTCGCTGCGCCTCCGCTTTGAATCAGCCGGACGTCCGTGACGAATTCACTGTGGCTCCGCTCCGCCCCCAATCCGCTTTCATAACTGTAGTGTGATAAGGCCCTTAGTTATTCTCACGTCCTAAACGCGACCCACCTGCTGACAAAGTACCTACAGTAGGTTCGTTCTTCGTGGGACCAACTAAACACCTAACTGATTAGGTATCGCTGTTCGTCTGTCTTGGGCTGCATCTCATGAACCGTGATAAGTAGTAAGAAAGTTGAAATTTTCATAGATTACTTATGTATTTTTATTGCCTCTGCAACAACAAATACTAAAAAACAGAATTAAATAAATGTGTAAGGGGGCTCCCATACAATAAACGTGATTTTTTTGCATTTTGCTACGGAACCCTTTGTGCTCGAGTCCGACTCACACTTGGCTGGTTATTAAGTCCGCAGCCGCCCCTGCGTCAATTGCCGGGCTCCCTAGGTACACACTCGAAAGAACTCCCTGTGGTGCCGGTCTTAAACGATCTAGTTTCGATTAACGGTATTTCTTCAACACAGCGCGTGTGTAGTACATTCATTGAAGTATCTTATTTGACAGACACGATAAATTAACTGTTCCACTTGGACTGTGGCGATCTCAATGACAATAGTTTCTTTGCAGACGCTACATGTCGTTACGAATTACTATCGGAGTGGCACTGACCTGCCCAATGCCGCGGCGGTTACCATATTACGAGTACTGCCAATAATACTCGCTGCGTATTACTAGGTACCTAGGAGCTTACCAGTTTGACCTAAATGTAAAATTTTAATTATTTATACATTTACAATACTATAACAATAAATATATTTTATAAGCAATGAAGTACCCAAGAAGTACGTTCCTCAGGAAAGGGAACAGTCTCTGGTCCGAAACTATAGCCTTAGGCTGTACCCAAGACTATAGTTTTTGCGATTCATATAGTAAAATTACTAAAACAATGTTTTTTCTATGTAGGTAGGCAATGACATAAATACGAGTATCTATCTGTTATAAATACCAATAGTATAAAACTGAAGAGTGTGTTTGATTGAATGCGCGAATCTCAGGAACTAATTGTTTGAATAGAAAAAATCTTCTTGTGTTAAATAATCCATTTACCGATGCTGTAATACAGTATATGGCATCACGCTGTGTCAAATAGGAGCAGTGATGAAAAATGTTGCCAAATTGGAACAACGAACTAAGTCGCAGGTGTCCACTAGTCTATTCATCCATACACATATATGTATTAAGTGTATGTGTGTAATTAAAAAAATAACATTCTTCATTGTTTTTGTGTGCATGTCTATCCGTTTATTCCGGCTAATCTGTGGAATCGCTGGACTGATTTCAACGGGCGGGCACTGGCGGATAGATGATGTTCTATATAGGTATAATATAGGCTAAGCTTATTATCCCGGGAATGTGTTCCCACGGAAATTGGGAACCATATATAAACTTTTTTACAGGGGCGAAGTCGCGGGCGTACCTACGCTAGTAAATACATATAATCATGCTTGTCTCCTCAAAGGGGTAGAAAGTGACTTGCTGCAGGCCTACATTTCGCCAGTACTTACCAGGAAACTTTATTAATTTCCACTAATAAGGGCCTGTGACCAGAATCTGTTACATAAAATAAATAATCTTTTGAGTGGAACTTAAATTTCAGCTAAGAAATAAAATTCCTTGAAAATTTTATATCGTGCGTTTTTGCTATCCCTACGAGATGTACTGAATCAGCTGGAACAGTCTAATAAACTTAATGCCGTTGGTATAATTATCTTGGGGAGATTAACATTTCTTGGTAGAAAGTGGGGAACAAAATCACAAAGAAACTCTATACGAACAGGATTTCACACTTTAAGTATTCCCAAAGGGGTAGACAGAGACATTCAAAACGCCCAGATTTCGTAAGTTTATTACTTCATGCCTAGATGTCATCTAGGTAACCTTTATGTTACAGACATCTATTTTTAAAATTTTGTTATGTGTTATATTATTCATCATACCCCCAACGAACATCACAACATTCGGTCTTGAGCCTTCCGGATCCAGTGGCTTCCCGCGACCTTAATGATGTCGTCAGTCAGACCACCTTGTGGCAGGCCACCCATGATGCGTCCATGATGCACCCATGATGCGTCTCACAGTACGCGGTCGCCACTAAGACTTCTCGATCCTATGAGCGATGTGCCTGCCCACTGCCACTTAAGCTTGGCGACTCTTTGGGCTATATTAAATAAATCTAACTACTTTGCAATATTCCGCCACATGCAAATTACCCAACTCTCGTATTTATTCATGCACAAGTCCGCCCTCCAAACCCACTTAGGCCGAAAGAATAGAGAAATAATTTTGAAAATAGAATAAATATGAGAGTTGTGTTATCGTGCAAAGAATAATAAAAACCTCGACACGTGTTTCGCCCCCAACCAGGGGCATCATCAGGAGATGTTGATGGCTCGGCACACGGCGACCGAATGAGCCACAACTCGTAAACCGCACCTATTTATATCCTAGGTTTTTTATTTCTACCCACAACCATAATACCAAGTTATTTTATGTCTACCCACCACCGTTGTTTGAATGACGTATACCTACCCGCAGCAAAGGGGAAGAGGCGAAATTAAGTTGATCATTTAAAATATTAGGGTTCAAGCGTCTATGTTTGTAGATTTCTAATTGTTCCAAAACCGAAAGCCTCAGTCCTTTGTTGCAGGTGTGCAGAACGTCATAAGTGTGAGGATTAGGTAGGGAGTGACCGGAATCCAACAAATGTTTTGCGAAATGAGACCGTTCTGGGCGATTGTTTCTAAAAGCTGATATATGTTCTTTATACCGCGTCGCGAAGCTACGGCCGGTTTGGCCAATATAAACACCCTCACAATCCCCACACTTAAGCCTATACACACCTGACTTCCTGTCATCCCCAATTTTCTCCTTAACATTGCAAATGCTTCTCCGGATAGTGTTGTCCGTTCTAAACGCGACATGAATATTATTTTTACGTAAAATTTTGGCAACTTTATCAGATATCGGACTTAAATAAGTTAGACTAGCTCTATACCGATGGACGTCACGATCGGGGGGAACAGCATATAGTAAACTACGCGTAATTGAGGCTCGCCGCCTTTCAACCTCCCCTGGATGTAGACGCTGATGATGGCTGAGCTAATCGATTTAACTTCTTTATGCATGAACCAAAACTATTTTCAATTCAACAACAAGTACTATCTATTTAAGCATGGACTGGCGATGGGTTCACCTTTGAGCCCATTTCTGACCGATGTTTTTATGGATAGGTTTGAAAATAGTTACATTGTAGGTAACGAAAACATCCATTATTATTATAGGTACGTTGACGATATATTGTTGTGTTGGCGGGGCACCGATGTGGAACTTACGGATTTCTTATCTCATTTGAATAGTGTTCACCCTAAAATCAAATTCAAACTCGAGTTAGAGAAGGATAGGTCCATAAATTTCTTAGATTTGACTATTACTAGAAATGAGGGTGGGCACGAATTCCGGATCTTTCGCAAACCCACTCATACTGACACAGTAATTCCTGCTACTTCCTGTCATCCTTGGCAGCACAAGCTTGCCGCCTTCCACAGCTATGTTCACAGGCTATTTTCGGTTCCACTTTCTCAAATAAATTTTACCCGCGAATTAAATATTATTTATCAAATTGCTAAATCTAATGGTTACAGTACCAAGCTTGTGGACAACTTAGTTGGAAGGCGGCGAGCCTCAATTACGCGTAGTTTACTATATGCTGTTCCCCCGGATCGTGACGTCTATCGGTATAGAGCTAGTCTAACTTATTTAGGTCCGATATCTGATAAAGTTGCCAAAATTTTACGTAAAAATAATATTCATGTCGCGTTTAGAACGGACAACACTATCCGGAGAAACATTTGCAATGTTAAGGAGAAAATTGGGGATGGCAGGAAGTCAGGTGTGTATAGGCTTAAGTGTGGGGATTGTGAGGGTGTTTATAATGGCCAAACCGGCCGTAGCTTCGCGACGCGGTATAAAGAACATATATCAGCTTTTAGAAACAATCGCCCAGAACGGTCTCATTTCGCAAAACATTTGTTGGATTCCGGTCACTCCCTACCTAATCCTCACACTTATGAAGTTCTGCACACCTGCAACAAAGGACTGAGGCTTTCGGTTTTGGAACAATTAGAAATCTACAAACATAGACGCTTGAACCCTAATATTTTAAATGATCAACTTAATTTCGCCTCTTCCCCTTTGCTGCGGGTAGGTATACGTCATTCAAACAACGGTGGTGGGTAGACATAAAATAATTTGGTATTATGGTTGTGGGTAGAAATAAAAAACCTAGGATATAAATAGGTGCGGTTTACGAGTTGTGGCTCATTCGGTCGCCGTGTGCCGAGCCATCGACATCTCCTGATGATGCCCCTGGTTGGGGGCGAAACACGTGTCGAGGTTTTTATTATTTTTTGCACGATAACACAACTCTCATATTCATTCTATTTTCAAAATTATTTCTCTATTCTTTCGGCCTAAGTGGGTTTGGAGGGCGGACTTGTGCATGAATAAATACGAGAGTTGGGTAATTTGCATGTGGCGGAATATTGCAAAGTAGTTAGATTTATTTAATTTAACTATGGACTTCCGAAAAGTAACGCCTGGTAGTATTATCTTTGGGCTATGTCAGCGACTCGTTCGGATCTCATCGTGGACAATCCGATCTCGAAGTGACACTCCGAGTAACACTCACGAAGCGACTGTGAGCTTCTGCATGAGTCGTACGCTCAATGGCCATGTCTGAGTTCCGAAAGTCATCACTGGCAGGCAACACACATTGGTTGATGACCTTAGATTTAAGACACTGCGGTATTTTGAAAGAAAGAAAATAAGTGTCTAAATTATTCTCAAACTAGCGAACGCTGTTCTAAATAAATAAATAAAATAAATAAGTAAATAAGATCTAACCATACATACACCACACGGAAGCGACATTGTTCTATACTACTCGTATGTACATTCAGTAGGTAGATACAGTTCGCGAGGGATAAGCGGAGCTTTGCATTTGTGTAGTGTACGTGAACGTATTCCTATGTGACCTCTTTTACACACACATTTGTGTTACAATTACAACACACAGCTACAAAAAGAGTTTTTACTCTACTTTTTGTGGTCACTCACACAAATGCAAAGCTCCGCGTATCCCCCGCGAACTGTACTAGTTACTTAACTTAAATTAAATTAATTTTTTTATATAACCTACTTAGGTTATATAAAAAAATTAATTTAAAATTTAAAAAACCCCCGACTCTCAAAAAAAGTTATGCATAAGTTATGACCTTTCATTTGATACCTAACACTGGTATATTTGAACACATTCAATTTTTCATCACCACTTTCACCCCTCATATCTTTGAAATGGCTTAACCAATTTTTATAAAACATAGCTGAGAACACTCTCCCCTAACCCACCTTTCAAACAAAAGAAACAGAATCAAAATCGGTTCATCCGTTTGGAAGCTACGATGCCACAGACAGACTTACAAACACACACACACACCCACACCACCCCGTTCGGGTTTCCGTCGGGGGTTAAAAACTGCTATAGTCGTATGGCAATCGGGACCGAGGCGGCGACGGGCGTAACGTCGTGCTCTCCAAGGCACGGAGGGGCTTAAGAAATGGTCACCCATCCTAAGACTGACCTGCTTAGTCGTGCACCTTTGCAATGTGTAAAACATTATCAAATCCCTACTTAGCGTGCGTACACGGGACGCCCGGCAATAGACAATGGGGCGCCCGCCGGGTATATCGTAACTCGAGATCGCTACTTAGTCCTGCGAGCCGTAGCCGAGTAGCTTTGTTTTTTCTTTGGACATTCTCACACAATGTCATCTAGCCCAAATTAAGCTAATATAAGCTTGTGTGATGGGATCTAAATGACTGATAAACATAGTTACATATTTCTAAATATATACATATTATACATAGAAAACACCCATACTCCAAAACAAACATTTGTGGATCACACAAATAATTTGATTCGAGCCGGAATCGAACCTGGGACCTCAGGGACGGCAATCGTATACTCATAACACTGCGCCACCGGCAGTCGAGGTAGTCAAAATCATTAGATAGGTATACCTTCCTTATAATTTCTAGTTAGTCGGGTAAGCTTCCGAGCTACCTGCGGAGGTCAATGAATTAGATTTATTACTATTACAATAATAATCTACATCAAAACGAAAATGCTGCGTTTGCACAGCTGTTCTGTATCACTGACCTGCGCAATGACATTCATAATAGGTAGACGTTGATCAAAGAAATTATGTGCTAAGTAAGTATGGAATATTAATGGATTTATGTATAGGGTAGGGTAGGACCTAATAGCACAGATTTATATGCTAACTAGCTGTTGCCCGCAGCTCCGCCTGCGTGTTATAGCTTTTTGATCACCACTTACTGATTTATTATGTATAGCTGTTGAGCGATATTGTATCTTAAGATAAAATATTATAGTATCTTAGCCGTGTGCAGCGCCCCTTAGTGAACTCCACTGCGGGTGACGTAACCGACGACAAACTTATTATTTGCGGTTGGTACAGTAATCGGGTCTAGGGATCGAACCGCAAAATTAAGTTTGTTTTTTATTCTATGTACTTGTCCGGGATAAAAAGTACCTAGGGTGGTACCCAGGGTGGTGCCCAGGATATTAAAGAATAATTATACCAAGTTTCATCGTAATCGAACCGGTAGTTTTTGCGTGATGCCTGAACAAACAGACAGACAGACAAAAAATATTTTAATCACATTTTTGGCTTCTGTGTAGGTCTAGTAACACCCCCTGCCATTAATTTTTTGATATTTTCAATGTTCAGAAATTTCACTTCTACAGATTTATTATAAGTATATAGATATAGATAGATATACCCAAAATTGCGCTTGCACAGTCTATCCTTCTTCCCATTCTCGACTACGCAGATGTCAGCTATCTCGACGTCACAGAGCAGCAACTAAGTAAACTTGAGCGCCTTCAGAATTTATGTATCAGATTCATATTTGGCTTGCCCAAATATGACCATGTATCCGAATATCGCAAAACGCTCGGGTGGCTGCCTATTCGCCTTCGCCGGAATACTCATATTCTCTCTGTTCTTTACAATGTCTTGTTCAATCCACGTACCCCAACCAATTTAAAAGAACGTTTCACGTTTCTCAATGATCGGAGAATCTAGTATTAGAAATGCCAGAGCATGCAACCGGTTTCTATGACAAATCTTTTACTGTGCAGGCTGTCCGTCTATGGAATGACAAGCCCGTGACAATCAGACGTGCACAAACACTTGCCGTTTTCAAGAAAATGGTTAAAGATCACTTTTTGAGCTGCTGAAGTCGTTATTTGCTGTCTTATACGTTGCGTTATTCTAATTGTACCTATAATAGTGTATGTAAGTTTATGATATAAAATATGTATGTGTATCTAAGGTATATTATATTTATGTGTGTACTTATGGTATGTAATATGTATATCTATTCCAATTCAACGTTACTTGTATTTATGTATGATAAGTCAGTACCTACTTAGTACATTTTTCCCAAGAAACTGTTTTATTTATATTCTTATTTCTTCACCAATGCCTACCCTCTCTTCCTTAAATTCTATTCCTTCTACTTTGTCCATCCAAAGGTTGCCTGTAAGAAATCACTTTTTAGTGATAAGGCCGCCATTTGTACATTATAAAATCTGTTTGTATTTGTTATGCTTTTTATATTGGTGTACAATAAAGTTTTATTGTATTGTATTGTATTGTAGATATAGATATAGATATGGTGTAATTATCAGACAAAATTATTAACTGTTTTACTGTTCCATTTTAAGTCCGTCTCCCGTCTCTCCACGACTTTCCTCCCAAACGGTTGTTGCTAGAAACATGGAGCTTTGTATTAATATGTATTTAGTATTTACTACTCTGACAAATGTTTTGTTTTGGGGTACCTCCTCTACACACAATATGGGAATGTCATTTTTTTCTGGCGTCTACTCCACAGGTTTCATTGGGTTAGAGAGGTCTTTAAAAAACATTGAAAATATGATAAGTAAACGCACCTATCCGTTTACGAGATATTCAACTTTACTTTATGGCTCATTTTTCTGTAATAATACTTTAAAGGAAAACTATAACATCAGATAAGTAACTCTGTTAGCTCAGGAGTTATTAGGAGGCTATTATGGGTGACTACGGAACCCTATTCTATGCGTGGCTCAAACGCATTCGGCGTGCTTATCTTCTGTTTTAAAACACGTTTCAGAAAACAGAATTGGTTAATTAATTTTATAAGGAAATATTACAAGGAAAGGTCTGTCTGGCAGTCAGGCTGAGCCTATTTAATTATTGTAAGTTTTGACTGTTTCCTCATAGTTTCATAACGTTAACATAATATTTAATAATATTTCATAACGTTAAAATTGGAACAGCAAATTATCGTGTGTGCCAAATAATTACACCATAAGTCAGGAATGTACCTACCATTTTAATTAAAGTACTTAATATTATTGATATACAGTCTTTATATCAATTTATTCGGCCATTCTGGACATAACCCATTAAATGTTAGGTGGCAATAGGCTTGCCTCTATTACGTGGGACTAAAAATACTGGCAAACTGTGGGTTGTTATGCACCTCTGCCTACCCCTTCGGGGATATAAGCGTGATATATGTGTGTGTGTATGCATAGGGAACTGCATCGCCTGCAAGATGAAAATGTACCTGCTCAATAACGGACAAGACTCTCGCAGTGTTCGGTAAGCGTCAACAGGGGTCGCCCCCTACATCAGACCACCAATGAAGTTACTGGCGAAAAGTACGCGTAGGTTTAATAAACCCCTGGTTCCCCTCAGGGGGGACAGGCGTGATTATAAGTAGGCAGGCACCTATGTATGTGTGTCTTTTAACATTTTGGGAGCAGATTTAGACGATTTAAATCAGTGTAGTACCAAAATATCTGCCGACGCATAGTTCAACGGACTGTTATCAATTTACTCCAATTCATTATGCTATCTGTCTGTGTTAGCAGATTATCTGTACATTAACATCGGTTTTCAATGTCAAAAAGCACATTTTTGTAAGCATTTTTTTTTTCAATTGTTGGTATAGGTACATCACTAAAACACTGTACGTCATTCTGATGTGTTTCGTGATTATTAAAATTACACAGAAGCACAGAATAGGGACACGTATTAAAATAAGGTGGGCAGTCTATTCTATTCAACCGACTTCCAAAAAAGGAGGAAGATCTCAATACGACTGTATGTTTTTTTAGGTTTGTTACCTCATATCTTCGGAATGGGTAAACCAATTTTGATTTTTGTTTTTAATTGGAAAATACTACTTCTCAAGTGGTCCCATTTCAATTTGGTCCTATTCCGACAACTATTTGGTCCCATTTCGATAGTTTGAAGTCGGTTGCTGTGTCAATTTTTGACGTTATTTTAAATTTAGAAGGTGTAGTAGGACTTAGGAGATACCTATGTTCTACCGACTAACCGCAAAGTGTGAGGCAACTCTACGCCTAATAATAAGAAATGGGCAAGAGAAAGATGAAGAAGAATTTTTATAACAGATTTGTATAAACAATACTTCTTAAACAAAAGACTGAGTGGCAAGAGCAGTGTGGGATGGCTCCTACCAGATGGACTGACGACGATGTAGGTCACAATTAACCGGTCACACTGGAGGCTAATCGGAGAGGTCTATGTTCCGCAGTGGACATCGATAGACTGATGATGAATTATGAAAACCTTAGATCAAAAATACCTAGATTACCGATCAGCGCTTTAAAAACGGCACCACTTCACCTCGGTCATTGCACACCTGCGCGCTTCAACCGCGCGCCGTACTAAGTTCCTATTCCGCTTGCTGACTCTCGAGGGATATGACAACGGCGCTGTACATTGATGCTTTTGTGTCAACCATCAATGTACAATCTTGTTTATTTTATAGATGGTATTTGTAATAATTACCTATATAGTATTCGAGTGCCAAGATTCCGCGTTGTATTTGTACTGAATCCAATATCTTTTATTGTATTTTTATTTCCAATATCTTTTATTTATTTTTTATTTGTATTTTTGATCTAAGATGAAAACTCACTCACTCACTCTTTTTAGCGATTGATGACGTCGCTAAGCGGTTATTGTGATAAGGTTCCATTCATCTCATTGTCATCGTGCGCGGTTAATGTACGACATGTACGTAGGCAACTAAGAAACATTAATAACCCTGTCTGTTCTACGTGAACCTGTCTGTGATTACTTAATCTATAAATATCTACAATAACCATTTATTTGTTGCTTGTTGTTATTGAACGAAATCAATAAATATATGATATTGACCCAGATGTTCCGGCGGTTCATTAAACCTGTGACTCTTTGTATTCGAACGACTTTAACTTCAAATAGTTCTGACTGATACCAATTTCGTTTTGTTTATACTAGTGTATCTTAGTTTTTTTTTTTCATTATAAAGTACCTACTCGTATTTAACGGTTCTTCAATCTAGACCTTAATTTAACTTTCCTACTTGATTTGCTAAAAACTTACAAAATTAAGTAGTTCAGAATAGTATGTAAGTACTCACATAGTATCACTAACTTCACTAAACTAAACTCAAAAGGCTTAATTCTAGTCTTCTAAGTCCATGGTGTCAAGGAGCTGGAAGACCTCAACGTTCACATCTTGAAGAAGCCTACTAGCTCTTTAAGCGTAGCGTGAAGCGTGAAAAGGCACATTACTAGGTCGTCAAGTTGAGGGCCACTCTCTATAGTATTTGATATATGAGAGTCGTCCATGATCGCCATACGTCGCCATAGCTTACCATCAGGCGGGTGGCGCCAAAATGTCGACCTAAAAACTACAGACAACATAAAACTACGTCCTTATCCCGTAACGGGTAGACATAGGCCTTTATTACACCCACATTTCGTCAGTCACTCGGATGGGCACAAACATGATTACTTATATACTATTACTGTTACCAGGGACTTCAGATTATGCCAGATATGGTAAGTACATACATTATTTGGTTATCATAGCTTTATGGATGACTGGTACGAAGAAAAGAAAGCCAATGATTTCTTGTTGTTTTATTTTCCACTGGCTTTACCCAAGTATTTATTGCATCTACGTGAATAAAGATATATTTTATTCATATCAGTGAAAAATACTACCTACCGAGGGTGAACCTCTATCTATGTACCTTAATAGGTACATAGATAGAGGACTTAATAGGCCTCATACCTACTTTATCCGACATGGATACCTCTCCGTGCCTAGGAGAGTCTCTCCGTTAAGTCGTCGCTCGGTCCCGGTTGCCGTAAAAACATCTATGACAGTCGTTAGGGGTAGTTGAGACGCATCGCAGTTAAACTGAAAAGCCGACCCTAACTGGGTTGGGTAAAGGCTCGGTGGATGATGATACCTACTTTATCCAGTTGAGAACCTATCGTCAAAGTGTTCTGTTTTCTCTCTGTCCACTCAACCTCAAGTCGACTCAACGCTCAGTTCTACAAGTTTTGATAGTAAATACAGGGTTCTAAGGTGGAGATTCTCCTCTTTTAGCCAACATCTTAATAAAGTTTCTTTTACAAACGACGAAGTATATTCATCATGAAACTATATATCGTGTGTAAAGCGAATGATTTCCCGCGAATTCTGATAACTTTCTCCGAAATGCATTCGATACTAAACGGATGGGTGTGCCTTATCGTGAACCACACTTACTGTCGAATATAATGTATATACATATTATATCAACAAGTATCAAATGACGAGAAAACATAATATTAATCAGTCATCTGGTTTGTATGAAACCGGCGCCTATTGAATACAAGCCAAGCATGTTTCATTAAAAGCAATGGTAAGTAAAATATTTTTAAAAAAACACTTTAAACTTATTTTAAATTTCTTAATAGCACTATTTTTCGCAGGATTAAAAAAACAACAAAACGTCGACAATTGTTTCGCCTCTAAACGAAGCATTATCAAGACTGTCTCAGAGAGAACAGCAAAATTTGTGGTTAGAACATATTTGCTTATAAGTGAACGTGTGCAAATTTCATTATCGCGATATAGGATTTTTTCACAATAACTAACGTGGATAGAAACCTCAGATCTTGCTAACTAAGTACCCAAAAATAGGTATTCACCAATACAAGACTCCATCTCATTAATTTTCAACAAATTGTGTACGTTCGATCGTTTAAAACGCTCGGTTCTCGCGAAGACGGTTTCCACGGTATGAGGGTGACATCTCTGGCCGGCACGCGTTGTTCGGGATCGGAAGGGAGAGGGTGGGATCAGGTTGAAGAGCTCTTCAGAACACTCACCGTGGTAAATACGGTAGAACGCGGCCAAGGAAGCAATTGTTCGGCGCTGGGCTAGCGGCTCAAGGCTTCCCGTTACCTCCGGACAGTCTATAATGCGAACAGCGCGTCGCTGCATAGCGTCGAGTGCGTCCAGCAAATACTTCGCGGAGCCGTCCCAGAGGTGAGAGCAGTATTCAACGCAGGGTCTAATCTGCGTTTTGTACAGCAGACACCTCTGGTGCGGTGTAAAGAATCGCTTTACCTTGTTCAGTATTCCTAGTTTCCGCGAAGCTAGCCCAATACATCTCTCAATGTATTTTGTGTTATTGAGCTCTCTTTTTTGTCCTTCATTGGTAATATTGCATTCTGAAGAGTGGGTAGGGGAAGGAAAGGGGATTTTTTCGCTGTAAATGCACACGCCTGTGTTTTGTGGGCATTGAACTCGACCAAGTTATCGGCACCCCATTGGGAGATACTGTCGAGGTTTCGGTCGAGATCACCCACGAGATGTCGTCTCTCCTCCTCTATCACAGATTGCCCCGAACCGAGTAACTCCCGTGCAATGTACTGTCATCTGCATAGCAATGAATGTTCCCGAGGGAAAGCATATCATTGATATGCAGAAGAAAGAGAGTTGGTGACAGTACGGACCCCTGCGGTACCCCGGCATTCACTTGCAAGAAGCGAGAAGCCTGGCCATCGCAGAGGACCCGCACTCGGCGCTCGTTTAAAAAACTGGCAATCCAGCTGCACAGTTGAGGAGGTAGACCATATGCCGGAAGCTTGGAAAGGAGCGAAGCATGCCAGACCCTATCGAAAGCTTTGGCGATGTCCAGACTAATAGCCAAGGACTCGCCGAACTTTTCCATAGCCTCACCCCATACATGCGTGACGAATGCCAGGAGGTCACCCGTTGATCGTTTTGGCCTGAAGCCATATTGCCGATCATTGATTAGCGAGTGATCCTCCAGGTATCGCATGAGCTGCTTATTAATAAGAAGCTCGAGCACCTTGCAAATGACTGAGGTGACAGCTATGGGTTGATAGTTGCCTGGATCGGATCGATCCCCTTTCTTGGGGATCGGTTGTACGTTCGCCTCCTTCCAGGCCTCCGGCACGAGGCCTGTAGAGTATGACAGGCGGTACAGACGCGTTAATACTGGAGACAACTCAGCAGCACATTTTCGTAGCACCACCGCCGGAATGCCGTCAGGGCCACTGGCTTTCCGCGTGTCGAGTGACCGCAGCACTGCCCGTACATCACATTGCCTGATAACAATATCAGGCATAGTGTGGCCACAGTTGGCGATGGCGGGGGGCTGCAGGCCACGGTCATCGACCCGGGAATTAGCCGCAAAGAGGTCTGCGAGCATGTCCGCCTTCTCTTGGGCTTTGTGAGCCAGTGATCCGTCAGGAAAACGCAGTGGTGGCAGCGAGGGTTGACAAAAATTTGACTGTACGGCTTTGGCCAGTTGCCAGTATCCACGGCTGCCCGTGGGATGGGATGTGAGCTCCTGACCAAGCCGCGCGACGCGCTGGGCATCCACTCTCTTGAAGGCCCTCTTGCTGAACCTAGTGGCCCGATTGTACGCTCCTTTGAGGCGGTTCACGTTCGGGTCACGTGCCGCCCGAACCCTGACCCAGGCGCGATATGCCGACTGTTTTTTCTGGACAGCCTCGGCACATTCACGCCCGAACCAGGGGCGAGCTTTGCGGATGCTGGCGACATCAGTGAAAGGGATATAATATTCTATCCCTAGACTGATCTCGCCAGCAATGGCAGCAGCGCTATCCGAAGGCGCCTTCCCTACAAAGCAGCGCTGGCTCCACGGGACGGACGCAAAGTAATCGCGGAGACCGTCCCAGTCTGCCGACGAGTAGTGCCATAGTCGTCGAGTCATTTGTTCAGCACGAGCAGGTGGTGGCACTTGGAAGCTGGCGTGCCCCACACAGTGGTCGGAAGTGCCCAGTGGGGCGCGTACCGACACACTGTACTCGGCTGGGCGACTCGTCAGCAGTAGATCCAGCAAGGCGGGCGTGTGGTCTGACCTGTCAGGTATCCGGGTGATCCCCCGTACCATCTGGGTCAGCCCGTGGGAGAGAGCGAATGCATGGGCGGTTCGTCCCGCATGATCGGTCCTAAGGGACCCCAGCCACTCAACGTGATGACCGTTAAAGTCCCCCAAGAAAACCAGGTCAGCGTTCGGGAACCGCACCTGCGCATCGTCAGCCATCTCGCTGAGGTATTCGAAAAGCCTTGTTGTCCCAGTGTCCCCTGAGTGGGAGCGGTAGACGCACACGTAGATCTGGCTCATGGAGCCATGATCCACGTGCAGCCAAAGGACGGAGTAGGAGGGGTTCTCCAGACAGCGCAACCGGCGGCAGCAAACATCCACCCTAACGAACACGCACACCCCGGCTTTATCGCGGAATTGTTCCTCAATGATATAGCCCGGGTAACAGAGGTACGACGTGTCGTCAGGGCGGCGTATCTGTGTCTCCGTTAGGAACATCACAGAAGGCCGTGCCGACTCCAGGTGATGGTGGACGGTATCGAGGTTTGCATGGAGTCCGCGGATATTCGCGAACTCCACCTCAAACGAAGTCAACTTTGTGGGGTTTCTAGGGGCCGCTGTGTACCGTCTATTATATTGTTGCACTGTCATTGTGAAATATGGGGAAGCGTGAAGACAGGGCGATATTTGGTGCGGCAGTAAGTGACAAAGTGCAGAGGCTAGCTTCGTCTAGAACCGTGTGGTTGGGCCGGAGCCGACCCGCCGGACGGAAGGGCTCCCAAACCCCCCTGATGCAAGACCGCCGCTACCCCACACCGGTTACCACCCGGAGCGGCGACCCCACAACAGGATTATGCGCAACATGTGGGGCAGCCTACTGGGGTGGTTGGTCCCAGGCGGGCCCCATGACTATGTTGCGGGCGGCCGCGGCAACGCCGTTGCTAAGGGTCTCCCTGGCCGGCGAATCGACCCACACCACCCACACTAGACTCCGCTTCGCCCCCACTGGACCCCTGCCTGCCGCACCATACACCGTCCCGGGCCCGGCAGTGCAGCTGCTGAACCCCTAACGCAACCCAGCCTGGGCTGGGTTACTTGGGGGGCTTTAGCACAGCTGCACGGTGGTACCCCCCCGGACCAACACTGTTGTACCACCTGGTATCCACGTAGGGGCCAAAGCCACCACATGGGTACCGTAATATACGAACCTCGTCCGTTAATCAGCAGGTGCGCCACTAGCAGGTGAGGTCGCTGGGGCCCGATAGATGTAAGAAGGGCCCCTTTGCACCCAAAACGGTGTCGGTGTCGGTGTCGGTTTCACGCAGATCGGGTGTTTATTTGCTGAGTTGTGATGGATGTGATATGAAGTATGTGGGGCAGACGGGCAGGTCCTTTGAGATCAGATATAAGGAGCATATGGCGGCGTTCCGCAACGGTTGTCCTGAGAAGTCCCTCTTCGCGAAGCACCTCCTTGATACTGGTCACTCCTTGAACAATAGTAAGACCTTTAAAGTTTTACGTTTATGTGAGAAAGGGTTCAAGCTGAGTGTTTGGGAAAGGCTAGAAATAGTTAGAAGAGATGCGGACACCTTACTCAATGAACAAATAGATTTTCACACGTCTCCCTTACTTAATCTGGTTGTAAACAGACAGACACATTAGTTGGTTGTTGGATTGTACGTGTCATTTGGCATTTCTACACAATTTGTTGAAAATTAATGAGATGGAGTCTTGTATTGGTGAATACCTATTTTTGGGTACTTAGTTAGCAAGATCTGAGGTTTCTACCCACGTTAGTTATTGTGAAAAAATCCTACATCGCGATAATGAAATTTGCACACGTTCACTTATAAGCAAAAATGTTCTAACCACAAATTTTGCTGTTTTCTCTGAGACAGTCTTGATAATGCTTCTTAGAGGCGAAACAATTGTCGACGTTTTGTTGTCTTTTTAATCCTGCGAAAAATAGTGCTATTAAGAAATTTAAAATAAGTTTAAAGTGTTTTTTTTTAAATATTTTACTTACCATTGCTTTGTCATGGATTTTCGCCGAGTAACGCCTGGTTCCATCCAATATTTATGTTTAATTTATATAAAGAATAGTCCTTTTATAAACATCAATCCAATATCATAACTTAACTGTTGCCTTCATGGGCGTGGGCTTTCAGAAGACCATAGTCCCGGAGGCGCAAGTTATCCTTGCATTGAACCCTGCTGCTGAGTAATAAATAGAACATTGTTTATTTACAGAAGGGGACAAGAAAACTTATGAAAATACCTTAAATTCTGGACAAGGCGTCATACTTTTCCAAGATTATTAACAATTACAAATATCAGTTATTACATACTAGATAGGTAATTAATAATATAACCATGGTGTTAAACTAGGTAACCTGTGCCTAGGTTAGTTAGTTAGCTAGGTAGTTATTACTTATTTATTTTCATACCCATTTATCCATCATTAACTGCTTCACGCCAGTAGTGTGATGAACTAAGATCAAACACAAGTTCATTGGAACTCAATACCAGCATACACTGGCTGGTAAAACTAAATAGGTACAGATGCTTGAACATCAAAACCATAGAAGAATAATGAAGATGGGTAAGTACCCAATGAGTTTTGATCATAGACCTAAGTAGGTCTGATCAAAACTCATTATTAAACGAATTCAAGAAAGGGACTGACTTCAAAGGAGGTTCTCAATTCGGGTTAGTCATTAACTGGACACGAAGAACTCGACACACGTGTGGTCAGTAGGTGAAAATCAACTTTAGAACATCGTATTCTTTCGTCATCTGGACACACCAATCGTGTCCAGATAGCGAAACTTAAATAAATCAATTTTAAGTTGTCGTCAACTGGACACACTTAGGTTTTCTTGCAAAAACCGTACAGTCAGGTTGAGAATCGATTTGACAATCGACTGTATGTATTTTTTTTCATGTTTCATACAGACCTCATCCTTTCGACTGCGTGCACAGATTTTGATATTTTTTTAAATGAATGCAACTGCTTGTAATTTGAAGTAAATTTTTGTTTCGATGTTTTTTTATTAGCATTGAAGAAACAGATAATAGTAGATTATACAACATGTGAAAAAAAAGAAAATTTAATTCGAGTTACCAAGTTGGATCCCGAGAGTAGAGAAGGAATCTAGAATAGAATCCCGAGCGTAGCGGGGGATTCTAAAGTAGAATCCTGAGCGGAGCGAGGGATACAAAGAACGAGGTAAATTTTTTTTTTCACTAGTAGTCTACTCTACTTTATACCATTGACTGCGAGAAAATAAGGTAAAGGTTTCCAACACCTACATTGTCTGATGGGGATGGGGGCAGGGGGGGAAGGCAACCTGTCCTGTGAAATATCTAGTCTAAGAAATGTATGGTTCTCGAGATATGGGGGGAGGTTATGATTTTGTTTAAATCGCCATTTCAAGCATTCGGGACACGGGGATATAGGGGGTTACAGGGGGTTACCATAGGGGGTATACCATTGCCCCTTTTGTTTTTTTTTTGTCAATGGAATGACTTCATTCAGCCTGCCAGTAGTTACGTTCAGCTTTCTTTTTTTTTTTTGTAGTATACTTAATTCGTCTATTGAAGCTCGTTCCAAATTCAAATGTCATTATTCACTTGTGAGTAAAATGAGCATTTTATTCACTGTTATCGATGAATAAAGTTCACTTTTTCGAGGGGCAATGTTATAAAAGTAATTATCTTTACACCACTACGTATACGTCACGCCACGTTTTTGGCCTACAAACAATCAAACGACTATTCATAGTGTCTAGTGAGTTCAATTGCCGTCATTCCACGACCTTGCTGTTGATTTTGGTCGGCTATCGTGAATGGTGGTATCTGTGGCTTAGCCTCACCGGTTATCGGTCGAAGAACTTATGTATGATAGCGAAACTGCAGTCCGGTAAATACTGAAATATACCTAAAGGTTTGTTATATTTTCGTGGTCTCTTCATCGTCAATCTAACAGCAGTAATGGCTTTGAATATCTAGGCGTTTTAAGGACACAATAATAATACATAATAATAAAAACTAAATCTAGTATAAATAAGAAGTATATTGACAATAAATAGAATAAAACATTAAATAAAAACCGGGCAAGTACGAGCTGGACCCCCGCACAAAAGGTTTCGCACCAAAACGGCAAAAAAAATACGTTTGTTGTACGGGAGTCCCCTTAAATATTTATTATATAATGTTTTTTAGTAATTGTTGTTATAGAGGTAACAGAAATACACCATCTGTGAAAATTTCAACTTTCTAAATATCACGGTTCATGAGATATACCACAATACAGACGGACTGACGGACAGCGAAGTCTCAGTATTAGGGTCCCCGTTTTACCCTTTGGGTACGGAACCCTACAAATTATGGGCTGACCCCACAGCACAGACATCCAGAAAAATACGTATATTTATTATGCGATAGTATTTTTCTAGATACACAGCCTATGATCAACCAAGATCAACAAGACCAACGTCACCTGGTGATCTCCACACGAGGCTATGGGAAACATGAAGATACGGTAATAGCTTCGGTCCCCTTATTACGTGGGAGGGACTAACTAATGTTAAAATATGGGTAAATTATCTAGGGTCCTAGGGTCCTATACCCCCTCGTGGAAACATGCGTGTTTTATACTGTCCCATAATTCTAGTCGACGTCAAGCCGAAACCAGATGGAAGAGCTGCCTTAAAATTTCAGCCCAGAGTAAACAGAAATTATATTTAGAACTAGCAGTTCCGCCTGCGTGTTATAGTTTTCTTGATCACCAGTTACTGATTTATTATGTAAAGCTTTGGCCCGCAGCTCCGCCTGCGTGTTACTTAGATCGACATAACTTTTTTATTCAGGAACCGATTGAAATAAAACAAACCTTAAATGTTAAGTTGAATAAGTGGTTTATTCAACTTAACATTTATAGTTTGGTTTATTTACCCATTACTGAACGCATTACTGAAAACCGCATTCAAATCGGTTAAGCCGTTTCTGAGATTAGCGTGTTCAAACATTCAGACAAACAGATAAAATTCTAAAAACCATTGCTTTGGGTTCTATTGCGTTCATAAAGCCAAACAACAGTTTCTCTATTATATCTTCGATGTACCGACATCGACCACTTCCAATTTTATTATATGTATTGATTACATAATTTTGAAACTGTTATATTTTTTAAATAGAACATACATGACTTGGTATTTACTTTCTGATAGCTCTTATAACTTGGCCTATCACCCGGGTCCGGCTAGATGCCGTCTTAGGACAGCCTGTATATAATGTATACTTACTAGGTATTGGTAGGTTACTTAAATAGTTATTACCACAGATTTAATTAAGGAGCTAAGCGAGTGGCTTGCTAGGTTTATGGTAAATACCTAAGATACTAGGTACCTATCACAACCCGCACGTGCGAATGGGAGAAATACACAGTTGAAAACGGCAATTTTAAACAGACATTTAAAATTGTGTAGACAGTTTAGTTGTTTTAAACCCAATTACAATTATTTTTTGGACGTCATACCTGTATGAAGTTCTATGAAACACTGTTGGATTGCAACCGACTTTCAAAAATAGGAGGAGGTTCTTAATTCGACTGTATGATTTTTTTATATTTGTTACCTCATATCTTTTTTATGTTTGTTACCTCATATCTTTTTTATATTTGTTACCTCTTATCTTTTTTATATTTGTTACCTCATATCTTTTTTATGTTTGTCACCTCATATCTTTTTTATATTTGTTACCTCATATCTTTTTTATGTTTGTTACCTCATATCTTTTTTATATTTGTTACCTCTTATCTTTTTTATATTTGTTACCTCATATCTTTTTTATGTTTGTCACCTCATATCTTTTTTATATTTGTTACCTCATATCTTTTTTATGTTTGTTACCTCATATCTTTTTTATGTTTGTTACCTACCTCATATCTTTTTTTTAATGAAAGCTACTACTTCCCAAGTAGTCCCATTCCGACAATTATTTGGTCCCATTTCGGTAATTTGAAGTCGGATGTTTTGTCAATTTTTGACGTGTATTTTAAACTTTGTAGCCAGTGAAACAGTGAACAGTCTCAGGTTTAAACCGTGTATATTTCCCGATTAATATTAAAGTCAAAATCATACTTTTTAAAGTTTAAAGTTTAAAGTTGTTATTGCCAATTGGCAACAACTCTTATAGTCAATTGGCTTGAAGCTGCAGACCACAGTGAGAGGATATCCACGCCCAGATCCACTACGAGGTCCCGGGGCGCTGACTCGCCGACGCTGAGCGCTCCACCAACGTGTGGAGTGCGGTGTCGTCTTCGGACACCGAGGTGTGACCTCACGGTGGATGCGAAACAGATAGCTACCGAAGCATTCATACCCGATAACTATCTGCGTCGCACGAGACGTGAGGTCACCATCTCTGCAGCCACTTGTCCCCACTTGGATTGCTCAAGTCGCACCTTCCATGTCTTTTTGATTGCGATAACGTCACCTCGCGCGACCTCGTGTACGACACAATTTTTAATTAATACTGCCAGTCTATAGGTTGGAGGTCTATGGTATAAGTTCTTCTCTTATGTAGAAACAGTATTAGGTTTGTTTTTCGGTTATTATTTTGTGTTTGTTGAGGAAAATTTAACAAAATATTATGGTGTGGCAAGCGATTGCCGAAATAAATTTATTCCTAACTAAGTAATTTGCGGTCACTGCGTCAGATTTCGGTTTTAGCAGGAAAACAAATAAGTATAAAATACTTTTGAAATGGTTTTGTCATGGAAAATAAATAAATGTAGTGATAAGGACTGCGTACAAAGAACACATGAACAAAGTGTCTTCGCCTTAATAAAATGGACGCATGCTTAGTGTTATGTTTACATAGCAAAATTAGATGAAATGTTTTTACTTATTAGTCATCTTGGCTAGATTGTAATATAAATAAAGTACTACGGTACTAAATTAGTAAAAAAAAAAATTTATTTTATTGAAAGAGATTAGAGGGCCCCCAACCCAAGTACTTTGCCCCAAGGTTGACTTTGGATTACTTAATTACTTCTTGCCAGGTTCTTACTCACAGGCTCTCAAAAGAAAAAAATGTTGAATCTCTCTTATCTTACATAGATGCTTGTGCAAGCATCCTGTGACCTAAATCTATACTAACTATAGTACGGTGTCTTGCGCGGTGCTTCGCGCCACACCACGCCATAGGTTTTGGCCTATAACTTTTGACCCCTTAGGGCTAGGTCAAATTTTCGATTTTTTGGCTTGCCTCCAGATCGAGGGCTATCCACAGAGGGGTCAACCATCATTGGAGCATAAGCAGTTTTCGAGAGGTAAGGGGAACATTCCCCATTTCTATTTATATGGATATTATAAAGAAGAATGATTTGATTGTTTAATTGAAGCGAATAGGCTCCGTAGCTACTGAACTGATTTTGAACATTCTTTCACTGATATGTAGCTACATTATCCCTGAGTAACATATGCTACTTGTTATCCCGGTGATGTGTTCCCCGGGACCAGGAACGAGAAAACTATATAACGCGGGCGGAGCCGCGGCGATCAGCTATTTATTCAGACGAGTATTTTGATTCTTCTTGTTTATTTTATTCCGTACTTAACTCATAACTGCTTCGATGGCGTGGTCGGTAGTGCATCGGCTTTCGGGGTTCGATTCCCGGGTCCCACAAATGTTGGGGAGATTGGGGGGGTTTCGGGGGGAGGGGACTCTGTTTTTACAAAAAGATGCGCTTTAGAATTGATAACTCGCAAACGGATATTTAAAGCAAAAAAAAATATTTACAAACCTATTAGTGTTTTTAAAAGACCTATCTAATGATACCACGATGGGATAGATGCGTAAAAAAAAAATCATCACCACCTCATGTTGTAGGGATGGTACCGTAAAAAAAAAAATTTCAAAATTTTATTTTAGCATAGTTTCTAGCTCTAACCGTTTAGGACGAAAGACGAGGACGGACAGACGGACGGACGGACATGACGAAACTATAAGGGTTCCAAGATTTGAACTAAGGAACCCTAAAAATCACAGAAGACTATAGACTTTTACAATAAACACAATGCATAGTTATATTTATGAGTGTGTGTCTCAAATAGTATTGTTGTTTTTATTGATTTACTGTTGGTATATTTTTTATGAAAAAAATTGTCTCTTCATACTTCTCTGTCCGCGTAATTTTCCTAAAAGGGGTGGAGACCTAAAAAGTGTGGTACGGGAGAGATGAGCCACCGAAAACAAACATTATTAAAGTAGCCAGATGGCTCTGCGTTCGCGTTAGTTCGCTTCGTACAATATTTCACCACCAAACTCTGTACTTTACACACATAAGTCGGCAAAAATACTAGAACTTTTTAAAAACATCATATTTTATTTTTAATAGTGCCTAAAGTTTTTAAAGAGTTTAGTTTACAGAGTTTGATATTTGAATAACACAGCTTATAAACCAAACTTTAATTTAAACTCGAATTGGCGTCTGGATTGTTTATACTTTTTTAGAATTATTGTGATGCCATCTATCCCGGACAATTAGTAGAGATGGCCAAATAAGTTCTGTGTTTGATGACCTTATAGACAGAGGATGTGATTCGTCTGATGATGAAGATAGGAGCAGGAAATTGGACAGCGTGGGATTAATATACATACATACAAACATGTATATACTCGTATAACGATGTAGATGTATACTCAGTCTGGCCATAAATACAATTAAAAATAAACAAAATAATACATTTGAATTTGGAATCTGTCATTTTCATATGAATTTTTATTGTTTCATATGATTTTTTATTGCCAAAATAAGAGAACTCTTATTTTGGCGCCAATACATTGTACAATATTTTGCGATATTAAAATGGAGTGGTGAAAAAGAAAACCGAATCGCTGTGATTTACCCTACTTAAATAATCGCAAAAATTTAAAGTCATCACGAACGGGATTAAACCGGCTTACATACAAGGAGATTGCTATAGGTACCATAAATCCAGAGACGACTGGTCTTAATTCATCCGTCACTTTAATATAGGTACTCTACATACGTACCTATACCTACATATGAAATGCGTAGGTAACATTCATGAAAATTGGTATCACCAGTCAACGTGGTATTTGGAGAATCTTCCCTCCCAGTGAACAACTGCCTCTTTGGGGAGAGGCCTGTGCCCAGCAGGGGGCACAGGCAACGGCCATCGCAAGGCAACGCGTGTTAATTTTTTTTCAAAATTACAATATAGCTGCTACTTTTTATTAAATTATTCGACAATTTTGGACATAACCCATTATATGTGTGCCCGGTGACGGCAATAGGGACTAAAAATACTGGCAAATTGGGGGTGTGTAATGTACCTCTGCCTACCCCTTCAGGGATATAGGCGTGATATGTGTGTAAAATAAAATAAAATGCAAAGAGATTAAAGGATCGTTCCAAGTATTAACAATAAGAAGATAAATACATACTCGATTATACTTGCACAAAAAGAAGTCTCGACCATGACCTGCGACAACACTCACTGAATTAATGTGGTCAGAATTTAACGATAAGATAACTGCATACAATTCGGCAGTTTTTGAACGGTGTTGTTGGCTGTCATGTGACGTCACGCGATAATTTTTGAACTGTTCTGAACTGGAGGACAGAAAGTTTTTTGTATGGAGTGATGAGTGTATTTTGATTGTGTGTGGATTAACAATAAGTGTGTTATGCAGGTGTAGGAAGAGATGCATGGCACACACATTATGCCCGTAGTTTCCTTGAAACTAAATTTGCAATCAAATCATCAGGTGGCACTACTTAGTAGTATGTACTCGTACCTACCTATATTGTGCATTTTAAAGCACCCCATGCATTTAAATGCACAATATTATAGCAATATTGAAAGTAAAAGTCAACACATACATAAACCAACTGAAACAATAATCTTATTTATGTGTGTGTGAGCCTGACCTTTCCCAACGTAATGGCCGGCGACGCCCGAAACAGGGGTCGATGACACGAACGAGGCTGAATGTGCGATGCATTCGGCAGGACTCGGTTTAAAAAAAACATCACTTTCGCTGCTTCAGTGTCGGGATGTAATTTTGAATTTCGTTTTCCTTTGGTATTTTGAATTCTCGACAGTCGATTGTGGGATTGTTCTTTTTTTTAAATATTTTTAACGAACAAAGATATGTTTTTGGAATGAGATTCGGGGAAGATGTTAACCACCAGATTTGAATGAAAATGAGCAAATAGGACTAACAATTTCCCGGATTCTAACAAATAAGAATAGGGTGTGTTGCTGAACTGAAATAGGTAAGTAAGTATATAATTTAAGAATCTAAACTTATTGAATATGTAAAGAATTCCAAATGAAATTCGAATATTACCTATGTAGATAATATTCGATTTTCAGTTGGATTAATGTTAATTTTCAATCAATGTTAATATTTTGACATGTGTCAAGATTCAAGATACGAGTAGGTACATTCAGCCGCATTCGTGTCAGTGACGTCATAGTTTAGTTATTGTACACAAATTTAGTACATACGTGGTTTTGACATTTAGTAAATAAAAGATGCTGATTTGATTTGACAGTCGGATAACTAGAGGATTGGGAACGAAACCATAGACCCTATAGGGAACGAGAAAAGTTGTCTCGAAAATGTGAATCTAAAACACAGTGCGTTTTATATTATACATATATAAGTTAGATAGACATTCTGTGGAACTAGTCCGTGTCTTGCACGGTGCTTCGCGCCGCACCACGCCATAGGTTTTGGCCTATAACTGTTGAACCCTTAGGGCTAGGTCAAATTTTCGATTTTTTGGCTTGCCTCCAGATCGAGGGCTATCCATAGAGAGGTCAACCATCATTGGAGCATAAGCAGTTCTCGAGAGCTAAGGGGGGACAAAAATTACATTCACGATTTCTAGTGTATAGATTGAAAAATTGGTTTGAACTTACCTGCGTTTGATACAAATTCTAACCGACTTCCAAAAAAGCAGGAGGTTCTCAATTCAAATGTGTGTTTTTTTAATGTTTGTTACCTCATATCTTTAGACAGGGTGAACCAATGAAAGGTAATTTTTTTTTCTGTTTGGCAAGCGGTGTCAGACTTGGTATCCGACGACTCTGCCACTAACAAACGTGCAATGGTGAAGCGAAAGGTTAATTGAAAGCTATTTCTTCCCAATTGGTCCTATTTCAATATGGTCCCACTCCGATAATTTGGTCCCATTTCGGTGTAATTTGTAGTCTGTTTCGGGTCAATTTTTTAAATTGACACAAAAATAGACTTAATTTTTTTTTACAACACAACGTCACGTCTTTAACCCTGAAGGGGTAGACGGAGCCGTTCCTTACGCCCACATTTGTCGTTCCTCACGTAAAGCGACGGCAAAAACTCTTTTTTTAAAAGTTTTATTTAATAAGTTTTTATCGCAATTTGGGCATTTTTATGAAAATACAATAGTTATACCGAAAGCGGGGTCTGGTCTTTAAATTCGAACTTTTTTAGTTCTATTACATGCAGTAATCAAGATATAAGGAATAGAAATACAAATTCTATTGCCTCATTACCTACAAGAAATATTATGGGTCATAGTGGTGCACCTGCCCATCAAAGAACGAGATTCTGGCATACCTACATAAATGTGCCCGATTAGCCGCAATAAGTCAATACGAGTAGTAGGTAGAGGTAGGTTCCTATTTGATTTTGTAAAACCAGCGAAGACAATTTTGAGTAAGTATTTAAAAACGTCGAGTAATTTTCAAACTGTGTCAATAGATTCGTGCGATATTTGCATGTTTTAGGAGTTAGTAAACCTATTTTCTTCTTCTTGTAGTTGCACAAATCTATAACCTACTTTCTTAACGATGACTCAGTGTTATTTTACATGCCTATAAATATATTTGATTCGGAGTTAATAAGAAAACTGCTGGTATAATATAATTTATGATATTTATCAAAAAATATTGTTCAGTAAATGTTCTATATTTTGTCCATTTTCCTTGCCACGCTCGACATTGAAGTATATACTTACGTAATTAATAATAACACGACAATTATTGAACAATGAACAATGTGACTGAGACTTTCCTG
The DNA here is from genome assembly GCA_963556515.1 of Nudaria mundana. Classification (NCBI taxonomy): domain Eukaryota; kingdom Metazoa; phylum Arthropoda; class Insecta; order Lepidoptera; family Erebidae; genus Nudaria; species Nudaria mundana. Next base: position 9,752,721 of record OY748308.1, on the reverse strand, counting down.
GACAGTTTAGTTAAAAAAATGACGTAACCAAGGTCCATCGTGTTGGATGTAACTGATATAAAATTTATCTACATCAGTCGCACATTAAGAACACACCATCGGCCAGTTTATTGACGCCGCATCCGTCTGAACTTGGGAGTTTAAGCCTCTGTGAATGGCATCTAGCCTCAGTACAACTGCAGTTCTGTGCTTGTGTGCACCTACGCCGCGTTATTCTGACATACGATAGTCGATAAAAAAACTATCATATTCACCCACCATTAAAACTTCAAAGATGACAGTTCAAATTCAAATTCAGAATGTTCGGATTTAGAAATGCATGCACACTGTGCAGGAAAGAGACAAACATAACTTTGAGCGTCTGCTATTTCTTTGACGTCGGCCGGTGCATAGCGAAATAATAATGAAAAGTGGCATTCAGTAATTTCGTTGTGTTTACGCGCTGTGCTAGTTTATTTGGTTAATAGCTGCTTGTTTCTCTAATCAGTGGCTCCTCTCCGTGAACTGTGGCGCCCTCTTTGTGTCCCATAGTCCCACTGCATACGCATGCTTGTTATTCAAGGAGCTGTCAAAACAATAGTGACCTCGTGGACCAAGGGAATTTTAAATGGGTGAATTTACCTAGTAGGGGATATAGCGTGATGTGTGACAGTGCAACTAGTTTTTGGCGCGGAGAAACTGTGGCGGGCTCGTAAGCGGAAAATTGAGCTAGCGGTGTTTTTTCCAAACTTAACCTACGACAATCTTCAGTTGCGCGCGAGCTGTCCCCGCACGCGCCTCGCGTAAAGACTGATTCGAAAATCAAACCGATTGGACCCTGAGCAGATGCAAACCACGCCAAATTCTCTTGAACTCCCATGTGAGTGTTCAAAACGTTCCATTTTCGAATGCAGCGGAATAGTCGCGTTCGCGCGTTCGATGACCTCATAAAGTGAAACTATTTTTTTTCTTTCACTTTGCTCAAATTTGTGATGTAGTCCATAGTGCCTTAACTGTACAAAACTTAATATTATGTGATGACAAAGTGCAAACTTAGATAAAACTAGAATAAATAGTGTGATAGTGACTATTAGGTATTTACATGGGAATACAAATGAAAAGGAACTTTACAAGTGCATGGATAAATACTGCATGGACTTAAGGTAAGTTTTTTAAATACAAAAATCACTACTTCTACTTATAGTACTTAGGTAAGAGACGGTTGTAATGTATTAAAACAGTTCCATGAATGCCAATCTTAATCTATGAACTTGATTGGAGCGGAGTGAAGTTGCAGTTAGTGAATTGCAGCGCTAGTGTGCGACTGCAAATTCACCTATGTATACAACTACATTGAAGTTGTAGCGATAGAAAATGAGAAAGAAAAGCGCCGTTTTACCCGCGTTTTTAGGGTAGGTTGGGGTTGTTTTTGCGTTCGCTATTATTTTTAATATGATAATGAACTTCAAAATTGATATTTTTAGGTATCATTGTAAGTGGTTCTAAGGGCCGTTGGCTTCAGTAAGTTGACCTTCGTACAATCAGTAGCGTACGAACTAACCTAATAGTTCTGTCTAGGTTTGTATCCGATAACACTAGTAACTCAATTATACATATTACTATCTACATACATATTACTATAGTTACTTTATAAATAAGATTTAACCTACTAGCTGATAGTATTCCCCAACCCCAGCCCGTGTGGAATTTACGACGATTTTTCTGTTTTCCTGCCAATTTGATATCCTACCTAGCGGACGCCCGCGGCTTCGTTCATAGTTCAAGTTTTGTTACATTTTTCCGCTCCTATTCGTCATAGCGTGATGTTATGTAACCTAGCCTTCCGGTAGTTCAATAGTTACTGACATTAGTGCGTTCAATCAAACGAACTCTTAAGCTTTATAATACATATTATTGGTGATAGGTAGGTCTATAGATAGCCCCATTTATATCCCAAGCCCATCTAACTTTTTTTTAAGTCCGCGCAAGCGGCCGCTCTTACGTACATTGCCGGGCGTCTCTATGTACCAGAAGGTAGGTATTTCCAGTGGCACCCGGCCCAATCTGACCTGCTCTAAGTACATAGCAAAGCAGAAAGCAGACTACAGCTTGCTATCCTAAGTTGACGTGTGGCAAAAAATGGAACTAATTTAATAGTATCTATTTTTTTTCCGAAATTTAGATATTGACGAATTTCAATCTAATGCGATTGGATTGGATCCCTATTGGATTGCTAACTTACACTTGGCAACCTGTAAATTCCATTAGGATTGCTAACTTATACGTACTTACCTGTAAATTCCATCGACATATCCAACCAAAGATGTCGTAGAAAATTTCGGCCACGTGACAAGATTAATAGGTATTTTTTTTTTCTGCACTTTCATTGGTTGAATATAGTACACTGAAGTAGACAAACGGACTGATTGGTTAACGGTAACAGGGTCGTCCCCTATTTTGTGGAACCTCAATTTACAAAAAGGCTGTTTAAGTTTACTACTTAAAGGAATTCCTTCGAGGAATTATGATGTTATATTAGAATGTTTAAGGGTCCCAAGCCGCACCTGTAAATGGTGCACCTGCTAAACAACGGACGAGGTTCCGACATACCCACAGCAAACTGGCGAAAAGTGAACGAATATGCCTCTATATTTATATATTTCAAAGCAATGAGTTTGTTTTAACTATTTTTAAAAACACAGATAGGAATAATAAATCACAAAAACTGAAATGTCATCGGCAGTACTTGAACTCACGGCCAAGAAGCCAAGAATGGGTGTTTTCACATTGCACGATAACGACACACGGTATCGTGACGATCGTCATCACAATTTACATTCTTACTTTAAAGTTAGTGGTGCTACTTACAATATCGTGTGTCGTTATCGTGCAATGTGAAAACGCCCATTAGATGACGTCGGTATTGGTCATCGTAGCTCAGTGGTCAAAGCATTCCCCTTGTTAGCAAAAGGCCGAAAACTTCGAGTCATGCCGAAGACATTTCAGATTTTGTGATTTATAATTTACTAGCGGACTCTCGCATGACAAATTAAATACCTAATTACATAAAAATTAAAAAAAAAAAATAGTTTTAACTACGCATACATAAAGAATGAGCGGCTACGTACCCGTTCGACCTCCGAGATTCGACCCTCTCACAAAAGTATCCACTTGACCTCATTTTTAGGTCCCACTAGACCTCCTGCAAACTATAATAATTAAGGTGCCCACTGGACCTCTTTTTCAGTGCCCGTTGGACCTTCAAAATTAAATCTAATACAAAAGACTCCGTTGGACCTCTTTTGTAGTGCCGTGTAGGACCGTGGAAAGTTTTTTTTTACAGCGGGCCACCTGTGACCACCTGGGTGTTACGTGGGAATATAAAATTTCCACCGTCCACCTCAAATGTACCAGGAATACATAACAACACAAGAGCCTTCAAGATTTTAAATTCTTTCAGTGAAAACCGATTGAATGTTTGAACTGAATATTCTGAAAAATTACCAGGCGATCATAACAGAATAGGAGGTTCTGGTTGTGAAAATGGAAAAAATGTATTGTTTGATAACTGGTTATGAAACAATGAAAAAAAATCCATATTCATAGCCAGAACCTCCTATTCTGTTATGATCGCCTGGTACTTTTTCAGAATATGCCTCTTCTCTTATATCATTTTCTTTTTCATTTAAAACTTTAAGCAAACGCAGTAGTGATGCCGGAGATCGCTTTTTCATTTCTTTATTAAGTTGGGAGTGCCAACTTTCTACCACATTATTAGTCCTGTGGCGTAAATACGCGGGAAAGTATCTATACCAATATATACAGGAGGAAGTTTTGTAATAGATTAGAGTTATGACTACGAGGACAAGTGTATCCTCGTAGTCATACTGGTATGACAAACTAGTATCACCACGAGGAAACAGCGATTGCTACATGTGAAATTATAATTCATTATGGTTATGATTTAATTTCCTTATTTGTGCCTATAGGGCTCTTGGATATCGTGCCGAAGCTACGGCAGCGCCTCTGTCTGTTGGCGGCGGCAACTCGTGGTCGTTCTTCACACAACAGTAAATATATGATTCGTATACAAGTCGCTGCAAATTTCTGATTATTATGTTTTGTTTAACCCAATAAGGAATTATTTTCGTAATACTATGAGCCGAACTATAAGAGGAGAGAAGGCTACGATAAAAGACGTGTATACGCTACCTTTCAATGGATAAAGACCGGTTTATTGGTATAGGGCTACTGACCTGGAGAGCTATTTATGGCGAGAACTTACAGACGATGATAAAGTATATTCCTCCACCTGTCCTATAGGTTACAGAGAATGCATATCCACATATTTCTATATTATACTTACATCTACTACTGTCTGCGGACACCCGTGGCTTCGCCCGCTTCACAAATTTTACACAAAAACCTTCCATTTTATGTTTTATTAGTATAGTATTCTTATATCTGTGGTTTAAGTATTCGTTTGCGAAATATGTAGCTTTCTAAAATCTAAAAGGCTGACGTGAAGAACCTGAAAAAATTCATGACAGTCTATGTAATAAACTTAAAGGAAAACCACAACGGGTGGTATACCTGTTAGTTCAGGAGTTATAGAGGCTTTTATGGGTAACTACGGAACCTTATCTTATGCGTGGCTCGACACGCATTTGACCGGTTTTTATATTATTATTATATTTTTTTATTTAAACTTTTTTTTTTTTTATATTGGTTTCGTCAAATTGACGCCGCCCGCCTGGTGGTAAGTCGTGACGACGTCTAGCGATTGTGGGCCACTCTCACATCGCACAATACTATAGAGAGGGCCCTCAACTTGACGACCTACTGATGTGCCTCTTCACGCTCCGCTTAAAGAACCCAGGGTTATATATATTTCAGGCAACTGACTAGTTACAGATCTTATAAAACTAATCTACGGCCCATAGAATACCTTAAAACTAAGAAAACATATTATGAATATTAATTACTCAGGCATCAAGGCCCATAATTGACCGAGCGAGCGAAGCGTCTCAGTTTTAACTCGAGGACTGGCCGATTTGTTGGTATGTGTGTCAGTTCCGGTCTACAGGCCGCATTTTTCAGCCGATTTTCATGAAATTTGGCACAAGAGTTCTTTGTTGCAAGGCGCAACTTTTGTCGAAGGGATTTTTCGATTGGGGGGGAAACGGGGCAGAAATGAGGGGAAAATGCGAAAATAACGCGAGGTCAACTGTTCACAGGACCACTAGTAATAAATACCTAAACATAAAATATTTAATCATATAACTTAGATCTTAGTTGACACATTCCTGTGTGTCTGTTGATCGGCATTGTCTCGCAGCCTGCCCCGAAACCGCCGGAACACCACACCCTTCGGCCAGAGGTCTTCTTTGGTGAAGGTCTCCATTATATGTGGGATAAATTCACTCCTCTAAATATGTGGGATAAATTCATACTTACTCCGTCCGTGTAATTTTCTTAAAAAGGGGTATGTAAATATAAAGCCTATAAAGCTTTCACTTCACGCACAATATACAGATAACGGAGCAAATACACGTAGACACTTGTGTCGCAACTGTCTTGTGTCGTGCTTCTTCACTAAACTTTCAGACACTTCTGTCGACATCTACAGTGTCATCATATTGGTTTATCTATATGATTCAAAATTCGTAACGCTTCTGCTATCCGACACTACGCTACCATGGCGACACTTGTCCCGATAATATACGTGCACACACGCCGACACTAGTGTCGACACTTATTCTGTGCTATATAGTTGCGATATAAGTGTCATCGTGTATTATCACCAAAAAGAATCTCTGGATCTTTTGAACCAATTATGATTTTTTTTTAGCTATTGTGTTATCCCTGAGCGGTTTTTTTTTCTTTAAATTCCGCGAATCGCGGCCGCTCCCATGTCCATTGCTGCGGGCGTCTCTGGTGACATTAGAAGGTATTTCCAGTGGCGATCCCTGAGTGCTACGGTAACTGTTTGAGCGTTTAGGAGAAACATACACACATACCTATTATACGTTTAGGAGAAACATACAACAGCACGTATTAGTATTAGTAGACATGAACCCAATAGTTGAGCGGAGTTTACGAAGCTCTTTCTTAGACGACTCGTGTATTTCGTTCGTCATTGAACTCCTCCTAAACGACTGGACTGATCTTTTTGAAATTTGGCACGGTCATAGTGACCATCACCGTGAGTGATAATGATGGATGATATCTGAATTCATAAAGATCGGTCCACTCGTTTAGGAGTTCGACCCGGATCGACAAACTCAGCTCAATTATTGCAACAGCAGAATGCATTGCATACCTAGTTTATTCAGTAGGTAACAATATGTTTCAAACCTGAATCAACTAGGGGAATTCCATCTGATTCATCTTATCATCATATCATACCATAGAGCTACACTGTCGTCGTATACTATGACATAAGGAAACCATGAATAGAAACTTCGGTAATTATCGCTATGACTAGCTATTTATTTGCTTTTCAGTGAATTCCAATTTTTGTTTATTATATGCGTTGTTATTTTGACTTCATGTTGTGTGGTTAACCACCATTAATAGTAGGTACGTAAGATTTAGTAGGCATATGCTGAACATTCAATTTCTATAAGCCATCTAATACCCCATTAAAAACCAGCCAGTGTGAGTCGGCCTCTTGCACCAAGGGTTTCATGCCATTATCATATATAAAAACGGCAAAAAGTTTTGTTGAAGTTTAAATTTTTATTTATTTCTGTTTTTCGGTATTTGTTGTTATAGCGGCAATAGAAATACATCATCTGTGAAAATTTTAACTGTCCAACTATTTCACGGTTCATGAGATGCATCGTGCAACCGAACATTTCCACCATAAACTTAATTTCAGCAAAATTGTAAATCACGCATTTTATTCATTGTTAAGTTCAGTTCCCTATCACGTCGCGCCATTGCACAACATAATTAGTTTAAACTCAATATATTAATTTACAAAGTTAATAGTTTTCTTCTATCATCCAATTCACCCCTATCAATCATGACATAGTGATGGGGATAACCCCAACATAATTTGGTCCTTCGAGCCGGATCAGTACGGACGGTCGGATAGCGCAGCCTTATATAGTGTTCCGTTTTACCCTTTGGGTACGGAACCCTAAAAAGAGGTAAAGTTTGTGTGTTTGTGACAGAACAAAGAGTCAGGAATGACTCTATCTACTAATACCTACTATATGACAATTGTTTGGCGAATATGTACATATGGCAATGGACATACGAGTGGCGGAATTTAAAAAAAAGACAAGTACAAAAGTAAGTCACATCATTTGTGAGTGCCATAGGTTACATCACGCTATAAAATCAATTAAAAAGGTTGGAAAACGAGGAAAAAAGGACGGAATTGTGCCTCCTTAAAAGTTCTATAAAAAGTCTCAAGTCAAAGTACATGAGTGGAACAACCAATACTTCATTCTACAACGAAATTCCAAACGTTAAAAAATTTAAAATTGGAACTAGCCGGACTAAAAAGCTTCACAAACCAAATCACTTATTGTCACGTCAATATCGATCGTTGACCAATAATGTCCAAACGCGATGTTAATATTTGAGGCGGACAATTCGGTACAATCGATACCAACATGCATGTGGTCGCCCGGTCGGTCACTGACCAATTGAGCCAAGATTTATTAGACATAGAGAACTAGCATAGATACTACTATTGACTTTCTATACAGATATAGGTACAGTCGCGAACACTAGGTACCCAGGAAAAAGTTCAGTAATATGTCTTCACAAAAGCAGTTCAAACATCTGATTGTTCATATTACTTATGTATAATATTAAAGTCACAACTTTCCAAAACAAAAATATGTGACGATATTAAGTCTCAAAATAATACCTCAAACATATGTTTAATAATTCTACGTTTCTGTTCGTATTGGCATTGTACCGACGATTCTATCTGTATTCTGTAATCACACCTGTTTCGACTGAATACAGAAGCCCACTTTTCGCCAGTAACATTGTTGACCTCACGTAATAGGAAGTTAGAGCTCAGTTAATTAGGTCAAGCACAGCCGTGTCGACTAAAGACGATCGACATGTTCAACCAATGATATTAACGAAAACCTCGGTCATGTGACCAAGAAAACCCATTTTTGTCTTATCGTGGAACGTGCTTCAATAGCGCGAGCTACAAATTATAATATGACGTAAAGATTGAATCATTGCATGGTCATCGTAGGTCAGCATTCCCCTTCTTATGGAAAGGCAGTGGGTTCAAGTCCAGCCGATGACATTATCTAAATATTTAACAATATTAGAAGCAAACTTATTGGTGTCAAATACATAAATAGAGTACTTCAATTTGATGCGTGTTTTCTAAATAATCAATTACTTATTTAGAAAAAAATAAAAAAAAAATATTACTTTTTCTGGGTTTATGAGAATCATAACCATTGTCTTTGTTTGTTTTATTTAACCCTCAATTAGAGTACATAGTATTTTTTTGAAAATTAATTCAGTTAGTCTAAACATCGATACTTGCTGATAACAAGGTTCAATGGTCAAATATTGATACAAATGTTTATCATTTCAATATTAATTAATTTTCGAAGCATAACGAGATGGAATTTCTAGCATTATAATATTTTATATTTGCATGAGCATGTTTCTGGCGCCTCCTAAAATGCCATAATTGTAGCATATTTTGTAATTAAGTGACTACAATTTTTTTTTTATTCAATTGTTATTGATTTTGACACGAGACCAATGTCATTCGTCCACATTTAGTCTTAAGAAAATGGGTAAATTACCTATCAATTATAGAAAAAGAGTGACCGTGAGTTTTATTGCCAGGTTCTTTCTCTCGGTTCTACTTATTGCTTTGCGAATCTGGCAGTACATGTAAATATAGAAGCAATAATCATTTTTATTTTAAGTACCTACTTACTGACGGTTGTAAGAGCCATTTAATGACCTATACATATAAATCATTTCATTTGAAAGAGGGAGAGGGCTAGTTGACTACTAAGTCCATCTCTTAGCGACACTTAAAATAGAATAGAATGGAATTTTATTTCATTAATCATCATTGATCATTCACCGAGCCTTTTCCCAACTCAGTTGGGGTCGGCTTTCCAGTCTAACTGCGATTCGGCTGAACTTCAATATTTTCCGTGAAGCGACTGCCATCTGACCTCCACAACCCATGGGCGATATCGAAGTTCTGTTGTTAGACCGCGAGGATTTTTGATTTAGGGCTCCAACTACCCCTAACGACTGCCATAGATGTTAGTATGACAACCGGGACCGACGGCTTAACGTGCTCTCCGAGGCACGGAGGGGTTTCAATGTTTTAAGAAATGGTCACCCATGACCTGCCATGGCCACCATGGCCTGAGTCGATGTTGCTTAGCCTTTGCAATGTGTTAACATTGTCGGTTACCACTAGACCACGAGCCCACGAATTTTATTTCATTAATCATAGTACATTAATAGTTACAGAGGTTCTTACAGATTTTAAATATTCGTAAATACATACTTATATTGTATAATTTATGCTTTCGATTGTCGGCACTTGGTGGAACTTATAGTAGGTTATAATAATGAAAAAAAAACTCACTTGTACGCTATTCCACAATTTTTTTTAAACCTGATAGTTTTCGCCTTATGGCATCATCAGCGGTATTTACTTATACCCAATCGGATCTCGCCCGGAATGCGTGTCGATGATGCCAACGTCATCTACACCATATTTTCATCACCTATACTTAATATTATTGACTGTCATTCAATACCAATCTTGCGTTCTAAGTTTAAAATGTTTTTGTTTTCAAGTAACGACGCTTTTCGACCAACTTAGGGCAAAACCCGGATAGATGCCCCAGATAATAAAAAAAAATTATTTAAGAAAATAACTTACTCATATTGCATCGTAAATAAATACATTGTATTCTGTGCATAATTTTTTAGTTAATAATTTTCACTCTCTAATATGTAAATTTCCGTTAGTTAGTTTTCTCTTTCCCAATAAACACGTTACTACAATAAAAGTATCCCTGTGTTACTTCTTAATAATAGTATTTTTTTATATATAGTGAAAGTTTCTTGGTACGTTTTATTGCTCTCACATGCTTTACATACTTAATGCTGAACGGATTTAGTGAAATTTGTGATTATGATAGATGCTGTCATAGAAATAGTTCATCGCAGGAAGAAACTCTAATTAACACGCGATACCAAAATAGCTAACCTATCTATAAAGTTAAATACATATTTTAGCTAGGATAATATTAACTAGGTTTAGTAAAAACATATTTTACGATCACTTACACATTATTCTCAATTTTAATAACATAGGTACTTAAGTAATAACTTATCTCAACATTTATTATTTGTAAGACAAGAAAATTAAATTAAACTTTCGAAAGATTCTAGAAACTTCATCAAACAAAATGGCGGGCTAGCTACTTTTTTTTCCCCCGCGCTAACGGCCAGCGTGTGTTTAGAACCAGTTTCTTGCGTTTCATACACTTAACCTTGTCATTAGGCTCGCCAAGTCATTTTTGAATTTAGAACTGAATAGTTACGTTTCATTGCGTCGTACCCACGAAGTCTACCTTAAATCATCCTAACATAGAGTTGATATTATCTTTTATAAGTTTAGCACGTTTGACGTTTGGTTGTGAGCGATGTTAGATTTTCGTCACACGGCACATCGTTCCCCTCCCAGTAAATGCGGTGGCAACGCACGGTAAATTGCTCTACAATTCTACATGATGGCGATTTTTTTCCAGTTTGGTCTAGCGGCCCATTAGAAATTGCACGGGTTATTTAGCAGCGTTTTTTTTTCAATTGCACACAGTTATTATATCTATTACTTGGGAATACGAGTAGTAGCAAAAAAACTACTACTATACATACATATATTACATCACACATCTTTTTCCGTTGGAAGATTTTCAATTCTTTCGCTTCTTCAACTTTCACAAGTATTTTCATGAATGCTCACTAGTTATGTTGACCTGTCCTTTTGACAAAACATCTCCGGTCTGATCATAGTATACAGGCTGAATTTTTCAAGTGGGCTTGGATGGCCAAATCCGGAACTATAAGGAATAGCGAAAAATGCTCAAAGGAGTCACGAGCCCGATTTTGATGAAACTTAAAACCTCATCATTAGATTTTTAAAAACCTATAATCCTAGCTGGGAATCGAACCCATTGATTTAGAAAAAAATCACACCTTTTATTATTACACCATACGATAGTGTTGCTGTTAAGGATCAAATTCTGGGAAGTAATGATATACGGCAAATTTAAGAAAAACTTAGAATTTTAATAAAATTCATATTTCTTGTCTGTCTCTTCTCACACTGGGCAGAGGCGCGCGCGCTACCACCGCCTCCACCCAGTGTGATAAGAGGCAAACATGTACTGGCAGCTTGTTTCTTATAGTGTATTAAACGCGAGATTACGGTAATACTTACTAATTCCATACGCGAGATACAACATTATGTTCTTCTTTCAAATTTTACTTGCCCACGAGCATCATTTAGAAGACGAAATAGTCAGTTCTGTGATTACGAACAAAATTGACTCAAAATTTACATAAAATATGAATTTTATGAAAATTCTAAGTTTTCCTTAAAGCCGTATATCATTACTTTTCAGAATTTGATCCTTAACAGCAACACTATCGTATGATGTAATAATAAAGGTTGTAATTTTTTTTTTTTCAACGAATTGTTTCGATTCCCAGCTAGGATTATAGGTTTTTAAAAAATCTAATGATGAGGTTTTAAGTTCATCAAAATCGGGCTCGTGACTCCTTTGAGCATTTTTCTTTATTCCTTATAGTTCCGGATTTGGCCATCCAAGCCCACTTGAAAAATTCACTCTAGTCTAGTCTAGGTCAATCCTTACCAGCCTGTCCATTGCCTGTTTTTATTTACAGAATTAAAAATGTTGTTTAAATTAGTTCGACATTAGGTATTGAACCAAATTAGAACTCTTCTTTTTGAAAAAGCATATTTTTGAAATAGTTTCGAGTACCTACTCTTGCTTTATTATTACTAGTATTTATTATATTTATTATTAGCAATTTACCTACTTACCCCTTGCTACCTTATCTAAAATAATATGGCCTTTGAAATGAAAAAAAAATAAGATTACCTACGCAGAAGAATCGAGGACATAATAATGATGTCACTATGTTAATAAGGTGCTCACATACATAAGTGTTTTAAAACTAACAGCATCGATTACTAGATAATTAATATCCTTAACCTCTCAACCCACGCGCAAAAAAAAAAAAAAAGTCTTGGGAGCACGGGCGGGTGATGACATCGTGACGTTGTCTTACCATCTCGTAGAAAAAAAGGAATATCTCTACAACCAAACCATATTTTACGATTCTGTAAACGGCAATAGTTTTATTGATATATATTTGATGATCAAGCATCAAAAAATGAATAATAATGCAAACAAATTATTTATTATAAATTGTCCAAAATTTGGAAACTACGTTGTTAGCTAAATTTCAAGAATTCAAATGAATTTCAAGAAATTCAACTGAATTTCAAGAAAATTCAAATGAATTTCAAAGAACAAGGACTTATGCTATCTAATAACGTAAATATTTTGATAAAAGACCTCAAGGTGTTTATAATAACACCACATAAAACTCAACCCGCCGAAACGTAAAATCAACGGGCCAATTTATAACGGTTTTCCACCAAATTTTTTCTAGCTATTATTACACTGAAATATATAATTACGTACATTATCGTTCTCAAAACGATTTACAGAGATAATAAACTATTGAGCACACTGTCACACAGTTCATGATACAAGGTGTCTTTATCTAATTCAATAGCACCCTTCTCAGATACCAACCAACTGAACCTGACCTCCCTACGATTTATTATTGTTATGATCTATTACATCAGATTGTTCTAATGGCTGCATGCGCGGGAGATCATTTTAAATTAGACGCCGATGTTGGCCGACTAACAGCGACCGCTGCCGAAAGCATCTAAACATGGCGTCGTCACGGTTTTGAGGTTAAGGTTTGACATTTCCAACCGTTCTAAACAAAATGCATTCGCGAATTAGCAATTTGTGCTTTAGTTTTAAGTTTTAGGGTTAGTTTTAGTTTGATTATTTCGTAATTATGAATGGATACGGTTGTAAATTGTGCAGAACCGTTGTCACTTCTTACATTAGTCGGTCGTAATATTATTAAGGTCTTGATCTTTACATTGAATTCGTTGCTACTGCGGTATTTAGCTGTTTTGCACGTACGTTTTCTCACGGATCCATTCGCTCATTATAGTCGGTTAATAATTGACTGTAGTTTACTTAGTCGGCTATTAAAACCTCTTTTAATGTTAGTCGTTTCTTTTGTTTTGTTGTAACTGTTTTAATCAGATGTAACAAGTATGAATTGTGATTTTTTTAAGCACGAAACAAAGCTTTTAACTCTTAGAAAGTTTGAAGCCGTTTTTTAGAAAAAAATTAAGTCCTGTTTTAGGCAGTTTTTAATTTCTTAATCAGACCCTGGAAAAGTTACTATCTGAATGCGCTTCACCGTCTGCTGTCCCACTATTTAAATACACGTTCGTGTTCGGTTTTCCGAAAACCACTTTTACGACTCAGAAGACCTCAGGGAGCATCACGGAAATCTCAAAATATAAAAACTTTTTTTTTAGGGTTCCGTAGTAAAAGTCTTATAGATACCGGTTCATCATCCGTCCGTCCGTGTATCCTGTCTTCCGTGGTGGTAGAAAGATGAAATTTTGTACGGATATGTATATTTAGTATTCTGACAAAGTGCTAAAATAAAATTAACGATTACGCTAATTAAAAAGGGTTTTTTTCTGGGTTACTTCCCCTACAAGTAAAGGAGTGGTAATCATTTTTTCTCGCCTCAACCCCATCGTGTGGGGTATAAACTATTAGAAAGGTCTTTGTAAAACATTGGGAGGTTGCTAAGACTTTGTTTTGATTCAGGTGTCCGTTTGAGATATTCAACTTTAAAGCGCATTTTTTTGCTAAAACAGAGCGTCTACATCGCGTTTAGAAGTTATAGAGCATATAATGGGTAACTACTAAACCCTATATTATGCGTGGCCCGACACGTACTTGGCCGATTTTTTTTTTCACAATCACGCTAAAACAACCAATGCCTAGATGTAGTGTCGATTAACGGTCTCTTGCCACAGCGTCTATGTGCTTACTTTGGGGTACCTACTTAATAGGGCATTGAATGTTCCCCATGGACTCACTGTGATTAAGGTTAAAATTATAGGTACTTACTACTTACTATTATTTATAGGTATCTTGTTATAAGAATTTTTAGTTTTATGGCTTAGTTACAAGACCTTAAAGCCACCTAAAAATATATTTTGTATTTCAAATTAGATCGGTTGCAAACATGGGTTGTTCGAAAATCGATTAGTCACGTTGTGCGAACAGTTAATCGATACGTATTATAAAACAATGCACTCTTATCACTGCCCGGTTATAGTGGCAATATGACGCTGTGCCACTAAAGTGTTGCTTTCAAGTTTGGAAACATTGAATAATTTGTAGAATGTCTGTACATTCAAAAAATAAAATTACTCTGATTGACTGAGAGAGCGAAGCGACTGAAGTCTCCGTTTCAACTTGCAGACTGGGGAGAATTTCTTTTGTCTGTACCTACCTCTACATCTCTACATTTACGGGTTCTGTCAGATCATGTTTGCGGCCGTATTTATCCACCGATTTTCATGAAACTTTACATACACACTCCTTGCTTACAATGAATAACAATGAATGATATTTTTTGGATTGGATGAAAAATGAAAGAGTAATAAAGAAAATTTAAAAATAAATTTTCTAAACAAAGCTCCCGAAGTCTACGGTTCACAGAACCACTAGTTATAGGTAAGTACATATATTCTTTCTTAATTGTAGTGACAACTGTTTGTAATGTTGTACGGAAATTAAACGAATTTCTAACTCTGCCATGCATCTAATATCTACATAAAACACTATGTCATGAAAGTTATGTAAAAGTTCCGTCAAACTTGCAAGTTTGCTATTCATGCCACAATCAGGTGCTCACTATTGAAACACATGTAAACATTTTCTCTTTCATAAGAAAATTGGCGTCATTTTATTGACCCAACATTTGTGTTCTCAATTTAAAATCCGTTCGGGGAACACGAAAAGATAACAAAAATTTCCGCGCCAATTCCGCGGAAGGACACGCGACACGATGTTTGAATTCAGAACTGTTTCGTCGAAGAACCATGTTCAACTTTACTGTTTACAAAGTGATATTTCATGCTAATTTGATACCTAACCAAAGTTCCTAAGGACTACTAATTTGTGTGTAAATGTTGATAATAAGATTGTCATCGTCTGTTTACCAACTGTAACAAGATGTGATCGAATACGACTTAATAGTTTCCTTTGTAATGGCACGTAAAGTTATGTAACTTTCGATGTACATTTTTATACTTTTTTCGTACATTATTTTTCTCACCGAGACCGAGACTTTTATTGCCAGGTTCTTTCTCTCGGTTCTACTTATTGCTTTGCGTCTGGCAGTACATGTAAATATAGAAGCAATGACATTTTTTTTATTTTAAGTACCCACTGGCGTTTGTAAGAGCCATTTAGTGACCTATACAAATAAATAAATCATTTCATTTCATTTCATTTCTCATATTCAGCTCCATTTCCGTTTCATCTCAAAAATACACTACGTGTCACTTGTCAGTGAACTCTTTAGCTCTGACCATCATACATAATGTCCGATTTGAATGATGTAGGAACTTCCTCTATAATAATTTAGGTTTATCTTCATTTAGACAACAGGAAAAAAGGTTACTTACGAACTTCTAAAATAGGAATAGAATAAAACAATATTCGATTGTTCATGATTTGTTCATTGTATGGTTGGATATTCCTACTTATAATTAAAATTCAGAATTGGGAAAAATGTATTTTAAACTTCCTTACATCAAACACAAAGGGAAGATAAGCGGTGAATTCCATGAGGAACCTAACGGACTATACTTAAAAATACTTTAAACTTATATGAAAAAATGTATCCTTACACCAGGCAAGTACCTACCTATCCTCCGAAGCATTTTTTCGACTCCGAAGCAACTTTGCGACTATCCGCTAAAGTATGAAACGATTCCATTTTTAAAAGGTCTCGTAAAACAGGAATAAGTCAAAACGAATATTAATTATGGTTACAAATTTGGGCCACTATGTAAGATCAAACATATTGTGTTGTGATATTATTCACATTTAATTATTCTTATTAATTTTTATTAACAGAGCTTTATTGTAGAGTTAGGCAACTATCCGACTATTACCCCAACAATAATATGCATATGTTTATTCAATAGCGTTTAAGTGTAATTTTATGTAGGTATTTATTTATTTAAATATTTATTTATTATTTATGTACAACACACATAGAAAAAAGAACACAAAAACAGTAGTACAAACAAACAGTGAGCATAGTACAAGGGCACTACTTATTCCTAGAGGAATCTCTTACAGCAGGCCTGAACGGAGATGTAGGGGTGAGAGGGTGACGAGGTTCTATATTGTGCCCGGTGACGGCAATAGGCTTGCCCCCTATTACGTGGGACTAAAACTACTGGCAAATTGTGGGTGTGTAATGCACCTCTGCCTACCCCTTCAGAGGTATAGGCGTGATGTGTGTGTGTGTGTGTGTGTGTGTGTGTGTGTGTGTTTATTTTGACTGCCTCGGTGGCGCAGTGGTATGAGTATACGACTGCCGGCCCTGAGGTCCCAGGTTCGATTCCGGGTCGAATCAAATTATTTGTGTGATCCACAAATGTTTGTTTCGGAGTATGGGTGTTATCTATGTATAATATGTATGTATTTAGAAATATATAAGTATGTTATCAGTTGTCTAGATCCCATAGCACAAGCTTATAGCTTAGTTTGGGCTAGATGACGTTGTGTGAGAATGTCCAACAATATTTATTATTATTATTATTTATTTATATATTTTTCTTTAATTGCTATACTCTTTCCAAACCTGTAATCTTCCTCTCAGAACTCTTGTATCTTTTCTTTAATCCTACGCCAATAGCTATCCACTTTTTCATTTTACTTCTATCTATCTACTATTATGTCCATCTTAAGGTTGCTTGTAAAAGATCACCCTTGGTGATAAGGTCACCATTACATTAAAGGTCGTCATTACACATACTTAGTAATGATAAACTAGTTTCTGTATTTTTTTGTATTTGTATTGTGTGACATTTGGTTGAAAATTGCAAAAAATCTGTCAATCCGAGCGTTAATCCAGATTACATCCTAACTAAATTTAATTTATTTGGCATAAGGAATGTCAAGTTATACAAACAATAATAAATAAATAAATTCGTCAGATATAAATCACTCACACTCGTCCCCGTAGCATCATTCCCGGTACAAAAGTGCCCTTGATGCTAGCAGCGTTCCCCGCTGGATGGCAATGGACAACCTTTGCACCAGGAATGATCCTGAGCAATAGTCACCGGTCCTATCTAAAGTACATGGATATAAATAAATAATAAATATTTTTGGACATTCTCACACAACATCATCTGGCCCAAATTAACTTGTGCTATGGGGTCTAGACGACTGATGATATCATACATAGAAGACACCCAAACTCCGAAACAAACAAGGCAGTCACCATTGATAGGGCATTCTCACCAGAATGAGGTCCACTTGATGACAGATAAATAAGCTCGCCCCATATTAAGAACGCTTCTGCCTTCCCCTTGGAGGTTAAGACGTGAGTTTATATTATTTCAGTTACTAAAAAGTAAAACACGAACGTATCCTGTATCATAAAATACAGACAAAAACCAGAATTGTTATAATAAAATTTATAAAGTGTTACTCGCTTAGCTGGTATAGGAAATTAAAGTTCCGACTGGTGGCGCTGCCTGTGTTGCAAGCCGCAAATATGTTTATTTAATTTAAATGAAACCTCTTTTGTTTGCAACTGTACCTGTTGATGGTGTTGTAGGTGATTCATTGTTAAATTTTCCGTTGAAACATTTGTTTTTTCTTTTATTTAATTAAATATTATTTTTATGGAATTTTACAACATGTTAAGAATCTAACAAGGGTTTAAATTACGTATACCTATTTAAGTTACCGAAAATCCGTTATTCGATTACGTGGGACCAATCAAGATAAGTAGGTACTTACTGGCGAAATTATTTAATAAGTACCCACACACACATGCAGGCGTGATATGCCTATATCTCGAAGGGCTAGGCAGAGGTGCATTACACACCCACAATTTGCCAGTAGTTATAGTCCCACGTAATAGGGGCAAGCCTATTGCCGTCACCGGGCACACAATAATGTCCAAAATTGCCGAATGAATTTATTAAAAAGTAGCAGCTGTATTGTAGTTTAGAAAAAAAAATTAAACCCGTTGCGTTGCGATGAAATTT
Organism: Nudaria mundana; assembly: GCA_963556515.1. Lineage (NCBI taxonomy): Eukaryota > Metazoa > Arthropoda > Insecta > Lepidoptera > Erebidae > Nudaria > Nudaria mundana. Next base: position 9,734,255 of record OY748308.1, on the reverse strand, counting down.
AATTAGTTATCTATTTATGTTGTTACTAGGTGAAGATTATGACCCACGAGAACACATTGCCGTGATAAAAGTAGTCTCTGTGCTATTCTGATGTACCTATGATCTGTATGTATTAAGGTAAAGTTTCGTGAAAATACCTTCAGTAACAAACAACTTTTCTAGATACTTGACATCAACGCGCCGAATATAATATTTATAGTTAAAAATAAATAAAACTGATTAAATTTTGATTTATAAAATCATTACCATTCGTCAGCAGTCTCTACTCACTAAGAAATTATAATTAATTTTTAACCCTATCCAGTTTTCAAATTCCGTAATTCGAACAAAAAATTAGTTTCAAATCAACTTATTTCAGTTTCAGAACGTTATCGTTGTCAACTTAAAGAGAGAACAACATCAGTTCTGAATTCAAATTTGTTGTTCCAAGTGTAATCTGTTCAGTCGAATGGTCATATTCAACAATACGAACCGCCGAAGTACTGGTGGCATATAAAACTCACTTTGGTAAAGCTGCATTTTGCTGTCGGTACCATTTCACAGACAACACGAATCGTGCCGGAAGTAGAGTACTGTTTTACACATAAGTGATTTAAAAAAAATATTACATGCCTATTTTACTTTTATTTATGTACATGTATGTATAGAGAAACACAACACAAAAGAGGAGTACAAGAGACAGTGAGCATAGTATGAGGGCACTTCTCATTTCTAAAGGAATATCTTCCATCAGACCAGAGAGGAGATGTAAAGGTGACAAGGCGACGTGTGTGCAGTGCAAATAAATAAACCTACATAAACTAAATGCCGATTTTACTTGCTAACAATGTAGCTTAATGGTGAAAGAATTTTGTGAAATAGGTCCAGCGGTTTTAGTTTTAGTGCAAACAATCAAAATGTTTCCTCCAAGCATCCAAACTTATACATTTTATCGTAAGTAGTTGTTTCGACAAAGAAACTACTTTATTACAAGTATATGTATTCTATATTTAAATAAAGTTAGCACTTTTCATACAATTTGGTGGAAACACTTTTGTGCATGAATGTACTCAGTTACAGTCTCGGCGTTGGCGTCGTCAGCAAATCTGTCGAGATTGTACAGACGCCTAAACTGCGCCAATACACAACACCTGTTGAAATAAGCGCTTTGCCACAAATGCTGGATGGATTTTACTTGTTAGACATTTGTACTAGCCTACTACTGTACTTTATAATTGACCGAGCGAGCGAAGCGTCTCAGTTTCAACTCGAGGACTGGCTGATTTGGCGTTGTTTGTCTGTATGTATGTGTGTCAGTACCGGTCTACAGGCCGCATTTTTCAGCCGATTTTCATGAAATTTGGCACAAGTGTTATTTGTTGCAAGGCGCAACTTTTGTCGAAAGGATTTTTCGATTGGGGGGAAAATGGGGGAAAAGTGGGGAAGTATAAAAATTCTTGCTATTTCATTCCGTCTCTTTTTTGTTCCATTTTTTTTCTATTTCTTCTTTCTTTGGTGCGCATGGAAAGTCAGCCACCAGACCACGTCACAAAAGGATGTCAGGGACCCGAAAATAACGCGAGGTCTACTGTTCGCAGAACTACTAGTGTACTTGTTTTATGATCGAGTTACAGGCAAGGAATCGACATCTTTACGAGACGACGTACAAGAGACGAGACTTTGGCAAACATACAGTTAACCAAAGTGGACCATCGACCTCCAAGATCGGGGCCTAAGGATGACGGACTAGTAACCCACCGTCCTTATAGAAGCAGGCTAGAAGGACTGCGTGCTGTGAGGTCTTACCCCACACACGTCGGGATAAAACCAGACCCCAAACATGCGGGGTAAAACCCGACCACCACGCAGCGGCCACACGGGTGGCCAAGGTCCGCCGGGCGCCACTGGAAATTCTTTTAGTGCTTACCAGATGAGCTCGGCAATGGACGTAGGTGTGGATTTAAAAATAAAACAAAACCTGAAACGGCAAAAAGCTGGACCCTTACAATGTGGGACCAACAAAGTGACATACGAAATTTTGGCGTTATAAACGAATAAACGCCTCTCCTTCGGGGATAAATTTGAGTTGGTGTGTGAGTGTACCTACACGTTAAAACATTTTTATGAAGAAACAAAAATTGCTGGATCGATGTCAAAAACTCTTTCACCATTAGAATGCTACTGTATTCCTGTAATATGGAGTATATTTATTACTAGCAAAAAACCTACCACACGTTCGAAGCATTGACAAACAACACTAGTATCTTCTTAACACAGTATAAAACAATTCGCCCGCTGTATGTCTATCTGTCCTTAACGTATCCTTAGATCTTTAAAACATTACGGATATTAAAAACGGATTTTAATGTTGTACTTTTAAACCACGTGGAAGTACATTTTTTTACAATAAAAATTACAATAAAATTATTATTAAAAATATTTACATTACAAAATATCATTTAAAAAGTCCTCCGCGTCATTGCCGACTGGGAAGGTTCCTAGAATGCTGGACGTGTGGCCACGATTGATGGCGATACTTATTCTTTGAGCCAGAAAATAGCTAGTCTTCTGGTCCTGAGAAGCATCGATTAAGCGTTAAGCAATGTCTCTATAAAGGCGGCGAGCACTCGGACCCCATGACCCCAGTGTCTCAACCCCAAACGGCACAAATATGTAATCATCTGCTAGGTCAGCATATTTAACTTTTAAATGGATAGAGTGGTTCTCGAGAAAGGTTTTAGTATATAATTTGTCAAACGGGCGAAGCCGCAGGCGTCCGCTAGTATTGTTGTATAAGACAGTTTATAAATATTTAATGACCCTGTCTCATGTTAAGACATTAAACTGCACAATTATTTGCATGCATACACAAAACCTAAGGGCTCGCGTACAGTACCAATTTTGTAAAGAACTCGTACAGTGACTTAAAATTTTCAGGATAATTGTAGATAGTGCAATTTTACGGTCGGCATGGGGAGTTAAACACTGCACTTGCCAAAATGGTCGTACACTGAAAATAGCGGGTTTTGCTCAACAATCGTTGTATCCAGTATCACGATGTACATTTGTGTGCGTCTGTGAACGAGTTCTGTTCATTTATTTATTTTGAGAAACTTAAGAAAAATATCGTTTAGAAACATGTTAAACGAAATCAAAGAGAATTCTCTATCTTTTTTTTTTAATAAATATTTCTGGACAGTCTCACTCAACGTCATCTAGCCCAAACTAAATTATAAGCTTGTGCTATGGGATCCAGACACCTAATTAACATACATTTATTATTTGATTCGACCTGGAAATCGAACCGGAGACTCCGGAGTCGAAACCCGATGCACTACCGACCACGTCACCGAAGTAGTCAAAAGTCTCTTTCTCAAAAAACCTGCAGTCGAGCTACGTATCCATACACTGTCGTTAATTATGATGTATCTTCTTTGGATGTAGCCTGACGACTGCCTACGTAGAGGGCACCCTAGTTTCTTGGTAGTCATGGCGATGCTCCTAGTTGAAATCTTACCTAACCTATTTCTCGTCAGTGTTACGCACACGAATGTTCTATGCAACTCTTTGTAAGTGTTCCTGCATTCTTTTGCTCAATGTCTCAAACCCGTTTTCTTAAATTAAATAATGAAGTTTTTTTTTAATCCGTGGTCTTAGGCCGGGGCTCCACCTACGCCCGTTGCCGAGCGCCTCTGGCAAGCACTAACAGAATTTTCCAGTGAAAACAATGAGTTTCTGAATATGAATTTCTTCGAATAAACAAGTGTAATAAATACCAAGGTTATTCATCCCTTGCCAAATACGAGTACAAAAGCCTGCACCCTAACCATGTTTGTACGATTGTTTTATTTAATCGTGGGCATAGTGTTGAATATTCTTTGTATTTTATGTTGAAAAAGGTACAATTTCCCCGAATGTCATGTCGCTTCAACACGCAACATGCGGCTCTGTTGTCGCGCGACACTCTGCTATAATCTACTCGTCATAACTACTGGCTGAAATGAATCGCTACAGAGTAGCTATGGAGTAGATTTCTTTTAATTTTTTATTAGTTTTTTAACATGATTTATATTAGATATTTTTGGAACGAAGTTCTCTAACGCGGCTTAGTAGTGCGATTCAGTAGAATTCGTCAGAGTCCGCTTTTTTTTTAATTATAGCGTCGGCGTCGTTAGTAAAACTAAAAGTAACACAAACCCAGGTTGCGTTTGCGTTGCAGTTACGTAAACAACTTCGTTACTGACGACAGCATTTTTTTTGATAATTAAAATAACGTCACGTACAATCATGTGAACTTCAAAAATACAAAGAAAGTCACATCGATCGCTTGAAGGGTTTGACTGAGTCGTTGTTACACCTTATATTTCAGCCGTGCTTTGTTCAAAACAAACTCAAACCTTATTGGCCTAATTATCTAACGTTTGTCAGAATTATATCCTTCTCGGACAGAAAGGCATCATTCGTTCATGAACAGACTATTTTCACAATTATTACATGTCATAAAGGAACACATTTTTGGTCCAACTACAACACAGTTTTTAAGTTTATCAATCAAGTTCATTATAAAAAGTTTATAACCACTCTGTAATTCAAAGCAAAGTTCTTACAGCCAGGACAGGTGTTACATACCTCTAAATAGAATCTCTTAGGTATTATGTATGCATACATAATTGTATGCAGAGGATTGCGTACATTAGGATACCTTTGCGCTCTGTACCTATTTAAGGTAATTTGTAAGTTAACACTTTTACCACTATAAAAAAGCAATCATAAGTATCAGCAGTAATCATTATTATTATTTATCATATAGTAATTAATAAATAAGTAAATAATAAATAAATATTTTTGGACATTCTCACATGACGTTATCTAGCCAAAATTAAGCTAATATTAGCTTGTGCTATAGGATATAGACAACTGATAAACATACTTATATATATCTAAATACATAGAAAATACCCAAACTTCGGAACAAACATTTGTAGATCGCATAAATAATTTGATTCGACCCGGAATCAAATCTGGGACCTCAGGGACGGCAGTCGCATACTCATATCACTGCGCCAGCGAGGCAGTCCTTTCAAATTCTTATACCAAAAGTATTTATAAAAATAATAAATAACAATCGACTCCACGATTTTCTGGGACACGAAATTTTGTAAACCGCTCCTACATAAAAGCCCAAAAGCGAGTGAAATTCGAGGAAAAAATTCTACACAATGCAGGACGCGCGGTAACTATAAAACTGAACAAAAAAGTAGGTACTAGGTACTCCAGCGACGAGGAACAGTGGGTTTTCGTGAAAAACGAGAATTGTGACGTTTCGTGGCCTAACGAAAATGGGAAAGCTATTGAAACGTACGGTTTTTTTTACTTTTTAAGCATTTTACTTTTACCTTGTCGGTAGTTAACTGTTTGTGGGTGACTAGTTTTATAGAGCTTTAGTCAACCAACGTGGATAGATTGGTTACCGTGATCTCTCAATTAACGAAAATAATGATTTTTTATTAGTAGGTAGGTATGTATGTTTGTTTCTTCTTTAATGCTGGTTAAAACCTAGCTTGGTACCTATTTCGATTTTGCTGCATCACGTCCACCTTTTAGCCTTCTTCTGTACGGACATCGGGCCCAACCCGCCGTCCTTAGACCTCGATCCTCAGATGTAATAATACCGTCCTTTTCCTTTATTCACCGAGCCTTTTGCCCATCTCAGTTGGGGCGGCTTTCCAGTCTAATTTTGATTCGGCGAAGCGACTGCCATTTGACCTGCACAACCCATGGGCGATATCGAAGTTCTGTAGTTAGACCGGTAGATTTTTTTTATTTAGTGTCGAATTTATCTAACTACCCCTAACGACTACCATAGATGTTTGTATGATAATCGGGACCAACGGCTTAACGTGCTCTCCGAGGCACGGAGGTGTCTCAGTGTCTTAAGATAGGTCACCCATCCTAAGACCGGCCTGACTAGATGTTGCTCAACCTTTGCAATGTGTTAACATTGTCGGTTACCACTAGACCGCGGGGACCAGAGATGAAGAATTTTGGTATGAGTATGTATTGAGATCTCGAATATAGTCATGGATTTAATAGTGTATTCATACACTGATGCCATCATAAATAAATATACCTATGTACTTATTACAAAATACTTGAATCAAAATCATAACGTAGTATAAAACAAAGTCGCTTCCGCTGTCTGTCCGTCCCTATGTATGTTGAGATCTTAAAAACTACGCAACGGGGAATGCGGTTTTTAATAATAGATAGAGTTGTTCTTGAGGTTTTTAGTACCTTTATAATTTGTCATGCGGAAACGCGGACGTCCGCTAGTGATACTCGTATTATAATATTCAGAATGCATTTTGAATTTAAGGAACGGTCTCCAAAGCTCAAATCAAACTGGCATGCAACCCGGTAATTGTGTAACAACAGTTTTAAAGCTATTTATAAATTTTAATATATTTACGATTACGAAGAATGGTGCACTCTACACTAATGTTAGAAAAAATAATTTGTTTGTTTGTTTAGAAACACGGACACTGGTTTAAAACGAAACATCTTATCGTAGATTGGGGATTCCCGAGATTTCATAGCGATTTAATTGAAAAAAAAAACCTCTTTAATTCAGATTAGTTCGTTATAAAACAATGTTTATGATTATTAATCACAGAAAACACTGAAACTTTGTCAACCGACTTCCAAAAAAGTAGTATGTTCTCAATTCGACTGTATATTTTTTATTTTTATGTTTGTTACCACATCTTTGGACTGGATGAACCGATTTTGATTTTTTTTTATTGAAAGTTACAACTTCCCAAGTGGTCCCATTTCAAATTGGTCCCATTCCGACAATTATTTGGTCCCATTTCGGTAATTTGAAGTCGGTTGTTGTGTCAATTTTTGACGTGTACCATCTGTCCTGGCTGTTAGAATTTTGGTTTT
>OY748308.1:9240035-9727131 GCA_963556515.1 Nudaria mundana | reverse complement strand
GTTCCACAACTTTATTTGATTTATTTTCACCGACCGGTTTCGCTTTTCAGCATTATCAAAGGTGTTTTACTTCACTGTCTAAGACATCTACAAGCCATTTAAAATAATAAAATTGAGTACAGAATTAATTAAATTAAGTCAGATATTTTAGACACAAATGTTTGCCAGGCACCAAAATGCACAGATGACCTAGATAGTTACAACTTATAATACTTGCTACCAAATACTAATGACCCAGAAAAAAGAGCCTTGAGGCGGTTCATTATACCTAATTATATCATATTATTATGTCACACTAGAAAGGACATGCCATTTGCTTGCGCGTGCTAGTGTGAGCTAGTCTTACGAATATCGATATTATTATACCATGTAGGTACTTATTCATCTTTCGTGAATGGTTATACTTTTTTTTTGAGACTAGTATCATGTTCATACAACTGTGACTCATGAGTTTGGACCACAGAGTTACAAATGGTCCCTGGTTTTGACACTTACTTCATTCACGCGCTCGTCTCGTGTCTAGTCTCGCGTCTTGTCACGCCACTCGCGGCGCTGACGAGACGGTAGACGAGGCTCGAGCGTCTTTTCATAGTTTTGTCTCATACCTCGTCTCGCGTGTCGTTTTACCACTCGCACGAATGTGTGAATTGGGTATCAGAATTCTCAGGAACGCCTCGAGTGAATGATGAACGAACGAATGATAGCTAGCCCGGAAGGTACAATACAGTTCCAGGATAACTAGGTACATCTAAGTATAACTATAATGTCTACGGATAGGTGTCGAAGTTCATTAATCTACTCTACATTTGAAAATTTTACGTAAAAAAACTATCACTACAAAGAGAAACTTAGGTAATATGTGCCTGCTTAAGAACGGCCTTCGTTTTATTTTTATATTAAGTACGCCAAATTGACGCCGCCCGCCTGATGGTAAGTCGCGACGACGTCTAGCGATTGTGGGCGACTCTCACAGTACACAATTATTTATTGTTGTACACATACAGTAAATAAAAACAGTAAATAGATACATACTAAACATACTATATATATACTATACAAAGGCGCCACTTATCTCTAAAGAGATCTCTTCCAATGGGCATAAGAGAGGAGATCATGATGTAAACAGGTGCTGATGTGTGTGCAGGTTAATAAACTGTAACTAAATATATACACAATAAGTTATATAAACATACATAGACATACTTACAATAATTAAGGTAAATAAGCTAAATACTGCTCCTTCACTCTCTTCTGGAAGCTAAACAGAGTTCTGCGTTCTTCGTTGTATGGAATGGAGTCTTTGTACCTACTTGTGTAGTGGTCTTTTATCTGTAGTATGATCTACCTACATGTCTTCAATACCTAAAAGTTCATCATAACGCACATAAACATTAAACAAAAATTGAACATAAACAAAAATCTTGTGCCTCTCAAATATCGCTGTCCAACACAAAGCGTGCGAAGTCTAAGCTCAAATATTTCGCATGTAACAGGAGATAGATATAGTTAAAAACAACTACGTAGTACATTATAATGACGTTAACATAGGTACACAAAAAAACCGGCCAAGTGCGAGTCGGACTCGCGCACAAATGGTTCCGTAAAAAAAAATCACGTTTGTTATCATCTGTGAAAATTTCAACTTTCTTACTATCACGGTTCATGACATACAGCCCAAGACAGACGGACAGCGAAGTCTCCGTAATAGAGTTCCCGTTTTACCATTTGAGAACGGAACCCTAATAAAAATGGAGAGCAACGCCTTTTTTTGAGAGGTTCGATGAGAAACATGATGAATGTTTTTTTTTGTTTCTCAATTACGGTGTCACATCTGAACAGATTTGGTTACGATTATCAGGACAGGACACATTTTATCGCCGGAATTGTTATAGATGAATTTGTATTTAATCATCTCGTTGCAATGTAATTATATTTGCTCAATATGCAACACACGTGCTCATCTCTGCTGAATTAGTTGCTATTGACATACTGACACACTTGTTGCGTACTTAGTGACTAAATTCACTTTCTCATGGATCAATCATATGAAAATTCCTTCTGCAGATTTTGAATTTATTGGAAATAGATTTACAGGTAGATATAGCAGGGTCTTTAGCATTAAGTATAACATTTTAATGATAATCAAAGAGCTGGGATTAATAGTTTTATATCTTGATTTACATATGTTTGATAGTTAAATCATCATCCACCGAGCCTTTTCCCAACACAGTTGGGGTCGGCTTTCTAGTCTAACTGCGATGCGGCTGAACTTCGATATTTTCCGTGAAGCGACTGCCATCTGACCTGCACAACCCATGGGCGATATCGAAGTTCCGGTCGGAGTTTTGATTTAGGGCTCTAACTACCCCTAACGACTGCCATAGATGTTTGTATGACAACCGGGACCGACGGCTTAACGTGCTCTCCGAGGCACGGAAGGGTCTCAATGTCTTAAGAGATGGTCACCCATCCTAAGACCGGCCTGAGTCGATGTTGCTTAACCTTTGCAATGTCTTAACGTTGTCGGTTACCACTAAAACCACGAGCCCCCTTTGATATTCAAATTAAAAATATAATTTAGAAGATATAACAAAGGAATCAAAACAAAAACTCAAAGAATACGATTTGAAGTTTCCGGAAAAACCAAACAAAATGAGGAACGTCTCCAACTCTTCGTTTACACATTCAACAATAGCTAGAAAGGTTACGAACAATACTGTGACATCATACAAGGATAATAGTCGAGGATGTACTATCTAAACATCCATTTAATCCGCATAACTTTTGACCAGACCAAAACAATAGTTCTCACAGAATAGATTATAAAAACAACTGATAATTGACCTTCATTAGTACTGAATACGGTCACGTATGTTGTTATAGTATATTGATTGTCAGTCATTTAGTTCAATGGGAAATCGGGTTTTATTTTATAAAACATCAGAGGATATGGCCTAGTAATGCGGAAGGGGCATTGTTCATTGAATTTTGTGACTTCATTCAGAATTTCGAAGACCCAAAATATATTATGGGATAATTCATCGTGGGGTGTCGATTCCGAAAAGTATAATAGCCGGATAGCTCACGGTGTAATGGCTGCAAATTTCTTTGCTTGTGATGATGATTTCTTTGCTGATGTCTTTGGCTGTGTGTCTTCGCGCAGTGGCTGTGGCTCAAAGGTTGATACGAGTCTGGTCTTCAATATGAGTCGCACAAACGATACTCCAAGAGGAACGTTCAATACCGACTGAACCAAGACGTGTTCTGTTGTTTCTGTCTTGTCTGACTGGGAATCGACTGGGGATCTGGGAAGCATAATAAAATCTGTCTTCTTTATAATATTTGTTTAAATGAGCCTCTGCCTACCCTTCGGCGAATCAGGAGAGATTTTATCATGTACGTGATACACACAAAGCAACTAATTTCAAACCTGCGCTGCAGTACACGACAACCGAGCTCTATGGTGATACATTACGAAAAACATGACTGGTTAAGAGTCAGTAGGTACCGAATACGACCTATTTACTATTCGTCTAGACCAAATGCATTTTGACAAGGTTACATGAATGACAGTAATGCAAGTAGGTACCTACTTAAATGTCACAACATACACTGAATTGGAGTAGGTTATGTATACAGATAGATTCAGGAATTATACGAAATATAGATTCATGATATTCATACTTTTTCGTGTAGAGATAAAAACATTCCTAAACAATAAATAGCGTTATTATTTTATAAAAAAGGTAGGTAGGTACTTATGTATAGTTAGATTTTATTAGTTGACTCGGCGAACTTTGTGTCAACTCAGAATTGAAGCAAATCTGCAAGTTGTATAAGGAATTTGTATTAGAAGATTAAGGAATCGACTTTTTTAGCATTTTCCTTTACACATTATTTATGTATCTCAACGTTTATAACTTCTTTGAACTTATATGTAATGATTATACTAAATTACCGATTTCGGGACTTAGCCGCGTAAATTTACCTTGTGTTTGGCCTGACGTTTCGACCGAGTTACATCGGGCCGTGGTCACAGGCTGACTGGAGCTGGCGGCGTCGATAGCGTGAGGCGCGGGCAGATTCTCCATCTACCCTCACCTGGTCTTGATACTCGTTTTTCTGCGGTGCGTTGTTAAAGTCCCTGCACACTACACTCACGACGTCCGCCCGGACAGACTCCGGTTGCACTTTACGGTTTTTTGTTTTATCAATTACAGGGTCCCACGATGAAGGCAGTCGGTATCCATCTTCCCCGTTGAAATTTTTGAGTTTTTTAATCTCAACAGCTTCACGTACCAACCTTGCGTAGTAATGACATTCGGTTGATAGGACTTTCAGGCGATGGAACTCAATCCAGTTGTTAGGGTCTCCCTGTAACAGATGCTCGGCAACCGCTGACTTATGAGTGTAGGTTTCTATGAAATGGCCGAAGTCTAGTCGTTGTGGGCTCTTGGAATCTCATCATCATCTCAGCCCATGTGATGCCCACTGCTGGGCATAAGTCTCCCCAGTAGCCTAGGAATTCAGCCTACATAAATACCACGCCGGCCGGACGGGATACGCCGGCCGCATTGTAAAAAAAATAATAATTGTGTATCACACAAATATTTCATTAGACCTGGGTATTATACCCGGGACCTCTGGGGCTGTCGCTGAGGCAATAGCTGTAATAAGAGTTTGCGTAAGAACGACCCAATCTCTTTTAATGGGATGGGGCATATTCCGCGCAAATAATGTAAAATTTTATCTGTGTACTAGCGGCGAACTTCGTACCGCATAATTTTTTCTAATATTCCGCACCTTTTTTTTTTCTTGCAAAAGATCCTTCCCCGGATAATAACGAACACAACAAATAATTATTGATGAAAATCTCTTAACCAACACGACTTTGTTTTAAATATTTATAGATTAAGTATTTAACTTGCGTTTATTAAAATTTCAGTTCTAACTTTGACCCCGTATTAGGTAGGTAATATCCGTTAAGCACGTTTCAGCCATAACTAATTAGTCTATAGCCTAATTGGATTAGAAGTGAAAGGGTATAGGACTAAGGGAAGCCATTTTATATACACAAAATCCAATATTGCGAAGTGTGTGTGAGTTTATTTTATAGAAGTGTGCGTTGTATTGAAACGAAGGGTGAAGTCATATATCCATAGTCCAGTCTTTGCCAGTAGAAGTATTTTATTTATAACATCGATGCAATAACACGTAAAGTTTTTGGATAGTGTTTGTTCTTTCTAAGGTTCCGTATCCAAAGTTTACCCTTTGGATACGGAAACCCTATAACTGAAACTTCGCTGTCCTCATGCTGGCTGTATCTCATGAAATGTGAAAGTTAGAAAGTTGAATTTTTCACAGGCGATTTATTTCCGCTATAAAAACAAATATAATAAATATTTAAGGAGCTCTATAATAACCAACGGTTTTGGTACGGAACCCTTTGTGCGAGAGTCCGACTCGCACTTGGCTAGTTTTTTATCTCTATTACCTTGGTTTGAACCTAAAAGTGTATAACAAAAAAATCTCTAATGTATTGTTTTACGTTAGTATGTTCAATGTTAATATTTATCAATCGTCACATATTCGCCCACACGCAAATAGATTACGTCTTGATCTTGGAAAGGGTAGACATAGGTGATTATTAAGCCCACGTTTCATCAGTCACTTTGGTAGTCCCACAGGGCGAGCATATCGTATAGAAGCCTTAAGCATCCTCATCTTCAAAGTACCAATATTATCACTTGCTTTTACAACCTGCCTTTACATAGGGTGCAAGTGTAGGTACCCACCGGTGTATGAGTTATTAGGAGCTCTCCATTGTTTGATATTAGTGGCTGTGTATGTTCTATATTTATGAACGATTTCTATATAAATTTGTTCGTCTGACATAGCTAGGCATACCTATAACATACGAAACCTCTGCTTTCATAAAAATAAAGTCCTTTTAGCAGGTCAATGGAAAGTGAAAATAGTAAAGGTTACGACTTTTCCAGAGTAAACATTAAAAAGAGAACGTTTTTTATTTGATGGTGTTGGAATATTATGACTTTGCGGTAAGCGTGTTAAATTTGAAAACGGAGCACAATCTTGACTATAGATTCTACTCACAGTAAGTTCATACTTGTTGATTCAGACAGGCTTCGCCAACTCGCTACGTAATGTGAACATATTCATTTGTTAAACATATCACAATTTCAATTTAAATAGTAGGTACAGACGTACAGTTACAGAATTACTGATATTATAGTAATACTAGACAAATTTTAATGTAATTTTTCAGTTGTTAACATAATGTTAACAGGCTTACCCCATATTACCTGGAACCACCAAAACTGCTGCCAAAATGTAGATCGTGTATAATGCACCTCGACTGACCCCTTAATCGAATATTATGCTACTGTTGTGCAATAGATCCCTCATATTTACTTTAGAAGCAATTTAGAGTTTAATTATAACCTTAATAATATAATTGACTGACGTTCAAAAACGTTACCTTGTTACCAACTTGAATAAACGTTTATTTCATTTCATTTTATTTCACTTATTTATCGTCGACTAGTGTTGTGACTCCTGGATATCGCAGTTTCGGGACTTTATATACTTACCACATTATTTAAATCGCGTGAGATTTACCGTAAATCGCATGGTGTTTCGACAGTAAATTACGCGTTTAGTCCCACGATTTAAATAATACGTACAGACCAATGAAAATTGGGAATACAAATGTCCAAAAACTAAAGGTAAACACAGTGAAACATGTAACCATTTCCTAGACCTTCGAACTCGTTGTGATTCTCAAGTTGGGAGACCATTACCTAACACAACACAGTCCTTGTTAAGTAGGTTCTGTATGCCGAATCGATATCCCAAACCGGTGAGTGAACGAGATCAGGACCTTCTCCAGTAAAGGGTGGCTGTATGGATATTGTATTTGTTGCTGCGAAAGTTTTTGTCTTATAATAAGTAGGTTTAATTAACTTTATTTTAAAAATGTTCTTATAAATGAAAAACACGGAAAACATTGAAACAAAATCTTGAATATTGAATGGAATCAGGCTTTACCTGGCGAAAGTCCATGATAAAACAATGGGGTAAGATATTGAATTTTTTATATAATTGCACTAATTTCGTTAAATAGAAGACATTAACACATTGACACAGCAGCCGACTTCAAACTACCGAGATGGGACCAAATAGTTATCGAAATGGGACCAAATTAAAATAGGACCACTTGGGAAGTAGTAGTTTCCAATTAAAAAAAAAATCAAAATCAAAAACATACAGTCAAATTGAGAACCTCCTCCTTTTTTGCAAGTCGGTTGAAAAACAGTCATGAGAACGTGTCCTTTTTTTCGAAATCTGTTAAAAAGGATTGTTCTCAATATCGACTAGATATTCGTAGAATACAAAGTTTCGGTTCCGTATTACAAGTAAAACATATTATCCCACAAATAAAAAAAACAGATGTACAGTAAGTAGAAAAGATTAGATACAGTTATTTCGCCGGACAGAAATAAACCGGTTGTCGTCCGGCCCTGTCCAACACTCGTCCGGCGATCCGTTTCAGTCACATCGCCACCCGCTCACCCTCTATCGATTTAGTTTGTCCCACTTTCGTGACGCACCCCTCTTCTTTTTACGGCGACTTGCCGATGTGTGGTTACGAAAATTTCTAATAAGATTTAAAGGTTATTTAAAACTAGCTGATCACCGCGGCTCTGCCCGCGGGTTCCCAGTTCCCGTGGGAATATATTACTGGGATAAAAGTAGCCTGTGTTACTCGAGAATATTGTTGCTATGTTGCTGTATATATTTGTGAAATTTTAATCAGTTACGTAGTTGCAGAGCCTATTCAATTCAAACAATTTTTTTTTTAATATGTTAGGACAATTCACACAACGTCATCTAGTCTCAAACTAAGCAGAACTTGTGATATAAGTACTAGATAAACTGATATAAATACTTGCATACATTTTTTTTTGTTAAGACATTATACATAGGAAACACCCAGACTTCGGTACAAACGTAGGTATATATCATCAAACAAAGTTTGTCCCGACCGGGAATCGAACATGAGACTCCGGCGTCGAAAGCGGATGCACCACCGACCACGCCACCGAAGCAGTCAAAATTTATTTCCTAAAATTCCTCTTTACAATATTAATAGTGGACGCCCGCGGCGTTGCTCGCTTGACAAATTATATACACAAAAACCTTCCTCGAAAACTACTCTATCAATTGGTGAAAACCGCATCAAAATCCGTTGCGTAGCTATATAGATCTTAGCATAGATAAGGAACGGAAGCGACTTTGTTGTATAATATGTTGTGTCACTCGCATACTATTAGAAGTTTCTAGATATTTAAGAAATTTATTCACTATCCACATTTAATTGGAATAGAGAATCTTCCGAGTTAAAATAATGAACAAATATTCAAATCGCTGTACAATTTTTTTACTCAGTGTCAGTCGCCACGCCAGTCGTGTTCATTTGTGTCCATGTGTCCAAACGACCGACGACAAAGGATGCCCCTTTTACCGAATTATGACTGCAGCGCATGAATCATCTAACGATATTTTGGTGTAATGAATCATTAAAATAAGTCTTGTTGGTTAAAGTACAATGCAATTATACATAAAGGAAGAAATAGTAGACAGAGCCACGTCATATACCTTTATTTCATTAGTTACTAGCGGACGCCCGCGGCTTCACCCGCTTGATAAATATACCTACACAAAAACCTTTGTCGAGAACCACTCTATCCATTGGTGAAAACCGCATTAAAATCCGTTGCGTAGTTTTAAAGATCTAAGAACGGGCGACTTTGTTTTATACTATGATGAACATTTTCTTGATGTCACTCTCTCTGAGGTTTTATGTTGTAAATCCTTTTAGTACATACAGATTTATCTATGTAGCTTTTAAATATGCATCAATATAGTTAAATGTGATTCTCAAAACGCGAGCTAAGGTTCTATAATAACCTATTTTTATGAAGCCAAACTGAATCTTCACGAATAAACTCAAAACCCCCGACACGATATCTTGCTGCAAAGTCTTTAGGAGTGTCGCTTCGCCTCGATCGAACAAAATCAATACAATAGAAGTGTTTTTAACGTGTACGTCTGTACGTAGGTAGAGATAGGAGCAACAGTTAGTGTACACGTCAAGGAGAATGTGGATTTAGAGATGAAAATTTTAACACATTCATTTTGCATGACTGTGGTTTAAATTTAAATTTTGTCTCATGTTGAATAGTTCTTATGTTGATAGAGATCCAATTTACATAATGTGTTGATACATCGAACGTTAAAATTTTCGAACTATTTATCTAATAAAGCTATTAATAATATTCAAATAATGTTTTCATCCTAAATATAAACGAATGGAAGATTTTTTTACTCTTTAGTGCACTTACTCAACACAAAATAGCATCAAGACTTAATCTAGGTCCATATGCCTTCGCTGGAGACCATGCTTCAAGCCATGGACTCCAGCGGGAGTAGGTGGAACAAGGCCAATGCTCGCGAAGGAGGCGGCCGAGAGGGAGATGGAGCGTACCCTCCCCGCCGAGTTCCGTAGTCAGCGGCGAGGGCGCCGCAGACTCATCTACGCCCAAGACCATCGACCTCCATGATCGGGGCCTGAGGACGGCGGGATCACAACCCACCGTCCTTACAGAAGCGGGCTAGAAGGGTTGCGTGCTGCGGCGCCTTTGCCCCATAGCACGCAACCAGACTCACTCACTGACGCGGGATAAAACCCTACCCCAACGACGCGGGATTCTCATCCCGACCAAACCCCCGCAGAGACCACAGAGGTGGTCAAAGTCCGCCGGGCGCCACTGGAAATACGTTCTGCTTGTAACCAGAGACGCCCGGCAACGGACGTTAGAGCGGATGCGGCCTTGGGCCGCGGAATTACAAAAAAAAGCGCCCATATGCTTTGGCACTTCGATCAAATAAACTAGTTTATTGTTTAGTTGTTTGAGTAATTTATTTGACCGAAGCTTTGGCATAATAACTTTGTGTTCGAAAGTTAATTGACATCTAGTCCCACCCACACTACTAGGAAAATAACTGTCGAAATCTGTTAAACTCTACTAGAGATTGTTGATTAAAATCTCCAAACAAACATTTGTGGATCACAAGTTTTGATTCGTTTCGTCAAATTAAGCTCCGATTTCAGACTCTTCAGAGTTATACGCAATACTGAGACAGTACCTATTCACTAAAGAAACTACGAAGAGGTATTTCGTATAAACGTTTATTAATGTACATATATGTACTTCTGTGCTAGTTTCTATTATTTAACAGAAAACCCAAGTATATATCGTAACGTATTGTAATAATATGTGTAACAAACACTGTAACCTTGTAAGTAGACGTATGTTAATTTATGAAACTGGGTCTAATTTCATTTCAATACGGACGCCCTTAACAATACCGTTTCGAACGTAACGACATCTTTTGTGTTACATACAAGTTGTCAGTCCCGGCTTCGCACGGGCATTAATTTTTTTTAAACAAAATTATTTAAAAAAATTGTATAAAAATAATTTAAAATTGTTTTGTTTATGTAAGTTTTCATATGAATTTAGTTAAAAGCTGTGAAATTAGAAACTAACATTTCAATTATATTTATTTGTAGCACATAAATAATTTTAATAAACAAAATGCAAGAAAAAAAAAATCAGACTCGTACAAAAAAATCAATAACAATGTTAATAAAACAAGAGACAAAGTGAAATAAGAATTAAATAGGCGATAAATATCTCGGACTACGATGATTTTGACCAACTAACTGTTATTAATTTATGTTATTTTATTTATAGGTAGGTACTTATTTTTTTTGTATTTTTATAAGTACCTATAACAATTTTTAATTTTTGAGGTTTTATTTAATTGCCAAAAATATACCTGATTTAGATGAATCAAGCTGAAATCTGTGAAAACAACAAGAAAATGCGTTCAGTAGTATCAAATATTTATGTAGAGGTAGGTACCATTAGACAGACAAAAATTTAAAAAATAAAGTTTTTATAGTTAGTTTTTTAATTTTTCAAATGGCGCACATTATTTTTCAATTAATTTACTAAATTAGATTTAGATTAAAGCTGTATTATACTATCGTAATAATAAATGATTAACCTGCTTTAGCTCGGGGCAGGTCCATTAAACAGGGAATATTTGATCATAACCCCTATTGAAAGCCAATTATCTATCGTTGAAATGACTGCATAAGTGGATACAATACAAGGGTTGCATTAATTCTCGTGATTGGTGGTCTATTGATTATCAAATTAGAGTTTAGTTTACCAACATATACATCACGCTTAGGTGAAATATTACCTTTTGAGGAAATAGGAAAGTTTGTATGTTGTAATTGATGATGTAATATAATTGTATGACTGCTTCGGTGGCGTGGTCGGTAGTGCATCGGGTTTCGACTCCGGAGTCTCGGGTTCAATTCCCGGGTCGAATCAAATATTTGTGTGATCCACAAATGTTTGTTTCGGAGTTTGGGTGTTTTCTATAGTATATGTTATGTATGTATTTAGAAATATATAAGTATGTTTATCAGTTGTCTAGATCCCATAGCACAAGCTTATAGCTTAGTTTGAGCTAGATAACGTTGTGTGAGCATGTTCAACAACCTTACCTATACGAGGTCCATCTGCTGATAGACTCGCCCACTATTATCTATGTCACTGATCACTTGGTCTAGGGACTGTCGAAATGTGGACGTTTTAAATCTGTGCGTTTGAAAACAGTAATCCTATTCCACATTGAAACAATTACCAAGATTCAATTTATATTCCTTCGAATTCTTTAATAGAATCTACTTTTAGTGACCAATAAACATGTAACGATCACGAATCACCAATATAATCGATAACAATTCTATATAGTATTATACGTAATGTGAAATATCTCGATTATAATGATGCTAGTGACTGCGCGTGGAACCATTTTGAATAGATTTTATGACTCCGGTTAGGGTACGTATATTTTGGGATAATGAGGAGCTCAGAACATAATAATATTATTTTTGCATCTTTATGTTCAACTCAATAAATGCCTGAACACTCAAACTAAAAAACTTTGTACTTGAAGAGCTGTCCTCATCTCATATAAAGTCATGACTAGAACTACCGTTTATTAATAGCGCGATGTAGAAATTATGAATATGATATGAAGCAAAAATTCGATGTTGTCGGTAGTGGTCATCGTAGCTCAGTTGGCAGAGCAGTCCCCTGTTAGGGAAAGGCCGTGGGTTCGAATCCCGCCGATGACATCAGTTTTTGTGATCTATTTATAATTTCTTTCTTAATATTTTAAGAATAGTTTAAGCAAACTCATTACTTTGAAATACATAAATATATAGAACTACCGTGCTTAAATTGAGTTGTATTTTTAAAGGTAGGTATTTTCAATTGTTAGTAAATAAAATTAACTACAACAAGCCTTTATTGCCCGTGTTAGCAGCTCGAGCTTCCCATAGTTTTCTTTAGTTTAGGATTTTTTTATCAAATTGTATGCTCCATGAGAACTAACATCTGTCTTCTATGAAAGCTAACATTTTAATTATCCAAACGACATTTTACGTTCTGCAAACTAGTTTAGTTCTAAGTAATCTTGTAATTATATATTCTGTACCGGAAAAGATGTTTGTATTTTTTTAAATAAACAATCGAAAGAGGTTTTATTGCAAGGTGTAGTATTTTTTTAAGGTAACTTCATTTATAATGCAGCTGTCTTTTAAACTATGAGTAATTTAGTTAAAGGATATTTTAATGCGAAAACACATTCATACACACAATTTCACGTATATTTTCCAGAGCATATAAGTCAAAGCCTGTTAACCGACTTTCGATAGAAATTATTTTCGATCCAGTTTCCCATGCGCCTGTACCCGAGGTACACCACCTGTGGCTTGGTAAATTTAGTGTATTTCCATCTCTGTCGCACTCAAGTATCACCCTACCTATACCCATCTCTCTCGATCCTGTTTTCACAAATAAGTTGCATCCGAAAACAAAATAGAAAACTTAAAAGGTTTTTCAGAGGAAATTGAGCTCTATACTTTGGTTATAGACTGAGTTTTCATGTGTTCTTTTGGTGGACAGAGAATTCTTTGTGAACTGTACTGAAAGTTTCATGAAGTAAGAAATTCGCTGCCTTGTACACTCTGATTCTAGAATAATGCCATTTTTTATTTAAATAGTAGAGTTGTTCAACATTCGGTACAAAAACTAGCACTAACATTTTTTTTACTGAAACTTATTCATAATCATAATCATAATATTATGTACTTATTCATTTGTGAACATAGGTTACAACAAAAAGGTGTAAAATTGGTTGTGTGATTCTCTATGTCTCTGATCACCAAGGTTGGTGTACAAAATAATGTTGTGGACATTATTTTAACATCATAAGTCCAAATTCAAATAATAAATCCAAATAATACCATTAAACACAACTAGTTATCCCGACGAACTTTGTATCGCCTCAAATAAAATAAAAAAAAGAATATTTTAATATTTCATGCAAATGTATGTAAATTGAAAAACGCGACGGACGGACAGACAGACAGACAAATTGTCGTATTAAATATATTATAGATGTTGTCCAAATAGTCCAATAGGCATTCTCAAGACTGTCTTAAAGAGAACACTCTTTGAGACAGTCTTGAGAATGCCTCGTGAGTAGGTGAAACATTATGTCGACGTTTATAATGTCTTCTATTTAGCGAAATTAGTGCAATTATATAAAAATTCAACATCTTACCCCATAGTTTTATCATGGACTTTCGCCAGGTAGCGCCTGATTCCATTCAATATATTCATCAAAAACAAAAAAATAATAAGTATTAATATTTCAATATTATTATTAATATTTAAGAATCAAGATGAGATAGATATCTGAGAGATGAATAGATAGATATGATATGTATACACCAGGTATGTATTTATAATCCTATACTAAGCAGACGCTGTTGATATTGAATATCGATGTGATAAAATAAAAAAAATTCCAAACCAGGCCAGAGCCTTTATAATTTATCACCAAGTCTAAAATACATAAAAAAAGCAAACTATAATCTTGTTATACCCTCATGCCCTCTAAAAGCGTTTTGCTGTTTCTACAGTTTTCAAACCACACCGCCTGAAAGAGTTACACGTTAGGCCTGCAGTTAACCATATTAGCAATCGCGTCCATCCGTTCCGAAAATCTCGTTGGCAGAATCTCGAATCAGCCAATGAGATTACTTTTCGTCGTCACTCACACAAATGCAAAGCTCCGCTTATCCCTTGCAAACTGTACATACATTTATATTGCCTGACGTTTCGACCATGTGATTGGCCGTGGTCACTCATCAGTAGGTATATCTTCATTTATTAAATTACTGGTCATTTAAATCTTTGTCATTTTATCATTCCGATGATGCGTCTTTACGAATTTTACACCGTAAGTAGGTACCTACCTACCAGTTTCTGAGGCCAGGGGTCAGCCTTTCACCGCAAGTATGCCTAGGTTAGACCCGTTTTGGTTATACAATATAATAAATAGGTATCTACCTACTTTCCTATTATTATCGAACACTAAATTCTAATAGTTGTATCAACATCGAACTATCTTGTAATAATTTTGTAAAGAGGATTGAAGGATACAGAAATTATAAATGAAAGTCTCTGAACATCTCATACTGTGGAAACCGTCTTCGCGAAAACCGAGCGGTTTAAACGTTCGTTTCTCTGCCGAACGATGATGGCTTGGAACGCCCTGCCTGCGCACGTGTTTCCTCCAACATATAACCCTGGGTTCTTTAAGCGAAGCGTGAAGAGGCACATTACTAGGTCGTCAAGTTGAGGGCCACTCTCTTTAGTATTTTTGTGTACTATGAAAGTCGCCCACAATCGCCAGACGTCGCCACAGCTTACCATCAGACGGGTGGCGTCAATTTGTCGACCTAAATATAAAAACAGAACATATGAAAGTATACAAGAAAAAGGATTAAATAAAATTGAATTATATAATTACCTACAATAGACTTATTTAGCTACGATTATGGCTATGTCGCTCCATCATACCATACGGGAACGAGAAATCTATTCCACGGAATTCTAAAATTTCAGGAATAAAAATGTCTCTAAAAGTGCATAATGTGTTAATACACCAATTACCACTGGTAATACGTAGATACATACACTACCAGCTAACCACATTGTTACAAGATAATTCAAGATATGGTACACCTTTAGACATTTATCATACCATTTTAATAACATCGCAATTTGACACCAAATCTTCATTTTGTTTAAACTGAACTATTTGACATCAACAAACATTAGAACAACTTTATATCTCCTATCTATTCCGATAATAGGGTATCAACATTACATCTGCTATAGTAACAAACAATGATTGGCCTAGACTATTTACTAGGAAGCCACGAAGTTTGACATTGCGTGCGACCTTGCTGGGAGCACAATGATTGGTCGAAAATTCAAAATGGCCACCGGCGCTGTCGCAGCTAGTGTCTATTCTTTCTGATAATTAGATAACCGGTTTAGTTCGTTTTTCAAATGATGCAAATTTATGTTAGACGCGGTAATTTGTGGTAATAGATGTAATGAATTGGTTACCTATTTGTTTGTTTTATAATTATTGTGTGTTGTTCTAGTAAGATTATTTTTAATTCATTATTATTGGAATAAGTAGGTAGGTATCTTACTTTGGGATATCTTCACCATCCGAGCCTTATTTTCGAGTCTAATAGGAAACCGTTGCTTCATAAGTCATAACCTTGAATCCACTTTACTAGGTACTCATATCTCAATACATATCATAATATTTGTGCATTCCTCATAGTAAAGTAACTCGTCCATATGCTTACCATAACTCACCGTCTGAAACATGCACATTCAAATAGTTATTTAGATAAAACAGATGGAAAAATAGAAACGGATTCCCAGGTAAAACTGTAGTCTGAATATTTTTCAAATACAAGTGTCCCACAAGATTGGTAAAACTACGGAAAACTACAAAAAGTAAGCCAAGACCTAAAAAAGTAACGTTTTAGTAATTCTCTTGAGGATTTTGCAAATGGCCAGGCTAAATTGAAGGGGTTGGATACGCCACTTAGACTTCAAAGAGACGGTGAGAAGGAATAGCTTGAGATAATTTGAGCTAAACGCCTGTTTCAGTTTAGAAATTAGTTGGTTACGGATACGAAATTCTTGTAATATTAAATTCTTGATTAAACACGTAATTACCGACCTATGATTGCTCGTTTCAATATGTTTATTCGTGAAACCAATTCATGATAAACACCAGCAAGGTTAATATAGTTATTTAAACTGCCATTGTCGTTATTTTTATAAACTTTGGAAATATATTCGGGATATTTACCATGTATTATTTTGTTGTCAAGTTTCCAATATTTCGGCACTATTGCAAGCGCCATGGTCACGGAGGAACTGTCAGTACATCGCGAAATAGTTTTAAGGTAAACCGTATCGGTCTACCCTCCTTCTCACTCGTTTTTGTCGCGCACCACTACTATTATCCGCCAGCAAGGTTATAAAAACCGAAACCAAAATAACCGACTCCTCAAAAGGACGAAGTTTTTCGTTTGAATCCGAGAGATTCCGGTTCAAAAACGGGGTCCCGGAGTCCGTATCGTTTCGTGTATAAGTATCTGAATGGTCACAGAATATGAGAGATCATTCAAAAAAGTACAGCAATGCCAGCTCTTGCTTACTGAATCATAATTCATGACAAATAAGATGCTGGCACATGATTATTGGAATATTCACAAATTTTATTCATAGCAAAATTCACTCGCTGAAGAAATATAAACCTTATTTCAAAAGATACTGAACACAGTATCAATATATCCAATAATTAAACTAAAGGTACAGTATAATAAAGGAAAAAACTGCACGAAAAATTGATAAGGGGTGGTAGTGATAAGGGGTGAAACCACCCTGTTATCGACCGGCGAACCACCCGGGGTGTATAAGTATAAAAAGCGTAACAAATTTTCGTCTTAAGAAAAGGAAAAGAAAAAATGTATACAGCCACCCCAGGGAGGTCGGGAGGGATGCAGTGGGTTGTGGAGATGCATTTTTCTCGCGGTCCCTCTCACTCTTCGGACGTAAGATGTTACAAAGGTTTCTTTGTTAGACGCTGGTTAATTAGATTTTTGGTCGATGTGGTTTTGGTCGTGGCGCTCGTGATAATAATATTCTTTGTCTGCAACCAATTTGGAAGTTTATTAGAGTCAAAATTAACAATTAAATACTATGTTCTTCTTTAAAAAAATAATTTATGACATAGGTAATCAAAACATTTTAGAATCAAAATAAGAAAAATCTAGAAATTAATAGTTATTAATGATTGATGAACTAACACTTTTTATAAATTATATTTATATCGACAGGTTTCTTACGCCGATAAAAATAAATATAATAAAGTAGTGGAACAGTGTACGAGTGTGTATTCAGCATGTATTACTATAGGTTACACCAACAATCGAAAGTATTAACTTCAATAAGTTATTCATTTTATTTTCCTTTAGAACTCCTTGATTCTTCTAATAAAATTGTATATAATATTTAACTAAACTATCCAACTCAAGATTCTGAACGCAAGATTGACCCCTAACAACACTACTTATATCACTTTTCAAACATAAAGTACGTCAGCTTCCTCTTAGTTACCTAATTTATATCTCTGAAAGATCTGAGCTACTTTATGCAGTAACTTGAAATACTTTGTATGACTTTTACACTTTATAAAGCATTAAAGTAACTTGTAATATTTCTGTCATTTACTTATACTAAATTACTTGAATAGTTCAAAATGTCTGTGTTACTACAAAATCCCCCAAAGCACTTTATGGTGACCACATTACCAAGATAAAAAATATCCTAATGCAAGTAAAAGAATTTTTTGAATCGAGTTAGTAGTTTCAACGATTATACCTTACAAACAAATTAATTTTAATCCCTTATAATGTTAGTATGAGAATAGATAGACTAATACATCCCTGAAAACTATAAAAAAAATATAAACAGTGATCAAAAAAGTACAATACCAGTGTCAATTCTGCCCAAATGCTTCCAATCCCGTAACAATAACCTACATTTAACGACACACTGCCCCATAAAGTACTGCTGATCCGGCCTCCCATTATATCTACGAGTAGGTACCTATACACAGCCGTATTTGGGGAGGGCTGGCGGTATGCCGACGGGTTTAATCGCCCTGTAGTTGAAATATGAATATTGTATTTGCAATTTTTTATAGCTATTGTTTTACAAGTTTGTTATTTAGTTTTAATCTCTCAAAATATCAGACTCGTTTCCGAAAAGGGGTAGGCAGAGATATGTTATATTTACTCCAGTAACTTTCTGATCCCACACAATTATAGGGGGCAAACTAATTGCCGCTAACCCTGAACCTTTAGATTTGGCATAAACCTCGTGGGTTGATCAGCTTAGGCATTTAAGATCTAAGTGGAACTACTTATATAATGTAACTCAAGAGCATGTTTGGTATGTAACAAGTGTCCTGGCCGATAGAATTTTGGTTAAAGTACAAAGTGGTTATGATATTTATTTTAAGTGCCCGGTAACGGCCCTATTTCGTGGAACCAAATTATTGGCAAAATGTAGGTTTGTATTGCACCTCTGCCTACCCCATCGGGAATATAAGTCGTAATTAGTAGTAAGAGGAAGGCGTTCACATTTAGGCACGTTACGACACACGAACACGGTTTTACTGTACTGTACCGCGAGCAACAGATACTTAGTTAATTCCTTTATAATATTTTATGCGATTTGCACACAAAAACCAAACCTTATCAATTGAGTCGTAATACAAAAATACAATTGAGGAAGGTTACCTCGAGTAACAAGTGGATCTCCAATTCCATTCCTGTTCCGGGCACTTTGCCAAGCGGGTCAAGTGTAAACATCTATTTTGTTACGTTGCAGTTTCATTGTAAAGGATACGAACAAAAGACAATACGAGAGTTACGGAGTTTTGAATAATATTAACAAATTTTTATCTACTATAGGAATAAGTACTGAATGGATTCAGGCGTCACCTGGCGAAAGTTCATCATAAAAACAATGGAAAAATGATAGAAAAATGAGCAAGCTGTCTCTTTGAGATAGTTTTGAAAATGCCACGTGAGTAGGCGATACATATGTCGACTTTTAACATGTCTTCTATTTAGCGAAATCACTGCAATTTTTAAATTTCTACATCATTTTTCCATTGTTTTTATAAGAATAAGTGTCCACTTGTAAGCGAAAGACCACAGGTTCGAGTCCTGCCGATGCCTTTTGTTTTTTAATTATAATTTCTATCTATACTCATATTTTATTTAGGGGTAGTTGGAGCCCTAAATCAAAAATCCGACCGGTCTAACTACAGAACTTCGATATCACCCATGGGTTGTGGAGGTCAGATGGCAGTCGCTTCACGGAAAATATCGAAGTTCAGCCGAATCGCAGTTAGACTGGAAAGCCGACCCCAACTGAGTTGGGAAAAGGCTCAGTGAATGATGATCTATACTCATATTATAAAGAGATTTGTTTGTTTGTTTGCATTACTACTGAACGGATTTTGAAAATTCTTTCAGTAATATGTACCTAGCTACATTATCCCCGAGTGACATGTGCTACTTTTTATCTCTATAATGTTTTCCCACGGGAATCGGGAACGCTAGTCTAAAATATATATGAATATGTGTGTATGTACATTTAAAAAAATTAAGAAAAAGTAAGTAATTTTATATCAAAAAGATTTATAAAACGCAACTTTTTTCTGTCTGTATAATCTGTGAAGAGAGCGAACGGATTTTCTAACAGTTTTCACGAATATGTTAAGCTCAGCTCTGGGCAACATATTAGGCTTGTAGGTAAATGCATGTGGTAATACTCGTACTAAACATAATACTTTTTTGTAATTTTTTTTTCATTTTGGACATTTTCCTTAGCCCAAACTAAGCTATAAGCTTGCACTATGGGATCTAGACAACTGATAAACATACTTATATATTTCTAAATACATACATAATAAAATAGAAAACTTCCAAAATCCGAAACAAACAGAAGTGGATCACACAAATATTAGATTCGACCCGGGAATCGAACCCGAGACTCCGGAGTCGAAAGCCGATGCACTATCGACCACGCTACCGAAGCAGTTACTTGTAATTGCTCACTCAAGCATACTCAGCTGGATTACCTAGACTCTGGTATATATTCAAAGTTAAATGAACCAATTAGATTACTAGACCAAAGAAGTGACTGAAAAAGTTGAGTGTAATAAACACTTTTGCATATCCGTTCGAGGATAAAAACGTGTATTGCTCATTTTAAAAAAAGAGAAGTTTTTCAAGTATAAAAATTTTAATGCATATTTGTGTGTATTTATTTTTTGTAAAAAAACTGTCTATTTGAATACCACAGCGTAAAAGATAATACAAAAATACACGTCAAAAATTAACACAGCAACCGACTGCAAACTACCGATATGGGACCAAATTGAAATGGGACCATTTGGGTAGTTGTAGCTAAAAAAATATCAAAATTTGTTCAAGTCTGAAGATATGAGGTAACAAATAAAAAAAAACATACAGTCGAATTGTTCACCACCTCCTTTTTTGGTAGTCGGTTGAAAATAGCAATCAAGGAAATAACTACAAACTCGTTACAATACGAGGAAGTAGGGGTTAAACCACTTAATATCCAAGCATACGTTAAAATATTCACAAGGAACCACAAAATTCAATTTGTAGTCAGGAACGCCGTGTTCTAACTGTACAAAATGAAAACACTTCTGAAGAATAAAAAAATGGGAGTAAAGTGGGGTGTTTTGTACGAGGAATTAAATACGGGAGGTTTTGGGGGGGAAGTAAGAAAAGTAGGAAGACGGCAGATGATTAATTATTAGTTTGTGTGTGTTCGAAGATAGCGCGCCCATAGCAGCGCTTGTGTGTCCGACGGGGGAAGCGAACGGGGGTGGAATGGGTGGGGTTATATGTTTTTATTAATTACATTGATTCCTTTTGAGTCTTTAGATTGGAATGATAGAAAAACTAGCCTGCTGATTAGTCACCTAACCATTGGACATACATTTCGTAATGCCGAGTGTGTACTTATGGGGCAATGGACGTATACAACCTGTGGTTGTGCTCTTGAACCACGGACTTCGTCAACAGTTCTGATAGTGCAAATGTAGCTGTAACTCGATTGTTTATAAAAGAACCCAACAAGAACATGCACAAGCAAATACGAGCCTAGAATCAATCAATTATCCACATCACTACTTATTCTTGTACTATTACAAAACTTAAATAACACTCCCATGCCCATGTTTCTTCACTGTCATACTAATTTTCGCCTCAATTGGCTAAGTGTTTAATCAAATAAAACATACTTATACATTCATAATATTGAGGATAAGACGGTAGCGTTTACCCGATTTGCCTCAAACAACTTTCTTCCCTTTTACTGTCGAGTCTAAATAACCGTCGCAACCTTGTGAGAAACACCGAACAAGCCTTATTCAATTGTGTTAGGTCAGTACCAACCGATTTCGGCGAGACGCCCTTGATTTTTGCGTTCACGGAGGGCATTGACCTAAGGGCGTTGACATTGGTTATACATTCTTTGTTTCTTGCTTTGCTTTTTTTTATCTTCATTGAAGTAGTTATATGAATATTATTATATTATACGTCTTAGTATGTATCAGATAGTTAATTTGATTATTTTTGAAATAAATTAGGTCAAAAGAAGAAAGTGAATAATATTATGGAATCACTTCTTGTGTAAGTTGGTACACCTGCAGATCCACAAAAATAGTAAAAGCTCTAATTCCTCCATCATCTAACCTTCAATATCATACTTTACTACTACACCATCACTATCATCTTAGACTTAATAAGCTCAATGTACATATTAATGAATACCTACTGTATTGGCGTACAATAAAGTATAAATAAATAAATAAATAAATCATCTCTATCACTATCACTATCACTACATATTACAAAACAAAGTCGCTTTCGCGACGGGTTTTGATGCTGTTTTCGCCAATGGATAGAGTAGTTCTCGAGGACGGTTTTAAGTTATATAAATATGAAAGTTTGTGAAAAATATGTTTGGATGATTCTTATTCAATCATGCATAAACCATTAAACAGATTAGAATAAAAGTTGGCTCAAAGATACACTATTCTTTGGTCCCAAAAAAATTGAAATTGTCGATCTGGGAACTTTTAAAATTGATTTGAATACGTAAGTACTTCCATACATTTACTGAAAAGATGTTTAAGAAGCAAGCAAAAAATAAAGGCCCTTTAGTTCGGTAGTACTATTAACTATTTTGTGCCTGTAGATCTAAACCACAGAATAGTTAATAGTAGGTACTACTAGCGTATCTAAACTAATAGAAGTACAATTTTACTTGCATTAGAATTGAAGGTAATGGCAGTCGCATAAATGTAATCGCAACCTTGTACAAAGGACGAAATAACGAATAACCTGCACTGTACCTTGTTGCCTAGATATTGAAGGTCAACTTGTTCTAGATATATAATCTGAACTAGAAATTTAGCACAAACATCCATAAATATCATCACGTCTATATGCCCAAAAGGGGAGGCAGAGGTGTATTACACACCCACAATTTGACAGTAATTTTCTTGGACTCACATCATAAGAGCAAGCCTTTTGCTGTTACCGGGCAAAAAATTCGATAAATTACGTTGAGTACTATAAAACCTCTATAACTCCTGACTAACGGAGTTATACCATCCATTATAGT
This sequence comes from Nudaria mundana, assembly GCA_963556515.1. NCBI lineage: Eukaryota > Metazoa > Arthropoda > Insecta > Lepidoptera > Erebidae > Nudaria > Nudaria mundana. The sequence continues at coordinate 9,704,275 of OY748308.1, read as the reverse complement.
TTTCCCTCAAAGTTCATCACATGGACAAAGGGGGGGGGGGGGGCGCTATAAGGGTTCCGAGATTTTTACTACGGAACCTTAAAAAGTGTTATTTATTAACGTAAATAGTACGTGCTATTTAACAAAAGTTCTAAATTATAAATAGTTCGGAGTTGATCTACAATCGCTATGTGCATACCATAGCTTGGGCAACTCTGGCAAAAGGCAAAGGTAGCCACTGTCATAGAAATATATGAGTACTTAAGTATTTTCTAATCCACATCACCTTTAAGTAACAGGTGCGTTCTATATTATTTATTTATTTCACATAATTTCAAGTTTGCAGTGCTTATTTATATCGCTATCTTAATTATTACCTCGTATTAGTAATTTTTCAAGACTCCTGCGATATAAATTTGTACCATAGGCATCTGTAATTCAAGGTTTTTTCATTATGTTTCATTACTAATGTTTTTTAAAATTATCTTATATTTAAGTAAGGGGCCAACATTAAGCTTGTAAATTGTATAACAAACACGCAAAGTTTATAATAATCCGTTTGGTGGATAACAGTGTATTCATTTAACTGCCTCGGTGGCGCAGTGGTATGAGTATGCGACTGCTGTCCCAGGTTGGATTCCGGGTTGAATTTAAATTAATTTGTGCGATCCACAAATGTTTGTTTCGGAGTTTGGATATTTTCTATGTATAATATGTATGTATTTAGAAATATATAAGTATGTTTATCAGTCGTCTAGATCCCATAGTACAAGCTTATATTAGCTTAATTTGGCCTAGATGACGTCGTGTGAGAATGTCCAAAAATATTTGGTAGAGTTAAGGCTCTTAGTAGAGTTTTCTCATTACCGGCTTAGATCAAAAATACTATAGATATTGGATTCAGCACAAATACAACGCGGACTCTTGGCACTCGAATACTATATAGGTAATTATTACAAATACCATTTAAAAAATAAACAAAATTGTACATAGATGGTTGACATAGAAATAATTTGTAGTAATTAATACAAAAGCATCAATGTACAGCGCCGTTGTCGCATCCCTCGAGTCAGCAAGCGGAATAGGAACTTAGTACAGAAGCGGTTGAAGCGCGCAGGTGTGCAATGACCGAGGTGAAGTGGTGCCGTTTTTAAAGCACTGATCGGTTATCTAGGTATTTTTGATCTAAGATTACCGGTCTAAAAGTTTTGCATTGAAGCAAATCTGTTTTGGTCACGATTTCAACGTTATTAAGTACCTACCTACTAGCCGACGCCCACGGTTTCACCGGCTTGGAAAATTATATAAGTTAAAAACCTTCCTCGAGAACCACTCTATCCCTTAGTGAAAAACACATCAAAATCCGTTTAGTAGTTTAAAAGTTCTAAGCATTAGCGAACGGAAGCGACTTTGTTTGATACTATGCGCGGTAACGGCTATAATATCCCCTTTTTATTTGGTACCAACAAAACTCAAAAAAAAATGTGGGTTTGTAATGCACCTCTACCTACCCATTCAGAGATAAAGGCGTGATAATATAAATGATTAACAAATATAATTGCATGTTTTTATGATGAATAAAGATGAAATTTTTCTTAACCTTTCACAATTTTCACTCTCAACTCTCAACTGTTATCTAAATAGAACTTATTACTTATTAAAGGTAGGTACGACATACATGCTAACAAAAAAACACTTTTACACCGTTTCACTTTTATTTAATTTACAGGATTTAACATGACCAGTTTCGCTTCATAGCGTTATCAAAAGTTGTGGTCCACTTTACATATTTATTAAACAAGTATTTTACTACACTGTCTTTTTTTTTTCCGCGGCCCATAACCGCGGCCGCTCTATCGTCCATTGCCGGCCGTCTCTGGTTCACACGCAGGAGGTATTTCCAGTGGCGCCCGGCGGTACTACACTGTCTAACATATCTTGTAGCCATTGTTGAACTGGCTGAAGCCGGTCAGGTTAAATCCTGTAAATTAAATAAAAGTGAAACTGTGTATAAGTGATTTTTGTTAGCATCTATTACTATAAGTTTCACCAAGTGCCGACAATCGAAAGCATCAACTATGTAGATACGAAACCTGATTGCTCCCCGACGTTTCGCATAGATTGCACTAACCGCGGTCAAAGAATATTTATCTAAAAGTCTTCGATGAAAATCCAATTTAATTCAAAATATCCTGTGGAAAATTTTCAATTTAAAATATTTTCATTATCACCAAAGGCGAAGGAATGCAATTAAGTTCCATTTTCGTCGAATAAAGCTTTTATATATTAAACAGCATATACATAGTAAATTCACTGAATCATTCCCATTTTCTCTGTAGACGTAGTTCATTTCTTATAAGGTCTGAGGTACAACTAGCGGCTGTGAGATTTATTAGGGTTTGCATAGAAGTTGAAACTTTTTTCTTGATGGACTATTTTTAAATTCTGCTATTAGGTTATTAGTCAATACATAAACATTTTTTTTTATTTACAGTATTTAATATGTATATTGTAATTCTTATTGTAAATAATAAAATATTATATCTAAAAATATTTACATTACAAAATATCGGTTAAAAAATCCTCCGCGTCATTGTCGATTGGGAAGGTTCCCAGAATGCTGACAGTGTTGCCACGTTGGATGGCGATACTTATTCTCTGGGCCAGAAAATAATCAGCCTTCTGGTCCTGAGAAGCATCGATTAAGCGTTTAGCAATGTCTCTATAAAAGCGGCGAGCCCCCAGTGTCTCAACCCCAAACGGCTCAAATATGTAATCACCTGCTAGGTTAGCATATTTACGCCGTTTGAGGCCTTCAGCCGATGCAGCAGCAGCGCCGGCACATCAGGATGTGCTTGGAAGGTGTGAAGGCTAAGGTGTCAACGCATGTAGCGTCCTACACCAAAGGCCTTCCCATCTTCCAGGGTAGCAACGTCATACCGTCTGGTCTTTCCATCGCTTCGTGCTAACCCATTAGGCTCACGTACGGCCGGAAGACCTGCGGGGGAAAGAGCCCTACGAATTATGTCGTTTAGAATAACGTGCCGAGGTATACGACCTGCACTATCTATTCACAATAATAATATGTTTACACATATCACGCACAGTCAGACGAATAAATTATGCCCATGATGCTAGCCGCGTTCGGCGTTCCCCGCTGAATGGCAATGAATAACCTCTGCACCATCAGAAAGACCTGGAGGGATAGTCACCGCCCTCTCTTTAATGATAAATTTGGATTATGTAATAACTTAAGTGTCTTGTTTGCAATCGTAATAAGACCTCCTGTCTCTAGAAATTTGAATGAGTGAGTAAAATTGAGAGTAGTCCCTTTAATCTTCTGCTAAATTAAAGTGATAAGCTTTTTAGTTTAGATTTGATTAGCAGTTTAGATTTAGTATGATTCAGTTAAGAGTTAATGCCTTTAATGTGTTTGATGGCAGATGCCAGTCGTTTCACGGAAAATGTACAGCCACATCGCATCGTATTTAGACTGGAAAGCCGACCCCAACTGGGTTAGGAAAGAGCTCAGTGGATGATGTTGACAGTGTATTGGCCTATGGAATGAAGTCACACCATCTGAATTCAAGAAAGCGTCATAACTAAGAGTTTACTGTGGACTTTCTTAAAATTTTAGAACTCCAATTAAAACAAAGTGTGTCACTGCCCTAATTCTGGATCCCAACATTTTTGTCTTTTTCACAGCTTCAATTTAAAATTTTATTTCCCCGCTTGACCCAAAGGGGAAGGTGGGGAGAACTGGGGGTAGAGCAGGGGCCAGAAGACACTCATTATGACCAATTTCACCCGCCTGTTTTTCCTACCATTGTTGTAGTACTGATGGCTCATTTCTACCCTTTATTTCAAGTTTTTGTTAAGATTTTCGCTCTGCGGAAAGAAAACTTGGTGGTTATTTTTACCATTTGTGTCCCGCACTCTCTTCGTAACAATTAAGAATTAAAAAATGGGCTTTTGTTGGTCTATGAAGTATTTTATTTCTTCGTTATAATTAGCAGTTATTGTTGAACTGAGGTTTTATAGTATGTACGTTTTTAATAGTACCTAAATGATGCAGGAGAGTGTTTTGTTGAATGTTTTGTCATAATAGTAATATACCTACTTTTAATCCATAGGTAAGTTACTATTATAAATGTCTACTCAAATCGGAAAGAACTGATTCAACTTAATTACTTATCGTCAGAACGTTTTGAACTACTTGAAGGATATATTGACACGTTATTTTACACCATAAATTCATTTATCTTATAATTCTGTCACCCAGACCGTACCTATACCTATAGGGTAGGTAGGTTTGCATTGCACAGTTGGCTTTATATGTATATGTACAGTCATATGCAACAGGCTTCTTACAGAAGGCGCCTGTCTTTTAGTAAACACTCGCTGTAAGAACTTTTTAAACATACTTCCTACTCTAGCAATGTCTTTAGTTTTATAACTGTGTATTAAAGCGTTGGTCTAATACAATATTTAGTAATATTTTAAAGAGCTAGTTTGTGAGTTTATTATAGAGGGAATCAGAATCTCTGGAGCTTTGAAACTGATTTTGAAAATACTTTCGCAAATATATTACCATATTTATTATCCTTTTATGGTAGTGTGTTCCCATGGAGTTGGGATCGGGAAACTATACCACGCGTATGGGGCTGTTTAATTATAGTGTAGAATTACCTGTAAACAGCCTAATACTTATGTCACTTTTTCAGATTCAGTAAGGAGGCCAAGGTTTAAAAGTATTTCTACGGAATATTGGGTAGCTGTGGCCCTTTCTAAACCTATATTAATGTACCTAGTATAAATAGGTTCAACTTGTTCTTATGAATACGTTAGCAGGCAAGCTGACACGTCTCAATGACGTCATTTCTTTCTAAAAGTATCTACAAAAACATGGCGTGTTTCTGATAGATTTCTTTATAAAGACTAGTTACACTCTTAAGTTCATTACGGTCACAAATTAAATATGATATAACTTTGGTTGAAAGCTACGTCTATACTTATATCCTATACATATTATCTGTAGGTAGGTACCTATAAACATCAATTTTTATTAAAAATTTCATTCCCTAGAGCTCTAGACGAGTATTAACATAAAATGCAGCCAGACTCATATAAAAATTACCGAAAAAAATTGACGAAGGGGGTGGGTGGTCACCCTCACCCTGGCCAATTTAATGTGCACCGCTGTATTGATTCCCCGGCATTCTTTCACACAGGCGCGGAGGAGCACCCCCACTCGCCACCCCTTGCTTCCGACACCCTCACGAACTTGGGATAAACTCGGATAAGACTTTTTCGGGGCATAGACACGGTGTGTAGTTTTAAAAAAATTAAATTGTCCTTTATGTAGCAGCTATGTTTTTGAATAAAGAACTGAAGTGTTGGTTTTCTTTTTTTAATTTTCAGAATGCATTTCAAATTAAGAACTTTCGAATTCTTTGTTTAAAAATAAATTTGATTTCAAACAAAGGATTTATTATGCATTACATTAAGTCAAACTTAACTCAGTTTTTAATTCAATTAGGTACACCGTACACATACTACCCACAGGTAACTTGAAATATTAAATTACGTAGGTATGTACTTATAACAAGTTACTTACCTATATTTAAATGGCTAAATAATACATTAACTTTAATAGACGATCATAAAATTAGTTGATAATAACTTGGACAGATACTTACCTCTTATCTCAGAAACGGTTATTACCGATATTTATGTTCCGAGTCTATTAGACAGACAGACACATATCACGCCTATATCCCTGAAAGGGTAGGCAGACGTGCATTACACACCCATAATTTGCCAGTATTTTTAGTCCCACGTAATAGAGGGCAAACCTAATTGCACCGCTGGGCGACACTGGAAATACGTTCTGCTTGTAACCAGAGTCGCCCGGCAACGGACGTTAGAGCGGCCGCGGTATTGGGACGCGGAATTAAAAAAAAAAAACTTAATTGCCGTCACCGGGCCTATAATGGGTTATGTCCAAAATGGCCGAATGAATTTAATATCGAGTCTATTAAGATCTCTATCGGTCTATTTTTGCCAAATAAATGCACCTGGCATTTCATGGCACGCAACAGGTCTGTAGTACTGAAGTTTGAACCGACAATAGGTACAGCCTACTGTAAACTTATATCTATTTATTGCAGACGCTTGCAAACTTCCATTACTGGAGAGCCTATAAACTTTAAAACTGCTTTTCATTTACTTCTGTTCTGTTCGAAGATGAAATGCTTAGGATATTACATTGGAACAAATAAAGGTAACAACAATCTGATAAATAGTAGTTTTGTTGACAAAGTTGTCTTAAACTTTACTTTACTTTTCATCGCCTTCTATGAAAAAAAAAGAAATGTGCTAGCGATGATAAAAGTTCGCGCGTTATGTTTTTTTGTTGTAATCCAACAAATCTAATTATTGCCCGCTATAAAAAAGAGCTACTTTAGGTGCACTTATGTAGGAACAAAACGCCACTTTTTGTATATAAGTGATGAAAAAGTAAATTTATATTTGAAAATTTTTTAATGTCTAACATAACGCCATTTGCTTAGTCTCATATTCATATTTCATTAATCATTGACTGAGGGAGCGAAGCGACCGAAGTCTCCGTTTCAACTTGCAGACTGGGGAGAATTTCTTTTGTCTGTACCTACCTCTACATCTCTACATCTACGGGTTCTGTCAGATCATGTTTACGGCCGTATTTATCAACCGATTTTCATGAAGCTTTACACACACACTCCTTGCTTACATGTAAATTATATTTTTTGGATTGGATGAAAAATAAAAGAGTAATAAAGAAAATTGAATAATAAATTTTCTAAACAAAGCTCCCGAAGTCTACGGTTCACGGAACCACTAGTTTGTAAACATATATTACCTATGTAACAAAGATAAGGTTTTATATTGCTTGCGTGATTCTTTAGGTCTATCAGATGGGTGTACAAATATTTAGCTCACGAAATTACTTCATGTCAAATAATATCTATAAAACTAAGCTAAGTGTTTACTATGCACACAACTAGATAACTGAGAACATAGTACTACCTATAGTCGATCGCATGTACAGACGAAATGGTAGTACTTAGATGCAGAGAAGTTGTAAAGAATTGGCTAAGTATAGGAAAAAGTACGAACGGCATAATTATTGTATAATTATTTTTTTTTTTTTTTTTTAACGTCCGCTGCCGGGCGTCAATTATTGTATAACTATCCTATTTCCATTTCTTTAAGCTCTCGGCAGTTCTAATTTGATAGTTGTATTGTTGTGACCAAATAAGTAATGATATCGATCGCATATATTTATTAAATTTTTAACAAATACAACTACAACAAAAACATTCAAATATATTTTTACCTGTCGTTATAATTATTTCGTTTCATTGTCGAGTACCTACCTATAACTACTTATTTTACAACAGCTTCGTAAATTTAAAGAAGTTGGCATTATCAATCAAGAATTAATACGTGCAACATCTTGTAATGAAATATAATATTAGTTAATAAATTTGTACAAAAGTATCCGACAGTAGTTTAGTTCAAATAGTCAGTTGAAGCTTTAAGATCTGAAAAGTATTCTGCCGCAGGATTTTTCGAATTCGATCAAAACTCGCCGAAATAAAAAATGAATTTGACCATTTATGTGCTTTAAAATGGTTGTAACTTCATTATAACGCACTTTTTCGAAAAAAACGTCTTATTTTGCCCGTTTTACGAATACGAAATTATTTTTCAATATAAAAACCAATTTTTTATCAGTTAACAAATTAATTTGTGTATAATAATTAATAGCCCACCGGCACAAATTTTGTTTTCTTACCAATTGACTCCTTTTGGTCCAAGGTTTACAAAAAGTACAAACATGTACAGGCGCAATCACATTTTTAGTGATTGGTCAGTCTTTTTAATTTCTACGCAATTTTTCAGGGGTTTGCCGCTTGCCTATAGATAGCTGCATCACTATCAGTTTCTCCGACTCTGGTATAACCTTGTACGTGCGTAGACGTCATATTTTTATAAAATAATGCGTACATAATGTAAAAAAGACGCTCGTCCAAGTTTTCACAGGAGCTGTCATCGAGAGCTTAAAGAAATGGAAATAGTATAGATAGATGATACCATCATGCTTATAATAATATATATTATAAGCATGATGGTATATATATATAAACCGGCCAAGTGCGAGTCGGACTCGTGCACAAAGGGTTCCGTACTACAACGCCAAAAAAATCACGTTTGTTGTATGAGAGCCCCCTTTAATATTTATTTATTATATTCTGTTTTTTTAGTGTTTATTGTTATAGAGGCAACAGAAATACTTACATTATCTGTGAAAATTTCAACTTTCTAACTATCACGGTTCATGAGATACAGCTCAAGACAGACGGACGGACAGCGAATTTTCAGTAATGGGGTTACCGTTTTACCCTTCGGGTACGGAACCCTAAAAATATATATAAACAGTCTTCGCCGAGTTCATGATAAAATCAAATAATGGCCAAAGCAAGCGATCAAGAAAAACAAAAGCATTGCGCAACAGGTACACCACTGGCACACAGAGTAACAAAACTCAAAGAAGAACGCTCTACAGCCAGCAGTAGGATGTCGTCTTGTTGAATGAATAAATATTCTATGGGATAAGTCAAAAGTTGACACAGAAACACACAACCTAACTTTGGTTTTTTTGGCTTGGTTTTTCAAATAGAAGAACTAAGTTAAAAAGCACAGATGATTAACTAAATTTTAAATAAGTAAAACTGTTTTCAAATATACACAATATTAATATAGTCTTATAGTACAATTTTACTCTTGTAAAATTTCTAATTTTTCAAACAGGACGCATAAAAATTGTAACTGTCGTGAGAAGCTAGAACATTTTGAATGTTATTGACTGACCTCTATAGAGTATAATATAGTGTAAAATGATACAGGTCAGTTTCAAATTTATACTGTGACAATGAATGTATTCCACATAACATTTTTTCACCAGTTTAAATATAAATTTCGAATATTATTTGAAATTTAAATTTAAACAGGTGAATAAAAATGTTTGAGGTGATTTAAATTTAAAATTAGATTGCGTTTGTGACTGTGAATTTTTGTTTCTTTGCAATTTAATATACCTACTCGTAGTAGTCTAATTTTTTGTGGTTGTTCTATCGTCACTCCTTAAGTAACTTAAGTCTTCTATGTCTTACTACATGGGGCACACTAAAAATTTTGCACTTCTAGCTAATCGGAATTATTTGAAATTCAAATGTTATATTTGTTTAAACGTTGCAACCTTCTTAGTAATAATAAAAATAATTGTCCGGAAATCATTTGTCAATTGTTTTTTATCACACATCAAAGTTCTACGTATGCAACGAAATTGGAATTAAGTCGAAAAGATTTTAGAGCGATGATTTTTTATGATTTTAAAAGTTCTCTCTCTCCGCAAGACTGTGCCGCTCGTCTTCAAAATGCTTTTGGGAGAGAAGCACCTTGTTTGAGCATCGTGATTTGAGAGAGGTCGAGTTTCTTCACATGACGAATTTCGTGAAGGGCAGCCTTCAACTGCCGTCAGCGAAAATAAAGTGGCTACTGTTAAGCGGTTTATTGAAGAAAACCCGCGGATTACCTATGAGACAATTCGAGGACCATTGGGGATTGGTATGATTCAAGAGAGCGGATGCCCAGCGCGTCGCGCGGCTTGGTCAGGAGCTCACATCCCACCCCACGGGCAGCCGTGGATACTGGAAACTGGCCAAAGCCGTACAGTCTAATTTTTGCCAACCCTTGCTGCTACCGCTGCGTTTTCCTGATGGATCACTGGCTCACAAAGCCCAAGAGAAGGCGGACATGCTCGCAGACCTCTTTGCGGCTAATTCCCGCGTCGATGACCGTGGCCTGCAGCCCCCCCGCCATCGCCAACTGTGGCCACACTATGCCTGATATTGTTATCAGGCAATGTGATGTACGGGCAGTACTGCGGTCGCTCGACACGCGGAAAGCCAGTGGCCCTGACGGCATTCCGGCGGTGGTGTTACGAAAATGTGCTGCTGAGTTGTCTCCAGTACTAACGCTTCTGTACCACCTGTCATACTCTACAGGGCTCGTGCCGGAGGTCTGGAAAGAGGCGAACTTACAACCGATCCCCAAGAAAGGGGATCGCTCTGATCCAGGCAACTATCGACCCATAGCTGTCACCTCAGTCATTTGCAAGGTGCTTGAGCTCCTTATCAATAAGCAGCTCATGCGATACCTGGAGGATTACTCGCTAATCAATGATCGGCAATATGGCTTCAGGCCAAAACGATCAACGGGTGACCTTCTGGCATTCGTCACGCATGTATGGGGTGAGGTTATGAAAAAGTACGGCGAGTCCTTGGCTATTAGCCTGGACATCGCCAAAGCTTTCGATAGGGTCTGGCATGCTTCGCTCCTTTCCAAGCTTCCGGCATATGGTCTACCTCCTCAACTGTGCAGCTGGATTGCCAGCTTTTTAAACGAGCGCCGAGTGCGGGTCCTCTGCGATGGCCAGGCTTCTCGCTTCTTGCAAGTGAATGCCGGGGTACCGCAGGGGTCCGTACTATCACCAACTCTCTTTCTTCTGCATATCAATGATATGCTATCCCTCGGGAACATTCATTGCTATGCAGATGACAGCACACTGCACGGGACTTACTCGGTTCGTCCGACGGCGGGGCGATCTGAGATTGAGGAGGAGAGACGACGACTCGTGGCAGATCTCGACCGTAACCTCGACAGTATCTCCCAATAGGGTGCCGAGAACTTGGTCGAGTTCAATGCCCGCAAAACACAGGCGTGTGCATTTACAGCGAAAAAATCCCCTTTCCTTCCCCTACCCACTCTTCAGAATGCAACATTACCAATGAAGGATAATCTAGACATCCTTGGCATAGAAGTACGTCGAGAGCTCAATAACACTAAATACATTGAGAGATGTATTGGGCTAGCTTCGCGGAAACTAGGAATACAGAACAAGGTAAAGCGATTCTTTACACCGCACCAGAGGTGTCTGCTGTACAAAACGCAGATTAGACCCTGCGTCGAATACTGCTCTCACCTCTGGGACGGCTCCGCGAAGTATTTGCTGGACGCACTCGACGCTGTGCAGCGACGCGCTGTTCGCATTATAGATTGTCCGGAGGTAACGGGAAGCCTTGAGCCGCTAGCCCAGCGCCGAACAATTGCTTCCTTGGCCGCGTTCTACCGTATTTACCACAGTGAGTGTTCTGAAGAGCTCTTCAATCTGATCCCACCCTCTCCCTTCCTATCCCGAACAACGCGTGCCGGGCAGAGATGTCACTCTCGTACCGTGGAAACCGTCTTCGCGAGAACTGAGCGTTTTAAACGTTCGTTTCTCTGCCGAACGATGGTGGCTTGGAACGCCCTGCCCGCGCTCGTGTTTCCTCCAACATATAACCCTGGGTTCTTTAAGCGAAGCGTGAAGAGGCACATTACTGGGTCGTCAAGTTGAGGGTCACTCTCTATAGTATTCCTGTGTACTGTGAGAGTTGCCCACAATCACCAGACGTCGCCACAGCTTACCATCAGGCGGGTGGCGTCAATTTGTCGACCTAAATATATCAAAAAAATAATAATAATAATAATAATAAAAATGAGTCGAATCCAGAAAATTTTACACGAAGAATTGAAAGTTCGGAAACTTTGTTGTCGTTGGATCCCCCAAGAACTGACAGCTGAGCAGAAGCGGGCTCGCGTGGAATGGTGCTCACAGATGCTACTGAAGTACGACCACGGACATTCTAATGCTGTTTATGACATTGCCAAAAAAAATTCTAAATGAGAACAAGCCAACAAAAGTGAGGCAGGCGTGAAACGTTGGTAAAAAAATGATCGCGTTTGTTTTCTCAGCTACGGGTCCCATCTGTACAATTCCACTTGAAGATCAAAAGAGTGTTAATGCCGAGTGGTATTCTACCATTTGTTTACCCAGGGTGTTAGAAAAAGTTCGCGAAAGACGACCCAAAAGCCGCGTTCTCCTACATCATGACAACACTTCTTCACACACGGCCAACAAAACAAAGTCATTTTTAGCTTCCGAAAAAGTACAACTCGTCACCCATCCTGCGTATAGCCCTGACCTAGGAGCACCCTGTGATTTCTGTATTTTCCCCAAAATCAAAGATTTGATGAGAGGTTTCACTTTTACCAACTCCGAAGAGGCAGTGATATCGTTCAATCAGCACGTAGAAAACATGCCTTCAGATCTGTGGTCCTCCTGTTTTAAAAAATGGTTCGATCGCATGAAAAAATGTTTAAACTGTAAAGGAGAGTATTTTGAAAAGCAATAAACATATTTTGGTTTTAACATGTTGTTTTTTTAAGTTACGCAAAACTTATAGTGTGACCTACGTATAAACAGAATATTCCTAATTTTACGTTTATTTATTGTCTGACAGTCTTAATTTATTTCTATAGAGTTCTCTTATTTCCCGTTTCGCTTACAATAGAGAACGGTTGACAGAAGCGCGACCAAACTTCCCGCCTATTGAATTTTCGCCCACAAAAGGAAAGTTTTCAGGAAATGTACCGGGTTACAGGCTACACTCCGTTTTACATTTTAGTTTCACTTAACGATAACTATTTTATGGAACTTGCTCTTTTGTAATAGTTGCAATGGTTTACTACCTTTTTTCTGTTTAAACTCGTTGTAGTTTTAAATTAATTTAGTAAATAATAATAATAATAAAATTGTTCGCTCCAGGCCACCAACGAAACCGTTGGAAACTAATTAAAAACATCAATTCCCAAGCCACGGTACGGGGGAATATATTTCAAACGCACGCACACACACATACACCCCACCCCCATGGCCATGCACACACCGGCAAACACTTGCAAGGCGCACACAACAGTTAAAAATAAGTCCCGGGCCATATCCGCGGAGAGAATGGTCCCGCTACTGCTTTGAATTAGAATAAGGTATCAGAAATACAGAAAGGGTGATTTTTCATTTACTAGGGGTTGTTTAGCTTACCATCTCTATACAGAGGGGCACGGTCATTCTTATCATGGCTAACATTATATCTGAAAACATCCTAAGATACAGTTTGAAATGTATTTTTGATCACATTTGACCATTTAAAAAAATAGACACCATAATGTGTAAAAGTGATTTTCTGTCAACTCGTTCAATGTTCGAATTAGGCGAAAAATGTCTTATTTTTTTAAATTAAAGTTAAAAAAACAACGTTTGTTACATTGTTTTTTTAACTTTAATTTTAAATTAATGTTCGATTTCCGTCACAAGAATTCCATTTTCAAATAATTGCGATATCCAGTTATCGCATGTTTCATTTCAACAGTTGCCCAGTTCTATAAGTTATCCGCGAGGAGACGGGGATAGCGGTGCGTCTTAAGGCCGAGCAGGACGGAGTTCAAACCGAGTTACCGTAAATTGATCTGGGCCGGGGTGGAGGGTGGCGCGGCCCCAAATTTGACATCCATGGAAATTGGCGGGAAACATTATTGGTCTTTCGATTTTTTTTGTGTATCTATTCGAATTATGAATTTGAAATTTGTTGTCTGGTTTCGCCAACACTGTCAACTGATTTAGCTCTATGACACTGAATCTTTTGTATCACAATCGACTAAGTACCTACTTAATTTGAATACTTAGTTTGTAAGAAAAACCTTTTCATGTTAAGTACCTAGTTGTTTGACATTCATAGTTAGTGTCGAACTTCAATATGTTCAGTGAATACGTGGGATCGAAATCGGCAAGAAATACAGAAATCAAAATTCAAAAGTGATATTTGAATTTCCAATCGCTTACGTGCACTTCGTTATGCGAAATTAGGAATTACAATTTATGTGAATTGAAAATCAGCGCATAACTCGCAACTGAGATATGTAGGTCAGGGCTGCAAAATGAGGTTGAATATAATATTATACGTATTTTTACAGTTGTATTAGTATTTTATCTTGTTTGAAGATCCACCGTCCTTGGTATGCATCCATAACAATGTCCAACTTGTGCGGAATACCCTTTTGTGTCTTAGATGATCCCGACCCACGGCAACGTACAAGCGGCCTCATAAAAGCTTGCACACACCAACATCTTAATAACAGAATCGGAACGCTTCGAGCGATTTTTAAAATAAGAATATTATAGCTGGCCACCAGGGGGCTAAGGGGGAGAGGGGGCGGTGGATTTCGGAAGAACGTTCGCACCCCCCTCAAGTTTTTAAAATAAGAAAATTTCGGTGGAGCGTGATATTTTTAAAATAAGAACCACTTTCGTGGCATATTCCGTAGAGAAAGATTTTAAAATAAGAATAGTTTCGCGATACCCCCCGGGCCCGGCCCCTTCGTCTGGAGTTTGAAATAAGAATTTGGGGGCCAGATTCGGGTGGCTCGGGCATATTCGGTGGGTGTTGGGTAGTCTTGATGAGGATCGGAGGTTTTTCGTACAATTTCGTTAGCTCCTTGCGAGGCCATTGACCGGCTGAGTCGATACTTCGATTACTGTTTAGTAATTGGATCGAACTTTGTGTTTTATTTCACTAAAGAAGCAGTCTTTGATATTTGAAGATAACTTAGCTGGTTCAGGAAATAGGAGTTAATGAAATTTCAGTTGGTACGACGTCTTGGTAAACACGGGCGGCCCAATTGAATTAATCTTTGACCAACAAATACTAACTTTTGCATTTTACTTTACTATGAAAAGACCAGATTTTATAAATAGAAGATTGAGCAAGGAGGAAGATCTCTTTGCATACTTCGCATAACTATCTTGAGCATAGATTGTAAACCTTGTAGTATATCTCTTGTGACCATTTTTACTTGAAAGTCAAAGATAGTATAGGTACTTTGTAATATATGAGATTGGGTCTCATATTTTAAAGTAGGTACCAATACTTAGACTATGAAGGACCCCCCGAAGAGGCCACGTGGCCAAAGTCCACCGGGCGCCACTGGAAATACCTTCTGGTTTCACCAGAGACGCCCGCAGCAATGGACATGGAAGCGACCGCGGTCTCGCGGATTTAAAAAAAAATACTATGAAGGACATTTTTTTACTATCAAAGCTATCAATATAATGTATCCCACAACATAAAATAACCTTATTGGCTTACTTTGGATATCCATACAAAGTAAATGTCCTAAATAGTATTTAAGTATACCTATATCTTTGGTAACAACCGTTTCCATTAAATCTTGTTTTGTCTTGACATCTATCGCAATGTCTAATACAGGATTTGTGAATAGACTTTTACGCAAAATAAAAACATTTACAAGATTATTACGCAATATCTTTATTGTATAACATCAGCTTGAATCAGTTCTAAGATACTATTCATTTTGGGATATCGATGCGATTCTTAGTTTTGAGTAATAACAATTATACCGAGTTAAATTTTAAATATCCGATCTTTTTCCAAATTTGAATTTATTCTAGGGTTGTCGCACGTGTGCCATGGCGGAGTGCTCGTTCACGCGCTGCCAACAGGAACGTCGCGCGATTCGTAAGGAACTGCAGCGCTGGACTAAAAACATGGTCTACATATTGGGTGAGTCAGTTTTATATTTGAGGAATGAGCACTATATTCCGCTTTTGTTTCAATTTTTAATTGTATTTCTTAGTGGTTTTTTTTGCCAATTACTAGTGTTTATATTTTTTTGCTTTACACAATATTTTTTACTTACTTTTATTTATTTTTTCTTTGACATTTATCGCCAATTAAGTTTTTCAACTAATCAACGATTTCAAACTAGCGACGGCAATGGAATTGTAATCCAGAAACAATCTGTAAGACTATTACTTACCCTTCTTTATAGAGTTTGTGAAACTCTATAAAGAAGTTACATCTCCATATAGATGGGATATCTCCTAAAATTGCCACTTTAACGTAAAAACAGATGAAATGAAATTTTTTCTTCGGTTATGAAATAAAACTGAGTTCTAACGTATTTTTTTACTGTTTACTTGATCTTCAAGTGTTCCACAGAGTTGCTGAAAACTCTCTAAAACGCCTGCTACACACGGTTACCAGATACAATAACCAAATTCCCCTACAATTACCAGCTTGTATACATCTTATATTATAGACAAGTTGTCTACAAGTGAGATTAACAAATTTCAAGTGAGGTTTTAATGTACAAGTACATTCAATATTAAGATACATTAGGTATTATTTTAATTAAATTTAACAAATAGTAAGCAGTCAAAAGTTCAAATTACGAACAAATCTGCAGGTA
Organism: Nudaria mundana; assembly: GCA_963556515.1. Classification (NCBI taxonomy): domain Eukaryota; kingdom Metazoa; phylum Arthropoda; class Insecta; order Lepidoptera; family Erebidae; genus Nudaria; species Nudaria mundana. The sequence goes on along the minus strand of OY748308.1, from coordinate 9,688,045 downwards.
AAGGTACAGTGTATTCACTTTCATACACTTCACTTAATTCCATTACTCAAAATCTAAAATTCTTAATTTCACATAAATATGCACTGAATACGAGTATGATCTAAAATAAAGTAGACTAGCGGACAAGAAACTCCTTTGTTTTTTTTAACAAAAATATAATTCCAATAAATCTACCCCAATTTTAAGTATATTTTTCCTTCTGGCAACGATTTGTAGGTACGTATTTTATGAATATCTACACATATGTTCCGCTGGGTGTTTAGTTACTAAAATTTTGTGCAAGTTGTATGAAACTCGTTTATTTGTTCAGGTCTTATTGCAATACTAGTTTAGTTTAGGATGCATAACTTTAGTGAATGTTTGAGTTTGAGGTTTTGTGTTCAGTAGAGTAGAAAATATTTTGATGATAAAACGTAGACGTGTGGATATAGCTCTTAGGCGTGTTTCATTAAAATGAGTTGCTTAAAGATAAAAGTATTTGGAGGAAAGATAAACTTTGTGTTAATTAAAAATAAGCCTCACTGTCGCCAATAACATAAAGTATTTGTAAAAGCCTGTCTTAGGAGTTGATTCACATCTGTAGTGTGTTGATCGATAACCAAACTGACAATTATTAAACGCAATTATCTCGATCCTCCATTAGCAAATAATTTCTGCCACCACTGAGAATGGTTGACATTGACAACCCTAATTAGAACTAATTTAGAATAAGAATAAAAATTGTCTATGGATTCAATGGAAAAACTATATTCATATACTTATGAACCTATTTCTAGAAAATAATACTGTTGGGAATATGTTATTGTCAAATATTGTAAAATTACATGTAAAATTGTCGTGATTATAATTCGGCGCGCCAGAGATAAGACTAGACTAGCTAGATATAGCGTCGTGTGTATAGACACTAAAGTGCGATGCAATGTTCCCTCTACAATGGTGTCAAACGCGAGAAGATGTCTGCCAGAATTGTAGTATTGATTTTAATATACCTACATCTGCTAAACATTAGAAAGGGAAGTTATTATGGAGATGTGTTTGAAATGATATAAACTAATACTTGTATCATTAAGTCTAGTAATCATTCATTAATTTCTTGAAGATTTCTTATTATCTGAATAAAAAATTATTTTGTCTACTGAAATCAAGAATAAAATAATTGTTTGATATGATTTAAATGTTGAATATTTTTACTAAGCGTTTACAATGCGAAATGTGTTATCAAGAATGAAAATAGAATTTTAAGTGATACCGTTTGCGACCATTGTGGCGGGGTGCATCGTCGACAGAAACGCGCATGCGTCCTAGTGCCGTTCCACCAACCAACCTGTTGCAAGTGGTCCGGTATGCACTAATGCAACTTCTCTCCCGCAATCACCAGCTAAATAATTCTCTATTAACCCTCTAACTATCGCTATCGTTTCAAAAACTACCAAATAACATTTTTAAAATCGATTATCTTGTGAATACGAATTTAAAATTTAAAAACCGATCTACCTAATCCTCAAATTTAAATTTAGAACGACCGTCTTGTAAGTGCGTGGCGTCGCGTCTTGAGACTTAAGACAAGTGAAGTGTTAAGTGAGTTGGTAAATTAGTAAATTTTAATAATAACATTATTTAGCTTGCTAGTTTTGTTGTTAATATTATTATAATTGTACCGTTATTTAAAAAAGAACAACAAAAAGTTGAGTAAAAGTAAATTGTGTGATAATTTCGGTGTTCTAAATTCGGTTGTGTGAAGTAATTGCAGCGGTGGCTGGCCGAAGTTTTGCGGAGTCTGAAAACGTGAAGTTGGCATTCACAAGCAACAAGTGTTCGTCTGATGCCTTCCCCGGTAAATGTGCCACTGTTAAGAGTTTGCATGCCCGCTACACCGGGATTATATTCAGTACCTATACATTCCCGTGAATTTGGAGATTTTACTTGTTCGTATTTCAGCATTAGGTCCTAGCAGCTTGTGTTCATTTAACAAATACGATTTACTATTTGCTTTTTACAAAGTTTTAACTTCTTAGATGTTGCTTAATTTTAAGTAGATATTTTTGTAATTTATTTTTTGCTAAAGAGGGTGGGGCGCGTTCTTTTGTTTTAGACGGGTGTCTACGTCACGCCATCTTAGCTTAGCTCGACAAAAAAGTGTCATGGCGTCTGGAATAGCGTTTGTTCTAGTTTCAAAGATCTTTTTTGTTTCGTTTTATTTGTTTTTCAATTGGATAAGACAGGGACTATTTTTATTAAGTAATGCGTACCTCGCATAAAAGCTGCTTTTTCGCCTTATAGGTACTCGTTATTAGCGGATGATCTTACACTTCTTACTTCTGTTATTCTTACAGTTTAGTTTTTGGAACGAAGTTCTCTGACGTGGCTTACGGGTAGTGCGATTTAGTAGAAATCACCACGTTACGCTTATCAGTGGTTCCCAACCGTTGGTCTGCAGAAGCAAAAATATGGTCCGCTTTTTATTTTGAATTTAGGGTCGTCATCGTTGGTAACCCAAACCCAGGTTGGGTTCCGTTGCAACTTCGTTCCTATCGCGGGTCCTCCGACCGCACAATTTTTATTTAATTCCCTTATGTGTATTAACTGTGGAAGGAAAAGTCGATTTGACTACGATTTCAAACTACTTAATGCAATTTCCTAATTAAAATAAGAGACACTTGTCCAAATTTGGTAACGTCATTTCAACTTTAGTTTAAGCTCATTTCCTATGTCCCTAATAATACATAAATATGGTTTGATATTTTTATCTGTTGATTGAACTGTTTGGTTGTAGTTATGTAACATATTTATGATGCTGGCTGTTGGAATTCCGGTTCTGATCTGATTACTTATTTGTTTTGATTCAAAAGTTATATTCCTGCTTAGTAAAAACCGTGGAAATATAGTGCACTTCTGCCGACACCCTTGGCGTGATTTTATGTTGGTAGGCATAACCTACTTTATGTCTGAAATTGTAATGCACCAGCTGTTCGATGCATTACAATTTCAGACATAAAATGACCTGAAAAAAGATATAGTAACTGATGCGCGGCGCCCGCGGTAATAATCTTTTGCTCATTTCGTATATTAATCATATTCCACTACTGCAGAGACTAAATTCGTTGCTCTGGGGTCCTATTAGATATTATTTAGGCCAGATTCGACCAAACTCTCTGACTAAAATCAGTTGGATAATATTTCTACTAAGACATTTAATGTTGTGAAATGTATAGTAAATGTTGACATTGACAATTAATTGACACTTTAGTATCCAACAAAATTAAGTTACAATGGGACTTGCGTTTTTGCGGAGTGCCCCTCTGGCGCTGGGCAAAAATCCAGGCCCAAACGCTCAATTGCAATATCGAACAACGTTTCCTTGTCCTACACCGGGAGCTAGTTCAGAGTAACTAGTTCTTCTGTGCGGGAAAATCAAGCATTACCTTGACATTGGCGAAATCATCAATGGAGTCACGTTTTTAAAAGAAGAAGTTAAGTTATCATGACATATCAAGCAGAGCTAGTGACTTGGGAGTTTGGAGAGCGCATGGCTGGCGCAACCAATATCCAGACGCTCACTTGCAATATCGAACAACGTTTCCTTGTCCCATTGGGAACTAGTTCGTAGTAACTAGTTCTTCTACGGAACAATCAAGTATTACCATGACAATGGCAAAATCATCAATGAACGTTGGAGCCTTGCACTTAGAAGAAGTAGATCTTGTAGAAATAATATACCACAGATTTTAGTCGGAGTTCAATTATACCGTTATAGTTTAACACTAGTATAACTTCGAGATTGATCGATTCCGGCTTAAGTTGGTTTTTATAGAATGACTAGCCGACGACCGCGGCTTTGGCAGCAACCGACTTCCAAAAAAGGAGGAGGTTCTAATTTCGACTATGTTTTTTTTTATGTTTATTTTTTATCTTCAGACTGGGTGATCCGATTTTGTTTTTTTTTATTGGAAGCTATTGCTTCCCAAGTGGTCCATTTCAATTTGGTCCCATTCCGACAGCTATTTGAACCCATTTCGATAGTTTGAAGTCAGTTGCTGTGTAAATTTTTGAGGTGTGTTTTTTGAACACATTCTCGGGATATTACTAATTACTTCCTCGAGAACCTTTATATCGATTGGCGAAAACATTATGAAAATCGATGGCGTAGTTTTTGAGTTTATCACGAACAGACAGAAGCCGCGAAGGACTTTGTTTTATAATAGGTAGTGATAAATACTTCGTAATATAAAATCATTAAAGGTCTAGTGGTATTAATGAAGGTAGTTTTTGTAGTTTAAATATTTCCTAATAAGATACCGATTTCTTGGTTATTCTACGCAGTTATTAATGCGTGTATTAATGGTTCTAAATAAGGATAAACTAGTTGACTATGATCCCAATGTTATTTTACTATTCATTATTGTATTATACATGGTTGTTAATTAGGATAATTGACCGCTAGATAAGGTTTTCGGAATTATATTCTTAGAATTTTCCATTAAAGTTAGTAAATAGGTAAAGTACCTGTTTTGTGTTCGGTAAACTTCGTACCACAATGTTTTTCGTGAATCATTAATTAATTATTCACCAAGCGTTTTTTTTAACATAGTTAAGGTCGGCTTTCTAGTCTTACTGCGATGTGGTTGAACTTTAATATTTTCTGTGAAGCGACTGCCATCTGACCTCCACAACCCATGGGCGATATCGAAGTTCTGTAGATAGTCCACGAGGATTTTGTTACAATTTTTTCGTGTTTCCTCCAACATAACCATGGGTTCTTTAAGAGAAGCGTTACAGCGAACATTACTGGGTCGTCAAGTTGAGGGCCACTCTCTATAGTATTCCTGTGTACTATGAGAGTCGCCCGCAATCCCCAGACATCGCCACAGCTTACCATCAGGCGGGTGGCGTCAATTTGTCGAACTAAATATATATTAAAAAAATATATATATCTTGAAGATTTTTTACAGTCTTCTGTTTTTTTAGGTACTATTCAAAATCACATTATGAGATTTAAAAAAAACTTTGTCCTGCCTGACAATATAACAAACACATTGGTGCCGTCGACTGCAAGTATCGATTACTGTTACAGCTGAAACCCCTGGTTAGGTAAATGGCTGAGCTAATTGTGAGTGACTTGTGTAGATTCTATATATAGGTAGGGGCAAAATAGGGAGTGATATAATTACATACATAATGCCCGTACAATGCCGGTGAAAAGGCTCCTCCAAAGAGTATATAATCACTCCGTTTAGGCTCGTCTACGCCGCCGCGCCGTATTGTGGATATGTACCTACCTTTTTTTTTAATTTCGCGGCCCAATGCCCCTGTTGCTCTCACTTCCGTTGCCGGCCGTCTCTGGTACGCACGCCGAAGGTATTTCCAGTGACGTCCGGCACAACACAAACACACCATGCTTAAGTTGACATTTTTGCACATTCGCTATCAAAATTTAAATTATATTCTAAAACAATCTTTTTAGGCTTTATATCTGTTAAGTACTCATATATTTTTTTATGCATGATTAATATCTTAACATGAAATCTATAATATCATTTTGCACACATTGAGTGGGCACTAGTATAGTTACCGTGTAACTGTTTAATGTCTCAATAAATAAATTATATCTAATATAGTGCAAATAATTTTCTGGTTCCTAATTTACACATAAACTGAATTTGTTTAACTATCTTTTAGGTAAATTATTATGTAAAACTAGTACGGTGTCTTGCGCGGTGCTTCGCGCCGCACCAAGCCTTAGGTAGGGCGTATAACTTTTGACCCCTTAGGGCTAGGTCAAATTTTCGATTTTTTGGCTTGCCTCCAGATCCAGGGCTATCCATAGAGGGGTCAACCATAATTGGAGCATAAGCAGTTCTCGAGAGCTAAGGGGGGGTACATTCCTATTTCTATATATAGATAAGCTCGCCCGAAAACGGCAAATGGCGCGCTCCCTATTGTGTGGGACCAATAAAGTATCTGGCGAAATATTGGTGTAGGTACTTAGAGCAACTGTTACGCTTTCTTTTTAATAAAACGCGTCTGCCTACCCCTTCGGAGATAAAGACTGCGTGTATAATAATAATAATTATCATACACACAGATCACATAACAGTAGCAACAGGTGCTCTAAGTACCTAACTATATGTAGGTACAAGTTATTATGAAGTGCTTATGAAGAATTATCGGAATTTTATGTGTAATACTTGGTATAGCGTGTTTAGTGATGTGCAGTGAGACATACAGACATACATCACGCCTAAATTATTAGTTCATAACACACCCACACTTTGCCAGTAATCTCGTTGGTCCCACGTAATAGGGGACAAACCTATTGCTATTTATTACCGAGCACTGACTAGCAAATGTAGGCGTAATAAACACCCCGGTCTCCCCTTTTGACAATAAACATTTGTAAAGTATATTTGTGAAACTTATTAACTTATCTGACTTTGTTACTGTTAGAATTTAATTCTAAAACCGACACTTTAATATAACTATAAGTAGAAATTATAAATCACAAAACTGAAATATCACTTTTTTAAACTTTCGCGTTTTGTACACATTATAAACTTAAGACTAACGGGTCTTTTACGCGATTATTGAGATATTATACATACCTCTTTATTACCCGATGTTTAAAGAGATATGTATAAGAGTAAAGTGTCGAATAAAGAGGTATGTATATATCTCAATAATCGCGTAAAAGACCCGTTAGTCTTAAGTTTATAATGAAATACCACTGACAGGACTCGAATCCACGGCCTTTCCCTAACAAAGGGAGTGCTCTGACCACTGAGAGTTACGATAACCAATACCGACGTCATATTTATATCAATCTTTGCTTCATATTTATAAATAAAATTTCTAGATCGCGCTATTAATCGAATATAATTCGAAATACAATGATTTTTTTTTAATCCGCCCTCCGATAAGCACTAGAAGAATTCCCAGTGGCACCCGTCGGACCATGGCCACCTGTGTGGCCGCTGCGTGGTGGTCGGGTGTTACCCAGCATCTTTGGGGTCGGGTTTTACCCCGTATTGGTAAGTGAAGGCATGCGAGTGGTTAACCCCACAGCAGACCGCCCTTCTAGCCTGCTTCTGTAAGGACGGTGGGTTACTAATCCATCTTATTTATTTTATTTATTTATTTAATTTTTGTACATACACACAAAAATAAATATACAAGAAACAGAAGTACAAAAGAATAAAGTGAGCATAGTAGGTACAAGGGCACTACTTATTCCTAAAGGAATCTCTTCCAGCAGGCCTGAGAGGAGAAGTAAGAGTGAAAAGGCTAAGTGTATGCAGTGCAAGTAAATAAATAAACCTACATAAACTATGGGTGCTATAATATATACATAGATAAATATATACTGAGCTATATATACAATAATGTTTGTACAACAATGTTTTGATTTTACTTTTAAAGAGAGGAAGAGTTTTACAGCTTTGTATATCAGGGGGTAGTGAGTTCCACAGCCTGACCGCATGAACGGTAAAGGAATAGGTGTAGAAATCGGTTTTGTGGGAGGGAAAGTTTAGGCGGTACATGAGGTGAGATCTACAAGGAGTACCGGGAGTGTTCATGTAGGAGAACCGCTCCCGCAGGTAGGAAGGATAAGCCGGATTATGTAGGATATTATAAAGGAGACATAATTTCCGAATGTCCTCTCCGAAGACGGATTGGGAGCCACTTGAGTTCCTTGCGAAATTGCGAAACATGATCATACTTACGTAGATTAAAAACAAAACGGGTACATCAATTTTGCAATCGCTCAAGCTTATTTAAAAGCTCCTCAGTAGCATCCAATTAGCAAGCATCCGCGTAGTCCAAAATAGGCTGAATTAGAGTCTGAGCAAGTGAGACCTTGATATCTAGAGGCAGAAAGCTCTGGAGGCATTTGAGCGTGTGGAAAGTGTAGTGCACCTTTTTGCTGACGTCGCCAACATGTGTCTCCCAGGATAAAGTGCTGTCCATTACCACGCCCAGATTTTTTGCAGTATCAGCGTACACGATTGGAGTACCATCCAGCAAGATAGGGGGAAGACCATTTCCATCCAGACCACCCCTCATCTGCCTGCTTCCAATGATCAGGGTCTGAGATTTAGTGGGATTTATTAAAAGACTGAAAGAGTTTGCCCAGTTGCTAATGGCATTCAAGTCGTGATTAACGGCAGCAATAGCCGTTCTGTATTTATTCAGCGCAAAATGACGATACAGCTGCAAGTCGTCCGCATATAGATGGAAGTTAGAAGAGATTACTCGAACGACAGAGTTAATGAAAATGGAGAAAAGCAAAGGAGAAATAACGCCACCTTGAGGTACACCGGCAATGAAGTCTCGCCAGTCTGAACGTAAGTGATCAAAGCGGACACACTGCGAGCGCCCACAAATGTATGAATCGAACCAGGCCACAGATTCCGTGGAAAAGTTAAGTGACTTAAGAATACCGATCAGGATATCGAAGTCCACGGAGTTGAACGCACTACTGAAATCCAGTAGCACTAATACAGTAAGAGATTTGTTCTCCATGGCCCAACGAATATCATCGGTAACCTTTAGAAGTGTTGTCACACTGCTGTGATCGTCCTCAGGCCCCGATCATGGAGGTGGTCCTGCGCGTAGTCACGTCTGCTGCGCCCTCGCCGCACACTTCGCAAATCAGCGGGGAGAAATACAATGATTGTAATTCGAAATTCAAAACCAGACAAACTGTTGCGTAATAAAAATAACGTTACGTTATTGCTGTCGCATCTCAATATCGTTATTAAAAACATTTCGTCGAATAGATTTCGGTTGTATCTGACAAGTGCTCACGGTTCAATACTCGAAATACGTGGGTTTTGGCTGTACTCGACAGACGTGGCGTGGGTTCAAATTGTGGAAAATAATAAGTAATTTATTATTACGAACGATTGAAATTGAAGTTTTTTTTTTAATGGAAAAATGTTATAAACTAACGTCTTATCCCCGAAGGTGTAGACAAGTTTAATATACTCACATTTCGCCAAGTACAATGTTGATCCCATGTAAAGGTGGTGAGCCTATTCCCGTTACCGGGCACTTGGGACAATTAGACAAAATCTCGTCCATTTGTCTGCATGTTCACCGCGAACAAGTGAGGATGAATCGATGCAAGCAAGGATGATATGACAGTATGACGATGAGAAGGATGAAATGACACATTCTGGTTAACCCTCAAACTATTGGCTTCAAATATAAATTCAAATACGGTTCGGTACGGTGAAAATCCTCATATGTGTGGTATACGGTGAATATACTCATTGAAATAAAAAATATTCCACAAAACACCACCATCTGTTTTCTGTTTTTTTTTTATATCAGAATCTAAACAACAGAATAAATATAAACTATTTACGGAAATGCTGTAGGATATAACATCCCTATAGAAATGGCTATTGTAAGCAATGACGTCAACGTTTGTGACGTCACATTATTTTTGTTCTTATAATCGAGTTATTCTTTTAAAAGAGTCTATTAAAAGCTTCCTTTGTGCTAGTGATATGTTTAGACCCATTGTGTAGAACTTATGGAATAAGAAACATTATTTTGCTCTGTGTTACTTTAAACATGAAACTTTAAGGACTACGCTATTTGTTTTTCATCACTTCTATTCAAAAAGTGGCGTTTTGTTGCTACATAAGTGCGCCTAAAGTACCTAGCTCTTTTTTGTTCAGAGACTTTTTAGCCGCAATAATGAGATTTGAATTTGGAACATGAATCTTTCATAGTAATCCAACCGGAAAAAAGAAAACGCGTGAACTTTTTTCATCGCTAGTACACTTCTTTTTTTTCATAGAAGGCGATGAAAAGTAATAGAGAGTAAAATTATTTTATCTCAGGCGACGTACTCTGTAACCAGAGACGCCCGGCAACGGACGTTAGAGCGGAATTAGAAAAAAAAAAGGCGACGTACTTTGAATCCGTCGCTACGCTTAGGTATCTACTTTAGAAACCCTCGCCACGCTCGGGATTCTACTCTAGAATAATTCGCTCCGCTCTGGATTCAAAATAGCGCCTTCAACAACAATATATCAATTTACTCCCTTGTCATAAAATCTATTATTTTACAATCCTAGGACCTCCGATCTCAGCTTTCGGAGCCTTTACTTCGTCTGTGTATCGATACATTTATTTTACCTTAATTACTCGTATTTAAGTCATAATTATAATTTTAGCTTGTTTAGAAGGATTACGGTATTTAACAGACTGTTGATAATATAGTCCGAGACACCCAGGACTGTAATTGGCTGTGCCATGGAGGCTGCCACGTAAGATTTTGTTGCCTTTCATCTACATTTCATCGCAAGGCAACGGTTTTCAATTTTTTTTCAAAATTACAATATGGCTGCTACTTTTTTATCTTCTTTTATCAATTCGGCCAGTTTGGACATCACCCATTGGGGACGTGGGACTAAAAATATTGCCAAATTGTGGGTGTGTCACCTCTGCCTACCCCTTTGGGGATATAGTGATAAGTGGGTGTGTGTGGATAATATACATACAGATAAATAAAATTTAAGTGTCCGTTTGTAATTTCAAATTAACAGCTTTTCTCTAAATGCATTTGAAAGTAAATAATAAATAAATATTGTTGGATATGCTCACACAACGTCATCTAGCCCAAACTAAGCTATAAGCTTGTGCTATGGGATCACACAAATATTGGATTCGACCCGGGAATCGAACCCGCGACTCCGGAGTCGAAAGCCGACGCACTACCGACCACGCAACCGAAGCAGTCTTATAAATATGAGGTATTCTACTTACATAAAATCAAAATTTTGAATATTTTTGTCTGTCTGTCTGTTTGTTCCAGCCAATCTTTGAAACGGGCTGGACCGATTTTAAAGGAAGTTCACTGGAAAAGAACTGGTGTTATAAAGATATGCTACTTTTAAATACGGGGAATGTGTTCCCGAAATATAGTACTAATCAAAATAAAATAATAATGTATTAGGACTTACCCTGTAATGATAGATGTAGAAGTGGAAAATAAATAAATAAAAAAAATTCTAACTCATGTAGCACCTGCATATTATCCTCAGATCGCAGTTGCAGCCGTGACGTCATAGCAAAGATTACAAAGTAATACATACGACAAATTAATAAAAATTAGCCCATATTTGCATTCTCAATTTGAACTCAAGTTATCAGAAAAACTTACTTTTTTATAAAAAACTTTCTTTAAACTCTAAAAACAAGACTATACAAATAAAACACACCACATTTTAAACATATTTGGTTGGTCCTAGATTAAAAGAGTTCGAGTCACCTTTTAATAACAAACACCTCTGTTATCAGTCAGCAGGTGTATCAACATACTGATAAGGTTGGTTGCACACACAAATATATTGGAGTCCTTTTTAAATCTTAGTAATGTAATAATTAATTAATTAAAGTATTTATTTATTTATTTTATTTTATTTGGGATAAAAACAGCCATTTTACAATCGTGTACACAAACAGAAATTACTAGACCAATAACAGCTATCCACATCTATACTAGATTAAAAAGGTTACCTAGATACAAAATAGGCAGCTATCCACTAACAACATATTTATAATATCAATATCATTAGGTATCATAATATCAATATCAATACCTATGAGATTACAAAATCTTCCCAAGTATCTTATCAAAAAAGTATCCTATCAAAATAGTTACGTTGCCTTTAAACGAAATTTTAAAAACTCTACACAGAATTTTATACCCTATATGTGAAGCGTAGTGTTAAAAATAAAAATATTCTCCGTAACAAATTTTTTGATGCTACGTTCATGATGCTAACAGCGCCATCTCTTCGAATTTCGAAAAATTTTTCACTGAACCATTTTCTTATAAGAACTTCACACTTATGCATTCTCTATGCAATGAACGCACACAAACGACCGCGTTCTATACAATCGAACGCACCCACACGCCCAAGAAAAAAACGATAAAAAACTGCACACAAACTCAAGTTTTGTGTAGTCGTACTAGACAAAGATAGGACGAAACGTTCTAAATTTAAATTTAAAAAAAATATTCAACCTTATATATGTATTTGAAAAACTTTTGAATTATCTTTTTAAATAACAGAAGTGATACAGATTGATATAAAGTAGGAGACAAGTTAACTTGAACTAAAATCTACAAGGTTCATACAAGCGTGGGCATTCACACAAAGCTGAATGTACCGACGACACTGCACTCTGTCTGTGTAGTAGTGAGCGTACTGCGGCGGACTAGTCTTGAACTGAGTTTAATTTCCGGCTCGCACCAAGTCTATTACTCTACTATAGTTTTTTTGTATCATATATTAACAAGTAATAAATCAACTAGCGTTTAATCTGGAATATTTTTTTTTCCATTAATAACAATTAATAAACATTTAAAACTGTTAATTATAAGTAAATAAAGCGTTCATAAGGATCGTTTTAATATAAAACCAGTGTGTAATATTATAGCAACAGTACATGAAGTTTATAATATTATAAGAATCTAACAATTCCGGTGGAATTGTTAGATTTTTTTCAATAGTGTGGGTTACGGCGTGTCAAGTATCAAGAGTGCGCGAGCGGTCGGTCGTAGTATAATATACAAGGTAATGGCTAAGTACGCACGCCGTCTAGTACGGTGTGCGCGCTCAGTGCAGTCCCGCCTTTGCACAATCCGTGGAGCGTCGCATTTCCGTTCCCGGCACACTACAGAACCAGAACACGCGGCATAACCACTAAAAACCTCCAAAATATAAACAACAACCAAATTTTAACAAATAAAATATTTTGACCACAGACTTTATTAAATTTTACAACATTTAAAAAAATATATTCATATCATTCGCATAGTGGAAGTTAAGAAAAAATATTTTGGAGTTTAGTGAGTTTTTTCCGAATTTTCGTAATATTTAGTGCAGTTCAATTCACTCTGCGATGCAAGACACATATCAAATGGAAACTTAGGACCCGAACTATATTTTTTATTTAGTATTAAATAAAATAAAATAAATATTTTGTGTACAGTGACTATCGTGATGTGTTACAATATATTATGCAGTGACAGTGTCATCGCTGTGAAATACGGCTAAATGGATTTGTGATTCTATGACGAGGTGACGCCGAATTGTTATTGCAACTTTTTTCTTTTTTTTTACAAAATTACTACCCAAGTGTCAAACTGGACGGAAGAGGAACCGGCCCCCTCTGACGCATGTAAGTACTCATGTTTATTTGAATCAACGAACCCCTACATTTTTAAAGTCAATAAAGTGTGCCCTTAATCTTGCGTTCTCCTTGACTTAGCCAGTTGAATGTGTGCATACATTGCATATGTAAAACGCACGCTTAGGTTTCGTTGTGTGCGTAGAGTTCACGCACATTTTTTGTGTTTTCTTACAAGCCCCCCCATCTCTCCCCCACCCATAGTCGGTATCGTTTATATCTGTCCCACTCTTTTTCTATAACTACGCCGTTTAACGATGTCTCAGTGTGCGTGAGCTTCGGGTGTGGGTTAATAAATTGCAACCTATATTTTGATCGAAGGCCAATGAAAGCATAGATAACTAAGAGAGATAACTAATTTGTTTTCAAGTTTCTTTTTAATTTTCATGTAAACTCTGAATAATTTTAGTTCTATGAATTTAAGATAATGAAATTTTAAATTCAACCTTTTTGAAATTTTTTTTTGGCAGGCAACAAAAAAGAGTCGAAATATTTTAAATTGATACAGATTTATATTTTTATTATAATCTATATAATTCAAATCGAATAAAAAAGCATATAATGAGATTTTTTTAGGGATTTGAATTAATTTGTTACTAGTGCTACGAACCTCTACGCCGAATCGTAGGCTAAAATATGCCGTCGGAACTTTGACTTTGACATACTACTTAAGAAAATTAAAACAATTTTGATACTCTAAACAGTGACTTAAGAAATTATATATTAATTTTATAATCATACCCTAGTATTTTTACTGTTTTATATTAAATAAAATTTTGAATATTTTTTGGAACGAATAGTTCTCTAACGCGGCCTACGTGTAGTGTGATTTAGTAGAAATCGTCACGTTACGCTTATCAGTAGTTCCCAACCGGTGGTCCGCAGAAGCCAATATAAGATCCGCTTTTCTTAATTTTTTTTTTTAATTTAGTGTCGGCGTCGTTAGTAAAACGAAAAGCAACCTAGTAAAGAACTTCGTTCCTGACCGGGGCCCCCCGACCGCACGATTTTTTTTATTATTGTTAGTTTTAAAATATTTGTTATCGTTGGCTGATAAGCACCTAAATATTATATTTAAAATACAATAATATATGATAAGGATATTTGTTTTAAATATGCGTATACATTTTACCTTGTATTATCCTCAATTTTAACCGAAAATAATTATTCGGTAACTAATCAATATTATCGGCTAGTAGCACCGAACTTTGTACCGTGACGTAATTTTGTGTATTAATAAAACATATCATTATGTACTATTATTATACGATCAGGAAGCAACTAAATAAGCAACTAATTAAATATAAATGAACAACACTTAAATATACTTGACCTTTTTGGTCTATGATTTAAAAAAATGTAATATGTATTTGGTTAAAATAAAAGTTATTGTTAAAAGCATATTAACATAAGCATATCTATTATTTCATGTACATATATAGGTATATGTTGATACATATAGATATAGAACTTCCTGTTGCATTCAAGGTACAGACAGACAGACATACATTACGCGTATATCCTTGTCCTCCTCTGTCTTATCTTTATTTTATTATTTACTAAGCTTTATTTTTCTTTTCTCTTTCATGTATTGTACACTACCCTTTTAAATTCTTTAACTCGCTATCCATCCAAAGGTTGTCTGGAAGAGATCGCTTTTAGCTATAAGGCCGCCTTTTGTACTATCTTTAAGTTAAGTCTCCTAATTGTCCGCTGGGCGCCACTGGACATACCCTCTGCTAGTAACCAGAGACGCCCGGCAACGGACGTTAGAGCGGAATTAAAAAAAAAAAAAGTAACTGTATGTTTTCTTTTTTGTGTAGGTACAATAAAGAGTATTTGAAATTTGAATTTGAATTGAATTTGAATTTGAATATCCTGGTAATGTATTTTTATTAACTATCTGATTACAGCGGTTATACCCGCGTCATATAGTTTTCTCGTTACCGTTTACCACGGTAACACTTCATTACCAGAAAAGAGAAACATATAGCAAATAATTTTCATAATCGGTTCAATAGTTTCGGTGCATATTCAATACAAACAAATAATCAATATTAAATCTTTTTTTATATAATCTTAGTATAGACAAGCTAATAGTGGAATAGCCTGTGATGATAACATTTGACATTTAATATGATAAAAAAAAAATTTAAAAAAATTGTCGATTCATAACCTTTATATTGCTGAGCTTGATATCTGTGAAAACCACACGAAAATCCGTTAAGTAAATAGTATATAATAAACATATATAATTTCTACTGATTTATTAAAGAAAAAAATCATAGCTAGCGCTTAATTTTTTTTTAAATTTATAAATTTTATGATGAGGTATAATCAAAGTAAATTTGTAATTAATACGATATAAAATGTCAAAAATTACTATTCTACCAATAGTGATGTCAAAAATTCAAATTTAGAATCAAAAGTTCAAGTTTACGCCCTTCAATTGGCAGCTACAAGTCCATGCGCGCACGCTCGGCCAAGGCGGCCTGCGCCGGCGACTGTCAATGTTACTACACAACGTAACTATAGTTGATCGCCGCCATATTGGAACGTTTGAAGGCTACGCATGGTTGATGTCTTAGTTAAATTCTATGCTGAGTTGACTTTATGAACATATTTTCTAATATATAATGATGCTTTCTAAATGTTTACTTGTAAAGATTTAATATGAAAGTGAAAATATTAAGACTTGGTGAAAATCAGGCTGTTATTAAATCTTATGAGATGTGTTTTGTTAAATGAATTGTTGATTAAGTAACTTATAGTTTACTAATTAAAATTACATTATAATAACACCTGTTTAGGATAAGCTGGGGCTTATAATACGCCTACTTTTCGTCAGTAACTTTGGTGGCTCTACGTAATAGATGGCAAGCCAATTGCCATTTTTATGCGCCCTTCTATTTTTGACATTAATGTCTTCAATCTTCTATTTATATATTTTACAAGCTGTCCCTTGCGAATTTCGTACCGCATTAGATTTTCTAATGTACCGCACAATTTTTTTTCTTCCATAAGATCCTTCTCCTGATAATAACGAACACAACAAAAAACGAATTAGCGAAATCAGTCCAGCCGTTCTCGAGTCATTAAGCTCTTAACTAACACTACTTTGTTTTATACGAGTATATAGGCGACCATTTTGGATAATGTATGAATAAGTACATACCCTAAAAAATTTACTTATCTATGTACCTTTTATGTTCTTAAACTATGAATCCAATTAACTTTGGTACTTATGTTATTTTATATTAAACAGCTTACCTGCGTCATAACTATTAATTTTTTTATCGTCCATCAAAATATTACCTACAAACCTTAATAGATTATTATTTATTTTTAAATAATGACTATTAAATAGTACTACTCGTAAATACTTAGCTATCAGACATCTCATAACCTCTACTACACATAACAATAAACTCTACAAAAGTAGTATATTGACATACATTACTTTTGTAAGGTTTTCTGTGTTCTTGTAGTGGTATTTTTTTAGATCTTCAAATTACCGAAATGGGACCAAATAATTGTCGGAATGGGACCAAATTGAAATGGGACCATTCGGGAAGTGGTATCTTCAATTGATAAAAAAATATTTCGAAATCGGTTTACCCAGCTTAAGGATATAAAGTAACAAAAAAAAACATACAGTCGAATTGAAAACCTAATTTTTTTTGGAAGTCTGTTGAAAATATAAGCTATATTATATTTTCTAAGGGTGAGTTTTCAAAATGAGCCCATTTAGTACGAAATTTTCGAATTTTAGGTTGCCTATCGACCAGAGATGTGCTATGTAGCTGTGCTGCGAGGATGGGCTTTTGGACCAATGAAAATAATTGTGCTATGACGTGCTGTGTGGACAAATGAATAGGATTGGTGGATGTCAAACGTATCCATAGCAACGTAGCACAGCACATCCCTGGTCGAAAGGCACCCTTCTCCTCTTTTTAATATAAGTAAGGTTTAAAAGGAGATATTTACAGCGACGCGCGTATATCTTATTTATTTTTGTATGAGGTACCGCTTTGGATACTTACCACATTGTGTACAATGTTAATGCATATTTACTATTTGTACCTCTCTAATCCAGATGAGGCCAAGGTCCCCCGGTTTATACAGTAAGGTTACCAAGGCAGTTTAGGTCAGCAGAGATTTTTATGAACCAACGTGTGCCGGAAATAGTTTTATAAAACAGAAAAATAATATTATCACTACATAAATCATCATAACAGATATAGTATAAAACAAAGTCGCTTCTTTTCCATAAATATACTAAATTAGATCTTTAAAACTTCACAACGGAGTTTGATTCGGTTTTCATCAATGGATAGAGTAGTTCTCGAGAAAGGTTTTTGTGTATATAATTTGTCAAGTCGAAGCCGCGGGCGTCTACTAGTATACTATAACATAGAGATACCTCACCCTAATAGATGATATTCCCAATAGATTTAATGTAGAGTAGAGTTTTCATGTGTATCATGTTTACAACACACATTTTTATTGTTCACGATGGACTCCTATTGCTTATACTAAAAATCAACCATTTTGTCAAACATTTTCATATATTTTTCCCACATTTGAGTTATTATTTTCAACTTTTAAATCAACCATCCGAATACTATTTCTTAAATAGTTGGCAGCACGAGTATTGAAACTCACTGTTGTAATAGGTATGCCAGTATTGTGTGCACTTATCCGGCTTCGTTTCAATGTGCGAGGGGACGGCCATAGTCCACGTGGATGCCATGTGGAGTTTGGCAGATTTTAAAAACGTATGGTAAACTATAAATAATATTTCGCGTATTAAGTTTTGCTACGAATAAAATTAATTTTAACTTAGATGCCCAAATCAATATCTAACATACATTTACTACTTCCATAGAGTCTATAACAAATATATACATTATTAGGTACCTGATCCGAATAAGAGCCGGCTACTAATAAGGGCCACTAAAGAAAAATTTTAACACAAATTTCGTGTGTGATGCTAAACCATCCACTGGCTAAATACTATTAGGTACTACATACTGGTATTACAAAGATGAATTTTAAAGAAAATTCCATTTTGTAAAGCAAGTTCTTTCAGTTCACGACACGAAACAGTCAACTTATATTGTTAAACGTTCCAAGGCCACCAAAATGTTTGGCTTTTAAAAACCCAGCATATGCCTGTGTACCATATAAAAAAAAATTAACTCCAGACGTGAGGAAGGAGACGTTGTCTGTCAAAAAACGTCCAAATCAAAATTGAGGTCATGCAGCCGACACTCGCAGAGCGAAAGCGATGTAATGCGTTCTTTATTTTTCTTTTTATTTGGTACATTTCATTACGTCTGGGCAACTCATTGTTTTGCCAACAGATGTTCGGCGGGTTTAATTACATAACTATTTTGGGGGTTCTGTGCCAGTTAAAAATGAATTTGTCCCTTGAAATAAATGCTTAGTGCTCATTATTATAAAATTTTCAAACATACAATTATTTTAGTTTTACCATACCTAGCAGTAATCGGCTTAAACCCAAACTGACTAATCAGATGATACTCGTAATTGTAAATCTTCTAAACAAAACCGACGCAAATGGATATTTTCAACAAACATAAAAAATATTGGATGGAAACAGGCGTTACCTGGCGAAAATCCATGACAAAGTAATGGTAAGTAAGATGTTAAAACTTTTCAAAATATAATAGCATTATCTTCGCAAAAATAAAACCACGTGGGTAGAACCCGCGTTAGTGATTGTGACAAATCCTACATCGCGCTAGCGATATTTACACATTCATACTTAAAAGCAAATATGTTCTGGCTTCATATTTTGCTGTTCTCTCTGTGACAGTCTTGATAATGCGTCGTTTAGAGGTGAAACAATTGTCGACATTTTATTGTCTTTTATTTTTGCGAAGATAATGCTATTATATTTTTTTTAATTTAGCGTTGGCGTCGTTTGTAAAACAAAAAGTAACCCAAACCTAGGGATGCATTGCAGTTGGTCCCCCGACCGCACATTTTTTTTATCGTTGGCTCTATATCCATACCTATATTGCCTTAATGCTCAATATAAGTTTTAAAACTACACTCTATACAGCCACAGCATTAAAAAGTAAGTTTATGTTTATTCCAAGTTTAAAATATCGCATTCCGTTTTCAAACAAATGAATTCCAAATACAAAATCAACGGTTCTTACTTCACCTGTCCCATTCAGCCTACTGTCCGCAACCTAGATTAGCCTAGATATTTGTGTTCAGTGTTAATATTGTGATGTATTTAATTGCAGGACTGGCTGACCTTGTTCACAGCAAAAGCTTGAATGTATTTGGATCTCAGATCACAATTATTTTAACCATTATTGGTACCTACCTACTACAATAAAGTCTATTAGGTTCGTAGACAGCAGCCATATAATAAGTACGACTCTAATTAAAAAAAAAAACAAAACAGCTGTAAAAATATACACGCTCAAGTCCTAGATTTTCGTTATAGTGGTCTGAAATTGAATTAAGTCAAATAACTTATATAAAGATTGATAACGTGATTTTTTTGTCGAAGTGTTTAAATTTAAAAAATATATATTTTGATTATTATTTGTTACAAATTCTTGAAATAATAAAAAAAACAACAGACGTTATTTATTTATGGTATAATAATTACAATATGTATAATTATATACTAAAAATATTTACATTACAAAATATCGTTTAAAAAATCCTCCGCGTCATTACTGACAGGGAAGGTTCCCAGAATGCTGGCTGTGTTGCCACGTTGGATGGCGATACTTATTCTTAGGGCCAGAAAATAGCCAGCCTTCTGGTCCTGAGAAGCATCAATACAATGGTATCGTTACAATCATATCTTAAAAATAATACTATTTTGAAATTAATTTTTTTCGAGATGCTCAGTATTTGTTGTTTGGAATTTTATTCAGCAACTTATTGAATTGTAAACTCTTCCGTAAACGTATACAAATAAATAATGATTATAAACATTAAACCTTGTTTGTAAACATGTTGAAAACTACTGTTTACTATAACATAGTATCCGGTTGTGAATTTATTTTGTAAAGAAATTTAAACAAACTGAAATGATCAACTGAATATTTCAGCATTACTCAATTTAAAATCATTTTGAACCGTCTGTTTTTTACTGAACGGATTTTACTCTATTCATAGAGTTCAAGTGGAAAGTTTACGTGTTAATACGCAGCAGTATGATCTTAAGATATTTGTACCGGAGTTTGGGTATGTTCTACGTAAAATAAGTAACAAACAATTAAGTGAAAGAAACTAAAATGCTTCAATTTTACCTACATATTTAACGCATAAGTAGGTATTTCTATTTAAACAGAACAGAATCCTAACAAAATTCTAAGTCACCAGTTCGTAAGTAGAGTACGAGACTAAGTATAAAATAAAACCTTTAAATTAAAGTGCCTCAACATATTCAAGTAGCAACGCTAAAATATCGACAGTCGCGAGTCAGAATATCTATCGCGAAATAAATTGTGAGTAAAAAGTGATGTACCTCATCCATCTACGACGTTAAAAAAACAAAACTTGGACAAAAAGCTCTGGCGCCCGGTTCTTAGGCGCACTCGGGTTTACTACCTTTGCCTTTTTATTTTGTCTATAGCATTTAAAATTGCTTCGATATATAAATTCTGTGTTCTATCTGTCATTATTGAGTTATTATGAGTATCATTCGTTCATAGACTCCATTTTGTGATTGGTATTAATCTGTTTTTTTATATCTAATTTTATATTTTTATTATTAAAGTATTGTATTACCTGCCAACTCTGCCTCTCCGACGTCCATTGCTAGGCGCCCCAGGAGAGAAAACTCGAGAGAATTCCCTGTGACGCCAAGGAACCTGCCTACTAAAATAATAAATAAGTAAGTTAGGATATTTATATGTAAGTAGAACTTTAGCTATGAGAACTAATTAACTGATACAAAAACTTACCGAGGTATATACTTTTTCCGTAATTATTCTGTCTCAACTGGAGACTGAATCCAATAAACAAATAAAATAAACCAACAATAATTTTGTTCTGCACTAACATATTGTTTTACTTGTTTGTGACTATAATTCTATCTCCTTTCCACCTGTTGTTTTACAAAAGGCTTTCACTGAAATATGATAACCAGTTTTGGCGAGGAGTTCGACATAAAACCGGTTGCTATGACCTACCCCACTGTTTTATTCCATTTCCCAGCAGCCATATTATCGGAGACGCGAATGTGATTCTGAATTTAAAGTTCAACCCATTTCCTGAAATACGAGTTACGATGCGATTTTAAACGCGATTATTTTTTGAAAGATTCTCAAAACTCGTCTCTGTCAGAAATTATGTATTTCCTTTTTTAAACATAAAATTTAAAATTTGTAAGTTGTTTCTTTACCTTGAAGTTCACACTTACTGAATTTTACTTATTTCACCGAGAGATTAATAATTAATAAGAAGATATTAATAATATAATTAATAAGAGTTAAAATTTTAGGTCAACATTTTAGCTTTTGTACCTAGCTACTATCGTGCTGAATATTGGTGGGGTATGCACTAAAGGAATGTCTATTACCGATCTTTACTCGTAAGCAATAATTAGGCGGAATTAAAAAAAAAACATGGTTAAAAAAATATGACGAGGAAATCTGTACTTCAGTTGTCGTATAGGGTTGGCACTGCCAGTCAATGTTGTTTTTATTACGAGTACAATTATATTTCGGAGAATACTATTAAATATTTGTTTTATATTTCATGGTATCTTGTGTCTCAGCTGTTTTCCTATATTTAATGTATAAAAACACACGTTAAATAATTCATTTTCTAATATTGAATGTAGCAATATACGCACCTTGAACGAATGGCAGTAGTTTAGTGACCAACCTGTTAGTTTTACTATCGACGGTTCTCTATGTCCTCGCCACTGTGACGTCATAAACCGTACCTACTTTAATTTAACTGAAGAATATGAAGTTTGTGTTTTATTTCTGCTTGCAACTACTTTACCTCTCAAAAACTCAAATTTGTTTGTTTCAGTAAGTTACAATGTGACGTTTATGAACGTTATAAATACCATTCAGTCTAGTACTGTTTTTTTAAGTCCGCACGCGCCCGGCCGCTCCTCCGTCCATTGCCGGGCGTCTCTGGGCATCAGTCTAGTACTAGTCTATTTTCTATTCCTAGGTCCCATCTATGTTTCAAACGCGATTCATCAACAATATCAACAGTTTAAACGTGCCTAACAGATAGATGGAGTTGTCATCGCCACATTTTTATTTTATTTTGTGACCTAAGTATATTTTTCTTAAATTAGTTCGATATTTTTTTAAACGTGCGCAATTTTATTTTATATTATTGTTAATGTTATATGTGTAGTTTATTTGGGTATATATTTATGTAAGTAAGTCTTTTAGTTTCTATAGTCAAGTGTACCGTATATGCATCTACTCAGTCGATTCTCTGCATCACCCTAAGGTTGGCTGGTAGAGAATGCCTTTGGCATGAAGTCCGCCTTTGTACTTATTCTTGTGCATAAAGATTAAATAAATAAATAAATTTATCGAAAATATTAGTGAGATGGGATATAAAAAAAAACTTTTCAAGCTTTGGTCAGCCCTAAAATTTTCCTTTCGTAGCACATAGTGTAGGATTCTAGATAATCGTTACGCCCAAAGCTACCGAAGCCTCCGTGGAACCCGACAGTAAACCAGTCCGCGTCATGCGCGTTTTACTTCATGTTTATATCGGTGTTATTATTAGGGTGAAAACACTAGTTGCCGTCCGTGCTGTCAAGAATTTTCTCCACCTCAATTACATCTAGTAAGCTAAAAAAAAACTTAAATTTTGAAAACATTATGCATTTTGAATCGCAGTTAACTGTCTCCTGTTTGGAATTAACTATTTAGTAACTTAACGTATACTTTGTAAAAGAAAATTTAAATATCCACCAGACCATAAATCGGGTTCCAGTACCTATTACATACTTACAAAAAGTTCATGGAAACAGTAATATGAAACCAGCAGAATAACTGGTGGCATGTGGAAAAATCATACACCTCTGGTTATTCCTACAAGTATTGTATAGACGTGATTGTATATCTATTGAGTGATAGACACAAAAAAAAAATTTCCATCTATGCCGCATGACCGAGAACTGTCACAACTACCCTACATGTATCCAGTGCGTTGTGTATGCGGGACAAAAAACAAAATAACGTGCCGGTGAACGACCGCACAAGCCTAGGGCTCGCACCAAACTACTATGTACCTATTGAGGTCCTCTCACTATCTTAATCTATTTACTGCTAGTACTTACTGCGTTAAAGCAGTAAATTCATGATGAAAATCTAAACTGTTTTTTATTAGAATTAATACGATCATTTGAATGCCAAATGAAAGTCTGAAAGAAGAAATTAGACCTCTAAGCAATATGATTTCATAAATTCATTTTGGACCTGGTCAATTTTTAAATAAAAAAATATACTATGCCGTAAATGGATTCTCTAAAATAATATAAGTAAAATTACTTTTTCTATTAAGCCATCATAAACTAGGTCGCTGCAGTCGCGAAACGTACCGTTACGCTGCAGCATATATTTGAGCGAAGCGAGTTTAAATTCAAAATTCTGGCATCGTGATAACTGGGTAATTCTGTAAGCTATTGATGAGTGCAAGAAAATCCGAAATCGGCCGAGTATTCGCCGAGAAACAATTTAACATAAATCGTTTGAAAAATAATTTGAGTCACCCGTTGAGAGCTCCGCTCGCCTTATTTTATTTTATTTATTTTTAAACTTATGCACAAAACTGTACAAAGGCGGACTTAATGCCACAGGCATTATCTACCAGTCAACCATTGGGTGATGCAGAGAGAACTAGTAGTAGGTGCTCAGAGGTTGCTATGACACACAATAATTATTATGGCAAATAATAAACTTAAATCCTAATAACTACTTATATAACTAATACTAATATACATACGTATATGACGTCAATAAACCTACATAATACTAAAACATACCTACATAGTACATACAATTTACAAAAAATAGATACACATATATAATTACATATAAAGCTACGACTTCTATTCCTTCGGCTCGCTTCGCTCAATAAATTAATATTTAAGTTATTTCATCATATTATATATTCATCGTATTGTTGGACATGCTTACACAACGTCATCTAGCCGAAACTAAGCTACACGCTTACATGTAGGGTAGTTGTGACAGTTCTCGGTCATGCGGCATAGATGAAAATTTTATTTTTGTTATTACGACATCTATCATAACCACAAGAATCAAATTGCATTAGAAAATATGACGATTTGTAGAAAATGCATACATAGACATTTGTATGACCAATGATAGAAACAGAAAAAGATAAATGACGTGTGTGGTAAGACAGGTTTGAACATCAGTTGGCGCATTGCTACTGTCCGAATGAAATATTGGAAACTTACGATGGATCAAGATATAATATTAAAAGCAATTTGAAGTAACGAATTTGAAGCTAACTTTTACATCCTTCACAAGTTTTTAGAGTAGTTTTTAGATAGTTTACATCAATGATGTCAAAAGTAATACTTGGGAAATTTTCATCTTCAGTAGACACGTTATTTTTTGTCTCAAAGAGCTCGACTTGTTTCAAATTTAAAATAGTTAAGCCATGTTAAAAGCGTAGGAAAAGAAATTGATGGCTTACTAAAACATATTCTGAAAGAAATATAATCCTCACTAATTAATAAACAGATATAAAGAAAGCTGAACTTCTGGATCCAAGGCATTGTCACCGGACGATATACTAACTGACAGACAAGGAACAAATGTAAATAGTGGCCATAGAAAATGCCGCTGTCTACCACTTTATGGAGAAAAACTTTGTGTATAACGTTAATGAGTTAAGCGAGAAAAACTTCACAAATCAAACAGTATTGGTTTCTTTTCAACAAAACATTGTAGTGAATAACTAGATTTTAAATGTTTCCAAGTGCCATTTAGTAGTTTACATCGAGTAGTATCCAAATAATCTGATTAAAACTTTCAGTTCTCTCAGCTTTGTACTTTTGAACCACTCAACTCCCCAAAGTTTTAGCTGCCAGTCAACTAAAGTTCCGGACAATTTGGTTAGGACGCTGTTGCGCTTACCAAAACTGACACACTTGTTTACTTCAGGCGATAACAATAACGAATATAGAATCATAATAAAATACGTATAGTGTTAATATTAAAAAAATATTAGCATTGGCAACCCTAAGCTCTCACATCAGCGCGGGCAGTTTGACAGCTTTTGAGTCGTTCGCTTTTTGAATTGTGGGCGTAGAGTATCTTTTTTGATTTGATTGGCTTAGGTTGCCAGTCATTTTGCCGTTTTTTTTTATATTGCTTAGTTCATTAAGGCTGTACAAAACCGGTACATATGTGGTCTTCGTGTGATATTCTAACAATACCAGGTGATGTTGAGTAATGCTTCGTCGTTTAGATAGAATGAATAGACAATTTTAATAATGATTTATGTATAAATATATTATATATTAAAACATCACTATGAGATAGTGATGTTTTAATATAAGAAGATACTGGTTCAAGGTATGCTGATTCATTTTTATTGTTGAACAGTTTTATACGTTCCTGTGATTTAAACTGTTTATTATTCATATTCATTTATTCATTTACAGAATGTAGGTACAGTTATAGGTGTTAAATTACATAATGTCCCATTTACACTCTACCATTGCATTATGGTATGTAAATAATTAACACATGCAGTATAAAATAGTAAAATTATTAATATCATACATTATTAAAAATATTATTAGGCCATTTGGGCTAGATTACGTTGTGTGAGAATGCCCAAAAATATATTAAAAAAAATACTTGGTAGAAATATGAAAGGATAAAAATAATGTCAAAATTGGGCTAGCAATACAAATTAAATAGTAGGTACCTTACCTATACGTTCAGATTTTTCGTGATCGTTACGTTTTCGTTTTAATTACATACTCAATAGTTACTTGCATTTATAGGTCACCCCTGGCACGCTTCGCAATCGAATGCTTAGAAATTTGAACTTCGTTTTAAATATACGAGCCAAAGTTGTTTTCTCGGAATATTTCAACCATTATTGTTAACTATTATCCAAGTATATGTTTGTATATGATTCTAGTATAATATACCTACATAATATACTATTATTAGTGGACGCCCGCGGTTATACCCGCTTGACAAATTATGTACACAAAAACCTTCCTCGAGAACCACTATCCATTGGTGAAAAATACATTAAAATCCGTTGCGTAGTTTTAAAGATCTAAGCATACATACGGAACCGGCGACTTTGTTTTATAATACGAGTATGTAGTGATAGGTAATACTCGTACGTTACGATACAAGTTTACTCCGCAGTGTAGAACGCAACTCTCCAATTTCCGCATATTGAGTACCATGTATATTATTGTAAATAAAATGAAAGCTGTATTTCAAACAATACCCAATTTAATATAGTTTAATATAAACAAAATAATAAATACGTTATAGCTCTGATAAGCACACTGCACACCCGTTTCTAAGGCACCTTTGCTATTTAGACACGTAAGATATATTTCCTGAATCGTGGAACTATAAATCTTTGTGTTGTCCATGTCCACTTCCGTAATTGAGGTGAATTGTTGGTGAAATTTATTTGCCAAAAAAAAACACAACAACCGATTTCAAATTACCGAAATGGGATCAACTCACTGTCGGAATGGGACCAAATTGAAATGAAATCACTTGAGAAGTAGCAGCTTTCAATTAAAAGTTTCAAAATCGGTTCATCCAGTTCAAAGATATGAGGTAACAAACATAAAAACATATAGTCAAATTAAGAACCTTCTCCTTTTTTGAAAATAAATAGGTTCCTAACAGAATGTATTTGTCTCCTAATAGGCAGCCCTACCTTCCTGTAATTAGGTCTACATTTTACGAGTGTCTTTGTTGGTCCAGTGGCATAATGCTAATATTTTTATAGAAATTAAAAAAAACCGGCCTAGTTCGAGTGGAATTTGCACACAAAGGGTTCCGTACCAAAATAGCAAAAAAAAAAACACGTTTGTTGTATGGGAGCCCCCTTAAATATTTATTATATTCTGTTTTTTTTTTTGTATTTGTTGTTATAGAGGCAACATAAATACATCATCTGTGAAAATTTCAACATTCTAACTATCACGGTTCATGAGATACAGGCCAAGACAGACGGACGGACATACCGAGTAAGTCTCAGTTTTCTCGTTTTACCCTTTGTGTGCGGAACCCTGAAAAAAGTAAAAGCAATTTAACTATGTTAACTGATAGGAAAATGTTGCCCCACCAAAATTTTAATCACAATTATATTTTTTAAACTAAACAAATATTATTCAAACAATGTTTTGTTGTAATGTACATATTTAGTTACGAGTAGTTTCAATTGTATTGTTTTATATGTATATTGTAATTCTTATATCTATATATACATATATAAAAATGAATCCCTATTTCCCTTGGTCACGCCATCACTCGTGAACGGCTGGACCGAATTCGCTTATTCTTTTTTTGTTGTGTTCGTAATTATCAGGAGAAGGATCTTATGGAAGAAGAAAAAAGTTGTGAATGCGGTACGAAGTTTGCCGGGACAGCTTGGTTATACATAAAAGTGGAATACAGCATTTAAAAAGAATAATATTTTTTTTTAACTTATTGTAACAATGCATTCCTATATATACATAAATGGTGCAGCAACCTCAAATAATGGTCTACAATTTCAATAATAACCAACACTTAATATAAAATGACCAATAAAAAGTGTATTGAACTGATAAAATGTAAACTGACCGATATCACTAACAATATAGTTTATTTATTGCAAAAGTTACTTGTACCCACTTATGAGTTAACTTACAGAGCTCCTATATTAATATACTAGCAGACGCCTGCTGCCTTGCCCGCGTTATATAGTTTTATGGTTCTCACGGGATATTACACCTTATTACATCAGCTATCTGCCAGTGAAAGTCCCGTTAAAATCGGTTCAGGCGTTACAGAGATTATCAGAAACAAACAGATAGAAATACAAAAAATTTAAAAATTGCAATTTTTATGTAATTATCGTGTATACTATCGTATGCATTGAGTAAAACGTTGGTAATTTGAAATTACACACGATAATAGAAAACAACCGTCCACATATGAAAGTCCACTGTATTCCCCTAGATATCGTCTCTGATTCTTCTATCGCCTGTCTTGTATCTAAATTGGGACGGATTGGAAAATCAATCCCTGTCTACCCATTCTGAGCTACTTTTTTAAACTTTCGCGTTTTGTACACATTTTAAAAGAAAAACGAGTCTTTCACTCGATTATTGAGTTATACTACATCTTTATTACCCGACGTTTCGACCCTGTTACATAAGCCGTGGACTAGAAAAGTCAAATAATAAAGATAACTAGCAACCCTTAGCGCAAACTGCGCAAGTAATAATTTTTTTTTTTTTTACTTTTTGTCAAATTTCTAATCTTATCGCACCACTTGAGACCACGACCTTTCCAACGGTGTGCCACACTTGACTGTGCGACTCTTAGTTTAGGAGGAGAAGCGGCTTCACTGGCGTATTATATATATAGATTACATTATACTCGTATCAATAGTCGAGTAAAATACCCGTTTGTCTTATGTTTATAACTATTATCTCTAATGTTAGCTTTCGTTGAATGGCCTTCCTCTGACCGACTTCCAAAAAAGTAGGAGGTTCTTATTTATACTGGTTTTTTTTTTGGTCATTCTCTCACGACGTCCCCAAATTAAGCTAATATAAACTTGTGCTATGGGATCTAGACGAGTGATAAACATACTTAAATATTTCTAAATACATATATATATATAAAGCAATGGTAAGTATGATGTTCAAACTTTTTCAAATAATAGCATTATTTTCGCTAAAATAGAAGACATTAAAACGTCGACATATGTTTCACCTCTACACGAGGCATTCCCAAGACTGTCTCAGAGAGAACAGCCTTTCTTTTTTAGCTGTTCTCTCTGAGACAGTCTTGAGAATCGTGGATCACACAAATAATTTGTCCCGGAATGGAACCTGGGACCTTAGGGATGGCAGTGGCATATTCATACCACTGCGCCACCACAGTCATGTATTTTTTATGTTTCTTACCTCATATTATCTCTCAACTGAATCGATTATGAATTTTTATTTTCCATTAAAAGCTGCTGCTTGCCGAGTTACCATTTCAATTTAGTCCCATCCCGACAATTATAAGGACCCATTCCGGTAATTTAAAGTCGGTTTTTGTGTGTCAATGTTTAACGTGTTTTTTTATTAGTTGGATAATCAATTCGTCATAATAATGATTTAACACGCGGAATTCCGGTGTGTAAATATAAATGTTTGTTAACAACGTATTTGATTACTAATTATTTTAGTACCAAGATTGTTGTGTTGATCGTTTCGTGATTTATTTGTAATTATTGTACTTATGACGAATTGGTATTTCGTGATGGAGAACGTGTACCCGATTGCTAAATGTGGTGGGGATCAAAGTAACATGTTGTACCGCTGCCCTAGGCTGCAAAATCCCTATCGCATACAAAAAATGGGACCGTTCTAAATTATAGCTGTATTTCCCTAGCACCTGTTACTTACGTAAATAGATATAAGTCAGTCTGTCAGTGTATCAGTATTTTGATAGCGTCTATTTTCATATATGAGGGCACCTAATAAAAAAATCTAAATTAAAAAAAATATATATATATAAAAACCTTTTATTCCATGCATTTACAAAATAATTCATTAAGATAAAATGTGTAAATAATTAACATGTGAATTAATAATTAAAATGTGTAAATATTTTTTCATAAATTGTAAATATCTTATATATTATTACTAATTATATTTATTATATACTTACTACTATTTACTTAAATTTAAATTATTATTTATGCATGCATGGACGCATGGACCCCTCTCAGGTGAAGGCCTCCTCCAAAGATTTCCAACTGTCTCTGACTTGAGCCACATTGATCCAGTCCGGTCCAGCGATTTTTTTTAATGTCGTCCTCCCAGCGAGTATATGGTCTACCAACACGTCGTTTTCCCAGAGGACCATTCCATGTAGTTACTTCAGATGTCCATCTATTATCTTGAAGTCGTGCTACGTGATTAGGGCACCTAACAGAGTGTAATTATTTGGCATAGGTACACGATATTAACTGTTCCATTTTTAGAGTTCCGTACTTCAAGACTCAGAACCCTTTTAGTTTTGTCATGTCAGTCCGTCGGTTTGTCCCCAGCTTTCCTCCCAAACGGTTAATGCTAGAAAGATGAAATTTTACAGGATATCAATAGATAGGTCTTTTAAAAACATTGAGAAGTTACAAGACTTTTGTTAAACCAGGGCGTCCCCCCATCCCTCCTTTCCCTCTAAAAGCTAAACGGCTGGCTCGAAAGATTCACGATGGTAGTTCATGTGTGTCAACTTTAAAGAAGACAGATCAGGTAACTCTGTTAGTTCAGGAGTTTTAGAGGCTATTTATTAATAGGTGACTACGGAACCCTATGCGTGGCCCAACACACACTTGGCTGGTTTTTATTTTCCCTATGGACTCTTATGACTGTACGAGTATTTCAAAGTCTGTCTTTAAAATCATTCAGTACACAAAGTGAGTACCAGATTCCTCATATTAACCGATACAATTTGCAATATGGCCGACATCTGATACATGGAGATTTTTATTGAGTGGCATCGAATGACTGTCTGGATCGCCGAGTGCCGAGTGCCCAAATGAAGGCAATGACCTCAGTATCTAATGTGCTTTCTGCTGAATTTTGTGAATGAAAATGTGAAATATAAATTTAGATGTGAGAAATTGTCACATATCTGCTTCGGTAGCGACTTTCGACTACCCGATACAGACAACTCCATATTGTTCCAAATTCCCGTAATGCAGGGTACTTTCGTCACCAGGCTGTAGATACTTCGCTTCTTGATTATCTATATATTTAATACGACAATTTGTCTGTCTGTCTGTCTGTCCGTCCGTCGCGTTTTTCAATTTACATACATTTGCATGAAATATTAAAATATTCTTTTTTTTTTCTTTTTTTATATTTGAGGCGATACAAAGTTCGCTGGGATAACTAGTATTAATAAATATTTTTCGACATTCTCACACAACGTCATCTAATCCAAACTAAGCTATAAGCTTGTGCTATGGGTCTAGACAACTGATAAACATACGTATATATTTCTAAATACAACTCCGAAACAAACATTTGTGGATCACACAAATTTTTGATTCGACCCGGGAATCGAACGCGAGACTCCGGAGTCGAAAGCCGATGCACTACCGACCACGCCACCGCAGTCGGCAGATTACCATAATAAAGTCCGTCTTTAGTTCGAAATACCGAAATATGAGGGGAAACTTTAACAATGGGTGTGGGTGGGGTATGGGGAAGATCGATAGCGGTCGAGTGGACGATTCGACACGACCTATAAAACTGCTAAGATGCTGGAGTAAGGGGAGGTTCCTGCAGATCCTAGAAAATATGGATGTGTTAACGTTTATCCGAGTTTCTTTGACTTTCTTCTCGGATGTGTGGTAATTGAATTGCGGATTATTTGACCTTCAAAAAGTGGTTATTAACTGCTCCTAGTTTGGATCATAATTTAGATTGATTGATTGAGAACCTCCTCCTTTTTTGACTTCGCTAGATTGTCGGTTTAAAAGTAAAACAGACAGTTAATTAAAGACTGTAGGTTGATGATGGATATACCTATTATTAGGTAAAAGTATGTAGTTGTCAACCTAATTTTTGACCACGAAAATAAACAGCCCGATTGAACAGCGAGATGAAAAAATAATCTCCAAACTCAAATTCACATACATGTGACATTATGTCACTGGAATGCAACTTTCATTTCATGGAGTTTTATCTTTTAATTATTACGATACCTATTGTTTCACCAAAGCACATTATCTAACTTTTTAATAAGCATTGTCTAAAGTCTGAACTGTAGTGGGTTGCCAATTTCACAATATTATTGTCAAAGAACAGACTGAAAGTTGGCATCAATGACTAGTAAACGCAGAAAATGGCCGTATACATCTACTTTAACCGCGTTTCGTTAAATTTTGCGTCATTATTCTGACGTAATAACACATGGAGCCTCAGTTTGTTATGCATAAGCGTGTACAATAGTAACAAAATGTACTTAATAATTGCCGCATCCATCCATCCCTTTCTATGATCTATGTATGAAGGGTCAAAGTTCGGAAGAAGCGTGTCTTGAACAGTTTTAAGGCTCTGACAATAGACCAGACGTTTTGTTCAATACTTGCCTAATACAAGTTCAATAATATTCAGTGAGGTTAGGGTGAGGACAATGATCCTTTGACAGATCGTTTGAGTCGTCCTTGAATTTGTTTGTGGGTAATAAACCCCTCATATTATTATCCGGGGCCGAGTGAGCTATTTTAACTACTCTATAGCAATTCTATTGCCATTCAACTATACCTAACGAGAAGTATTTGAATTGAAGAATTATTTATTAAAAAAAAGTTATCTATATCTACTTCTTATAGCAAAAACTTTGTTTAAATTGAAACTAGATGGCGTTGCCTGTAAATACCTATTACCTATTTATTAACTTTATAAGGAAATCCCGGTTTTGTTTCATATAGTTATATTTAATTACCTACTTATTTTTAATCGGTACATACTGTTGTGGATTATTGTCTGAATATTGATGAAGTCAAACTGTTGGTTTTCACTAGATGGCGCTACGGTCTTACCCCTTACCATAGCGCTCGGATGTTTCTCGATAACCAATGATATCGCAGGAAATTACAAAAAATGTGTTAATTGGATCACGTACCCGACATTTTCTGGTGGCTGGTGAGAAGTTTATCTCCTTGACTTTTTATTGTGGAAAAGATGACTTCTTCTTCTTTACAATAAATACAATCAAATGATCTCAGTCTGAGTTAAATTTTAAATAAAATAGCTGAACTTATTTGACATGAATATTTCTTTATATAAATATCTAGGTAAGTACCAAATATTATAAATATCTAGGTTAGTTACCAAATAGCGGGCCTAACAAACGACTGTCTGTCTTGGTTCTGTGGGCCATTGAGTAGTACACAGTACAGTTTCCTTACATTAAACACTAATGTTAGGCTAGATCTAAACATCCATAATTTAGGAAAGTAGGTAAGTAGGTACCTAGACATACAATCATTACGCGTATGTGTACAGTACCTACAGACTACGTTTGTGAACAGTCACAAAAACGAGCAATAAATAGAGTCTGTCGAATAACTTTCTATAAAAAAGTTTAATCACTATCCAAATAGTGGCCCGCCATTTTGGACGGGAGCGGAGTGGATGATAAAAAAAACATTTTAGAAGGCGGAACTAGGCCGAGGGGTTTTGTTAAAATTCCAATGTGCGTCGCGTTGGCGGCCCAATAGCGTACGCGGGCGGAGCCAGTCAATACGCTGACTTTTGGACAATGACTCTTTTTGTTCGATCATTTGAATTTGGAATTCTTTGTGTTCTTTTTATGAAGTAGTTTGTTTTGAAATTGGAATTAGGTTGAGCGTGTTTGATAGGATGTGGGTGTTGTTTTAGTTTTTTTTTTTATTCATCGAGGCAACGGTTAAGGTTAGTTTGATTTTAGCAGCGCCTAACTGCGTTTGGCATGTAGGTGTAGTAAAGTTATTTCAAATGTGGATGACATTGAATTTTAATTTATTGGATACTTCGATAGTGTATTTCAATATAAAACCAAAGTCTTACAAGTACATAGGTATTAAATAACCAACAACGTACCTACTTTTCATTTTAAGTACCCAAAAATAAAATTATTTGCTATCGAGTTAATGTTTCATAGAAAGGCGTCCCAAATAATTCCTAGAGAAATTTAGAATCTTACAATAATACCAATTAATAGTTTTGCTATTATTCTAACTCTCACTAATAATACAAAAACAATTCGACGATGACAGATGACGAAGACATAAAAATAATGAATAATTAAGTAGAAACGACCAACGGGAAATTATGACAAGTTTTTACTATTGCGTTTCACCAACAGCTGTCATCTTACAATATCTAGTGAATTTATATCTGCGGCTTCCAAGTTTAAAATAGTTTGCAGAGTTTTTTGTTTTTAATATTGACATTCAGCTTATAATTATAAGCTGAATGTCAATATTTAAATTTATAGACGACTACGTTTAGATAGAACGTCAATTTTTTGCTTCCGTACAAAGCAATATTGGTCCAGCCGTAACACGCTGTCTGTAGTTACTCACTCAAATTTGAAGTTAAATATCAGTTGAGCTCGTCAAATGTCAAAATTTGTTCCTGAAGTTTGACATTAAAATTTGGCGTACTCAGTGGATGGTCCACTTCAAATTCTCAATTTAGAAACCGACCGTTAGTATACCAGGTACTTACTTACTTATATTCACTTAATTAATATTGCTCAATTCATGGACCTAATTCACACACACACAAACACACATATCACGCTTATATCCCCGAATGGGTAGACGGAGGTTGTTTACACACCTACAATTTGCCAGTATTTTTAGTCCCACGTAATAGGGGGCAAGTCCATTGCCGTCACCGGGCACACATATAATGGCTTATGTCCAAAATGTCCGAATGAATTGAATTAAAAGTAGCAGCTATATTGTAATTTTGAAAAAAATTAAAACCCAATTCATGACCACAGATATTAGGTACATCATCTTAAACCACTATGACTTTACTAGTAGTAGACTTTAAACTATGGGACCTATAAAGTGACTGGCGAACTGAAACTGTGATTAACATCCGTGTCTACCCCTTCGGGGATAAAGGCGTGTTAGTTGTTATTGTGATATGATATGAACAGTCGATCTTAAACTAACATATTACGGAGACCAGTGCAGTCAATGCATAATGTGCATTCTTAAGTAAAATAATCGATAAGGGTTACACACACATGTGCACTTATTTGATCTTAATAATCTTAAACTATGAACCCACCATGTGACATAAGGTGTGACGCACACCGAGAGCTTTTACTTTAATTAGATTGGAACGAACAGTGTTACGGGTGTGGCTTGATAGAGCATTACTTCATGGGACCTTGTTTAGGTAACAAGTTAGCACTTAACATGTTTATTTCTGCATCATTCATATTCTTTTATTCTATAACTAGAGGACGCCCGCGGCTTCACCCGCTGGAAAAATTATATACACAAAATAATTTCTCGAGAACCATAAATTGGTAAAAACAGTATCAAAATCCGTCGCGTAGTGTTAAAGATCTAAGCATACATATGGACGGACAGACTTTCTTTTGTAAAATAATGACATGTACCAAAACAAATATATGGTAGTAGGGTAGGTTCTGTATTAAATTGGAAATATTTAGTAATAGCATTCGCCGGAATTCTGTCCTATGAAGACGCTTGGACAATTTTAGAATTTTTAAAGAATAATAACAACTGTATCGAATACCTACCTATTTAGTGTCCATAATTTCGGCGTAAGGTCACAGTACAGTTAGAGTCTACTTGTGGTGTAGTAAGGTGGTCAACATAGTTTTTTATTTATACTATTATTTTTTTAAATAGAAATTATAAATCGCAAAAACTGAAATGTCATCGGCAGAACTCGTCAATTCAGCCAATGACTTTTCAGTTTTTGTGATTTCTAATTTCTGTTTTAATAGGTAACCTAAGAATAGTTTAAGCAAATTCATTGCTTTGTAATACAGAAATATACTATTTATTTCCTGTCACCTCAATGTCATTCGACCAAATTCTTTTAATACGAACCAGTTTATTTATTTATTTTCACACTCTTTAAACACGATGCCAAAGTGGATAATTTATTAACTACGTCAATTGCATACTGCAAGTACGTACGTTTTGCATTAGCCAATGAGCATTTTAATAATGCATCGGTCCAAAGTTTTCCTGTTTTCAACTTATGCGTTATTTTCCTATTAAAATTTATATTTTATTTAACCTATTTCGATAATGTGCTACTTGTGTTGCTGGATGTACTGTTCTGATAGCCATTTTAAGTCTTTATTATTTTCTACCACGTAATTCTATTCACTTGCCGACATGAAAAAACAATGGTACATCGATATTCTGTAGGAACAGTTGTAGTAAATTCTCATTCCGACCACTAACATGAAACCACTCGTAAAACATTAATTTTTGGACATGATATGTTAGTCGCTAAATTATTCCTGACATTGTGTCTGCAGTTATTCTTTAAAAAATACCCATAAACTACATTGTTTTCAGTGTTAATGGAAAGTAAAGTAAGTAAAGTCTAAATCAATACATAAATGTGACATCAGCGTCAGTAGGTTTTATCCTCCAATCTGTCTGCCTCAATAAAACGTAATAGCACAAAATGACTCAATTCATGATAGTGACAATTTACGTGTTTTTGTAGTTGGCGTGTAAGATCCTAATTTTAGATGGGTAGTGATTGAATCGTGCTTGTTTTGTGACCTAGAAACTTTGCTGACTCCTACGTAACTCCCACTACGCATTTGTCAGGTTTAATAAAATAATAAGAACAATTACTTAATTTTATTTAAAGCCCTGTTCAAAACTAAAATATAATAAATTATTAAAATGTTGTAATAAAATCGGGATCAGACATAATTCAATCACATTCTCTGTGATTGAATTCTCTAAATGGGATGCCAATGCCTGAATATCTAAGTGAGACCCAATAATTTACTAAAAAAAATAATAATAACTAGTTTCTGCAAGTCCTGTAATCTATAATTGCCCTTAATTACGTCAATGATATGTTTTCTGAAGCGTTTTGCGTTTTAATATTAGTTATGTAAACGGCCAGACTAATTCTAATTTAACTTACCTACCACACTAATTGAATGCAATGTGGTCGTGATTGTAACGCATGCAAGTGTCGACCTATAAACGACGCTCTGCCGCCTCGCCCATACATTACCGTGTGAACTTGCCTTTATTTGCGAGTTGTGTTTGCGCCTGGTATGCTCGAGGGTTTGTTCTAATTGACGTTTGTTTTGGGAAAGTCTCTTTTTATGGATAGCTATTAGAAAATGTTCTGTGATACCTTCTAATTTTCCATTAGGTAACCAATATAATATTTAGAAAAGGTTTTAATAGTTGTATGTACTTTTGCATACATATTAACTCTACTTGCAGCAGAGAAAGGACTTATAATATACTTTGTAAGACGAATAAATAAAAGGAAAAAAAAAGTGTAAGAACCGACCCTTTTACAACCCTTAGTTATTACAGTGCGTAAAATCAGACCCACTTTAAAAAAATTGCGTGCGTAAGTAATTTAGTCTACAATGTAAAGTGTAGCGATCTAATAACAAAAATAGGAGGTTCCAATCATTGATTTATTTTATGCACACAGATTAACCAAACGCAACCACATTAAGGGAAAATTCAATAGTTCATTTGCTTATTTTTTTAATTTCATTCAAACTATCAAAGATGACAAGCTACATATCACAAATAAAATTAAACGAATAAATAACTCCAAGAGGTCCCTGATCTCTGCTGAGATCAAAACTTGTTTCTGAGTCCTACCTTATTATTGCTTTAATTTTAATTTACCACGAACATCAAGTTCATCCATAACCTACCGCAAGTACCAACGTTGCGTCGTGATGCGTCGCAGTGTGCGTCTGTCCTAATGCACGCTTTTTTGCGTGCGTCCAACGTGTTAACGCACTCAAAAGCATCCGCGTTACGCACACAAACGAATTGTGTGCGGACGAAAAATGCGAGTTTGTAGTAGTGTGCGTGCGGTGACACGCACACTACTACAAGTGCGCGAAGGACACGCGGCGAGGGCAATGACCCCAGTTTTTTGCTAGAGAGCGCGTATTCCACTGCCGACGAGCATTGGCCGCTGAACAATTTTTCCTTTTTTCGAAACACCCAAAGATCGTTCACTCTGTCATTGGACACTGAGCTATTTTTATGTGCTTGGGAATGGGATATGATGGCAGTGTTATTTTATTTTATACATTGTACCGGTTTATATATCCCGTTTGTTTTGATTGCTTTTGCATTAATTTCTTGATATTTATTTATATGAAGATAATATTGATGAAAATCATGATTTTCAATAACTATCCGCATTTTACACTTCCTTATGCTTATCTTAAAAGACAGCATTTAATTAAGATTTCATTTAAGTAAACTTGTTGACTCTATTAAAGTAGGTACAAGGACCAATCTAATACTTAATTTTGGTTTTACTAGTGGTTGCTAAATAATACGAGTACGACTTACTTACTTACTAAAATAAAAAAAGAATATACCTACACGAAGACTACAGCATTGCCGAATAATTTGCATTAGGTACTTACCTACATTCAGACGCGGATCAATCCCTCAATTAAGGTTGTAGGCACAGCCACCTTTTTTTACGGTTCCGTAGTAAAATTTGCGGGCTTAGATTTAGATTTTTAGGCCTATGTTAATACGGATTTCGTATTTTTAAACAATATTTCAGATAATTATTGATTCCAATTGTCATGTTAGTGTCTTGCTATCGATATCCCAGTCAGTCCAACAACACATTGTTCAGAGCGTGACGTCACTGATCAATGAAATTCGTGGGCATGCTCATGGTGCCCAATACGGTGGATCCGCGCCTGCCTGCAATAAACGACATAGCAAAACTCAAGACACAGTATGACAGTTGCTTGTCAACTTACACTGGAACGCTTTTTAAAAGTAAGTAATAATGCCAACAAAAAAAAAGACTTGGTTTTCTTACTTTGTTGCAAGAATATGAGATGATGATTAAGTATTATATTCCAGCCGGTTCCTTTGTTTTTAGCAACTTAAAATTATAACTTGTATGAAATTATCAAGACAGCTGAAAGAAAAGAAAGAAGTATGTGTTATTTGGTGTATTTATTCAGTTGTATTGTATGTTACGTATTTATTTATTACTAGTACCTACGGTGTCTTGCGCGGTGCCTCGCGCCGCTCCACGCCTTAGGTTTTGGCCTATATCTTTTGACCCCTTAGGGCTAGGTCAAATTTTAAATTTTTTGGCTTGCCTCCAGATCGAGGGCTATCCATAGAGGGGTCAACTATCATTGGAACATAAGCAGTTCTCGAGAGTTAAGGGGGACATTCCCCATTTCTATATATAGATTTGTTTTTGGATTTTCTCTTCTAAGTTAGTGTGTAACGCGGTGTTTGCGTCTCTTCTCTCTCATGTTAAATCTTTTTTCTACATATTGTTGATAAATTACCGATGTATTATTTTTATTTTTATTTTTACAATATATAATAAATAAAATGAAATGAATTAAGTACGTAAGTATACCAATATTGTATAGTTGATGGTTTCGTTTGTCGGCACTTGGTGAAACTTATAGTAATAGATGTTAACAAAAAATTTAATATACAGGATTTGATATATACAGGATTTTGATAATGCTATAAAGCGAAACCGGTCAGGGTAAATCCTGTATATTAAATAGTGAGTAAATAGTATTAAATAGTGAAACGGTGTACAAGGGTTTTTTGTTAACCAATATTGTAGTAAATAAAAATTCATTGTTTCTAAGCAACAACACTATTTAATGGATTTAATCACAAGATTTTTATAATTTTCGTAGTCTGTACTCGTAAGATAAGATGCGTGATTTCCACAAAGGTGATGCGTTTCTTATTTTTATTTTACACACACACACACACACACACATATACCACACCTCTATCCCCGAGGGGTTAGGCAGAGGTGCATTACACACCCACAATTTGCTAGTATTTTTAGTCCCACGTAATAGGGGGTAAGCCTATTGCCGTCACCGGGTACACATATAATGGGTAATTATATCCAAAATGGCTGAATGAATTTAATAAAAAGTAGCAGCTATATTGTAATTTTGAAAAAAAATTGAAACCTGTTGCCTTGCGATGATATGTTGATGAAAGGCAACAAAATCTTACGTGCCAGCCGCTATGGTACAGCCAATTAAAGTCCTGGGCGTCTCGGACTATACATGTTTTTCTAACTTGAGAAATTGTTCCCATACCTAATAGAAGAAGCGTTTATTGTTCAAGCTAATGTTACTTCCACTGCCTTCGGGAATAGGTTCCGAGATGTAAAATCATTTCTTTTAGGATATAAGTTACCTACATATTATCATATCGTAAGCTGGAAGTTAAATCATCAATCCATTCAGTGCTTAAACGAATACAACACTGACAATTATTATTTAGAAGTAGGAAGAAATTCTCATCATAACATTAACTATTATTATAGTGTATTTAACGGTTAAAACAAAAAAACACTGTCCTGTTCTTACACTACCTATAAAATTATAAAGTCTTGTCAAATAAAGTTCAAAGTCTTTATGTTCATAAAAAAAAATAAAAGTCTTGTACATAATCCAATCATACGTCAATGTTGAGATTCTCAACAATATCACAAACAACGTTGTTGAACATTCGGCGAAGGGCCCACCCCAATTCCGTCCCTAACCTACCCTAAGCGGACGCGGTGTGTCCGTGTGCTTCGAACGCACACACGCAACTGAACAGAACAGTGAACACCTTGCGAGCGATCATGACGACATTACATTTAAACACCGTGTTCTTTTTTCATAATTTCGAACAGATGTTTTGAATTTGACATTATAATATCTAATTTTAATTATTTAATTTAGAGTACATACTTTTTTAAGAAGTAAATAATTACTTAATAATTCAATATCAAAAATTTGTGATATAATTCAATATCTTACGTCAAATTCCTAGTGGCCCTCACCGAAATGCATCTGTCATTATTGCTACAATGAACTATGCCCTTTTACTGAATGTCATTGGTAAACAAACCGCAACAGTGGACAGTGTTTTGTTTCTTGCTGCACTTAATAATACTTATAATTCTTAGAATGTAGAACGGTTAATAGGTAGGCATTATCTAAACAGATAACTCATTTTAAGGCACAGTTGTTTAATTATAAAATAAATTACTTTTTTTTTTATAAGTTATTTTTAGTAAGATTATTTTATTGTATTATAGGTACCTAGTAGTAATGTGACTGCAGCTTATAATATATGTATTGTGTATTTTCAATGGTAAAAATCCGACTAGTCATTTCATTATAAACATACAATAAATTCATTTAAATGTTTACCGTCATATTATGTGACTCGTCAAAAACATTTCATTGTGTTTGCGTGCCGACCCATATAAAACGCGCGTGTGTGCGTGGCCTACATAAATACAAATTAAAGCTGCCCAATTTGTGTGCGTGCGGTACGCCTGTGTGCGTAGCTTCTTCGCTCAGAATTCCAAGTTTGAAATTGGAATGAATGACGGTTAGGTTACTGACCTACGTCTATGGTAAGCGTTACGTTTAAAAAAATGTAGGTACCTATTTATATATTTAGAATACATTCGAATTATTTTTTAAATTGATAATCTATAGAAATTCAGTCAAATTACTAATAGCTCATGCTCGTTGTCGTCAGTCAAGTCAGTCAGGTATAGCAAGTTTTACTGCTTGCATTAAATATTTTGGAGGGGCCTATTTGGTACTTTTCGCCCCGACACTTGGTACCTACTTAGTGTCACACGAAATAGTTTCTAGTACGCGTCAACTGTTATACGATACTATTATGCAAGTCACGTAGACCAAAACCAAAGTTCCCGCTAGTGTAACCGACCCCTTAGTTATAGGTACTGAGTGAAAAAGAACTGTTTCTGAAATCTAACCTATTGCGCGAATCGTCAACATTTTTTGGAAAAAGTTTTAAAATATGACAAATGTTGTTGCTTTTATTTTATACTAGCGGCTTTGCCCGCTTGACAAATAATATACCAACTTAAACTTTCATCGAGAACCACTCTATCCATTGGTGAAAACCCCATCAAAATCTTTTGTGTAGTTTTAAAGATCTAAGCATACATCCGGGAAAATCGACTTTGTTTGTGTGTCAATTTCGTTAAATAAGTAACACCAATTTTTTTTTAATTAATTATTCTCTTTCTCCTTCTTAAATTTTAGAAGGTATTAAAAACATATTTTAATCAATCAGATGTGTATATGAACTTATGATACGGCGACCATTATTGACGACTGCGTTAATTATGGACTACCCTCAACAACATAATTAAAAAAAAATACAACATAAGGGCGGAATGATTTGTACTTTTTTATCCCCTACCCTTCGTTTACTAAATATCAAGATGTACCTATATCCCGACATTACCAAAATCTGAGTTTCCGGTGTAAAAAAAACCTCTTTCGTCCCGGAACCGTGTTTCCCTATGAGTGTATGAAAGAGAAGGGAAATAATAAAACTATGATGTTTGAGTGAGACAACTGAAGGGCGACGACCTTTAAAACAAATCGCTGGTAGAAAGGGTTCGGTTTCAGTAGCGTCTGCAAATTAGACTGTCATTAAGTATTTATTTTTAGGGTTTTTTTTTAACTAATAAAGCACCGTAGTACTTTATTTATATTACAATCTAGCCAAGTTGACTAATAAGTAAATACATGTCACCTAATTTACTATGTAAAGCATGCGTCCATTAACACTTACTCAGTTTTTATTAAGGTAGGTGTTAATCCTTAATAATTTTTTAGAATAAATAAGGAGTTTGTTCTCTACAATTATTACGGCGCGTGCAGTTTATAATACAAAATATGTTCGTAATAAAATTAAATATATGTTTATTCGACTGCTTCGGTGGCGTGGTCGGTAGTGCATCGGCTTTCGACTCCGGAGTAACGGGTTCGATTCCCGGGTCGAATCCAATATTTGTGGGATCCATAAATGTTTGTTTCGGAGTTTGGGTGTTTTCTATGTATATTATGTATGTATTTAGAAATATATAAGTATGTTTATCAGTTGTCTAGATCCCATAGTGCAAGCTTATAGCTTAGTTTGGGCTAGATGACGTTGTGTGAGCATGTCCAACAATATTTATTATTATTTATTTATTCAATTAGGTTAAGTCAGTCAGTTATAAACACACACACATATCACGCCTATATCCCGAAGGGGTAGGCAGATGTGCATTACACACCCACAATTTGCCAGTATTTTTAGTCCCACGAAATTGGGGGGCAAGCCTATTGCCGTCATCGGGCACATTTATAATGGGTGTCCAAAATGACTGAATGAATTTAATAAAAAGTATCAGCTATATTGTAATTTTGAAAAAAAATTGATACCCGTTGCCATGCGATGAAATGTTGATGAAAAGCAACAAAATCTTACGTGCCAGCTGCTATGGCACTAGCCAATTAAAGTCCTGGGCGTCTCGGACTATTATATATGTTACGGCTAATACCCGAAGTGCGGCTGCACCTAGTTTTAGCCTCCCGAAGTGCTGCTGCACCTAGTTTTAGCCGGTTAGGTTTTTTTTTTTTTTTTTTTTTTTTTTCGTATGCTCCGCCGTGTATACGGCGCCGCCTGCGCAGTGATGACAATCAGGCTCCGACAGGATCCCCACCACTTCCCACAGGAATTTGGCAAAACAGCCATGACCCGTGAGAAGTTGGGTGAGGAAGTAGGTCGGAGCCCCCTGCGCGTGCTCCACCCTCTGGCGGAGCACGGGACCGATGGCCCCCACGAGCACCCGGCTCGCGGTGGGAGCCGCACATCTCAAGGCCCATTGCCGGAACAGATCGTCGCGAGCCTCCTGTCTCCAGCGATCGACCTGCTCCGGCAACGGGCGACCTCCTTCTTGTCGCACCAGGGCGCCCTCCTCGTAAATAGCCGGTTAGGTTTTTTTTTTTTTTTTTTTTTTGTACGTGGTCGGTGATGCATTTACGCACTTCACCGTCTCGCTTGGGGGGGAGCGAGACGGCTTCGTGTGGGACTCCCGGCCCTAGGATTAAAACGGGCCGGACTACCCACTAAAACCTATCCACGGTGTTTCTCCTTCGCCTTAGCCGGGCCGCCGGATAGGCAGGAACTGTTAAGCAACAGCGGTAGCCGGTTAGGTTAGGTTAGGTTAGGTTAGGTTAGGTTAGTTAGTTAGTTCTAATGGGCTAAAACTAGGTGCAGCCGCGCTTCGGGTATTAGCCGTAACATATACAGTTACAAACGTTATAATTAAAGTCAAAATTGCTTTTAAAGTTACCGCCAGATTCACAAAACAATAGGTAGAGCCTGAGAGAAAGAACCTAGCAATAAAACTCACAACCACTTCTTTCTAATCGTATTATTTTATATTAAGTAACGAGCTAACATTAATTTAAAAAAAAAAACGTCAAACATTGACACAGAAACCGATTTTAAATTCGAAATTGGTCCAAATAATTGTCGAAATGGGACTCGGGAAGAAGCAGCTTTTAATTTAAACAAAACAATAAAAAAACAAACTGTCGAATTGAGAACCCTCTCCTTTTTTGAAGACGGTTAAAAACACAACATGTTTTGTTATATTATTATTATGTAGCTTGTGACCTTAGACATCCACAGGCTCACCGTCATGCTTAGGAAGGATGTCCAGTGCTGGATCAAATAGTATTCTGTCTC
Source organism: Nudaria mundana (assembly GCA_963556515.1). Lineage (NCBI taxonomy): Eukaryota > Metazoa > Arthropoda > Insecta > Lepidoptera > Erebidae > Nudaria > Nudaria mundana. The sequence continues at coordinate 9,643,246 of OY748308.1, read as the reverse complement.
TTTCTAGAATGTTTAATCCATTTTTTTATTAGAGCGTGATTGTCTAACAGACATTTTTTATTGTTATTATTATATCAAAAAATTCTCATTTATGACATTAGTAGGATTAGCCAGGCGCCACTGGAAATACCTTCTGCGTGCGAGCCATAGACGCCCGGCAACGGACGTGAGAGCGGAAGCGGCCTTGGGCCTTGGAATAAAAAAAGAAATTGTAGGATTAGTGTCAAATTATATGGTCCAGTAATTAAGAGTATTGACGTTAAATATAACTTATGATTATGATTGATTTATGGAAATAGTTTTTAATACGAGTACATATGTATGTTTATTTAAATTAAAAAGAACTTTGTTCTGTCTCATGTTCTAGTTGACGCTCGCGCGCTCTTACTATGAAATTCATAAAATACAGTTATTGTGCTTATTGATGAATGATATAATATAAATTTCAAGTTAGTTTTCTTTTACGCGAATGCATCTGCCCCCAACATAAAGTAAGAAGATTTCAATACCTGGACATTGGTATTTAAATTAAAAAAAAAAAAATCTCCATTAGTCGGATATTGTCACGCAACATCTACAACATTCACAACGCTATTGAGGTAATCATAGAATAGCCATGTTATAATTAATTAATAATCTATTTTTGTGCAGTCTGTACATTTGTCTAGGCTCACCCTATTCCCTAGTATCGTTACAAGCTAGACAGGGACCTAGGCGAAAAATATTAGGGAGCACACACACACACACACACACACACACACGTTGCATTGTTGCGTAATTCTATTTTAGTGTGCGTATTTATAATAATGTGTGAGTACAATGAGAAATGTTTGTACGCACTTCATAATAGTCAATATTTTAATAAATTCTCGTGTCCAAGTGTTTGTAAACTCTTCTGAAACGGCTTGACCGATTTTATAAAGTAGTTGGGTATTTTTCGTAGGTTGAAAACAGGTCAAAAACGGTCAAATAAACTACAAATTTTCTTCAGTTTTATTTTTTTGTAGATTGGCAAACACAGCCCTTAATTTTACCTCTACCACCAACCCTCATTATTAACAGAATTACATATTTATTGGGAAAAAACAATCAGCGAGTTAGCACACAAACAAATTACAAGAAACAGAAGTAAAAAAGAACAAAGGGAACATAGTATAAGGGCACTACTTATTCCTAAAGGAATCTCTTCCAGCAGGCCTGAGAGGAGAAGTAAGAGTGGAAGGGCTAAGCGTGTGCAGTGCAAGTAAATAAATAAACCTACATAAACTATATTCTATAAAATGGTTATAGATAACAATGCTTTATCCCTCTCCACCCTATCTATATAAATAAAAATAAATCACCGTTCGTTTGTCTCGCTAAAACCCGCGAACGGTTGGACCAATTTAGTTAATTTTGGTCTTGAAACATTCGTGGAAGTTCAGGGAAGGCTTAAAAACATTACAAGTTCGCCAGGACAGCTAGTTTAAAATATTTTTTTATTATTATTATTAGCCTCTTAAAATACCAGTAGCGTAGTTTACACAAGTTTAAAGCTATTTAATCCCTCAATACTGTATCAAAATTTCGTACAGTCCTATAATCCATCGACGTGGCGCGTTTAACACGTGCACCTTACAATGTTCCGCGTAAAACAAACCATCAAACAACAAATACGGACTAATTTACTAGTTTTGCTTGATTCAGACTTAACAGAGAATACCAGAGGAATTCAGTATAATACACCTCTGACTTTTTTACTATATTGTATCACTAGAGGACGCCCGCAGTTTCGCCTGCTTGATAAATTATATACTCGTATATACACAGTAATTGTCTTTGAGAACCACTCTAGGCATTGGTGAAAACCGCATCAAAATCCGTTGCGTAGTTTTAAAGATACGCATAAATAGGAAACGGAAGCGACTTTGTTTTATACTACCTAGGGTACTCGTACTAATGTCACGAGAGGACTGGAGGGAAAGAAAAATATAGGAAATAAAACAAAATTATGTAAAAAAAAGAAAAGGGTTATCGAATGAAGAGTAGTGTGCGTGTAATTAGTGTAAGTGAAGATGTAGACAACTCAGGATATTTAAAGGGGAACAGACAAAAGTATTTAAAGAGAATAAAAACATAAGTAGTTGTTTCTGATTATGATTATGTTCGGGGTTTTAGGTTCGAATTACAGAATGGTTATAATATGTACGCCTCTTTATGTCGGACTAAAGGTAGACGTCGGATGCTTGCAGCATGCGACACTTGACAGGTGCGACAAGACGACAGTGGCAGTAGTGAGTCTACTCGTTGTACAACGAGTCTACTCGTTCGAGGACGAAGTCTACTTGTTGTACAACGAGTAGACTCACTACTGCCACTGTCGTCTTGTCGCACCTGTCACGTGCCGCATGCTGCAAGCATACGACGCCCACCTTTATACAAATAACTTATACGGCAGTTACACCTACATACTCGTAGATCTATGTAGGTAGGTAAAACTCTTAAAAACACAAAGTGGAAACTGTTTGACCTTTTCTCAATACCCTTTTCTCAATAAAACCAACTACATCAACTCCTCGTTATATTATAACAACAAACTATATAGAGTTGGTTACTACCGATAAAATTGTATTATTGTTAAATTTTAAACAATTTTTTTTTCTTACAAAGACTTACTAGGACGTAGAATTAGGGAAAGATCCGGTGACACTCGCTCTGGGTCTTTCCTGGTGCAAAGATTGTCCATTGCCATTCAGCGGGGCAATGCTGCCAGCATCATGGGCACCTTAGCACCAGGAACGATGCAGGACGTATATTTGTGACTTTTTTTTATTTCTGACTAATTAATTGTTTGTTTTTGTATATAATTTTGAAATTATTGTTAAATTGTTTTTAAAGATTGTTTTTAATATTTTATAAGCAATGAAGTATGCTTACTTTTTCTCATATAAATTTACAAATTGAAACACAGAAACTATAGTCTTGGAGGAACGTTCTACCAACTGACGAAGACTTGTCAGTTCGTTCCTCCTAGAAAGGGATCAGACGCTGGTTTGAGTCCAGACTAGGATTATGGTTTTTGTGATTCATATTTTAAAATTCTATTCGAAAAAATATATATTTGTTTCCTAATTGATTGTAAGTTAGTGACGTCACACCTAGTCTTTCCCATGTGGTTTTTTTTATACAAATTTTATGACTTTTTTAAATACGTACTACAAAACCAGCGGTGGCATTCCAAATGGAAGTTGTTACGAAATTAGGTATTTAATAGGGTACTTTTTATTGTATGACTTTATACTCGTACAAGGTTTTCTAGGGGCTCGTGGTCTAGTCGTAACCGACAATATTAATACATTGCAAAGGTTAAGCAACATCTAGTCAGGCCTGTTTTAGAATGGGTGACCATTTCTTAGGACACAGACCCCTCCGTGCCTCGGGGAGCACGTTAAGCCGTCGGTCCCGGTTGTCATACGAACATCCATGGCAGTGGTTAGGGGTAGTTGGAGCCCTTAAAAAAATACAAACAATGTAACTACAGAACTTCGATATTGCCCATGGGTTGTGAAGGTTAGACGGCAGTCGCTTAAAATATCGAAGTTCAGCCGAATCACAGTTAGACTGGATAGCCGACCCCAACTAAGTTGGGAAAAGGCTCGGTGAATGATGATACATAGTTTTCTATTTATGTTATAGTTTAAACAATGGATGTATGTTAAATGCATAGTACAATTTTCATAATATAATATTACAGCCAGACAAAAAAAAACACGTAATATTTAAAACACATTCGGCCCCTCTCCATGGATGTTTCTGTTCCAATAGAGTTCACTAAATTGGCATATTGTTAATTAGATCAGAACGGTTTAATAATTGGACTCGAGACGGAAATAGGGGTGATAGAGACACAACGTATTTATGGTATGAACTAGATACCTTAATTTTAAAGCTTTATGAATAGTACATCTTTATGAATACTTAGTACAAACTGTTAGAGAAACAAGGTAGACCAATACAACTGGTACAAAAGAGAACTTATCTACTCTAGGTTTACTCGTATCGTAATGCCGAAGTAGAAATTGTGTAGGTATATTATCTATTAAGATAGAATTTATAAACAAATTAAAAAAATTTGGTCATCGTAGCTCAGTAGTTGTCAGAGCATTCCCTCTGTAAAGGCTGTGGGTTCGAGTCCTGCCGATGACGTCAGTTTTTGTGATCTGTTTATAATTTCTAACTTAATATTTTAAGACTAGTTTAAGCAAATTCATTGCTTTGAAATACAAATATATATAGGTATATTATTTATCATAACATAATATCAACATTAACATTCTTTATTGTACATCTCAAGCACAAAGTTTGTCTAAATAAAAAATACGATTACAAAAATTATGTACAATGGCCGGCCTTATCGCATAGAGCGAACTCTTCCAGGCAACCTTAGGATGGATAGAATTTACATTAAATGTGATAGGGGTAGTGTACAAAAAGAAAGTCAATCTACAATACCCGAGTCGATAATCAAACTATGGCAGCTTCCACAACTTGATAAAAGACATTTATTACAATCAAAATATATTAATCTAGATTAATAAAACACAAAAGGTGTCATTTTTCTATTGTCTATTTGTTTGTATGATGTGTACGCAAATGCATGAAGCTACTTAAAGACATTTAGATTTGTTTATGCAAAATTATTTGCGATTTTTGAAAACTTTATACTGGGCCCATAACCTAATGTGAGACTTTGTAACAGACTAACGTTTATCCGCCATTATACATAGACAACATATTACCATACCATACAATAGATTATCTAATAGATACGAGTATTTAGGCTACATACAAACTGATGTCATCGGTAGGACTCGAACCCAAGACCTTTCCCTAACAGGGGGAATGCTAACCACTGAGCTACGATGACCAATACCGACAACATCGAATTTTTGCTTTATATATTCATAACTTCTAGATCGCGCTATTAAGGTTAGCGTTGGAAGAGCGTTAAGAGCGTTAATAATAGTTTAAGCAAACTCATTGCTTTGAAATACAAAAATATACATACAGATTATTGGTATTTTATATATTTCTTCAGTATCGTTATAAAAGATGGCCTACTACCATCTGAAATTGACACGACCGAAGCCACGGGCACCTAGGCTAGTAACATTTTTATACCTCTATTTTTTCTATACTACAAGTACTAATATTACTAGGTATGCAATGCATGCTACTAATTGCAAATGTTGAGCGGATAAAATTTTCTTAATTTTTTTTTATGCTCTATTTTCATAATTTCAGAGATATGCACTCCCGGGTATGATGTCGACCAGCATGCCAAATTTGGTCAAAATCGGTCGAGCCGTTTCGGAGGAGTTGGCACACAAACGATTAACACTTGTCGTCTAAGATTGATTTTAAAAGATGATTTTTCTGTTTGTTTGAAGCGAATAAGCTCCTTAGCTACTGAACCGATTTTGAAAATACTTTCACTGATATGTAGCTACATTATCAGTAATATAGGCTAGTTTTTATCCCGATGATGTGTTCCCACGGGAAGGAGAAAACTACATCACGCGGGCGGAGCCGCGGCGATCAGCTAGTAGTCTATAATTAACTCTAACACGTAGTATTTCAGTCCTGTTTGTATAAACATCGTCACATTTTATGTATTACCTATCAGATGGTTACCAGTTTAAAAAACTTTAATGAAAACGAGATTAGAATACAAAATTCGCATAGAAATGAACTCATTACATTACAATAGATATTGTTTCGATTTTGTTCGAGAACAAGGCCCTTACTATTGATAGTCGATTTTATTTTGAAGTTAAGTTCGAGTATTTTGTACGCCGTCTTAACCTATAATTGGACAAACATCACGCCCGTGTCCCCGAAAGAGGTAGGCAGCGGTGCATTACACACCAACACTTTGCCAGCAATTTTTTAGTCCCACGTAATAGGGGCAAGGGGACAAGTCTATTGTTACCTAAAATTAGAACCGAAATATTATGCAGAACTATCAAAATAAATCTTTACTTATAAATAAATAAAAAATAAAATCTTCGAAATAAATAGGTACGTAGTTTGTAACTCGACTCTCGGATCCGACTTTACAGTTTTTAGTTATACCTTACTCACATACTATTAAGGAATCGTCACACTTTCAATCCAACTAAACATTAAAGATGTACTTAACTATAATATAGTCTAAAGTGTTACAATAACATGAAAAACTTTCAATCCAACTTAGTAATAAAGTCGTAAATTACATATTAATTCAGAGTGTTATTAACACAACCTCGAAGCCAATTTCTAGTTAAAAAGAAATCGAGTTTCAATAGTAAAACTTATGATGTTTATAGTCTTGGATGCAAATTTCACCAAGGACATTTTAAGAGGATTTTATACTTACCGCTTCAATAGTCCTTTTCATAGATATTTCCTCACCTATGGGAATTTCCAGCCACTACATATAAGTATGTAGAAAATTATTCGAAGTTACCTAACACATAGGTTGCATTTTAATCCCATAGATCTGTGAGGGTACAACTTTAATATACTGAATGATACCCCATGCATATGTTAGGTACAATTAATCTGAATAGAATTGGCGGCCTTATCGCACTATGACAATCTCTTACAGGCAACCATTGGATGGAGACTATAGGATCGGAAACTCATTTGGGGCAGTATGGTGTACAGGCAGGTAGGAACTTGTAAAATATGTTACTTTTGTGTAAATAATAACTTCAATTTCCACACTCTCTGAAATCTCTTCCTTAGCATCTTGGCAGCATCCCCTTTAGATGGTCGACTTATTTAAACTATCGTCAATCGTGACCAAATAAAAACTATTAATTTTGTGCGACATTTGAGTTGAGAGAGCTGTGAGCCGCGTAAAATTTGTCGCGGAATTTACGCTGCATTTCATTTCAAGTTAAGTCCTATACCTATACCTACTAACGGTAGAGTAAAATGAATTGCCGTAATTAAACATCGATTATAAAATAACGTTTGTTTGGCCATAAACTTAGTCTACCGATTTTTAACTTAACATAACTTATTTTTTAAATGAAACTGCCAAACATCGCATACACATAATCTTTATATATGTAATATAATTCTACTGTACGTGTGTATGCAATTGAACTCCTCCTAAACGGCTGGACCGATGTTGATAAAATTTTTTGTGTGTGTTCAAGGGGATTTGAGAATGGTTTAGATTCACAATTTGGTTCTTTTTTTTGCAGGACAACGTCTGTCGGGTCCGCTAGTAATAATATAATAATGTACTATATTATGTACGTCTGACTGACTGATTTACATAACAATACAACCCTTCTCATCTCTCAATAATTTGCATTCGAAGTTTAAAATTCTCAATCAACCTCACTCCTTTGTCTAACCGAAAAGAGGTTTTAAAATATTCCTGAACTTCAATCCCCCACACTTCGGGATAGTTTAGAACGTTCGGTGCAATCGATTGGCGCGGTTCGCGGACATAAGAAAGAAGTCACTTTACAAAACAAAAGGTTAAAGTCCAAAGAAAAAGTCCCAATTACGCTCCCTGAACTCCCCCGTCCCGTTTCGCCCCTCTGACCGCTCTTCTCATTTCTATTGCTTCCCTTGTTCGCCTTCTATGTACACGGTGCCACTGACAGCGGGTTTTTGAACACATTTCAAATACAGAAAGTGTGCTTTGGAAATTTTACCCATTTAGTATTCTCTTTACGTAATCTCTGCCCATTTATTGTTATTCTTTAAGCATCACGTAAAACAATTCGGTCAATATTGTTGAATTGTGGTACAAAGACAGATTGTAATTTTAATTTTTAACCCAAATAAGACTAGATTTCCTTAAGGAATTGAGAGCGCTTACACGGGGGAAACTTCATCACCGAAGCTTCCGTGATGAATAAAATAGCTCGTACAGCCTTGTGACCAACGATTTAGTTAGACAATGTTCCACTTATAGATTCGTATTATAGACTCGTATTAAAAAATCAAACAGTTTTCCTTTCTATTCTACTTATCTATATAATTATTAACTAGGTATGCAATGCATGCTACTAATTGCAAATGTTGAGCGGCGCAAATTTTCTTATTTTTTTTTATGCTCTATTTTCATTATTTCAGAGATATGCAGTCCCGGGTATGATGTCGACCAGCATGCCAAATTTGGTCAAAATCGGTCGAGTAGTTTCGGAGGACACAAACGATTTACACTTGTCGTCTAAGATTGAGCTTCGCTTCGCTCCGCTCAACAATGTAGACATTTAATGATCAAAGGTTTTATTACTTACGCGAAAAGCTTAAACAACTTTTACTATGGAGTCTTAGTAATCTTTAATATTCGTTAGAAGTTCTCGTAAATTGTAATATTCATGTTAATTACACTATGAAGTACATACTTATTATAATCATGTGCTCTTAACTGGACACTGTGGCTCTACTTTCGTTTTACCGTGTACACTTAATGAAGCCATCAAACACGCAAACACATCATATTTAAATATATTGCATTTAAAGTGTTTACATTACAAGTAAGTTTCAAACGCTTGTGACACTAGTGCCTGTTTTTTTAGCATTTTTAATTATGTGTATTACGTGCACAATAATCGTGACTATTCCATGACATAGTTGAAATTTACGTTATTTTTTTTTGTTAGTACTTCTAAATAGGTGTAATTATATAGATACCTAAAGTGAGTTTCAAAATAAAACGGTCTACAGTTTCTATTTCTTTTTTCTCTTATTAAAGACGTGTTTTTTTTTAATTATCGGAAACTGTCATAATGTTACCAAGGTACCAACATAAATAAATGGATTGCCATTTTCATACTCCCCGCTCACAGTGGCACCATACCTTTTCCCCAAAGAGTTTTATTGCACTGTCCGACGGAAGTAATTTCGTAGGTCAGACTTTTAAGTTTTTAAGAAAGTTCATTTTCTTTAGCTAGACATTTTTCTAGCAATACACAAACGAAGCCGGGAGTTGGTTTGCTAACTCGCGAATTGCTTTATTCTTAGTTTCTTGTGTAATCTGAAAGTTTAAGTGACTTTTGTGAGAGAGATACGTAAATTGTTAAAGTTTTGTAACATTTAACAAGTTGTAGCAAATCTAGGTAGTTAGAGTGGAGATGTTGTTGTAATTAGAGTGCCTAATCTTTACAGAATCTTTAAACATATTTATTAATTAAATAAACCATCGAATACACAATTGTGTAAAAAATGTGGTTATAAACAGTACAACGTGCGTTCTGTTGAACACTGTTGATTTTAAACCGTCTTGAAACAGATTTGAAACGTCGGGAAATAGAGAATGTATGTACTCATGTCATCATCCACCGAGCCTTTTTCCCAACGCTGTTGGGGTCGGCTTTTCCAGTCTAACTGCGATTCGGCTGAACTTCGTTATTTTCCATGAAGCGACTGCCATCTGACCTCCACAACCCATGGGCGATATTGAAGTTTTATTGTTCGACAGGTCGGATTTTTTAACTAACCAACTACCCCTAACGACTGCCATAGATGTTTGTATAACAACCAGGATCCTCCGAGGCACGGAGGAGTCTCAGTGTCTTAAGAAATAGTGACCCTTCCTAAGTACGGCCTGACTCGATGTTGCTTAACCTTTGCAATGTGTTAACATTGTCAGTTACCACTAGACCACGAGCCCCTCCAGACAGGATCGAAACGTCGGGTAATAAAGAGGTATGTATGTATATCTCAATAATCGCTTAAAAGACACGTTTGTCTTAAGTTCATAATAATTAAACCGTGTAGTAGGCAAGGTACTCGTTTTCAAACCGCGTTTGCAACTAATACCTATAGATATATAATTATATAACCATTCTGTAATCCGTGCCTAAATTCTAACAGCCAGGACCGATGTGATGATGAACAGAGTGCGAAAACTTTATAAGGTAATATCACAGAATAGGGAATAGTACTTACATACAGAACTTGGACTCCGACGTTAATTAAAGCACATTCTTTTGTTTAGTTAGGGTTGTCCAGTAAAGTACCAGCATAATTTAACCAATAATTATGACGGTAATGCCTCACCATCAACTCTATGGTCAATGCCGTGTCACAAACCAGAGACATCCCGTACTGATTTACAACTTCAAGTTGTCGCTGACGTCACGTATTTTTTGCGGTTGTTAGGCGAGTGACATAGGCCTGGTATTACTTAGGTATTTACCTCTGCTTATCCACTGCCGTCTAAAACTAATAAACTGATATCTTAATGAACAAACATTTCGCTAATCAATCTTGGTTAATTTAAAATTTGCATTTTGCAGATTAGGTAAATCTGAATTAATGGATTTGATTTTGATTCTAATCAAGTTTCAATCATTTACTTTTGATGCTTAGATAAGGTGGAAATAGGATTTGCGTATTACTGTGTGTTTATAGAGTGTTAACCATGCCTATATAGATGGGTCTCCCTTGTTTGACCGAAAGGAATTTGACAAATGTTCACTTCCCAAAAAATTTTTCGCATAATTTCATTTGCCAAATTATTACTTAGCGAAAATCTATTCACAAAAAATTGTAACGCAAACCTAAATTTTGGGGAATGAACGTTTAAACTATAACTTGTTTACCACCTACTTAGTACTTTTAACATTTTTTATGGGTGACCTACTAAAAACAATCTCTTTTTTCTATTAATGCAAGTCGTTTCTGTCTGGACGTCACAGTTTTAACCTAACCTAACCTACCCATCTTGTTTAAAGAAGAAATTAACCTAATCTAAATAGTTCAGTACCGGATAACCTAAAATCATTTGATTAAAGACCAAATGCCATAATGACATTATACTTTGTAAAATTTTGCCAAGTAAAAATTTTACCAAATAAAAATATGCGTACTATAATTATTCGAAATATTGCAATGGTATAAAAAGGTTGCTAAAATTTGTTTGGGTAATGAAATTTTGTCAAAATCTTTTCGGCAAAACGGCAGGCACCCTATATAGATACATACCAAACGATTTTTGTAAGGAAGAGCATGTTAGAAAAGAACCTGGCAATAAAAACTCAAGGCTATTTTCCAAATATTATATTATCATCATTGTAATACAATCATCCCATCAATCATGCGAGTGTGATAACAATTCAACTGTTATAATTTTACAATGTTGTGTTAATATCCTAATATTAACATATTGTGTTAATATCGCGACTTACGGCGTCGCCAGAGCGCCATCTACCGTTCGAGTCCAGCCCAAGACTATAGTTATTGTGATTCATATTCTTAAATTATATAGGAGGGACATATGTTACATACCACCAAAATAGAATCTGTACCTACAGACACAAATTACGTCTTTATACTCGAAGCCGTAGATAGAGGCGCTTATTACGCCTACGTTTCTCCAATTCTTTGAACCCCACGTAATGGGTGGCGAGCCTATTGTCGTTTTTGGGGAGTATATTTGCCAGAGACTCGTTCGTTTCTCAGCAGGTGCACCACGTGTAGGTTAGGCTGTGACTTGGGCCGTGGAGATGTTAGTAGGACCCCTTAGACTATCTACAATCCGAGCATATTTATAATACATAGCTATATTATTCTGTAGGTATTACATACATAGGTACATAAACTGAGTCCGAGACGCCCAGTATTGGCTGTACCTTTCATCAACATTTCATCGCAAGGCACCTAATTAATTTTCAAAATAAAATTATAATATAGCTGCTTATTTTATTAAATTAATTCGGCCATTTTAGACATAACCTACTTTCTAGAGTGCCCAGAGACGGCAATAGGCTTGCCCCCTATTACGTGGAACATAAAAATACTGGCAAATTGTGTAATGCGCCTCTGCCCTTACGGGATATAGGCGTGATATGTGTGTGTGTGCGTGTGTGTGTGTGTGTGTGTGTGTAATAAGGTACATAGTTAGTTAGTTAATCCTGTATCATCGGGGTTTCGTTAATCGGTGCCATACGTTTTTTTTACACTAATTTCTACCTTTTAAGAAGTTTTTAAAATGATCACTATTATGCAGGTGCTCTCATTAAAAACCTATACATTTTTACAAAAGGCATATCATGATAATAATAATATTACCAAGCTAAATATAGTTACAAAACAGGATATATCTGTATGTCAGTATGAATCACATACGGCATTGCATTTTATCACCGAATTATACTTACGTATAGGTATATCTGCCGGTGACCCAGTTCGAGCGGCGTGAAGGTTCATGGTCGAAGTACTTACTTTTGTTTTTTGTAAAGATCGTAGTGTGGATCCCAGCTATAAATATACAAAGCGATATATATTATTTAATATTTTACGATTGCATCTTTCGTTCGCGTGAAACAATTTCAACACAGAATTGCGTCTTCATCCGTCCGATAAACGATATATTAGATACGGACTGCAGAGATTCTATTTAGTTGTACCTATGTAATATCTGTCCCGGCTTGCCTCCTATTACGTGGGACTCACAAATTTGTTAAACAATAGGCAAGGTGTGGGTGTGTAATGCACCTCTGTCTATCCCTTCGGAGATATAGGCGTGATGATATGTAAGCATGTATATGAACAGAGATATTAATCACTCAAAGTAGAGGTTGTTTGTTCTCTTCTGTTGTGTTGTTTTATGTCTCCGCCAAGAAAACTTGTGACGTAATTTTGTTATGTTTAAAAAACCTGTTAAGTAGTCAGTTGAGCATTAATTCAATTACCTTACCTCTTTGTAATATTAGTATACTTATTGAGCTAGTTTTCACCGCTATAGCAACGTTTTCCCACTGGATCACATTCTCGTCATCACTGCGCGCATGTATTATGCATCCATTGCGCTTTGTCCTTTTTTCGACCGACCATTTATTTATATTGTTGTCGGTTTATTGAAATTACTCTCGCGAACAACAACTGACATATATTTTATACTCTGCGCTTTACATTTCTTGTTATGATTGATTATTCTGTTTTGATAGTCAATCAGTTATTTTGAAAGAAAATAAAATTGAAGTGTCTTTTTGAACAATAAATAACAGCAATATGTAAATGTAGAATAGATAAAGAAACCCTAACCTTGATAGCGCGGTCTAGAAAGGCCGTGGGTTCTTGTCCTACCGATGACAATTCAGTTCTTGAAATTTATTTATAACTTAATATTTAAAAAAGAGAATTATGTAAGTAAGTAGTAAATTTTGTTAAATATTTGATCCGCGAAAGAATAAGTGGTCGATTCGGCAATTAAACGGTACATAACTAAGACGAATAGGTATTGTTTTATATTTTTTGACTCGTGGTCGGTAGTTCATCCGCTTTCGACGCCGGGTTCAATTCCCGGTCGGGATAAACCTTGTGAAATGATGATGACACATACTTTGTGCCGAAGTCTAGGTGTTTTCTATGTATAATAAATATGTATTTAAAAAAATGTATATAAGTATTTATATCAGTTTATCTAGTACTCATATCAAAAGCTCTACTTAGTTTGAGACTAGATGGCGTTGTGTGAATTGTGCTAACATATTTATTATTTATTTATTTATATTGAACTAGCGGACGCCCTTGGCTTCACCCGCTTGACAAATTATAGACACAAAAACCTTCGTTGCACAGTTTTAAAGATCTAACCATAGGTAACATAGAGAGGGGAAGCGACCTTGTTTTACACTATGTTATGATTGTCTAGGAATAACAATGTTAATACTGGAACCATTAATGACTAGGTATGCTACCTATTGCCATACATCGATACGTCATACTTTAGCTATTAAATACTCAAGATACTTGCAAATACTTTTAAGTACTTATCAATCTAATAAGTATTTCAGTTCTGTACTCTGTTTAATACCGAACTCGTTCAGTATAAAAACAACATTCAAACGCGATATCAACGAAATGATAACATGTTAATGCCGGTGCGTTATCAGTACTGATAGCGTATCGGTACAAGTGCATCAATGTTAGGTATACCGAAACTTCATACCGCCATTTTGTAATATGTAGGTTTATTATCTACTTAGATAGTGGTAACACTGTACTATTATGTACGAAGGGCTCGTGGCTTAGTGGTAACCACATTGCAAAAGTTAAAGCAACATCTAGTCTGACGGTCTTAGAATGGGTGACCATTTCATAAGACATCGAGACCCTGCCACAGAGAGCACGTTAAGACGTTGGTCCCGGTTGTCATACAAACATCTATGGCAGACGTTAAGGGTAGTTGGAGCCCTAATACAAAAATTTGACCGGCCTAACTACAGAACTTTGATATCGCCCATGGGTTGTGGAGGTCAGATGGCAGTCGCTTCACGGAAGACATTGAAGTTCAGCCGTGCGGCCGTTAGAATAGAAAGCCTAGAATACTGCTTTGGGAAAAGACTCGGTGGATGATATAAGCATAGATATAAGAATGTATTATGAAATACTTACTAGTAATAGAACTATGTTTTATTTTAAATCTACGTAGGTACTCGTAGCATGATTAAACTGTTAGTGTTTTATTTTATTTTACGATTCTTAAAAAGTCATTGTCGGAATATTTTGATAAATAACGAATTCACCTACTTTTTTTTTAGTTCCTCCCAAGGACGGCCTCTCTTACGTCCATTGGGTGTGCCTGCGAAGTCACCTACTGAATAAAAACTCATGATTTTAGTACACATGCATCATGGGCTTTAATATCACTAATCAGTACCTACTTAGGTGTATCTAGAAAGGTACACCCAAGCTCCGAAACAGTTTAAATGCAAATAAATATTTGACACCCGGGAATCGAACTCGAGACCTCTGAGGTAGCTGATTCACTTGGGGTGAAATTTATAGAGCGTGCTTGGACTTAGCTCAAGCTTGGCTAAGCAAAATCTTAGCTCTAAGGATTTGCTAAGTACAATCTTTGATTTGGAATATAGTTAGTACTTGGCTTAGCTCAAGCTAAGTTCTAAACACAGGGTTTTAAGTGTAATTCTGCCATTTATATCTGACAAACTGTAACATACCTCTATAATAATAATGTATAATATCTATAAAAAAACATTTTTTATTAGGTAAGTAAAGTTATTTCCGATATTTTCGTAAGTCACCATTTTTGTGAATTTAGCCTTGGCTTAGCTAAGCTAAGACAAAGACGAAGATCGCATTATAAATGGCGATTTTATCTCAAGTGTAAAGTAATGGCTAAGCTAAGTCCAAGTACGCTTTATAAATCTCACCCTTAGTCCTTACGTTTAACCGACTACGCCACAGAGGCACTGAGTTAAATCCACATACCTATTTACTGGTAGGTAGGTATCTAATGGGTGTGTGTAATTTGGCTTGTTGCTTTACAAAAAAACCTTTACAAAAGACTGTGACTCTACAAATAAAATTGTACTTTGCTTCACAGAGAATCGGATGATTAAAAATTTTCCTTTGCATTTGTAAAAATAGCTGCAACTAGTATTTTGCTTTGTGTTTATTAAAAAAAAGTTTGTAGGTACTCGTATAATACTTTAATTTGGGAAGATAGGAGATCACATGGAGTATGTTTTATCCAACTTTATTAAAGATGGTGTTGAAGCGTAAGCAATCATATACATACAATGTGTTTTATTGTATGCTGCAAACCTGAAAGGTAAACTTTGCTTAAAATCCGTAGAACTATCCAATGGACCGGTTTTAAATTCATCAATCCAAATTCTTGTTGATGTGTCTGAGTTTTACCATAACCAAAAAAACACGTTGTATAATGGTAAACCTTAGATATATAAAATTCTCGTGTCACTGTGTTAGTTACCATACATATTACAATTTATATGTATATTCAGTAGGTCTGAGAACAGACTACTATCTATTTTTCATACCCCCTAAGTGATGGTTTATTTTTTACACAATTTTTTTCTTTTTATTTAACAAACCTAAATTTTCCACTAAATTTTTTAATTGACCAAGCCCTATTTTTTAATAGTCCCTATTTCTTGGTCACGACAGTTCTTATGAAATAAAAATGCGTTACGAAGTTCGTCGGGACAGCTAGTAAAAATATAAAATACCCCGCAGATAAATTTGCAATGGTTTAACGTATACCTTGGGTTTTTGCGGAGCGCGTGGCTGGTGGCCTTTTAGGTTACCTCTGGCGCTGGGCAAAAATCCAGGCCCAAACGCTCAATTGCAATACCGAACAACGTTTGCTTGTCCCGCACCGCGAACTAGGTCAGAGTAACTAGTTCTTCTGTGCGGGAAAAATCAAGCATTACCTTGATATTGGCGAAATCATCGATGAATATCGATGGAGCCACGTTTTTAAAAAAGAAGAATAAGAACGTATACCTTACAACCAAAATATATTTAACTACCTATTATGTAGGTAAACCTAATTAAATTGCAGAGTTGTTATATTGTTAACGTATAATGTTTATAATTAAATATACTATGTCTAACAGCGTGTCCAAGGTTAAAGATAACAATTAACATTCGTCTGCTAAGACTTTGCGATAGATATAATAATTTACAAGCTGATGTTTGCGGTCCTGCTCGCGTCATTTAAATTTCTCCATATAAATTCCAATGGGTTATATGGTATCTGTTCAGGTGTCCATATTTCAAAGGTCCTTTACAAAAAACGAAATAAAACCAAGCGATTAACAAATTGAAGCGTGACGCCAAAAGTCGTACTTACATCGATATGATAAGATGTCTTGGTCACTTGGTAGAACGTTCCTCCTGGAAAGAGAATAGTCGCTGGTTCAAGACCAGCCCATGACTAGACCAAGAGCCCAAACGAGAGTTTACGAGTAAAATTATTTGAGAAAAATTAAAACCTTTAGACATTTACAATAAAGAGTATAAAACCTCGTTGTCTCAAATGAGCCTCAAATTAGAGCAATTTACACATTCATACGCATTCTTATTACATAAATTATCTAAAGTGGGAAATAATAAAATCACTAATGATAATTTCCATGAAGCAAACTATTTAGTTTTATGGCGAAAACGTTCAGACAAAACATTCCGCTATAGAAGCAATTAATATAATAAAACCTTCATTTAGGCCAAACAATCTACCCAGCATAGTTTATAGACGCACACATAAAACCATATTTGTCTCTTTCTAACTAATGTAAACACGTCTATATTTCTTGCTTCCTCGTTCGAAATACCGTAAGCCAGAGGCGCACAGTGGGCGGCCGCGGTGGTTTTTTTCACGGTTAGATAACGGCCCAAACGGTTTCGTATCTAAGCTCTTTTCCGTAACGATGTTGACTTTTGGCGACGATAAAGAACGTCTATTTCAACAAAATGGCGGATGGCTGTCATGTGATATTTAACCTACAAATTCTGTAGCCATCCTTAGTGATAAATTATTTGCAATTTTCTTTTAAGTAAGTATAATACTAGGTATTCGCCGGAACGCGGGCGGTTACGTCGAAATAAATAAGACGGAGAACGTAATTAATAACTCAAAAACTATAAAAGCCACATATACCATAAAAACCATACAGCAAAGCACGTTAATGTGTTCTATCTGCATGCTAAATTTCAAGTCGATAGGTTTAAAATTGCGACGGGTATCGTTTTACATACATTTTCCATCGGGCCCATCTTAGAGAAAACTCCGCTACGATCCGTCTTAATAAATAATTAGAAATGTATTTATTTATCCTGAATAATAAATTATTATTGTTCTGATCAATAACTGTTTTTTTGTAATGATTGACGTCTTTTCTAATGAACCTGTTTATTTTTTTTACATCAATGAGGTTTAAATCAAACTACTTTTGTTACTTGACCATTGTCGGTAGATCCTACCTACATACAAAAGTTGCATAATACTCTCAAGAATTTTCAACAATAAACTAATCCATTATTTTCAGAGACAATGGCAGAACACCATAATAATTCATAACATGACGTTATTAGCATCAAATGAAAAACTAAAGTCTTATTGTCAACAATCCAACCACTTCCTCAACCGACGCCATTTTGGATTTTTTGTGATTAGGAATTAATCATCGTTCCTACTCTCTGGTTGGCTGAGAGGTTGAGCACATTACCTAATTGGTTAGTTTTTAGCCTGCTTTGCCTATAGTAAATACATAATGGGCAAAATTCCGTTTTAGTTTACCTACATTATTAAGTGCGCAGTTGTAATTTAATTAGGTAGGTACAGTAAATATAATTTATGAAATAACAGACCGAATGACGTGTAACATGTGCATTGCACAGATAAAAACTGCATTGGTTATTTTCCGCTCAAAACTCAAGATGGCGATTCGTAAAACGTATTTAGAACCAATTTAAACAAGGTTTATTTTTAAATGTTGTTCTTAATTAAATCAAACAGATAAGGTCAAGTATTGGTGAATACCTATTTTTGGAACTTAGTTAGCATGATCTGAGGTTTCTACCCACGTTAGTTATTGTAAAGAATCCTACATCACGATAATGAAATTTGCACACGTTTACTTATAAGCAAACACGTTCCAACCACGAATTTTGCTGTTCTCTCTGAGACAGTCTTGATAATGCCTCGTTTAGAGGCGAAACAATTGTCGACGTTTTGTTGTCTTTTTAATTCTGCGTAAAATTAATGCTATTATATAATTTTAAAAAGTTTTTCTTAAAACATTTTACTTACCATTGTTTTGTCATGGATTTTCGCCAAGTAACGCCTGTTTCTATCCAATAGTTGTTCTTTGTGTTTTAAAACAAAAAAAATGCGCATAGATAAACAGACAGGTATTTAAATTTTACTTTACTGCCTAGTTTTTTTTGTGTAATAGTGAAAAGTCAAACCCTTCCCCCAACTTTTAATATTCATAATATCATAATTCGTGCCACGCGCGAGAGTGACTAGGTACGAAACGCAATCTAGTCACCAAGGTTACGCCCTTGGTCCCCGACACCAATCCCTCCAATGTATGTAATTACATATTCTATTTATTTAACATTGACAAGAGAACAGAGCTAAATTTAAACTAATTTAACTCGTATTGAAGGATGCCAATTGAAATGCATTTTAGTTGATGACACACGCCGACTCAGAACAATTTTGTCTTCTGGGATCATCAACATTGTTTCAAATAACTGTAGATGTAGTAGGCTCAAGCACTCACCTAACAATCGCAAAAAATACGTGACGTTTGCGACAACTTGAAGTTGTAAGTCAGTAAGGGTTGTCTCTTGTTTGTGATACGGCATTGACCATAGAGTTGATATTGAGGCATTAATGTCATAATTATTGGTCAAATTATGCTGGTACTTTCCTGACAACCCTAACGTTCGAATAATGTTCTCTGTAAACAAAAGAATGTGCATTAATTAACGTCGGAGTGCAAGTTCTGTATGTAAGTACTATTCCCTATTCTGTGGCTCAAGTATCAGATGTGTGATCAAAAGTTATGAGTTCACCAAATTAGTCAGACAAATTCTATTTCAATTACAAACAATTTAGCCGTAGATAGGTATATATAAAACCATCGGAATTTTCTCTATAATAATGGTTCATGTGTCATTCTTGTGGTTAAAACACACCTCACATCACACTCCTCAATTGTATGCAAATAAAAAATATTATTCAATTTAATATTATTGTAAAAAGTAAGTATATATTTGTAATAGATGTAAATCAAATCAATTTTGCAAGCTTCCAAATTATTCCCGTATTAAAATGTTTTCTTGCCAAAACATTTCTAAATTGGCGTTATCATGACTATATTTTGTTCTCATTTGAGATTTGAATATGTTCCGCTTTAAGATACATGCATGAAGAATGTTTTTCAATGGTTACAATATATTAAAGAAAATTATTCATTCGTGTGGTTGCGAACGACGCAGACAGGCACTCTACTGTTATTCTATTACCTACAAATAATTTGTCAGTAAGGTAAGTCCTTTACATAATCTCCAAGTGAGGTTTCAGTTTATTAATATTATTAATTAGACATAGTTTGTCCGTAAATACTTAAAATATAGAAACATTTTGTTAAAATCTTCATTATTTTTCACTAGGTATTCATTAGTTTTCGAGCGTAGGCGGGCCTTTTAGCGTAGCTTCAAATTTGTCAAATTTCCCAAAAAAGAACAAACATTTAATTACATAGTTCATGCCGAACAAAATATAAAATAACAAGATATTTCGTTTCATTGACATATACTTAGATCAAAAACACTATAGATATTAAAATATTAAGAAAGAAATTATAAATAGATCACAAAAACTGATGTCATCGGCGGGACTCGAACCCACGGCCTTTCCCTAAAAGGGGGAGTGCTCTGCCAACTGAGCTACGATGACCACTACCGACGACATCGAATTTTTGCTTCATATCATATTCATAATTTCTACATCGCGCTATTAAGGTTAGCGTTAAACTATAGATATTGTAGATTTTATGACTATTTCAAGGTATCTATTCAATATATAGGTAGATATAATCCAAATGAATCGTTTTATCAGCTAGAAAATAAATGTGCTAATCCCCTTATCAGCCGTCAGTCGTGATAACAACGTTGTGCTAGTGAAATATCCTATTTCAGCCTATATTGCAACAATGTACATAATATCTAAAAGTTGATATATAGTTAAATGTTACTTTAGTACCTCGTAGTATCGCCCGGCGCCACTGTAAATACCTTCTGGTGCGTACCAGAGACGCCCGGCAACGGATGTACCTAGGAGGGGTTATTAAAAAAAAAAGAAAAAATAGTACTTTGTAGTAGTAAGTATCTATAGTTGAAAAAAATATTCTTTCATACTTCGAAATTTTTTATGAAGTTTAATATATTTAATTGCAATTATTTTCTCTTACGTTCCACCTAACTGAGGGCAGCTTGCAGGAACATTCGGTCTATTAAAATACCTTTTATAAAATCACTTCTCTTTCCTACTGGGATACCTATACTTACAGAGGACACGGATTTCCATTTGCAATGATACTGGCATAGGAACCTACTTTTTTCGCTTCCTCAACTTTCATTAGTGTTTCATGTACCTTTGCTCGCCGGTTTTGAGTAGTTTCATCTAAACTGAATTACTGAATTACAATACTCCTACAGCCTTACAAATAAAAATGTGTTATACCGGATCTATTCCATTCTTATACGAAGTATAGTTATACCAGTAATAAATTAAGAATATGTCGAGAATATTTTTTTACAAATAAACCAGGTATATCTTTTGTATAACAATTCTTCCGTTATGTCAAGATGCACGATTTGGCAACAGCGCGACCAAAGAGAAACTTGAAAAAAAAAACGCATTTTGTCTATGACAACTGTATCCATTTGTCAACTTAACGTTTCTCGACCGTCTCGACCATTTTATTATTATTAGATATACAAAGTAGGCACCTGAACATTTAAGGAACTGTACCCTTTCCTATTTATGTAAAACTGACCACTAGGTCCATTTACTTAGGGCACTCTAATGTGGGGGGAGTCTATCGCACCCACGACATTTTTAAATCTTGCTATAGATTCAAAATCTTCCATAACAACAAGCTGTTCATTTAAGGTCATTGGCATATTAATGTAGGTACTCGGATTTTAACTCCAAAATTGCCCTGGCTACACGACGACATATCGTCGTAATAGACTGCTGAGTCAAACCGTGAATGTCCGCAGCATTATCTTGTAGGTAGGAAGGAATGAATAAGAAACGAGTTTAACATAGCAGAACTGATAAAGCATAAGCCTGTACCTACATATAGAAGACTTTTATGAGTAGGTGAAACTTCTTACCTGATTACGTCCCCATTACCTAAAAGCAATCATTATTTGCAGAACAGAAGATAATCCACCTCCACGCGTGTCCATACTGAGAGATCTACCAAATAATTGGTCTAAAAACGTTACACCAGCTTTAGAAAATCGGTATTTTAATCGGAACTGCTCATCGCTGTATAAATCAAAAGGATCTCTTTTTAAATATTTTAACTTTTCTTTGAGCCTCCATTAGGTGGATCAAGTTATTTACTTGTTCTACTTCTTCTAGTGCATCCAAGTCCATAATCAAAATCAGTCTGGTAATGAACGTTAAATACTTAAATGTGCGTAAACAAATACAAACTGTGATATTTTTAAAGTTATTCTAACTCTAAACAAGGGTACGGGCGGGAATAACTCCGGAATAACGTTTGTACGAATAGAAATGTCAAAGCTATACGGGGTATAAGCTATTCTTTGTTTATATAATATAACTGTTATACCACGTTTATTTGTAAGGCTGCTAGTGTTGATACGTAAGTAGTGCCAGTTCTTAGCTTGACAGCTGCGACGATTTTGCGTCATATAAAAGTACAATTTTCCAATAAAGGTTACTGGTAAATTACCCAAATTACGTCTTGAACTTGTCGATAAGTCTTACGAACCTACTTAGTGTCATACAATTGTAGCAATCGCTCGCCATAGAGACTATGGTCCATCAAAATTGTTAATAGCCCAAGGTGGTATAACCATAGTAATTATCTTAAACCCAGAGATGTTATTACCCATAAACGGTTTAATTAGTTGACTCTACGTTAATGATTACATTTTAAACGTTTTTCACAAAGATAAAACGTAACGGATTAGGTAGCTTACTTAGGAAAGGTATTATCATATTATGTGGTTGGATAGTCCATTGTAAAACTGGTTGCAGAAATATAAACGTACTAAGTGGGTGACATAAAAGATCTATGTAACAACACAAAAAATAACCTCCATATTTATACTAGGCTCAGTTTAAGGCACCATTTAATATTTCTCCTCCTCGTCTCATCAAACGGATGGTAAAAAAAAAGTAAAACCACTTTTAAAAAAAACTGGCCAAGTGCGTGTCGGGCCACGTATAATATAGGGTTTAGAAGTTACCCATTAAAGGCTCTATAACTCCTCAACTAACACAGTTATTTGGTCGGTTATAGTTTTCCTTCAAAGTTCATCATGATTTTTTTCAGATTCTTCGAGCTAGCCTTTCAGATATTAGAGGGGCTCTGTTTTAACAAAAAATGCGCTTACAGTTGAATATCTTGCAAACGGACACCTAAATCAAAAAATTGTCTTAGCAACCTCCTAGTCAATGTTTTAAAAGAACCTATCTAATGATATCCCTCACGATGGGGTTGACGCGAGAAACAAGTCATCCACACTACTTCCCCTGAAAAACATATTTTTCATAATTTTATTTTAGCACTTTGTAGGAATAGTAAATACACATATAAATTCTGAGAGGAAAGCGGAGGACGGACGGACATGACGAAACTATAAGGGTTCCGAGACTTTTACTACGCAACCCTAAAAAGAAGCAACAATTTAACAGCTGTTAAAATATTCACAAGTTATTTATTGAAATGTATTGTTAGGTTTCATATAACTCAAGTTAATTGCGGAAACATTTTAGTTAGCCTCGCTGCCACCTTGGATGCTGTTAGAATTCTAGATTTCATCATTTTCCTGAAGATCGCGGAATAACTCTGACAAGGGCGTTTACATTTAGATGTTGTACACCTGGAAGGATTTGTACACATAGATGATGACAGTATTGACGAACATTTATACTGACCGAAAAGAGACTGATACTTTCGTCCTTTCTAACGCGATCTAGTCTTGATGGAAACTGAGCATGTTTATAACTGACGAGAAGTTCAAGACTGAATCATGTGTCGTTCTTTGTGGGGTCTTTGCCCAGCAATTGGCGTCAATTCGCTGAAATAATTATGATCGTATACAGTACCTGGTAACTGTTATGCCGGGCCGCCGTTGTTTACCAGTTCCTGCCTATCCAGGGGCCCGGCTAAGGCGAAGGAGAAACACCGTGGACGGGTTTTAGTTGGTAGTCCGGCCCGTCTTCCATCCTAAGGAGTCCCACATGAAGCCGTCCCGCTCCCCCCGCAGCGGGACGGTGAAGTGCCTAAATGCATCAACGACAAAGTTAAAAATAAAGTTGTTGCCAAAATGTGGGTACCTAACTAGTAGGTAGTTAAGTACCCTCATTTTGGCAACTATGTAATTTACGTCTGCCTATGTCCTCAGGCATATTTGACGTGATTGTATGTATAGTTCTAGGTATCTGCTAGTTTTATGCTCGTTTAGATCGAATAAAAAGTACGAACTCCAGAGTTCCTGAAAGTTTTGTAAAGATTTAATACAAGCTAGTGCTAAATAATGATGATGACATCACAAGGCTATCCTAGGACGTCCTATAGAAGTTTCGTGTTAACAAAATGTTAGCACCAATATATCACGTGTGTATCTGTGTCAAGGCGGTACTCAGTTGGCTGTGAATTACGTACATACCTACTCGTACTTATTTTGTCAACATATTGGTGTTAGAAGTTAGCTATGTCACTGATAAAGGTATACCTAGTATACTAACAGCATAGAGTAGTATACTTACAAAGAAATTGGTCCGTTCTTATACTATTATTCTGTGGTTCTTACACATTTTTTTTTTCATTTCACATTGATTCTACACGTATTCTAAATTTAAAATCAAACTCATGTTTGAAGTAAAAAAAAACCCTGCCCTGAAAATAAATCGATTAGAAAACCGCGGTATCCAAATATTAGTCAACCCATAAAGCTGTCGCGGCCATTTTAGCAGCTAACCATAGACAATTAACAGTCGTTTATCACAATGACAGATAAGCTCGTTAGGTTGGCTCCACTGAACGATTCAGGTCATTTCTCACCCACCACTCATACTTCAACGTCACAAAAAGATCAAAGATAATTTTGTAATGTAATTGGAATATGGTTCTCGTTGTAGGATTTTATGGACTACTTTTGGTAGAAAGTTAACCTTGTAGATATTAATTGTAATTGTTAACATTGATTTTACATCTGAGAGGTTCGTAAACTGATCACAATTTAAACTTAATCGAACTTATTGGGGCTAAAATTCAATGGGACGTGTGTCCATCGAGCTACTCCGCAATGGTTGTAACTAACAAGAATCGTAACTACTCTAAACCACCCAAAATTACTACAAACCTCAAAACCAAGATTAGTTCAATAGCAATAAATTGTCGTGGTTCAAAGTTGATGTGATAACGTCACCGTTCTTCTAATGAAACTACAAGTAATATCCACTAATACAATATTTACTGCGTTTAACAAGTCGTAATGGTATGTCACTCAGAACATAACAATAATTATATTTAAAGTACACCATACTAATTACTTACACAATCAATTTGCGCGCGCGTCGTTTAAATGTTTTACGGCCAGTTAAGCGACAATAACCAAGCCTTATCCTAACTAAAGGTACATGTTTGTTTAACTGTACCTATGAGGAACATAGTATGTCACTAATATGCATATTTAGTAAAGAGACGATGGAAATTATTTGAATGATATTATGCGAAACCTTGGCATTTTGAACGTTAACACATAAATATGAGCATCAGGTAAGTACAACCAAAAATCTGCGTACGTATAATCATACAATACCCTACTTAAGGTAATATAGTTCGCGTCTTCAAAGTACAGATGCAAAGGTTACTAATAAGAAAGAAATATCAAAAAAGCACCTAAATCATACCAGACTGAAATTCCAAAATTTTCCAGCATCAAATTCCTAAAAGATTGACAGAGAAATAACTAGTTTTCTAGAGCACCCAGTGGAACACTCCTATACGCAGTACAAATCGTAGATCTAAATGTGCAGCGTACACTTGTGCACGATGCGCGGGAGTCGACAAATAAATAAAGCTTGCTCGGTCTAGGCCACTCTGCTCTATACCAAGGCCGCCGTAGTACCACCATGAGTTTTAATAAAGCAGGGACTTGGTAATCCTATCTATGTTATAATCGTAAAGTTTTCTAGTTTATTCGAGCTGTATGTTATGATGTAAAATGTAATCGTAATGAAATTCGGAACGCAATTAGATGATACCCTGGATAAGGATTAGGGTACTTTTGGTGGGAATCGGAAACAAGAAAACTATACCCAAAAGATTTATAAATCCTTTTGACCGTTTTTTTTTATT
Source organism: Nudaria mundana (assembly GCA_963556515.1). Lineage (NCBI taxonomy): Eukaryota > Metazoa > Arthropoda > Insecta > Lepidoptera > Erebidae > Nudaria > Nudaria mundana. The sequence continues at coordinate 9,617,336 of OY748308.1, read as the reverse complement.
TCTACCCTATGTCTATTGCTGGGCGTCCCGGGTATGCCATTGAAATGATCACCCCAGGATGATAAGTAGCCTATAGGCTCTTATCCTTACTTTGTTGTTCCTGTACCTTTAATTTTTCATTAAACTCGTGAAATTGGGAATCATACACGATGAATTTAAAGTTATATTTTCTAAATAGACTCCCACAAAAAATTACTTCTGAATTATGCAAATGACGCTACGTAATATTTGAAACAGTCTGCGTTCCTCATAAGTAATCTTGCTATAACAATACCCATTTAATGTACTGTACATTCCAGAGGGAAATCAATTCTGGATAACTTTTCCTAACCATTATTTATATGCTATAGGAGGGTATCAAATATTTGGTATACTTAGGTACAAGAAAAATGTTTGAACGACGAGCCAACGAGTTAAGTTTGTTTATATTTGAAAAATATTTTAGGTAGGTACAGCTCGAGAGTTGTAAGCTGAGCTTTGCATTTATGTGCGTGCACGTACGTGAACGTATAATGTGACCTGTTTTACACACACGGCTTTTTTACTCTATTTTTCGTGATCATTTACATAAATGCAAAGCTCAGCTTAGGCCTCACGAATTGTACTAGGTACAGTAAGTGGTAATTTCACATATTTGAGTACCACTTAAAATAATGCATTCCCATTCATTACTTAGGTAATCCAAGAGACCGTTTATGTCCATACACTAGGTATAATACTCGTATCCTCTGAGCTTTAATTCGAAATGTTGAGTCTAGGCCGATACCTCACCGAGACGCCATGGCGACGTGGCCAGCGACGTCTTGGCGACCGACTGGCAACGTCGCCAGTCGGTCGCCAAGTGAGTTAGCCGTCATATATCTCAATGAGAACTAGTTGGCGACGTCGCTGGCCACGTCGCCATGGCGTCTCGGTGAGGTATCGGCCTAATGCACGGATATCAGCATTTTATACTAAACATTTACATTTTAAACTACCTAAGCTATTAATTTGTGTTAAGTACTTACGTAATTAACATTAATAATTCTTTAAATTCCCACAGCCGCACTACCTATGTTACGACGTCGCTGGCCACGTCGCCATGGCGTCTCGGTGAGGTATCGGCCTAATGCACGGATATCAGCATTTTATACTAAACATTTACATTTTAAACTACCTAAGCTATTAATTTGTGTTAAGTACTTACGTAATTAACATTAATAATTCTTTAAATTCCCACAGCCGCACTACCTATGTTACGACGTCGCTGGCCACGTCGCCATGGCGTCTCGGTGAGGTATCGGCCAGGTTGTTTCCTGCGTCGTTTTCGCCGCTTGTCACTATTTTCGGCGTTACCTGAGATCACTAGCACGCTCTACATCCTCCACTAGTTTGCATCAGGATTTCCTTTTAAGGCATATTATGTATCTTAAAGATCGTTTATTATAAGTTTATTATAAGCTTACGGTAGGCAGATTAGCCCCAGTAGCCACCGTCACGTGTCCTAGAAAGACACTTGGTTATATTATTTCATTTTATTTCAACAGTATTACTTACATAAGTACAGTAACATTTTTAGGTACAGGTACGTAAGGATGTGAGGCTACAAATAATGTAGATCTGTACCTACCTCATTTCGGATTTGCTATTGTGACGCCGCACTCCTGATGGAAAGTCAAGGCGACGTCTAGCGATTAGGGGTCCTCGAAAAAGTGGCCTTCAACTTGGCAGCCCTATGATGTCTCTACAAGCTCCGCTTTAATTAAATTAAATTAGATAAAAAAAGTTAAAAATAAGTTTTCACATGAACTCATAGATACCTAGTGCTTAACTATTACGACTTTAGGTAGTAATATCACATGTGTAAAACATCTATGCAAGGAAAACCCAACTCATGGTCACAGTTGCGCTCGCGCAGGCCAGCCTAGAAACGGGCTGGATTTCGTGACGTTCGAATGAGTGTGTGCGCGTGCGCCATTCAGTGTTACCTACATTTGTGTGTCATAGAAGTAACATGTTATCTATACAAGTGTGTTGAACGATTTTCAACTTTATTTTATTTGTATTATGGATGATTTGTGTGGAGGTGTGACAGCAAATGATTTGTTGCACCAGTTGACATGGCATTGGTCGGTTTTGGTATGATAAAATGGGCGTACTTATATTAGTTTGTACATTTATAGAATAAATAGTGTTCAGTGTTTAGTGTCGTTTTTGTGTGCTCGAGGTTAAATGTGAGTACTTGCGAGATATTTATTTATTTTATATGAATTTATTTACTTACATAGATACTGTCTGTGTCAAGGAAAATTTGCTTGATGAAGGATACATTTAAATATATTTTTAGGTATTAATCTATAATATCTATTATTATGATAACATATTTATTAAACAAAGTCGCCCGTTCTGTATGTATGGGTAGATCTTTATAACTACGCAACGGATTGGGATGCGGTTTTCACCAATGGTTAAAGTGGTTCTTGAGGAAGGTTTTATGTAAATAATTTCTCAAGCGGGTGAAGTCGCGGGTGTCTACTAGTGTAAAATAAAATAGTATTTGTTCGACCACTTATAACTTGAGAACGGCTGTACCGATTTTCATTGTTTTTGATTTGTTGTATTTGTCTCCGTCTCGAATAGCAGAATAATTAATAAAAAGTAAAATCTTGCGCAGACAAAGTTGCGGGCAGAAGTTATTTTAATATTTAAGCTAGTTTAAAGACGGAGATCTTCATTAACCGAGTTCATTTAAATTCGACTAAAACATTTTATTTTAACGTCGATCCTAATATTATCATCATCAGGATGAATAGGCGATGAAATATAATAAACTGAATAAATAAATTCAACATTTACGGAAGCGAGACAAATATTATTTTGGTTTTTTTTTAGAATATCGGTCACTGATTTAAAAAATCTACTGGGCCATTTCCAAACCCAGTTGGGGTCGACTTTCCAGTCTAACTGCAGCTGTTCCAAATCTTCTATATTTTCACCCGACGACGCCTGCTTCACGTGGTCTTCGAGGCACGCAGGGGTGTCTCATTGTCTTAACCTTTGCAGTGTGTTAATCGGTTACCACTTAGCCACGAACACCTTATATTTATTTTTCTGAAACAGATAATCATGCTAAGTAATTTAATTGACAATGAAAGTAGGCACCAAAATTAGTCGTACATTTTCGTCGTCATATACTTCAACTACCTAATCAATGAGTACGAGTGCTGACCGTGACACACAATGAGTGCATGACTGCACTAGTACTTGTAAGTACTTGGTATTTATATGCACATATTCATTACATAGGTACGTATTAGGAACCTAGTTACATTATATCTCGTTAGAGTTATAATATTTTAGTGGAAATTTGTTTTTATTTTATTTAAATTTGATGCTCATAATTGGAAGATCTGAATGCTTCGTAAAATTGATTTAAGCTACCTAAATGATAGCACCCTATGAATGAGTGACAAGAAATTCCATCTTCCTTCTGAGGTGCTCATAATTGGAAGATCTGAATGCTTTGTAAAATTGATTTAAGCTACCCAAATGATTGCACCCTATGAATGAGTGACAAGAAATTCCATCTTCCTTCTGAGGTGCTTATAATTGGAAGTTCTGAATGCTTCGTAAAATTGATTTAAGCTACCCAAATGATAGCACCCTATGAATGAGTGACTAGAAGTTTCATCATCCTTCTGAGGGAACTTCAAAAATGGTTGCTCTGCAGTTCGTTTAGACACTAAATAGCTCACGAGGCTACCAATAAAATCCCAATCTTCAATATTCTATCACATAACAGCTTTGCTACATTCCAACTAAGTATGTATTCCATGCAAGCATCCGTACTTTAAGACCTTTAAATGCCTAAGGCCTAATGCCCTCGGGAATATAGGCGTGATTGTATGTACGTGGGTATATTTTATTTACCTACAAAAATATTTGCCATCCAACCATGTTTACTAAATGTTATATTAATTTGTAATGCACCAGTAATGCACATTAATTGTTTCTGGGGTTTTCCTCCGCCTAGAGTTGGTACCTACCTACAGAACTATGGTAGTTATATTACGTCAATAATAAATTCTAGATTAAAATAGGTAGGTAGGTAGTCGGTACGGCTAGTTTAGTCGGTAATTACTCGTAAGTCGTTTCTAAAACAAATCGGAGTTTCCTTTTCTTAATAAGTTATGAGTCGGTCAGGACAGGAGCGAATGTTTTCGATATTAGAAATAGGATTTGTAAAATAATATTTTATTCATTTAAACTTTTTAAACCAACCTTACGAAATTTGGTAGACAACTAAGCCTTTTACGACATCTTCGCACTGTGTCACTTATTGCTCAAAATATTTTCATTTTCGTGAGAAATCGAGTAATACTCGTAAATTAGCCATAAGCAGGTAACTACTTATATTAATTGATATTATTCATACTAGTCAATTAAACGTAGCCTCGTAGGTCCTTCGCGAAACAAGTACGCGTCTCTGAATAATAGATCTATGATTTCACAATTTAGGTATTATGTCTCATTCAGTAATTTTCCACTTAACTGGAAATAAAGATTTCCTCTCAAGCTCACTCAAGTTATCAAAAGAAGTCGACTCGGTTTGATTTGAAACGCCATTTCTTTTCTTTATTGCAGTGCGGCCATTTTAGAATTTGCGCGCGCTTCCAACTGTCATTAGGCAGTGATGCCAACATTCTAAAATTACGAGTTGCGTTCGCATTCAACTATTAAATTACAGGTTCTGTTGTGTGAGGCGTGCTTAATTTTGTACCGGTTATAAAGTAATTTAAGACACATTATAAAATGATGTAGGATTGATACAAAATATTAAAGAATAGAAAATGACAAAGTATTTATAATAACTGCATTATAAATACTTTTTAATTTTTTTTTGTACATGGTAGTTTAACGTTAAAGTTTAACTATTAAATTTATTATGCTAGTCAGGAATAAACTTATGTTATGGTCTATCTAATATATAGCTTTTTTACATGATGCGTGAGCATTCATCTGAAAGAATAAACAGAAAATATCCGTATTGTGAATAAATTTATGTTAATTGAATGCTTATTATTCTGCATGATTGAATATGGTGTTGGTAATTTGAAATTAAATGACCATAGACCGTCATCATCAGAATAACTGTTCCGAACATGTTCGATCTAATGCGTTTGTTACACAGCCAGTGATATTCAGGAAAAGTTAGATTACAAAAGTTTTTAATAAACTACACCCATCGTTATTCATAAAAGTCTAGCTGACTGTTTGATCAGAACGTCAGGATCACTGGATGGCTCGAGTAATATTAAACCACGGATAAAATCAATAATGGTATTATTAAATACCAAAACAATTTAAATGAAAATAGTTTCGACAGAGTTTTGTTGTCAATTGCCCGCTTAGAAGTTGGCTACATTGCCACAATGGATGCTTATATTAAAATAGTTGCGTTCATGTTTTAATAATTGCATAACTAACACCTGTGGCCTAGTCATCCATTCAATAGATTTTTTTTATGATTAAGCTTGTTAAACATAATATTATGAAACTATTTTACGAAGTTTGTGCAAAATTTCCCAATGCCTTTGTTAAAGTTTTATTTTGAGTCTATTGATAAAGTTGATCATTTGTACTACTTATAGTATGAGTACTAGATAAACTAATATAAATACTTATATACATTTTTTTTTGTAAATACATACATATTATACATAGGAAACATCCAGACTTCGGTACAAACGCATATGTCATCACACAAAGTTTGTCCCGACCGGGAATCGAACCCGAGACTCCGGCGTCGAAAGCCGATGCACTACCGACCACGCCACCGAAGCAGTCAAAATGATAGAATACTTTTCGATCCTTCCTGGTTGTGGGATTAGCTAGAATGCAATTCAGCTCTGGTGGTTTTAAAGTTAATAAATGTTATAAAATTGCTCTAAGTATAAGTTTAAAGTTTGCTAGAAGAAAAGTTAAATTAACGATTATATTACTTACTTAAATAAATAAATATTTTTGGACATTCTCACACAACATCATCAAGCCTAAATTAAGCTAATATAAGCTTGTGTAATGGGATCTAAACAACTCATATACATACTCACATATTTATAAATACAAACATAATTATACATAGAAGACACCCAAACTCCGAAACAGACATTTGTGGATCACACAAATAATTTGATTCGACCCGGAATCGAACCTGGGAATTCAGGGACGGCAGTCGCATACTCATACCACTGCGCCACCAAGGTAGTCACTTATTACTTAATCATCAAGCAGTTACTTATTAATAAATTACCGAAATAATGTTTAGGTACCGATTATTGTATTTAAAAAAAAGTAAATAATTCGTATCGAATGCTAACCGTTTAATTCGTTATAAGTCCGGACGTACGGACGTTATGCCGTTAAACATGTTTGACGAAGTACTTACTTTCATATTGGCCACCGGGGCTTTTGAGTTAGTAAGTCTCAGAACTAAGTAATAGTGGAATTAATGATAATTGTTCGATAATAGGTTAGGTATTGTTAGCTATACACTTACTTACCCACTTATTCGTAATGAGTTTTTAGATTTTTGAAATACTGTGAAAATTGGTCATATTCAAAATGAATATATCAAGGTTTTTAAATTGCCATTTAAATATTTTTTTTGGACATTCTCACACGACGTCATCTAAGCCTAAATTAAGCTAATATAAGCTTGTGCTATGGGATCTAGACGACGGGTCCATATTGACTCACCTAAAGTTCTTTATCCGAAATTGTTCTTCCTAACGATTTGTAATCCGAATGATCACTCCTAAAATTTTTCATCCTAAAGTTTTTATTCATACTATTTGTAGTGCTACCACTGTTCATAACACTCATAACATACAATATTAAAGCTCCTACTGTTTTTTATCCTAACGTTTATATACCTTTTTCGTTTTCGATTCGTTTCTGGCACTTCGCCGGCCGCTACCGCGGCACGCTCGCTTCGCTCGCTCGGCTCGTGCGTTGTGTGGTCACAATTCTAACCTAACCTAAACCAAGAACTATAAATATGACCGATTCGTTTCTGTAAAAGTCCGTAAAAGTTACGCAAAATTAATGTAAATAATACTGATTATTATTAATAAAAATAAATCTAAACAAAAAAGGTATGACTTTCAATAATAGTGTAAAAGATGGTTATGTTGACAAAATATAGGAAAAGAAATAATAGTATAATAGATGTTTATTGCTACCGACATTATGAAGTTGAATGATTCGGAATTAAAACATTAGAGACAGAGTAGTTAGGAATTGTGATTGTTAGGATGAAAAATGTTAGGAAGAACATTTTCGGAGTTTCAATTTTCGGAGTTGAAAATTTAGGTGAACTTTGGCGCACCCCTAGACGACTGATAGACAAACTTATATATTTCTAAATACATACATATTCGTATTATACATAGAAAATACACAAACGTTTATGGATCGCACAAATACTTTGATTCGACCCGGAATCGAACCTGGGACCTCAGGGACGGCAGTCGCATACTCATACCACTGCGCCACCGAGGCAGTCGAATCTATCTATAAATAAAAATATACATATAACCAAAGAGGGGCTCGTGGTCTAGTGGTAACCTTTGCAATGTGTTAACATTAAGTTAAGCAACATCGACTCAGGCCGGTCTTAGGATGGGTGACCATTTCTTAAGACACTGAGACCCCCCGTGCCTCGAAGAGCACGTTAAGCCGTCGGTCCCGGTTGTCATACAAACATCTATGGCAGTCGTTAGGGGTAGTTGGAGCCCTAAATCAAAAATCCTCGCGGTCTAACTACAGAACTTCGATTTCGCCCATGGGTTGTGGAGGTCAGATGGCAGTCGCTTCACGGAAAATATCGATGTTCAGCCGAATCGCAGTTAGACTGGAAAGCAAAAAGTTCAGCAAATACCATTTAAAACGACAGTTTTCTTTCTTTTTGCAAGTAAAAATAGTGTTGTCCTTTTAAAAATTCATTGTAAATTGTCCAGAGTGAACGGCCTGTTTTTTTTTGCAAAAGCTATCAAGATAAGCTTTAACGGATACCCAAGTCTGTAACTCGATATCCTAGATCATGTTGCGTGAGAAACAAACCACTTGTATTTATATGCAGCGTTGCAAATATTTCGCGGAACGAATCATAAGATAGCATTAAAATATTGATTGATTAAATTATCAACCAAATATTTTTGTTTATTTTGGAGGATTAAGGATTACGTATTCACTTTAGATAATAAAAAGTAATTTGTGTTTTTAATTTAGTTAGGGAAGATATTTGACTTGAGCTTTCATTTCATATTAACTTGTCAAGTGACAGTAAAAATATTGCCGTAAATGCCCAGGACTATCAATAAGATGCTTATTGGTAACTTATTTTAACAATTTCATATCTATCCGTGCGCTTATAACAGCTGTGGCGGGCAAATCAACCTCCCATTTCCGTTACACTTTGCCTGCGGGCAATAACTGTGCAAAGCATTCCAGTATGCAACTAAAATTACCAACCAAGCCTATTTCAAATGTGACAACCATGATGACGTGGTTTGGAACTTAGTTTTAATTCAGCCTATCTAGATCATCATTCACCGAGCCTTTTCCCAACTCAGTTGGGGTCGGCTTTCGAACTTCGATATTTTCCGTGAAGCGACTGCCATCTGACCTTCACAACCCATGGGCGATATCGAAGTTCTGTAGTTAGACCGGTCGGATTTTTGATTAAGGGCTCCAAATACCCCTAACGACTGCCATAGATGTCTGTATGACAACCTGGACCGACGGCTTAACGTGCTCTCCGAGGCACGGAAGGCTCAGCCTATCTAGATATGACGGTTAAAATGTAAATATGCAAGTGGCAAAAAGTGTTTATTAAAATATAATACCGTTATGCAACAGTTGGCGATAGATATGTCTATGTTATGTACTGCAAACGACATTCCTGAATACAACTAAACTCGTTCAGTTCATAAATTAGATATTCTACTCTATAACCGTATGTTCGAACTAAAGTTATGTACAGAAAAAAAGAACTTGCGACCCAACACTACCATCTGACGACCAATAGGTGACCAGTAAAAAAATAATTATAATAAAAAAACACGCCGGGCCTTTTTAGCAAATGCTGACCTTAAAAGGAAACCATTCGATGGGAGATGTATTAAAAATTGAAATAACAAGTTGCGAGCAATGACCGCTCGATAGACAACTGCAAAAACGCCACAAATAATGCTATGTCGGAATTGCAAATGTGATCTTATATCTATAAATTTAAAGAACTATTTCGAATAAACATTAGCGAAGCAGATGTTGTTCGAAATGAAGATTAGGGGAACTAAGACATAAAAAGCGGTCAGCCAATCGCGACCCATGGTCGTATTCTATCTCACTCGCTTACTGCGCACTGCTCTTTCTAATGCTCATATTTTTTGCCATCTTATTCTAATTCCTCATTCAAATAGCTTATGTTCGATTCCAGGGGTCCGTAACCTTTTGTATCAGAAGTATTACTTATTATTTTTAATATTATATAGGTACATGTCTATTGTTTTGGATGATTACATCAAATTACTATACATTATGTTTTTTTACAATTATAGATATTATACTTTAGATTTAATCTTTGAATTTTATACTTGCCATGACCGGTTCTACCTGGTTGCGTGCACTGTAAGTATGATGGACGAATAGATAAACAATATTTCAAGATAATAAAAGTTTATTATTTTTAATTCTCATTTTTATATTTATATAAGTTTCTGTTTAATTTTCAATAAAATTATGCGACAAATTTGCATAGTTGATAACATTTTAAAATTACATATTTACTTAGTAGGTTGTCAGTAGACAAATAAAGATATTCTAAAGGGGCCGTGTTCATAATATATTTAACGAAAAAAAGGAGTTGGTTGTTTCTCCATCACGCTTTAATTACGGTTTGACTGGAAAGTCATCACGACAGTGATGGGCGTCCAATGGTTTAAATTACTGGAAATATTAAAGAAAGTAATTACAACAATTAGTTACTAGTCTTTCAGGTATCCAGAGATAATGTGTTATGATCGACGTTATTTATTTTTAATAATTTATTCTACGCTAAAAATAGCGCAAAAAAACACAAATTATGTAAAAACATAATTTGTGTGTAATTAATATTAAATACCTAGTCACCTTCATACTTTACAAATAGATATATGATTATGAATATATATGATTATATGATATAGATAGAAGAATTGTTGTTAACCAATTGTTTGATAACACTAACAACTTTAGTAAGTAGGTAGGTAGTAGGTACGCATCCTATAAAATTAAAGCAACCTCCTTGCTGCATAGATTGATGCCAAGATCAAGTATGTACTTCGAGGTCGTACAAGCAGTTGGTACATCCGGCGAACAATTGTCTTTACCAAGATACGAGAACCTGTTTCTTTTGCACATGCTCTGATGGAGATTTTATCAAACAAAATCCTCTATTATTGGTGAGAATTTCATTAGAATAGCTTTTTTTATAACACTTAGTATGGTCAAACAATACTTACTATTATCTCTCATAACTCATGATCTGCACTACCGAAAAAAGAAGTTTCCATGCGGAATAAAAACTGGTCAATAATCAATCTTTTGCCTTTTGTTTCCTATAATTAATAGTGTCATTTGTATGTTTGTACTAAATTAATAAACAATAAAATAAGATAATTAAAAAAGGCTAGATTATCCTTAAGAAATATAAAAATATTAATAGTGTTGCTTCCTAAGTGGCTTCCATAAAATATGACTTGTTAATTCAACTTGAAACCATTTATGGTGGATAAAATAAACATCATTGAATTAGAAAAAACCAAGTAAAGAATATAACCAGTGAAGGATTTTATTTAATAATGATAATTAAAACTGAATAATATGTGCAATTCCACGTGCATATTCGCGATGTGCCAAACAAGGACATGGGTCGTTTCCGTGTTGAATCACTAATGGTGTTGCGCAAGTCACAAACTATCAGCGTGGCAGTAAATCTATCATTGATCGACTTATACTACCAAGGAGATCGTAAAAATTGTCGTTTACGTGACCCTATAAACATATTTTTTGAAAAAATCGTCCGAGGTTTCGCCCGCTAGATAAAATCCTTCCTCGAGAACCGCTCTATCTATCATTTTTAACTTAATTCCAGGTCGGCTGAATTGTTTTCTGTCTCTGTAAACTCTAATCTTTAAAGATTAAACTCAGCTCATATAGGTTTTATTTCATTAGTTCACTGAAAATGTAGACCATGAGACGAATAATATCTGTTGTATCCGCTTCCTCTTGTAAACTACTCTATAATTCAAACACACATGCACAAATGCAAACTGACTCACATCGACCTTGAAATGGACTAGTCTAATCGTAGTTTTAGCCAATCAGTAGTCAGTTCACGATGTACACCATCCTTTGTTTATCATCGACACGCTATGCCAAATGACCCTTTTGTTACTTTTCAATTTTAATTATAGTTTCATTATTATTAGTAAATTAGCTATTGTTGAAGTGAATTTAATTTGACGAATGATTTGATAATTGTTTGTAGTTATGTTTGACATTGGTGGTGAAATTAAACAATAGCTTTTGACCTTCATCTTGCCTTTAGGTAATTCCCTATTCTGTGCTACTACTGTTATAAAAATGTCATTTAGTTTGTACTTGTCTAACTTTAAAGATCTGTTTAAGATTATCTAGACCGTGATCAACTATCATTTTACATTGTGTTCAATTCTTCAAATGCTTAACTACAAAACTTGCATTGATTAAAAATAATTCTATACACAAACCACACATTTTTGAACATTTATTTTGATCTAGTTAATTCCAGAAGCTCCGCTCCATTCACGTGGAATGATATGAAGCTAGCTGTTTTCTTGTTTTTCAATTTAAATGAAACTTAACCCTGTACGTTGCCATCGCTTCAGTAACTAGATTAGGGATTGAAATAAAAAACCTTTGTGTAAGTTTCTTCTATATCTCTTAATACGTCTATTTAATTTTTCATATTATTTATATATTTACTAAAGACACTATTTCTATTGTTTTATTGCACCTAGCAACTGTAAAAGAGTATTTCGTTTTCCTTTTTGTGACACTACAAGAAAATCTACATACATTTATAACATTTAGGCGGCCAGTAGTTTGTATCATGTAATAAGTTAGTCGTATAAGTACTCAGGCGGGAGATTATTCTCGCTTTCAAAACACATTAGCTACTCAACGTTTTACTTGGAAGCGACTATAATGTGTAATTATTACTTTATTATTCTACGCCGTAGGAGTTCAACGATTCAGTTAATTACAATATTAACATGTGAAGGTTCTGCTTCAGTTCCATAGGTTCTGTTAACTGAAAATACTTGAAGAAAATAATAATTTGTAGCTTTATCAAATCTAAATGAATATGTTAAATTAGGTTGGTACCTACTTTTTTTTAATACTGAAAGATTGAACTTAAGCTGACCTGTTCAGCGTTTATTAATTAATAGGTTTATTAACTTAACACAGTTAGTAGTAACTAAGGATTTTTTTTTATAATTTTGAAAAATAAATAGCTTGCATACAATTTCAAAATGAAAACTATCCGAAGGTTGACACCCCGAAATACTAGCAAATGCACAGTTATTCATTCAGTGCGTAGAGGTATGCGTTTTTGTACGTTAACGTTTTTTCTAACAGAAAAAACGCACCTTTTAACCGGCTCCAAAAAAGGAGGAGGTTCACAATATGACTGTATGGTTTTTTTTAATATTTGTAACCAGGTGAATGAACCGTTTTGAAAATTCTTTTTTATTTGAAAGCTGGTGCTTCCCGTGTGGTCTCATTCCATCAATTTGAAGTCGGATTTTTTTTTTTGCTAAAATGATTATAGACTAGCTGGTACTCGCTGCTCTGCTTGCTACTATAAACTAGAATTAGAACAGAGACAAAGATGAATCGTCGGCACAATTTAAACATCTGTCTACACCCTTGAGATACGAAAAATGTTAAGCTCACATATATTTCCTAACAAGATAACATATTAATTAGTAAACCGAAGTTAACCGATTAATTAGTATCGGTACCGGTCAATGATTGATTAATAATATGTATCATTGACCGTTTAAGCCATCAATCATCTCTTGAATCGATAAAGCATGAAAAATACATTTAAATTGTAATTCGGCCCTTGGCCGCCGGGCTGTTGATATCGAATGCAATTCGTATAGTAGGTAGAAAATAAGACAAGGGTCCACTCTCAGCGGATTTGTTGTTACTACTCTGATTTCATTTATACTCTCATTTATACACACTAACGCAAACTCACACACGCACACACATGGCACTTGCAAAGCGCACATTCACACTTGCTACAGAAATCCGTGTAACTATCATTGTTTTGTGTAATGTACGATGTTGTTGCTACATGGACTGATTGTGGTCAGTTTTTTACATCTGTCAGTGAGGCGCTGGTGACCTGTAATTCAGGTCTCGTTACCTACCACAGGCACCAGCTATCCACACTCTAAACTACTGCATATTGTCCATACCATCTTCAAGTGTCAAATGTTTTAGTTTTAGTTTGTGGATTGTAAATAAACAATTATTATATTATATTATATATTATTATATTATAGATTAAATAACAATATAAAACCCTCGTTAGTAAGTGACACTCGTAAGAACATTATATTTTTCACTCTTCACCAATCTTTTAGTGGTTAGACTATTGGGTTTCCGGTTGTCGAATTTAATAACTGGCAATAATATACCTCTACCTGCTTCCGTGCTGCGCCGATGGCGTGGTCGGTAGTACATCCACTTTCGACGCCGGAGTCACGGGTTCGATTCCCGGTTGGGACAAACTTTGTGGGATGCCACATACGTTTGTGCCAATGTCTGGGTGTTTCCTATGTATGTATTTTACAAAAATATATAGGTAAGCATTTACATCAGTTTATCTAGTACTCATATCACAAGCTCTGCTTAGTTTGAGACTAGATGGCGTTATAGAAAAAACCTACCCCTTGAGGAGAAAAAGCGTGACTGTATTATATCCAATCTTGCCTATTATTGTAAGAAATGATCAAGGATCGCTCATCGCTTTCCGCTTGCTACGAGTATATGACTCTATGGAAACTACTAACTCAAACATTTTATCGCCCGCTATAAATAAGGACATAATTAATAAATTCGATAATTATTTACTGGAACTGAAATCACTTCTATAAATCAGATAGGTACAAGTATTTACATTCGCCCACTTTTTGATTGTGCATACCGCTTATTATTTGAGTGAAAGCTTTTGGTTGCCACTTAGTGCTCGTGAACGTACGTAAGTTAGATAATACCTTGTTCCAAAATCTAATTGTTCTTGAACTAGACCTGGATTCGGCTCATACTGGCTTCCTTTCGTTTCTGAATTAGTTTGAAATCGTCAAATAAAATGAATATAATATAAATATGAATAAATATGTTAAACAATTTACTCAACGCCACCTAGTCTCAAACTAAGCAGAGCTTGTGATATGAGTACTAGATAAACTGATATAAATACTTATAGTATACATTTTTTTTGTAAATACATAAATATTATACATAGGAAACATACAGACTTCGGTACAAACATATGTGTCATTTTACAAAGTTTGTCCCGACCGGGAATCGAACTCGAGACTAGTCTATAACTTAAACTTCCAGTTTATCCGTGTAAGTGATTACTCGTAACTCGTACTGTACTCGTTTATATAAATTTATCCTCAAAGTGACTTCAGTTGGTTTAGTATGATGGAAGACTGACAGAAAAGTCCAGATTTAAAAGTTAAACTTTCAAAAAATCTGATAAAAGTTTGTCATATTTATAAGGTTTTATTTCCTTGATTCCAGGTCTAGAACGGGTGGCGGAGGAGTTGATGGGTCGAAGAAAATGGAAACTATATCAGGACGCGTTAATACCAAAACGGGGGGAGGGCGAACGCTCCAGCGACGAGGAATCTGTCCATACGGATCCTCCTCCCGCACTCAAGATCAAAACCATAGAGCAGATCAACGAAGACGAACGGTCAGACCGGTCAGAACGAACAGACCGGTTAGTTGGACCCGAAAGGACAGAAAGGAACGACCAATCAGACGAAAAGCCCCGCAGGGAGACGATTCTGGAGTCGTTGATCAAGAGACCGGCGACTCAGCCGAAAGTGGAGTTGTCGGAGGAACCTTCAGATTGGAAACCTCAGGACAAGTGTTACTTCTGTACGGATGGAGAGCCTGTACAGGAGACGAGAGCTCCAGGTACCACTGTAAGTATTATCATGTAACTTTAAAAATTCCGAGTGAACTGTTTCCTTTTTCCAGCTTGCATTCTTTGAAAAATATTTGTGCTCTAAATGATAAAATTTGAATAGATCATCTTTTTATAATAGGGCAAACAAGCACGTGACCCATCTGCATAAGTATTCTGCCCGACCACTTAATTTATTTCTGTACCAAATTTCATCACAATTAGTCGACGATATTTAAATAAAATTTACAATGTTATTCTGAAACAAGTTCGAATTGTTTTCCTTTCACCTGATTTTGATTAAAAATAAAGCTTACGTTCCCCTAAGTAGAGCTTAATCTAACTATCTATGAAAACCGCATGAAAATCTGTACGCTTCGGTAACTTCAGAGATGATCATATAGGTACAACAAATAGTTGTTTTAGTATACATGTAGAGATTGTTACAATGTCAATGAAATAATATTAGTACGACCAACAACGCAAACAATCCAAATCAGAGTATTGCACGTGACTTTATAATCAAATCTTAATCAAGAGCAGATGGATTATGACCTACATATCCTACTTTCTACATTAGGAACTCACATACACGCGTAGTGTACAAACCCATGAACTAGATTGAACTGTGCATTCAACCAGATGTTACATAATGACATCATGTTGTTGTATAAGATCTTGTTCGATCCACTCTTATGTTTATTTGCTACTATATCACACTGTAACCATTAAAATTTAGACCATATTTGATAAACATTAAGGCAATTCCTGGAAGACATACTTTTCGCCTCGGGATTCTGATCTTTCGTAATTCATACCCATAAAGCAACGAATTTCGGACCTGCGCTGCATGTTGACCTATGTTCATACCTTACCATTCGTACGTACCTACTTATTGCCTTTCGTATCAGATCGAACACTTTAGTATGGATTATCTAGCTTTCACCAATAAACGATTTGTCTAGTTTGAGGATAGGTGGCTCTGTATATACTTCATAACATATTTACTCACGACGTGATGCCCTTTGACCTTCAATTACACAATAATGCATCAGTAAATTCTTGAGTGACTCAAAATTGCATCGTTCTTTGGAGTCATGGGTGATTCATAGATTTGCGTGGACTAAGATGTTTATACACAACGTCTATATCTTAACCTTACAGATTATTATAGCTACTATACAGTTTGTAGAATACAAAATTACTCGGGTACCTCCAAGACCTTTGGAGTTCAAAGCATGCTCAACTACACGCAATACATCTAAGTACTGAAACACAATCAAGGTATTTGCAAATATGCTCAAACATTCCAGGAACTGATATTGGCTCGCTCCTAGTAGGTGATGGGTAAGTAGCAATGTTTGACGGTACCTACACTATATGGACTTTAACCCAAGCTTTTCAATTCACGGTTGACTATGCACCTACTCATAATTTAACTAACTCGAGTTGGTAATTGTGGTCAGAACTTTTATTATTGTTGAATTTTTCACGTATCAATGAAAATATTATTCCATGACACGGGTTCCTTTATATTCTCAACGGTACCCTAACTGTGCAAACCTTAGTAGGAATAGAGAAGTGCTTAAAAGTATGTTTTTTATTGTGCAAGCAATAATTTTGTACGATTGCTTGAGATTTTCCCATGGCGCTTACAATGGAAGCCTATAGCTTAATACCGTTACTATAATTGTGTACCAAAACTGTGTATTGTTTTTGCAATATTGGAAAGGTTTATTGAATACACTGTAATTTTTTTACCGTAAGGAAAAAAATACTTGTAACTTTCCCAACTGAGTTGCAATTTTATGTTTTTGCTGACGTTAGTCTATGACACTTTGGGGAGAATACAAATCGAATGACGCCTCAAAATTCAAAGTGGGTCAAGCAGTTTTATGCGGTCAATACGGTTCTTACATGTACATTATGCATAAATACATTATGCTCCTTTTGGGTCAGTTAGGTCAATAAGTGCTTAATCGATGTAGCAAGTGAAAATATAATCACTACATATCTATACATAGTAAAAAACAAAGTTGCTTTTCCTGTCTGTCTGTCCCTATGTATGCTTAAATCTTTAAAACTGATTTTGATGCGGTTTTTTTTAATAGATAGAGTGATTCAACAGAAAGGTTTTAATGTATAATACATGTTTAACATACTAGAGTAATACCGATTATTTTAGAGGTTTCTAATGTAATGTCGTAAATAAACACATTTTTTGCGCTTTCATTGCAAACGCTGACGAAAGCCTACGAGATAGATCAAAATAATGTACTACAGTATTGTACACCATAGAAAGGTCTACAAAAAAGTCCGGGATAGCATATGTCTATCTCTTAAGGATAACGCACAGTAACCATTTTTATCTTTTATAAATGACAAAAAAATAATGTGTCATTTGCCAAGCTATTTTTACCAATGCAGTATTATTCCTTAACTAATTGAATACTTTACATACGTTGTGCATTTAATGTAGACCAAAATTGCCATTCAAACCATATAATTTGGACGAATGACTTAAGAGATATCTCGTGATGGAAAAAAAATACGAACGCGGCGACGCAGCCGGTCTGTGGCCAATGACGGCAGTGAACACACAGAGATTTTAAGCAATACAGCATAAATCCTTATCCAATTAAGTACCTTAAATACATTTTGCTTTTAATATAGATCAATATGGCCCTTTACCGCATGTGATTTAAAAGAATATTTTCGAAGATATTACAGATTAATAGGTAGGTATATCATAGGCTTTTTCATTAAAAATTCATTTTCATTCATTCAATTCATTCGACATGTTTTTCGAAATTCATAGTAGGTACCTTGGTTGGATAGGAATTAGAATAAAACAATATAATTATAGCCAAAAAGCGGTTTAAAGTAATGTAGGTATTTAAGTTCAAAAAAGAACTGAATGGGATAGCCCATTCAGTTCGACGACGTCTTTCAGATATGACTTTATACCTATGTATAAAGTCATATCTGAAAGACGTCGTCGTTCAAACATAGGTCGTAGTACAGGGAATGCCCAAAGAGCACGTTCAGCTAGAGACGAAGATTCGTCAAGGGAATGTGAGGCTCGGCTCAGCCAGCTTCGGGCTAGATATAGAGCTGAAGGAGTAAGAGAATCCTCAGTTGAGCGTGAGGCTCGCTGCAGCCAAGATCGGGAAAGTCATAGTGTTCGGAGAGCCAGAGAATCGTCTGCCGAGCTTGAGGCTCGCCTCAGCCAGGATAGGGGTAGGTATCGATTACAGAGAGCCAGAACTAATTCGTGGGTAAATAAAGAAAATTCTGCCATGAATTACGATCCATCGATTCCTTACAAGGACGATCGATAATATCAATTGATAGCATGTCAGTAGTGATTGAACATTGTTTGGCATTGAAATTCAAAGACGAATCTAATTCCACAATTCTAATACCACAGATAAAGACAATCATTCAACCAATGCAAAGCATACAAATATTTTCATTGAGTTATTTGAATTTTAAGACTAACATGCTACATAGTCTACATTGCACCCGTGCGAAGCATGGGCGGGTCGCTAGTTATGTATAAAACAAAGTCCTTCGCAACGTAGGTATCTGTCTGTCTGTTCGCTATAAACTCAAAAAATGCTGCTCCGATTTTCATGATTGTCTCCGCTAGTAAACTATTAATAAGAGATGACTACAGTTCGTATCTGCCAGGCTGAATAAACGCCCACCGAACAAGTCCCTTTACCAATCATTGACAATTTGTGAAAATAAAAGCTTTGACGTTTCAATCGCTGCTGCTCGTTCAAAAGTAGAATTGGATAATACTTTTTTTATTTATGTTTTTTTTTAATTTGTTTAAAGCGTAGGTAGGTTTTTTTTTATTCCGCGGCCGCACTCACGTCCGTTGGTTTATTTAGTTGTGTTATTTCTGTCCAATAGTATCTTGGATCGAAAACTTGGATTGTCCATCACAATTACCAGGTTTTCGACCAAGGCGGTGATCAGTCATCAATTCATCAATCACTACGTTACTACCAGTAACGGAACAATAACTAAACATACATACAAACTTTCACATTTATTACTAGTGAGTATGTGAAAGTAACTGTCTATTTAATACGCTTTCTCTGCAAAATAATTTAAACTATTTAGATAAATATTTGAAGGGGTATAGATTGTATTTCATTAATCTCTACCGTGTAATAGAAATTGTAGGACGTTGACTTAGCTAGTCCTAAAAACAAACGGAGGATCTTGGAATATGTAGCCTTTTTAGTGATTCATATATTAATATAAAATTATTGTGATATATACTAAGGCTAGTTGAGATAATTTTCTCTTTTTCTATGAATTTTTAGGGTTCCGTTGTTCCGTTTCCAAAGGGTAAAACGGGAACCCTATTACTGAGACTTCGCTGTCATTCCGTCCGTCCGTCCGCCTGTCTGTCTTGCGCTGTATCTCATGAACCGTGTAAGTTAGAAAGTTGAAATTTTCACAGATGATGTATTTCTGTTGTTTCTTTACCAACAAATACTAAAAAAAGGAATATAATAAATATTAAAGGGGTTCCCATACAAGAAACGTATTTATTTTCTTTTAAGTACTGAACCCTTTGTACGCGAGAACGGCTCGCACTTGGCTGGTTTTTTTACTTAAGAATTACTAAGCTATTGAGTATCTATTTTAAAATCAGTAATCATAGATTTGATTTTATTTATTACTCACATTAGACATGAGAATAAGATACTCCTAAAATCGCGTTACAACTTACCCTGTTTTGGGGCAAGTTGTAACAATTGTGTATCTTTAACATCAACTTACTAAACATGACAATCTTTGACGCAATCGGGTAATACTCGTATAAGAAAAACGTATTTCTTACCAACTAATGAGGTCAATGATTTCTTCAACATCAATCGTCTGCATTTGACTCTCAGTGAAAACATTTTTATAATTTGCATTGTTCATAATCATCATTTTTTTTTCATCTAGATTTTACTACTGTACATTTTTATACAAACGAAAAATTAATATTTACATTGTTTATTAAAAACAAATATACATTTTCTAATTAAAATAAACTGGAACAATAACTAAATGGACGCGCTCGTAACAATTCTAAACACTGTCCGTAATTACACTTTATTGTAAAGCCAATACCAATTATGTAGCCTGTCTAAACCAAGCAAAATAACAACCACCCTTACTAGACATCTGCATTCCCATACTAGTCTCATTCTGTCCTACAATAATCTACAGCAGTGGGATAGGAAAGGGTCTATTTATACAAGCCATGCAAACCATAGTTTCAATTTGGAAAACAATGGCTTATCCATTTTCTACGATTCTACGTCAAAGTAGAGTTGGTATTTTGATTAATACGCGCGAAAGAGATGGGGTGCGTATACATTAATATACAAACAAAACTGGACCTTCTATATTTAGCTACAAAGTTGGGACCGCCTTTTATGGCTGTGTTGTTACTGAAATAGTGAACGTGTAGGCGTAGAGCATGAAAAGTAGGCAGTGTAAGGAACATAGAGTTGAGTGGAGAGGTCGTTGTTGCATTGTTTTTGAGTGTACTTTTAAAACAGGGTGTTGTTCGCTGCAATTAAGTTTTGTTAGTATTTTACGATATTTTGTGTTACTATCACTACATATTATGAAATAAAGTGTATGATTAGATCTTTAAAACTA
Organism: Nudaria mundana; assembly: GCA_963556515.1. Taxonomy (NCBI): domain Eukaryota; kingdom Metazoa; phylum Arthropoda; class Insecta; order Lepidoptera; family Erebidae; genus Nudaria; species Nudaria mundana. The sequence continues at coordinate 9,596,374 of OY748308.1, read as the reverse complement.
CGCAATGGATTTTGATGCGGATTTCAGTAATAGATAGAATGGTTCTCGAGGAAGGTTTTTGAGTATATAATTTGTCAAGCGGGCGAAGCCGTGGGTATCCGCTAGTTATAAATATATTACAGTGACTGTTAGAACGACAAAATGATCGTTTTTTAAATAAGTATTCCAATAAGAAACTTTTAGTGATTTCAATAAATAATACCTATTACCTAAGTACACGATACGTTTCTATAAAATTAATGACATAACGTCATTCGAACTTCGAAATCACAAATGATCTGAGCTATAAGAATGCTGCAATTATTGAATCACTAAAATTATTAGATACCTACATTAAACATACGAAAAAGTTTGAACATTCTACCGGTAATTCTTAGAGTTGTAATTACCGTGTTTTAAAAAATTCTTCAGCATTTCAACTGCATTTATTTCATGCTCAATGCATTTTTCCTGTGCAATTATACTAGATACCTTTATAGTTTTTAACCGCCAAATAATTGCTGGTTTGCGAATAGAACTATAATATTTTTGTTCATTCTCTTCAACAATAATGTACTTATCTATTCACTCAATATTGTAAAAAAAATAATTATGTTAAATAGGTACTTCCACGAGGTCTTATAATTGTACTGGTTGAGTACTTACTTATAGTCTAAAAAGGTTTTATATTAATGTCAAAGAAAAAAACTAATGATATTACTAATATTAAAAGGTAAATTATGAATATTAATAATATGTATTATAACGGAGCAGTTATCTTTATTACTTAAAAATTATAATTAAAAATTATTACTTTAAATTGTTATCTTCACATTGCGACTCCTCACCACTTACTATCCGATCGGTTAAACAGCATAGGCCGGACAGAAAAGCCTATAGGGGCGGTCCGCGGAGGGTGGAAACCTGGGAAAATTCACGTGCAAGGCCCACCCCTCAGTGAAACACGTGCGGCCAAATGGCCTGGCTGAACGAACGCCTTTACTAATCATCGCTGTTTGTTGAAAAAGAAACGTTTGACGTTTCACGTGACGTTCAAAAGTAGAATTTGACAATACATTTTTTTATTTTTGTTTTTTTTTTCATTTGTTGTGTAAAAGGCGTGTATGTGAAGTGCCCGCTTTGTTCGAGTGGTTTTTATAGAGTGTGAAATGTAAAACGCAACATGAGCCGATTTCATGGTTAGTTGGCATTATTAGTTTCAGACATGAATTATTGTACGTTCAGAATACGCTTGCTTTTTTATTTTAAGTTTTTTTTTGTAGTTTTATGAGACTTTACTGAAGTGATTTATTATTAGTAGTTCAGAGGCAGTAGAAAACCTTACGATGGCGATGTCGTAGGAGATTGGTTTTTAATAAAAAAAATTAAGAGTGGCAGTGTATCTAAATCTTCTTAAATAATGCTATGGAGGGTTTATTAAGTGGTTATTCCTTATTAATTTAGTATAACTTTTAATTCTACTTAAGTATAGAATAAAAGTTAAAAAGCATAGGCCTAGAGTTCAAAATTTTGATAGAGTGTGTGTGGATATTTGTTAGGTAGGTATTAGAAATAAAACCAGGCAAGTGTGTGTCAAGCCACGCACGCAGAGGTTTTTATGTGTAACTACGGAACCCTTTCCGTAGTTACCCATAAAAACCTCTATAACCCCTGAACTAAAAGGCTTACAACACCCGTTATAGTTTTCCTTCAAAGATTATTACATAAACTACCATCATGAGTTTCTTCGGGTTTTACCAAAATAATGAGCTTTTAAAGTTGAATATCTCGCAAACGGGTACTTAACACAAAAAACGTCTCACCAACCACTCATTGTTTTTAAAACATCTATCTATATAGCCCACACTATGAGGCCGCGAGGTAGATGCAAGATAAAAATCTTCCTCAGGTAGGGTTCCGAAACTTGAACTCCGGAACCCTAAAAAGAGATTAAACATACAGTTCCCATAGAATACTTGTCACACAACAGAACATTCAGAACCCTTACCAATACTTATAGGTAATGCAACAGCCGGACCAGATTGGCAAATACCTACATCATAAGTGCCAAGTAACTGCAATAGGTTTACCCGCTATTACTTGGGACTAAAAAAGTGACAGGCGAAACGTTAACTTATATAACGCCTCTGTTTACCCTTTTGGATATAAAAACGTATTTGTGTTTGTCTAGTAGGATATGACTGCAGAAAATTAATTTCAAAACTAAGTACCTAGGAATAGTCCAAAAATATATTTGTCCATTTAAGTTCATCAAAATAAACATAAGTCCAAGGAGGTTAGCAACAGTGTAAGTATTTACGTCACATCACCTAAGCACCTAGATCAGTCGACCTTGTCGCTAACAGCGGGTTATCAACAGCTTAAACTATGCTAGCTGATAACACGACCTCGCTTTATATTAGTTGCTTAATCCATTAGATCTTTTATATCTATTTTATTGCTGAAATAGAAGTTATACGATATTATATTTTCACAATTTACACACAAAGATAAAATAACACTGAACAGATCTTATAAAGAAATAGGGCCGTTGACTGTTCATGGCTTCCCTAGCCACTGTTTTTTTTATAGACCGTGAGCTGGCTAGCATGATCTGAGTCTTCGAAATTCAAAACTTAGAACGGTTACTTACGTCATAATCATAAAACTGACAGAAACGTGTAGGTACTACTATGACATTTTAAATTTCGAATATGGAAGTATATACTTATATATATATATATATCAAGCCAGTATTAAAGCCTGCAATGATAATGAACCTGCACTTTAAATTGCCTGCACTTATAGTACAGTCACCGTGACCTGCTGTTATGTAATCGTTATGACGTAATCAATGTTATTGTAGTTAGTGCTAGCGGTTACAATGTTAGTGATAATTAATAACTTAACGAACTAAGGTCTCGGAGACGTTTTCTTTTTTTTTCTTCTTAAATATTAGCAATAAACAGTCTACAAAATAGCCAACGTTTGCCACTTAAAATTTATACTAATATTATAAAGCTGAAGAGTTTGTTTGAACGTGCTAATCTCAGGAAGTATTGGTTCGATAAAAAAATTTTTTTGCGATGATAGGTGCATTTATCGAGGAAGGCTATGGGCTCATCACGCTTCGATCAATAGGAGTGGAGCAGCAGTGAAAAATGTTTCAAAAACGGGGAAAGTTTATTTCTTTCTTCGATTTCGAGAACTTCCGTTGCGTGCGCTGATCAAATGGTTAATGTTATGTTAAAATGTACTAAATAATCTATTAAGGTTAACTTACTATAATATATTTTATGAAAATCAAATTAGTTCTAAAATATGTTATTACGGGCGACGCGACGGGAACAATAATTACAGGCGACACAGGATAAATTCCAAATTACTACCCGGATGAAGTCGCGGGCGGTAAGTCCATAAAATCTCGACTATATCCCCGAGGGGTTGCGCAGAGGTGCAATACACACCCACGGCTTGCCAGTGGTTTTGTTTCTTACAAACTTTGTCAATAGACACACACACACACACTCACGCGCACACACACATACATAAATACATAAATACAAAATACACAATATATCTGACCCTACCTAATTCGTACAACGACAAATTAGAGACGAAAAATTCCTATTGTTATCGAATGTATTGAAAAAAAATAACTATTCTAAATTCAAATGGCCCATAAACCGGTTCTCACAGCAGCCATCTTGGATCGTCCTCGCCCGCCATTGGTAGAGGCCACGAGTTTAGAATTAGAATGTACCCCACCATTTGGCGAGCGGTAAATTGTATTAGTTATTTTTTGTTCCAAGTTCAAATAGGCAGCTGTTTGCCCCATGTTATGTTAATCCGAGGGACGGTTAGAAAAAAAATGAGATTTGAAAATATGCAATTATAGCGTCTTTAGTGTGCAGTTGACTATTAATAATTATAGAGTCCATATTAGGTTCAGAATTACATAGTATAAAGGATTATAGTCGTTAGCCGTAATTAGACTGACATGGCTGAAGGAATTTCTTTATTATTATGTAGCTTTTGTCTGTACTAATTTAGAATGGTTACAAATAAAATGGCGAATGACATTGACATACAACGACTATGCCTAAGTCGGTTGATTGTTTACCTTTTATGTAGTTCTAGTTAGCTATTTTATCATACCTTCCTGGACTAATATTTTATAGTGAAACCTAACTCACAACTTTATCATAAATTTATCGACTTATACTTTGATACTGTACCTGCTAACTGTACCTGCGAATTTCGTAACGCCACAGAAGCGCCACCTACTGAGTCTAAAAGTATCCTATTTTTTCTGTGTTCCCAAAATTCTCCAGATGCCAATTTTCATCGTCCACTCGTTTGTCGCTTCTAATTTTAACTGTCCAACAAACTCCAAAACCAATTATCCTATTTTATTTCCTTTGCAGTTAAATACAATTTTCAATAAGTTATTACCTAGTCTACATGAACATATAGGTAGGTAGGTACTTGTTTAACTTAAATACACTTAACAACTTTAAACTGCATAAATACATATACACAGTAACCGTATATGTATTAAATATGACGCAGTGTGTATCTAAACAAGCCGTTAGTTAATATTCAAGGTGGACGTGATTAGCAAAACGTCAAGGTGAGCCCGAACTGGTCGTGGCAGTGCACGGGGCACTGCGTGTGCGCATTGTACATAACAGAATTTAGATAGGATAAGTTCGATATTTTAGATATGTAAGAAGGATATTTATGTTGGAAGAAACCTAAAAAAAATATAAAACTATTGATAGTCTTATATTTTTTTAGGTTTCTCCCTAACTAATGTACTAAAAAGTACTGATAAAAACGTTATCTGTGGATTTCATTGAGATTGAGATCATTCATGACGTCACGAAGCGGTTGTTGTGACAAGGTTCCATCCCACTTTCATCGTACGCGGCTTATAGGTACTGTTGTCGCGAGTTTCCGATATTTCAGTAGTGTTGCAAGGCCATGATCACGGAGAAACTAAAATAAGTAAACCACCAATGGGTTGATCGAGAAAAATATAATGGGTAAAAAACAGGGCCACTGAAATAATGCGTTCAAGAAAACAAACTCTTCAGCTACTTATTTATTACTTTACACTTTACAGAACTACAGATGACGATGAAAATTAACAATATTTATAAAGCTGTTAAGTGTTGATAAACGAATAAAATGTTATTTCTTCTTTCTTCTTTATAACCATGGAAAGAGGCATTCCCGATAACCCCCCGTAAAGCTATAAGTAAGTACCCGTAAAAACTGCTGTCCTGTGCCTAAAGGCCGGCGAAGACTGTCGGACGTCGCGGCGTGCTTACTACGGTTTTAAGAGCCCAGGACTACTCAAAAGTTTGCCCTAAGTTCGTTGAGAAGGTATTTTTTAAATACTTCCGTCCAACCGACCGTTACTGCACGCCCAGAATGATAACCTCATGGCACCAACAGAATGGCCACCTTTGGCCGAAAGATAATTTAACTTCATATTTGAACCAATATTCCAGAAAATCGGGACCTGAGAAATGTGGAAAGATAACTCTGGGTTTATTTATTAACAGCCAAAATTATTGAAGTTCTAATGATGATGACTTGTTTAACAATTGAACATTCAGGATAAGTCTACTAACAGTTTCCTTATTGTCGACTAGAGGTCGTCGTGTAGAAATACCGGAAAAATATGGTGACGCAAAATTCCGGTAAAATTACGGACGGTAATCGTACTTCAGAATGAACTACAGATGAGCATGAACTACCTTGAACGCTAATTCATTCGATAATCCAATGTCACAGAACTACTTCTGTAGGCGAATTTGGGACTTGCTATGTTTATTTGAACAATATCTATCACATGCCAGCCAGACCCTGGAGGACTGATGAGGAGAAGGGTTTCATATACCTACTAAATAAACAATTTTCTTAAACATTTTAACCCTATAATGTAGGTACATATTTCTGTAAAAAATTGGTAGGAGATATTTTTGATAGATTTATTTTGGAATATTTCCAATTGTTGATATAATTATTTACCTAACCACAGTTTCCTATCCTGCAGAGTCCAGCGTCGGAGTCAGACAGCAGTTCGGTGTCTGGTGCCAAGTCTCCGGCATCAGCGCCGCCACTCCTCCAACATCTGCTGCAGCTGCAGGCGCAAAACCCTCAAACAATAGCACAGGTAATACACAACATTGACACATATGCAACTGGTGACAGGATGAATACGATGGTTAAAACGCCATCTAAAATATTTGCGTTATCACATCGTAGGTACCGAAAGGGTGGTCAGAGGCATATAATACGTTCAATATCCGCTAATAGCTGTTAGTTCCACGGTGAGCTTATTTGTGCTTATAGGGAAGTGAAAATCCCTCCTAAAACATTTAAGTATAGCTTTTTGGAGAGTTAAAGGGAATACTAGTAAATCGTTGTTGCTCCAAAAATGTTGTTACAGAGCTTTTGCCGTATTAAAGCTGTTGTCAGCAAATCCAAGTGGCTATGAAAAGTTCTAAACACACCACACAATCACACCTCTTTAAAATTTTGATTATACACCAACCTTAAAAAACCAATTGTAGATTTCACCATTGCAACACACACATATCACGCCTATATCCCGAAGGGGTAAGCAGAGGTACTTACACTACACATCCACAATTTGCCAGTATTTTAAGTCACACGTAATAGGGGGCAAGCTTATTATTATATATTTACTGTCCAAAATAGCCGAATGAATTTATTTAAAAGTAGCAGCTAAGTATATTGTAATTTTGAAAACCCGCCCGTTGCCTTGCGATGAACTGTTGATGAAAGGCAACAAAATCTTACGTGCCTAGCCGCTGTGGCACAGCCAATTAAAGTCCTGGATGTCTCAGACATTTATCAGAATATTTATTACATGGCAACAAATTTAACAGTAGTCCATGTTCTGCCCATTAGTTGTTAAGCATACCAAAATTATGACTAAATAGTTACATTTGATTTTAGATTCTAATTCATTTTAAATAGGTTCATTTTACTTTGAAAGGGTTACAGTTGAAGCTTAGTGTGGATAAGACAAACGAGTAATATTGTTACTAATACAATCAGCTTATGAAGACAGGCATAAATCACGCCTATATCCCCGAAGGTAGGCAGAGGTGCATTAAACACCCTCACTTCGCAAACTATAGAAAAGTTATATGCATTTTGTATTTCAAATTAAAATTCTATCAGCCAGGACAAATGTTACATACTAGTGCGAGTTTCATGATGTTAAAAACATGCTGAAGGATTTGCTAACTTGTTATTGGTAGGTACTGTTACTTAGTTAATAGCTAAGTATTTTAGGTAAGAGAGAAATTATATTTTACTAGGTATTGACCCCTAGGCGATCGTGTGATTATAATTCGTTGATAGCAAATCATTGCTTTACAAAGCTTGTGTACTTTGCCTCTATTTAAAATTTTACCTATGTCAAATTCACAACAAAAACTTCCTTTTGTACTAAAAAATTCATTTCCTAATCGAAAATACTGATTGCACAGCAAATAAATACCTCATCAGCCTCCAAGCCTTTTCCCAACGCACAGTTGGTTGTATTATATGTATTTTGTATAGTGCCCCGGGGTAGTATCTAGTACTTGGGACCTTCAAATTTACTGGCAAAGTGTGGGTGTGTTATGCTCCTCCACTTCGAGGATAGGTATGGGTATGATGATTATGTATAATAGTATCTACTATGTATGTAATCTGTTTGCAGTTCCAGCAGATGATTGCTGCGCTGGCGGCGTTGGGCAGCGGCCTGGTGCCGCCGCCACCACTCTCCCAGGCCTGGATGATGCAGAGGATCGTGCATAGACAACAAGCTGATCGGTGAGTTCACACTTTTTATTTGCCAATCAACGAATGGTTTTGAAGATTTAGGCGTTGGAAAAAAGCAACTATTTCGGTCTCCACGTACCGTTCGACCTATTTAGCTCTATTGGCGTTGGATATTAAACTAGGTCTTTTAACTGACTTCCAAAAAAGGAGGTTCTCAATTTGATTGTATTTTTTTAAAGTTTGTTACCTTATATCTCCCGACTGCGTGAACCGATTTTAAAAATATTTTTTTAATTGATAGCTTCTCGAGTGTTCAATTTGGTCCTATTCCGACAATTTAAAATCCCATTCTGGTATATGAGGTCTGTTTTTCAAAATTTTGAAGACTAGGCGTTGGATATTAAACTAGACGTAGTAGAAACCTTTTAATTTTCTTGTAGAAAATGTATTTTATACCTAAAATACAATAAAAAAATTGAATATTTGCGTGCGTTAGAACCCGCATTTTTCTTTACAGAGTTTCAAGTACTTTCTTCTCCGTTCTCAAAACAATCAATGCCAATTTTCCCATGTCCAGTCGTTTGTACCGTACCGTGGAGAGGGGGTACAAATAAACAAACATACTTTCGTAATTAATATGAGTTAGGATTATAACGAGATATATATCTCAAAATCAATGAAACCGAGAAGTTTTTCCGTTCAATCAACACTTAATTATCTTTGAAGGCGTCCCTCCCTTCATACCTTGTTTACAGTAAATCTACCTGAAGACCTAGGTCTTCTATTTTTATGAGATCTTTTAGACCTAGGCCATTATTTCAAATTTTAAGTTAATTCAATGGTGAATAGAGAACAACTTAACCTCTATTATGGCGGTTTGTTTTAACCGTTTTATAAAGGTCTAAACACACTGTTACTTAGTAGACAGTATACCTTACTAATGTCCAACAAAAAGAGTATAAAATTAAATGTGATAGTTGAATGAGAAATTATTAAAAAAAAATACTAGGTAATAGGTAATAAATGCAAAAAACTGTTTTATATTCATTAAGATATGAGTATAATAAATATCAATATGAGTAGCATGTCAAAACATCATCCCCACTCGTGTAGGGGATGTACCATAAAACAAAATTGGGAATTGTTTATGGAAAATGAAATATAATATTTGTAACATACTCGTACTATATTTGGCTTATCACTGTACATGAATTACTGGTCTATAATATATAGGGGCTCGTGGTCTAGTGGTAACCGACAATGTTAACACATTGCAAAGGTTAAGCGACATTGACTCAGGCCGGTCTTAGGATGGGTGACCATTTCTTAAGACACTGAGACCCCTCCGTGCCTCGGAGAGCACGTTAAGCCGTCGGTCGCGGTTGTCATACGAACATTTATGGCAGTCGTTAGGGGTAGTTGGAGCCCAAAATCCAAAATCCGACCGGTCTAACAACAGAACTTCAAAATCGCCCATGGGTTGTGGAGGTCAGATGGCAGTCGCTTCACGGAAAATATCAAAGTTCCGCCGAATCGCAGTTAAACTGGAAAGCCGACCCCAACTGTGTTGGGAAAAGGCTCGGTGAATGATGACATTTTATGGCATTGTCCTTTGTACAATGCACACAGACTACACACTCTATACAGTGTGTTCGAACCCTAAAAGGTTGTATGACAAGGCCAACGATAGGATTTATGATGATTCCACACAAAATTATACCTTCATTGAATAGTGCCGTTCTAATGGCATTGAAACTAAGTTTAAAGCAGAATATTGAACCAATCTTATTTCGATATTTTGTTAACAATATTATAATAGGCTATTAATAATATATTCCATAATAGTATACAATTACGGTTTTGTAGACTGAAATGTATTGTTCGATTGTATCTTCTTTAAAAACTATTCATTTGGTAACTTTGGAATTCTCATTCTAGTTCCCATGGGAACACATTACTGGGATAAATATACATACGTACTTACATAATCACGGTTATATCATGAGTAATGATGGACTGTGATTCAGCGGCATCACTTATATTATTTTCTGATGAATGAAAAGTGTATGATTAGAGTAGTGTTTAGTATGACATGTGTAAGTCGCGCACGATGTGAGTGGGATAGAACCTTGTCACAATAACCGCTCCATGATGTCATCAATCGCTAAAAAAGAATGGATAGGTTAATCTACGTCACTATGACGTCACCAACATGGCCGCCAATCCCATTGTCATCTGGTTTATAGTACTATGATTGCATGAATATTTACTAGTTTGCATAGTACATACTCACACTACACAATCTTAATAGTTCATCAGGAAATAACTGATGTCTGGCTAGTCTTTTTTTTTTAGTTCCGCGACCAAGGCCGCGGCCGCTCTAACGTCCGTTGCCGGGCGTCTCTGGTTACAAGCAGAACGTATTTCCAGTGGCGCCCGGCGGTGTCTGGCTAGTCTGGCGAAAGTGGGATCTCAATACATAAGAAATAGACAGAGGCGCTTATTAAACCACATTTTGCTAATTTTGTTCATGTGTGTCTTTGTGGTTTGAACTTTTAGGTGTCGAGAGTCTCGTATGTTGCACTACTCTTAAGGTCCCAAGTTAACCTCATCAGCAAGTGGTACTCCTTCAGGGCCCCCTCAGGTGCACACTCGGAAGAATTCTCAGTGGCGCCTGGCGAAATGGTACCTCTACCGATCAAAGCTCTGCCAAACAAAAAAAACCGCAAATAAATAGCCACCTTTTTACCCATGACGGAACGGAGACGGTATATGCGTTTGGGGTGAGAGGATGTTAGTTTGTGGGACAAATTACATAACAGGCGACATATTTATAACAAGCCTTTCCTCTGTCTGATCAAACGTGATCGTTTACTAATCTATAACGAGTAACTAACATATTACGAGTATAAAGCAAAGTCGCCCATTCCGTATGTATGCTGATATCTTTAAAACTACGCAACGGATTTTGTTGCGGCTTTCACCAATAGATAGAGTGGTTCTCAAGGAAGGTTTTTGTGTATATAATTGGTCAAGTGGGCGAAGCCACCGGCGTTCGCTAGTAAGAAGATAAAAGGAAAACATAATTACATAACCATTGCGTATTCCTAACACAACCGATATGAACGTAGTACCCAATTTTCATATGATTAACCTTGATCCCAGTATCGAGTATCGTATCGTTAGCTCACTATGCAACCAGAATACTAAAGCGATAGCTAGGATGACAGTAATCCTTTATTTAAAGGACATGGTTGAATCTAAATTGAACTGCAGTTGTAAATTTTGGTTAGAGGTAACTTGATTCAGTATTCAACTGCTATGTTTAGTAGTTTTTAAATAAATAACTAGTTGTACCTACCATGTTTCGTTGTGGCACATCTACTACGTATAGACTGAGACAATAATTCACGAAATTATCTTCCTTTTGGAGACATTACTGTATCATTACTTTGCCTTATAAATGTAACACGTGTGTGCGTGGTGTTATAAACATGATTTTACGTGTGTTTGTTTGTGTGTGTGTTGTGTGTATGTGTGTGTAAGTAAAATCATGTTTTTATCCCCGAAGGAGTAGACAGAAGCCTTTATTATGCCCACATTTAGCCAGTCACTTTATTGAACTTACCTAATAGGGGGTACATACTGCGGTTTAATGGTACTTTGGATAATGTTTATAGCCTTGTCAAAAGGATGAATTGGGTTCCGTACCTTCAATAAATGTTAGTTTTATTCTACTTCTAGATTATATTTCTTTGTCTTTACAAATCTTGTCGTTACTAATGGAAGTTGAACACACAATCTCAGTTCCGGCCCGTACCGCGGTGAGATTTTGTTTCTTTGCTGAACTATATAAACCCATTTATTTTCTATCTGTCTGTACGCTGTTTCGTATAAACAGATTTGGCTCTTTTGAAGCCAGCTTTTAGCCTGTAAACGAATACTGTTGAAATCATATCAAAGTTTGTGGAAAAGATGTTTGGAACTAGAAATGGGTGGAATTTGAATATACCTACCTAGATTCTTATGAGAGCGTATTTTAGCGTGTTTTTGGAGGGCATTTTTTAGGGTTCCGTACCCAAAGGGTAAAACGGGAACCCTGAGACACCACTGTCCGTCTGTCTGTCTTGGACTGTATCTTATGAACGGTGATAGTTATAAAGTTGAAATTTTCACAGATGATGTATTTCGATTGCCTCTTTAACAACAAATACTAAAAAAACCCAATAAAATAAATATTTAAGGGGATCCTATACAGCAAACGTTTCCCATTTTGGTACGGAACCCTTTGTGTGCGAGTCCGACACGCACTTGGCCGATTTTTTTTTATTATACCCTAAATTTCTGTAAAGGTCATGGGATCTCTCCATTACATAGTATCTAGTCAACCCCCTTTCGGAAAGATTAATCTCCTCAGCCTGCTCCAGCCTCCGAGCCTAAAAGCCTCAGCCCCACAGCACGCAACCAGATTCACTCACTGACGTGAAATAAAAAACCAACCCCAACGACGCGGGATTTTCATTCCAACCAAACTCCCGAAGAGGCCACACAGGTGGCCAAAGTTCGTCTGGCGCCACTGGAAATACCTTCTGGTGTGTACCAGAGAAGCCCGCAGCAATGAACATGGAAGCGGCTGAGTTTCGCGGAATTAAAAAAAAAACCCCTTTGGAAAGACGTGATTTTTTGTATGTCTTGTCAACTAGTAGTAGTAGCAGGGCTATGTCACTCGCCTAACAATCGTAAAAAATACGTGACGTCAGTTACAACTTGAAGTTGTAAGTCAGTAAGGGTTGTCTCTTGTTTGTGATACGGCATTGACCATAGAGTTGATATTGAGGCATTACGTCATAAGTATTGGTCAAATTATACTGGTACTTTCCTGACAACCCTAACGTTCGAATTATGTTCTCTGTAAACAAAAGAATGTGCTTTAATTAACGTCGGAGTGCAAGTTCTGTATGTAAGTACTATTCCCTATTCTATGGTAGATGTAGTATATCTAGACGGGACCTAATCGGGATAGGTATAGTATTAAAGGTACAATGTTGGCCTTATAGTAGGTAGTAGGTATCGTACAGACTGATCAACCAAAATTTGGAAAAGAAACACAACAAACATTGACACAAAAGCCTACTTTAAATTACCGGACTGGGACCAAATAATTGTCGGAATGGGACCAATTTGAAGTGGGATTAGAAGTTTCCAATTAAAAAATAAATCAAAATCGGTTTATCCAGTCGAAAGATATGAAAACATTAAAAACATTTTTTTAATACAGTCGAATTGAGAGATATCCTCCTCATTTTTTTGAAGTTGGTAAAAAATTTAGTGTATTATACATCTGCCTACCTAGGTATACCTACAGGCGTGATGGTATCCGTCAAATCCCGACTAACATATTCGTTTCATAGTATTCAAGCAAATGGACAAACAAACTTTTATATTACGTCAATGTGTATATGGAGCGATAGAACTTGTACACGTCTGAAGAAGTAGGCGACAATAATGTCACGCTGGTCTTTTGTTTGTCTCGTCAGACACTGTACGATTCGTTTGAGAATATCTTGAGGAACGATATTGAAACGGCAATAGAAACCCTGATGTATATTACTATAACTTATGTGTATTTTTATTCACGGTTTAAATACAATGAATCAGGTAACCAATTTAACGAAATGTAATTTATATGTTATTAAATTGAATTATCGTCAATAAACTCATCGTACTAGACTGGCAATATTCAAATTTATTTTTATAAATAAGTTAAAACAATAGAGAATTTAGAATTGATTTTATGCGAAGGAATGTGCAGTATTGTTTGATACGAATGTGCAGTTTTCACTTCTGCATAAACTAAACACACACATATATCACGCCTATATCCCCGAAGGGGTAGGCAGAGGCGAATTAACACCCATAATTTGCCAGTATTTTTGCAATGGCAAGCCTATTGCCGTTACAAAGGAACGGAAACGTAACAAAGAGGATGAACTTAATGTAGTGATTAATAAATTTAATATCTTATACAATTATTTAACAAAAGAAAGTCAAAATGTTTATTTAAGAACAATTCAAACGAACACAACATCATTGTAATCCTGTTTCTATATCGTTTCGCTCCCGTCCCTCGAGATAGCGCCCATCACCTGTTCAGTTCGACAATGTTTCTCTATTCATTATTATTGAGACGTTAAAATGGCCGCGAGCAGATGGAAATTCACGCTGAAGACATTGTTGTACCCTCTCTCACAATAGTGAACGTTTGAAACGAAGCTCTCAATAGATTATGTTGGAATACTGGTGTGACCAAACTCAAATGAGTACAGTGAGACTATGTAGGTGAAATTGGAATAGGGATGGGGATAATTATAATATTGTGATCTCTTTGGTTTGAGAGCTCGATTTTAACATTACTATTTCTATTTTTAAACTGGTAATTACGGTATTTGGTAACTGATATGCCTATGAACATAACATGAAATTACGCCTCTTTACCACCGGGACAGATTTTCACCGGCTACGATTTTGACCTACTTCTATGCAATGCCGGTTATATTTATTTAACCTGACTTTCTTTTTTCAAAACTATTATCAATTTTTAGGGTGACTTTCGACCAGAGACTATGTAGCTATGCTGCGAGGATTTGCTTGTGGATATCAAAATTATTGTGCTATGACGTGCTGTTTGGACCAATGAATGTGATTGGTGGATGTCAAACGCATCCATAGCAACGTAGGATGGCATATCTATGGACGCCTACTCGCGTTTACGAACGAAACTTTTAATAACGAAATTAGAACGCGAAACATATGACAAATTCATACGAACTTTAACCGAAACCGAAGTTTCGTTAGAACCGGGGTAGGCCGAAAGACACCCAGCCGATTGATCCAACCAACCGACTCGTCGAGGAACGATAGAGTATGTCACGATTATAAATATGTTACTATGGACGGACACATCGGCAATTATATATGACCCAGGAACGAGTTCAATAATATCTATCTACACATAAACAGCACTAACATCTGGTCGTTCATATGGACCATATTAAAGTGACAACTTTCCAAACCAAAAAAATGTGACGATGTTAAGTTACAAAATAATGTGATACCTCTTGGAAAACAAAAATATGTACCGTATAATAATTCTACGTTACTTTTAGCATTTGTATTTATTTCTAAGTTGCTTAAATATATCACGATTAAGGTAGAGGCCAAATGAATGCAATTTTTTTTAGCTGTGAGTCGCATAGTGGGTCTCGGAAATCGTGAATCGTACTCGTAGAATTTCACTTTAGTGGGAAAGAATTTGACGCTTTGATGCACTTCGACCTTGAGCTTGTCTGAATTTACCCTAACATAGCCCTGAGTTTCTTGCGGGCTCTTCTCAGTCTCGTTGCATTTTGGAACCCTCGGTAGAGTCACACCAACTTTTGACGAATCTAAATAATTTTCTAAAAATTTCAAATATAATAAACGTTATTTTATTTTATTTTATTTTAGCTTTATGTGGGTACTTTAAACATTGTGGTACCGAGTACTATTTCCTATTCTATGGTAATACCAACCACAAAAACACAACACAATACAATAAACTAGGTAGAGCCATAAAGTACCTAATAAACGAACTAATATGATTCATAAGCTTTGTATTTTGATGAATAAATAAAAATCCGGCCAAGTGCGAGTCGGACTCGCGCACAAATGGCTCCGTACCAAAACGGCAGAAAAATCACGTTTGTTGTATTAAATATTCATTATATTCTGTTTATAAGTATTCGTTCGAAATACATCTGTGGAATTTTCGGTTCATGATATACAGCCCAAGACAGACGGACGGACGGACGGACAGCGAAATAATAGGGTTACCGTTTTACCCTTTGGGTAGACAGACAGTCAAATTGTCGTATTAAATATATAGATTTATAGGTCTGTATGAAAGTCACATGGCATAAAACCACGGTTAGTGTATTACAACCTATTGTGAAATCAAAACAAATTAACAGGGAAACCCGAATTACAACTATCCAATGACAAAGAAATGTATTTAACAAGAATTCCTTAAACCAAACGTTCTAAATGTTTACTTTATATAGGACAGATAAAACTTTGGCCTATTCAAGTGTATCTTAAAAGACAACCGCCATATTTAAACACACTTATATTTGCTGACAAGTCAATGAACTGACTGAAATGCAACTGATATTTGTTTAATGTATCATTTTATTAAACATTAAGTATTTATTAATGACTAACTGATTGCCGCGGCTCTATCTAAGTACTACGCTGCTTTTCCATGTGACCTTATTATTGGACGTAGACGTTTTAATCCCACTTTTTAACTCACAATGTCCCGGCGAACTTCGTGCCGCCTCAAATGAACCTTTTAAACCTTCCCTGAGTTTGTACGAATATTTAAGACTAAACGTTCCCGAGTTTTAGCGAGACCAACGAATGGCGATTCACTTTTATTTATACACATTTTAGGTACCTACTGAGACACCTATAATGTAGCATTCAAAAGGTGAGAGAAATTTGAATTCGGTAGATTACTTTTTGAGTTTATTCGTTACAAACATACTAAAATACATTTCTTTCCTCTTTTTAATATGAGTAAGTATGGATATAGATTCTGAAATTTCACATATTTTATTAAATGTGTGCATGAACTGCATCTGTGCAAATGACATTATAAAATTTATATACCTACGTGAATATAAGTATAGTTCAAAGTTATATTCACTTTAAATTCAACTATTACGCCTCTCAGTTGAAACAACTTTTCAAGTATTACGCTTGCCTTTTAGTAATTTGAATAAAGTAAATTATGATATAAATTTTAATAATATTTCATACTTGACAAGTAAATAACTGTGGTAAAGTACATGAATTATCGTAATTTATTTATATTCATAGTGAGTCATGGTAAATTTGTTGGCGCTTAGGAATTTCACGAGTACTTCATTACAATAACATGTCTTGTAATGACAGGAACAATGTGATTATTTCAAAGGACACATAATTATAATTATAAGTCGTTATTTAGAAAATAAAATCGGTTTCCAAAGCGACAGATAATGTGTGAAGTCAGTTTTATGGACTTTTCTCGTTATGGATTTTTTAACAATGATTACTGGTGAGTTAAAATCGGATGAATTAGTAATTATTTACCAGATAACATAAGTAGTGTTAACTAATAAACTAAAATTATATTAATAGTCTAGACCTAAAGTTAAGCTTCGCATCATCATACTGGAAAAGTTTTCATAAGGTTGGCAGTATTGCCATAATATTTAATTAATACTATCTTGTCTAGTGACGACGGACAGTTAAATGTATTTATTAATAAGTTATGACTTAAGTGATGAATTTCTTTCGTGATAATGAGATCTTTAAACCTGAACCTAGCAAGCATTCGGTGCCCATAACGTCATCGATTCCATCATCACGTATACATGCTGAATTGGCTTATTAAATACCCATACTTGCGAACAATGTAACTGCTTCGGTGGCGTGGTCAATTCCCGGTCGGGATAAACTTTGTGTGATGACACATATATTTGTGCCGAAGTCTGGGTGTTTCCTATGTATAATAAGTATGTATTTACAAAAAAAGTACATATATAAGTATTTATATCAGTTTATATACTCATATCACAAGCTCTGCTTAGTTTGAGACTCGATGATGTTGTGTGAATTGTCCTAACATATATAAATTACGTAAAATATCTAATATATAAAATTCTCGTGTCACAGTTTTCGTTGCCATACTCCTCCGAAACGGCTTGACCGATTCTCATGAAATTTTGTGTGCATATTGGGTAGGTCTGAGAATCGGACAACATCTATTTTTCATCCCCCTAAATGTTAAGGGTAGTCCAGCCCTAAAGCAAAACAACGTTTGCCGGGTCAGCTAGTTAATAATATGAAATCTAAACCGTACTTTTGAATACTGTACTGTGCTGTTTTGATATTACAGTAACTGAAAGCCCTGTCAATGCTTACTTAACTTAATAACTCCATTGAAGATTTAAAACTTTGCATCGGTCATTATAATTTTGGAAAAAGTGGTCTATATACGTACCATATTATGACATTTATATTGACTTACCTTATTTATTTGTCTGTCTGTACCTATAAAGTGAATAGATTGAAACAGGAATATTATACTTATTAGGACGAATACGAATTAAAATTATTATTTATAGGAAGGAAGAAAGATGTGGAAATAACACGGACGTACGACAAGTACAAGTATAAATTGGGAAAAATACGTACATAATCATCATCACGCCTTATCGCCTAAAGGGTAGACAAGGTTATAGTTTATTGGTTCCACGTTGTAGGGGGCAAGCGCATTGCCGTGACCAGACACTATTTAAAATTAATAACCACTCTGCAATTCAAACCAAAATTCCAATAGCTAGGACAGGTTAACAAATATAAACTTTTTTACTCGACTTGGTGGATAGATATCTAGGGAAAAAAGCCCAAATAATATTTAAATAGTCGCGAGGTCTAGGTTCATGGGCGACCACGAGTATTAACTCTCTCAATCTTTTACAGGTTACCAGAATTGAATGACAAGGTGCCAGTGTCTCCGTCTCCCAACCAAGCTGAGCAGCCGCTAGACCTCAGCAACAAGTCCACCTCCAGCACCAGTGGGACTCCACCTCCTGATGGAAAACTCTTCGATAACCGGTAAGGGTTATTTAACGATATTGTATTTAGTCCGAGACGCCGAGGATTTAATTGGCTGTGCCATAGCGGCTGGCACGAAAGATTTTGTTGCCTTTCACTAACAAGACAATTTCATCGCAAGGCAACGGGTTTAAATTTTTTTCAAAATTACAATACCTATAGCTGCTACTTTTATTAAATTCCTTATTGACATAGCCTATTATATGTGTGCCCGGTGACGGCAATAGGCTTGCCCCCTATTACGTGGGACTAAAAATACTGGCAAATTGTGGGTGTGTTATGAGCCTATGCCTACCCCTGCGGGGATATAGGCGTGATATGTATGTATGTATGTAGTTAGGTACGTTCGTCCCAGAGTAGTAATTTTGACCAGTACTTAATAAAAAAACCTTTGATACCTGCTTATTATAGTTATTCAAGGGTGAAAGAATTTTTAAGTTCGATAGAGTAATTTTCGAATTTATTTGTTACAAGCATAAAAATATAAATGTTAAATAATTAAAATAACACCGGGCAAGTGCGAGTCGAACTTGCACACAAAGGGTTCCGTGCCAAAACGGCAAAAAAAAATACAGAAATACATCATCTGTGAAAATTTCAACTTTCTTATTCCACTCTTAGTCCACGTATCATGAGAAACAGCCTGGTGACAGACGGACGTACAGCCGAGTCTTAGTAATAGGGTTCCCGTTACGCTAAAAGGGTCCCACCAAGGGACACCACATAATTAGGGAGTCAAGCTATAATAACCTTACCGTGTGCAACGTGACTCCAACCAACATAAAAGTTACAAATTATAACAACACGTTCACCCCATTTTTGTGACTATGAAATATGAGCGTTTAATTTACCCCAGCGTACTACCCTTCGGGAAAGAGGCGTGATATTTAGCGTGATATAGTTACGCGATTTAATATATTTTACAACACAAAATCGTTCAATACGCCCACATTTCGTCACTGTTAGTCACGTAACAGGGGGAGAGTCTATCGCCATTTCTCCTAACACTAGTACCGGTGTGTTTTGGCCTATAACTTTTGACTAGGTCAAATTTTCGATTTTTTGGCTTGCCTCTAGATCAAGGGCTATCCATAGAGGGGTCAACCATCATTTGAGCATAAGCAGTTCTCGAGAGCTAAGGGGGGACAAAAATTACATTCCCCATTTCTATATATAGAGAGATTCCATTATTGTTACATTTTTACCAAAGCCTCGTCCATCTGTCACCAAGTGAGGAAGGCTTAGGCCATAAAGATGTTAAAGCTAAGCACCTTTTTAGGGTTCCGTACCCAAAGTGTAAAACGGGAACACTATTTCTAAGACTCCGGAAACCATCCGTCTTGAGCTGTATCTCATGAACCGTGATAGTTAGAGAGTTAAAATTTTTAACAGATAATGTATTTCTGTTGCCGCTATAACAACATATACTAAAAAAAATTAAATTAACATTTAACGAACGTGATTTTATGCTGTTTTTAGAGATGGAACCCTTCGTGCACTAGTTCGAGGCGCATTGGCCGGTTTTTAATACAGATACCAGCATAAATAAATTGGGTAGTTCACAGACACGTAAGCCTCAATCGTAAAAGTGAATTAAATTAGGGCGTGCTAATGTTTAATCCAATTTAGTGACGAGTTTACTTGGATTAAAGTGTTAAAAGTGTTTGTTAATCGGCCACACTGAGGACCTACAATTAGTTAAAATGTAGGTTACATGATGGGTGCAACTAAACAGGAGTTTTTATACGAGTATTAATGGATGCCGACGGATTTAACCGTGCGGTTATAGGTCAACATTAGTATACTTTATATAGCTTTGATATCGCCCATGGTTTGTGTAAGTCAGATGGCAGTCGCTTCACGAAAAATATCGAAGTTCAGCCGAATCGCACGGAACGATTGTCTCTTTAAATACCTGCCCATCCTAAGGTTGCCTTTAAGATATTGCTTTTAGCGATAACGCCGTCCTTTGTACATCCTGTTTTTGTTGTATCTTGTGATTTTTAATTGGTGTACAATAAAGTTTATTCTAATCTAATCTAATCTAATCGTAGTTAAACTAGATAGCCGATCCCAACTGAGTTGGGGATAGGCTTAGTGGATGAGATGCCAGAGATTTGAAGCTTTCGTTACCAAATATCAAAATTTGTTTGAATCTATTATACCTACAAGAACAAAAAAAATACTGTTTAGTACTCATTGCAAGTTTCATTGCATTGCAAGTAAGTCAGTCGCCCTAACTTGAGCACACATGTTTATCTCAATCTTTCATCGAATTACAAAACCTAATGAGGCTATTGTTTTTGACTTTTCCTGCCATTATTGTTGCTCACAAAGTATAGTAGTAAAACTTTGACTAAAAATGTAATACACATTATAGAGTTTAAAGCTATTCGCTAAACCACCGCCACCGCTCTAGCGCCATTGGTCATAACTCGATCTCAACATTCGCTTTGGACGTGCATTTTAATCGCACTTCCTATTGAAACTCGCCCGACTTGGATAACACAAACAATAGCAGTGTGAACGCACCCATTAAAACATGAAAATGAAACTATTAACGATCGACACGGGTCAATGTGCTTTTGACAGCCCGCCATCGTAGTTGACATTGACAGATGTGCATTTGACGCCATTTTATAAGGTTCTTCAAAACTAAGATGTCATTGTTCATAATTTTGTGATTATATTCTACGATGTGTAAATAAGAAGCTTATAGGACATTGGATCTATAAGAGCTTCAAATATTTTTAGTGACATAACTTCCTACAATTTCAAAAGAACGTAATTGTTTGCCTGAAGCTTGCCTGAAGCTTGCCTTTGTAGAGTTAGTTGACTATCTTAGCCAGGAAACCTGTTCAGCCAAGTCCACTCCACACATTATATTATCTGAGATTATACAAAGCTTTATATCCAAATAAAGCGTACAATCATCACTATCACTTCACTATTACTATCACTATCACTTTACGATCACTATCACTACATATTATAAAACAAAGTCACTTCCGTCCGTATGTATGCTTAGATCTTTAAAACTACGCAACGGATTTTGATGCGGTTTTCACCAATTGGTAGAGTGGTTCTAGAAGCGGGTTTTTGTGCATAATAATTTGTCAACCGGGTGAAACCGCAGGTGTCCGTTAGTTAGTAAAACAAACCATAGAATAGAATTGATAGTGTAACTTAAAATCCACATAGGATTTTCCATGATCTAAAACTTACTTAATGCAATCTCGTTCCCTACTTCATATTAAGAAATTACATCCAACTGATACGTGCAGAGAAATAATTCATCGATGAATTAGAATCAGTATTCCAACTCGATTATTTATTACATTAAACATGGCTACGACGACGACGCTACGGTGCTACGAACATTCGTAGGTAAAGCACATCGTTTTAGAAGCTAAATTCAAATAGATTTTTGCTCAATTTTTTCACATAATAGCTTAGACACGTTACTTGGTCACAGTATTGTGTCTAAACTTGGCTTTAACTACGAACTAAATCAATCATTTATAAGATTATCATAAAAGCACGTAACCTATCTGTCAGTATGTTGTGTCGTGTCGGATTGTAGTGGACATTAGTGACGTTAGCAGGAAAAGAGTAGAAAACCTTGAAAGATAATACGGACGCATAGAAATGGAATTGAATAATCGTATAGCAATACGAGCTTAGTTCTTATTTTGGATACATAAATTCGAATTACAATATCATACACAAAGATAGTTCTTATTTTGAACACAGAAATTCGAATAAAGAACACAATAATTGTGTTCTATAGGAATTTCTGATTCGAACCGTGTTTTAAATTTAAATTAAGAATGTAATAAGGACAATGACCTATTATAGGAAATAACCCTCAACAGTATGAACGTTATTTTGTTTGCACGAAAGTCAAGAACCCCCTATCTGCAAGTGTCAACGTTCTACTTTAGCACTAACAATATTGCGAAAGGAGTAAGCTTATCGTGCGTCCACAAGAATTTTATTATTTGCGTTGATTCACCCAAGTGATGAAATTGAAACGTTTATTTTTTTTATTCAATTCGAAAGATAACGACACACTATTTGCAGTTCCTTATTTTTTGCTCTTTTATTGTTCTTATTATTATCTCTCTTAATTACACAGCGAGTACCTACTAAGCTGTAAGTGTACTGCGAATTTTCTAGGTCTTTTATTAAAATTATATCTAAATATACACTAGCAGTAGGTACTTTAATACACCCAAAAATCACTTATTAATGACGTCACGTATTCCCTGTATTAAAACATTGTTATTAACCTCATATTTGAACTTAGAACATTATAAAACATCATCCTACTAATATTATACACAATAGCCAATCGATATCTGAATAAATTCATTCTCTGAGACCGCGATCTGGGTCGCATGACTCGCCAAAACAAATAAAAATGCACCGATAGTCTGTTCGTGCATCGACCTTGCATCCTCAACCAATATCGCTTTACTAAAATACCCCTTATGTAGTCAACACATAGCGCATAATAGCGTAACAATCTTTTCGAAAAATAAGAAAGCACAATTCAAGATGAAACTGAAGTAGCAAAGAATTTTGTGCTTTATTACTTTGGAATTAGGTTTGTGTTGCGATGCGTATGGAATATAATAAAGATGCATTCACAGTACGCCGTTATCGATGATATCGAGAGTAAATATTTCGCATTTTGCGTTATCTTGGATTAAAACGGTAGGGTGTAGTTTTGAAATATTGAATTTAAACAATTGTAAGATATTGACTTTTGAGCAATGTGTGACTCATAGGTTTCTGATACAGTGACATAAACGAATATGTACTTGTTAAGAAATGAACGTAGTTAAATTTGAATTGAAAGAGAATGATGAAAGTTACAAGTAACTGGAAATGTTGTTCTGGTTGTACACAATATCAAAGTTATTACTACCGGGTATTAGTTGCATATATCTGCGGCGGAAGTCATCATAAGATTTCTGTTTTAATGTTTCTTAAAGCGGATATACAGATCATAGTCATGTAACACCTGCCTCTGATTAAATTGCTATATTGTTACAGATTGAAACGCAGCCTTGAAGGAAATAACAGCGTTACACGGCGAACCTACACCGAGGAGGAGTTACTCTCAGCAGTTCGAGACATACAAGCTGGTCGACTCGGCACTCGACGTGCAGCCCTTCTCTACAACATCCCCCGCTCAACCTTACGCAACAAACTCAACAAGTTCGGCGCCAATCCAGATCCCGTAGACTCCGAACCCGACAGTGATGATAGAGCCGAGTCTCCACCTTCTGTCATCCTTAAAATTCCCACGTTTCCACCGCCAGATGAAAAGAGTCAGTCACCTGCTTCAATGGCAATGTGTGCAACAACTATTACCCCCGTCACACCTATAGGACCACCGCCGCAGCAACCACTTCTTCTTCCACCGTCCGTGTTCGCAGATCCACCATCCTCGCAACATCTCTTCACTTCTCTCAGTGATGTTATCGCTAAAAGTATCAGCCAGAAATTTCAGCAGCCTCTTGATAGGACACATCACCAACCTGGTGATCACCCCTTTATGCGTGCACCCGATCGACACGTATCTGTTATAAAAACCCCGCCAGATCAGCGCTATCCCGCACCTGGAAATTCAAAATCCATGCCGAATAATAATGGGCAATCTGCCGCTGGGGGTAAAGGTACACGTCCAAAACGTGGCAAATATCGTAACTACGACCGCGACAGTCTCGTAGAAGCCGTAAAAGCGGTGCAACGTGGAGAAATGTCAGTACACCGAGCTGGCTCTTACTATGGTGTACCGCACTCCACACTCGAGTATAAAGTTAAAGAACGCCATCTCATGCGCCCCAGAAAGCGTGAACCGAAACCGCCGCAAGAGATAAAACCTCAACCACCGAAGCCGCCACCGCCTAAACCACCAACAAAACCGTTCACCAACGGTATGAACGGCCCCGAGACAGCGGGCTTCCCTCCCGGGTATCCTTACTGGGGAGGGGGAGGCTTCGCTCCTCCACCTGCGCCCGATCTCTACGCCTCACACATGATGCGACGGCTTCGGGAGGAGGCTCCACCCCCGGCCAACGGATCGTTCCTCGAAGGAATCATTAGATCTAGCCTAGAGCGGCCAGCACTGCTGCAACGGCTCACCGGTGAGCCACGAATACCTGGGGAGGCCACACCCGGGCTTCTAAGGAGACTAACGGGAGAGGATGAACCACCAGCGAGGCGGCAAAGACTCGACAGCTCAGACCAGGCTCTGGCCGCGGAGATGCGCGAGGCCGTACAGCGGTTACGTGCAGATAAGATGCGGCCACGGAACGGAACGCCCACGCCTCCGCCACTTGCCGGTGCGAGCCAGGCCCTGGCTGGCCTGAGCCAGGTGCTGGGTGGTGTGGGTCCCGCGCTAGGTGGTGTGGGCCCCGCGCTGGGGGGTGTGGGTCCCCCGCCGCTGGCGGCAGCGTCCCCGGCGCGGTCCCCCCCGGCCGCGCCCCCCGACCGCGCCTAGTGCTACCCTCACTGTTTGTGATAATATTATGTAAAGTACTAAAGTACATTCCGCCGCTCGCCGACGTCGCTCTAGTGCAATAATAGCTGGGGTTTGTCGAAGAATCGCGCGTTATCCGTGTATACTGTTGTAGTGACAATAAACTAAATTGCAGCCTCTGAACGCACCTTCGATGTCGTCGCTTCGTGAATTTATTTCACCAACTATAAAACTACACTGTGTAGTCTCCAGTTTTTGTTTCTGCTTCCCTTGGCCCGTCCAGATATTTCTTGACGTACACACGACACACACACTTTTTACACATACACGCACGTACACGCATGATCACCAAATATCACAATAGTTACCTAAAAGTCACAACCAGTTCAATATAATCACAGCTTTACAATTGCATTATCACACTTTAAATAATAGTGTTTAGTGTCCCATGACAGAGATTCGGATACTGTTGGTTGCAACTTGCAGTTACCAGTTATTCTTTGGAATTGTCTGATGTCGGGATTTAGATAACTTTTATTTACATATTATCTAAACATTTTCTTTTTCAAAACACCATGTTAATATTCAAATAATATAATCTATTCCAAATTTAGATACTGCAAGTTTCAACTGACATTAGGGTTGTTCGATATTCACGCAAATCCAGAGCCTCAAGTTTGACCTTGTGTTAAGTAAAAGACAACCAAAAGTTAATGTTAAAATATTAACTATTTAAAATATGTTTAAGTAATAAAAAAAAACAATGTAACAAATTAATTATAAAGCTAAGCTATGAGTGTAAATGTTATCAATTTTTAAGTAAACTATTGCAGATTTTGTGAGGTGTTTTTATAATTAGATAGGTAATATATTGAATGAAATTATTAGCGCTATTGGCGAATAGTGTGATTGTGCGAATGATGTCGCGTTACGTTACGAAAGTAACGCAAGTGACAGCAGAGCAGTTGATAGTTTGTAGCGAAGGGATACGTCTCAACAAACTGTCAGCTCAGCTTTACCAGCTCGAAGCTATGTTCGGACTTATGTGCAATTATTATTTTGTATAAAATAGTAATTTAAACTGTGTCTAAGCTAACACGTGGATTTCCATATTACTGAATGTGATATTTAGGTATTACGAGTGCGGTTTGAATGGCGATTCGCGGGATCTCTCGATCCCATACATATATACACGTACCTACATTAAATACATCTAGTAAACTTATATATTTTATGTACTATTATTGTATTTTAAGAAGATAATATTCTTATTTTTCATGGTCCAAGTTTTAAATGTTTTATCGACTATACAAAAATGTGGATAATCATTATTATATTCTTGTCAACTTTAAAATTATAATTAGCCCAAAAATCCTCAAAAAAATGATATCTTGAAATGTGTAAACAATTTTTGGTGTTCAATCAAAAAGTATATATAATTGAAGTACGAGATGAAAAAATGTATACGCTCTCCCAGAATAAATTTAGGTAAAAACTATTTGGATATAAAATTATAATACGATACTTATTGTAAGTTGTACATGTGCGCCTCATGGAAATTAAAAAGTCTTTGTATTATGTACTTATGTAATTAAATTATACATAATTATATTATATACAAGTTAAAAATTAATGTCGTACATTTTTCTTCAGAGACCACGAGTTACGTGTTTAATAGTTCGTGAGATTGTACTCGACATTTCGACATATCTATATTTAAATAACGTAGGCGACCACTTTGGACCGATAAAAACAATTTATACACATAGAAGTGATGTTTAAAGTCATTATCCAAAATACAATACATATCCCCATGCTGAGATGTCGAACACGGTCTCTCAGAAAATAAAAACATTTTTATATTCAAAATTTTAATCTAGTCGATAGCATGTCTTTCACTTTCGTTCATCTGTGCATAATTTTCGACGTCTTTTTAGCATTTAATCTTAAAAATAATCTATTAACGTTACGTGCATTTATCTGAGTGGTGAAATGTTTTGTATATTGAAAAAACAAACAGAATAATTATTATAGATTATTTACTGTCGTGTTGACATACCTACCAGACCGCATTTCGAAATTTGAAATGTTTAAAAATCGAACAACTTTTTCTTTAAAATACGTACACAAATCTGTGTGTTATGCCTGACATTTGTTGATAGCTTAACAAGAAGTTATTTTGTGTAAGTTTGTACAGATAATAGGATGGGACAATTTGCAAAGAGAATTTAGATAATAAAAAACATTCCGTTTAGAATGTTATTAGATTTTTTTAATTAATAATATAACTATTTTTTGCATCGGGAACAAATAATTATGTTGTTTAATCTTATTTTGTAACGTTAGTTATTTTTTAAGTGGCTTTATTTTATAAAATAACCTTATAAATATGTATTATGATTAGTATGTCATATTATATTGAAATGTTATACATTCATTGTTTTTGTGCAAAGTGTTTGGGGTACAATTCCCGGTTAATAAGAGAGTTGCGACTGATTGTAGTAGAAAATAGCCAGATGCATGATGGCACTGGCTTCGGTCGGTACAAATGGTATACGCCGCCTAACACTTGAAATGTTATTGACAGTGAGCTCTACACATTTAAAAAAAATCAACAACACGAGGATCAATACAAACTGATTTTTGCTGAGATTTGCTATAAAAAGTTCCTCAAAGACATTGATTATTTTAGACAGAAATAAGGTTGTAAGTCGAAACACGGATGCCAGGTAAAAAAGAAAAAAAACTGGCTAAAAATATACCTCATTTCAAAATAGCAATGAAACTATTTGGACAGCTTGTTGACAAGCTTGTTGTGTGATTTGACAACCCTAACTGTTCTGTAGAGACCACTGAGTTATTAGTGAATCATTTTTATTGCATATTGTTCAATCATTTTTCCACATAGTTTAGATATTTTAGTTATACTGTAGTGTACTTTTAATTAATTAGGTAGTCTCTAGCAATTCTTTAATATGTTCTTGTTAATTTTTTTCGTAAATATAATTAAATTCACCGTAAGGGTTAGGTTTTCGGAACGGTCCTCAACAGTTCCAAGAACAAAAGACAAAGAAGGGAAACTTGCATTTTAATAAAACATAAAATATACCGAGTTAATTATTATATTCGCGACAAATCAAAGTCGCTTATGGGTTACTCTAATTCTAATTATTCGATGGCACTAACATGGTACGAGTACGAACGAATATTCATATTTTAAATTTAAATTTCGAATCTTGGGATTCGGATTTTCGAATCATGAAATTCTAATTTTAAATTTCAAATGTTAGTATCGCGGCTTTGAGATTGCGATTTCTAAGCATTTTTATAGACACAGTCTGTTCAAGTAATGATTGTATCTAACTTATTGTGAATATTTCGATCTGTACACGGTGTCTTTACAGTGCTTCTATGTGAGAGTTTCTGTTCAACACCGTGCACAGATTGTGTATAATTGGAATATCTTTGTCGAGTTTCAATAAATGTAAGAATCACCTATTGTCGTCGCCACTTGTTTCCCTCTTACATCTATTTCTAGATGTTAATTTTTAAACATTAACAATTATTGTACTATTATTACAATAATTGACTTATTATATTATTGACATTTAGCATTATCATGGAAAGGTATAGAATATTGAATGAAAGTTGTGCGAATAATCTACGTTTGCATTTTTTTTTTATAAAATTATGTACAACAAAAAGCATTTAATTTTAGAATTATAAAAACACACCTTAATGTTACAAAATTGACATTTGGCAAGTTTGACGTTTGCCATTGTCAAATATTTATTTTGAATTGACGCTTAAACAAATTACATCACAGTGCTGGGGGACATTTTCTTGAAATGTTTTCTTTGCAACAATATTATTGGAATTCTATTTGTGTTACAACCAATCAGTTAAATGTGATGGACCAATGTATAAACTAGATAAAACTGTTATTTCCAAGAAAAAAATCGATAAATGGCTCACGATTTTTTTATATTAGAATATGAAACAGCGAATAGAGCTAACAAGATCAAATTATAATATTGTTATTTAATTATTGAGTACAAGTTTTAATGAAATATTTTTTTTTCTGTATACCTTACTCGCCTCTTTATTTTTGTTATTTTGTTCCTTTAGTTTTTATTATTATTGTTTCATAAACAGATAAATAGATTTCGAGTTTAATTTAAGCGACTCATAATTATTTTTATTATAAAAATATTATATATCTATCTATCTTTCAATTCCTCAGTAAACAGTGATGTTTATATGTTATCTCACAACAGTAACTTAATAAAACGATATCGTAACAATTGGCTAAATAACGTGATTGGCACAACACTATATTGTATTAAATCTAGTCAAATTTTTAGAATGGTGAGAATAAATTGAGAAGCTAAGCTTACGATGATTCGACTGACTTTTTGATAAAAAAAAACAAATTAAACGTCCAAGAACGTCGCTAGGCGACCTAAAAAAGTTGATTTGAAATTGTGGAATTGTAGACGATGTTTGTAAAAATAACTGTTTCTTACTTATACTGTAACTTAACTTAGATGATATTTGATTTGAAAAAGGAATGTTTTTTTTTTCATATGTAATGCCCTTATATTATCTATAGGATCTTTATACCTTACGTTAAATATCATAATGAAATGGCTGGTTAGGCAGGTGTAATATGCGAGGATATTTAAAACCTGTATACAATAAATTTCTTTCATTTGTTGATGTTTTTGTTTTATTTCAACGATGGCTTTAGATATGGAGAGATCTTCTGTAGGGTCTGACAAGGAACAAAATTTCTTACTTAATTATTCAGCACGGAAACTTACGACAGCCATTTTGAATACTGAGCGTAAATAGGTAAGTAAATATACCAACTTCATGACATATTTTAATAAGATGACTATTGCAAGTAAAAACATGGATAAGAGACGCCTCTGCCTTCCTTCCACATTTAAGATAACTGATTAAATATATAGGTACAGTACAGCAGTGAATAAAGTTTGCAACATAGGACTATCGATTCACCTTTTTGTAGTACATACTTCATCAAATCTATATTTGGCTCTTAATTAATTCAAAGTATGATATTGCTGCTATGAAACGGCAGGCAACGGGTTTCAATTTTTTTTTCAAAATTACAATTACTAGGTATATACTTTTTATTAAATACATTCGGCCATATTGGACATAACCAATTATAAATGTGCCCGGTGACCGCAATAGGCTTGCCCACGTGGGACTAAAAATTCTTGGCTAACTATGGGTGTTTAATGCACCTCTGCCTACCCCTTCGGGGATATAGGCGTGAGGTGTGTGTGTGAACATTTTAAGTAGTAATTATTATTATGGTAAATTATGTAATCGCAGTAGATTTTCTCAGAGCTTCCCATACAGATGACTTTCATATATCTTTGGTACCTCAGGCACTTAACGTCAATATGGGGTTTAATTGGTTTCGTAGTAAAATTTATATGTTCGTCAACGACGTGTTTCCATGGATATATTTTTTCAAATGAAGCAGTGTAGGTTGTTGGGTGGAGTACTCCAAGGTAGTGTTTTTTCTCCCTTACTCTTCAACTTACTCTGTTTTGATAAACCCCCTTGCAAATATTAATAAACAGTAGGTAATAATTAACGATAATTTATTGATATTATGATATTACAAGGTATCCGTAACTACATCATAGGGATAAAATGGTACGACCATATTATTAACCACCGATATGAAATGAATGGTTCACTAATTACGTTGCAAATTTCACTCATGATAATAACAAGTATTGAAAACTGAAAAAATATAATTAGTAAAAAACCTTATTTCTTTCCGTCATTTTGGTTCACCCCGGATAATTACAAGGACGCTCGCCAATTTGACATAAATAACTGACCTGCCACTGCCACATGCCAAATGTCACTTCTTGCATACATTCAACGGATCACAAAGAAATATCTGAAACAGAATATTTTCGCGGTATAAGTAAGTTTCGCAGTTTTGTTTTTTTTTAAGTGATGTTCGAAGCTTTGCAAGTTGCTACTATGCTACTACAATGGACGAAATGGAATGGAATGAAAAAATAAATTAAAACTTACTTCCCAATATTATTGACCGCAAAGTAACAGCCGTTCTTTATTTAAAAATATTATTTTTGACTCGTGGACTACATACTTTTCTTGTTCCCGGCGGGCAGACCACTTGCGCTCAAGGCCGAGGTTTTGGTGTTGAAAAAAAAAATTACCAAGATGGCGCGCTGTTCATACCCGCAGTTGAAATTGAAAATAAAAACTAAAAAGAAACCAGTTTTAAAGCGCGTCCAATTTGGTAGTTATTTTTGTAAAGGGCTTTGAAACATCGTTCTATTTTTACAAAGACTTGAAGTTTTTAAGTTATTTGCCGACAGTCGATACCAAAGTTATAAGTAAGTAGGTAGGTAGCTCTACCTAGAAACATTAATTAGTAACATACGGTATGACTTATGTTGGTACCTACCTATAGCAGGCCTATGTCACTCGTCTAACAATTGCAAAAAATACGTGACGTCAGCGACAACTTGAAGTTGTAAGTCAGTAAGGGTTGTCTCTTGTTTGTGATACGGCATTGACCATAGAGTTGATATTGAGGCATTAACGTCATAATTATTGGTCAAATTATGCTGTTACTTTCCTGACAATATTCGAATTATGTTCTCTGTAAACAAAAGAATGTGCTTTAATTAACGTCGGAGTGCAAGTTCTGTATGTAAGTACTATTCCCTATTCTGTGCCTATAGCTATTAAATTACCTATTCCTATTAAGTAGGTTTTGTCATCCGATGGTGCTAAAAAAATCGCAGAATATTACTAAAATTTCGATGCGTCTCATGACCAGAAATCAGAGCAGGATCGCCATAAAACATGGCAACGCAGCTAGCATTCTGAGAACCTTTCAAGACACCAATGATGCGGAAGATTTTTTACACGAATCTCTGTTTGTTTGTTTGTTATGTACCTAAAGCTATTAAAAATCGTTCATATCAACAAGTATCCCCATCAGAAAACAACTGAGTATCTGTATGTCTGATGTCTTATATGTTAGGCCACTAAAAATTTGCACTTCTAGCTAATCGGAACTATTTGAATTTCGAATGTTATATTTTTTTAAACGTTGCAACCTTCTTAGTAATAAAAAAAACAATTGGCGGGAAATCATTTGTCAGTTGTTTTTTATCACACATCAAAGTTCTACGTATGCAACGAAAATGGAATTAAGTCGAAAAGATTTTAGAGCGATGATTTTTTATGATTTTAAAAGTTCTCTCTCTCCGCAAGACTGTGCCGCTCGTCTTCAAAATGCTTTTGGGAGAGAAGCACCTTGTTTGAGCACCGTGAGGCGATGGTTTGCTGAATTTGAGAGAGGTCGAGTTTCTTAACATGACGAATTCCCTGAAGGGCGGCCTTCAACTGCCGTCAACGAAAATAATGTGGCTACTGTTAAGCGGTTAATTAAAGATAACCCGCGGATTACCTATGAGACAATTCGAGGACTATTGGGGATTGGTATGAGTCAAATCCAGAAAATTTTGCACGAAGAATTGAAAGTTCGGAAACTTTGTTGTCTTTGGATCCCTCATGAACTGACAGCGGAGCAGAAGCGGGCTCGCGTGGAATGGTGCTTACAGATGCTACTGAAGTACGACCACGGACATTCTAATGCTGTTTATGAAATTGTCACAGGAGACGAAACGTGGATTTATTGCTTTGAACCCGAAAAAAAACAGCAATCTTGTGAATGGGTGTTTGAAAATGAGAACAAGCCAACAAAAGTGAGGCAGGCCAGAAACGTTGGTAAAAAAATGATCGCGTTTTTTTTCTCAGCTACGGGTCCCATCTATACAATTCCACTTGAAGATCAAAAGAGTGTTAATGCCGAGTGGTATTCTACCATTTGTTTACCCAGGGTGTTAGAAAAATTTCGCGAAAGACGACCCAAAAGCCGCGTTCTCCTACATCATGACAACGCTTCTTCACAAACGGCTAACAAAACAAAGTCATTTTTAGCTTCCGAAAAAGTACAACTCGTCACCCCATCCTGCGCATAGCCCCGACCTAGCACCCTGTGATTTCTGTATTTTCCCCAAAATCAAAGATTTGATGAGCGGTTTCACTTTTACCAACTCCGAAGAGGCAGTGATAGCGTTCAATCAGCACGTAGAAAACATGTCTTCAGATCTGTGAACCTCCTGTTTTAAAAAATGGTTCGATCGCTAATCGAAATGTTTAAAATGTAAAGGAGAGTATTTTGAAAAGCAATAAACATAATATTTTGGTTTTAACATGTTGTTTTTTTAAGTTACGCAGAACTATACATCTTCCCCTATTTAAATTTCAAATAAACAAACATGGAATGTGGCTAAGTTCAGCTTGACCATTTCTATATTCTGCCATTTTAATTAAGTCTTCGTCTGGAATCATGGGATGCATTCGGATGGACTAATATTGATACCGATTGTTCGAAAACAGATATTATTGAGATTTTTTTGCTTTAAATTTTGAAGTTCATCAGCTCACTTCTTACGTGAGGAAGGGATCTCACTCACATAGCGGCGGTGTTTTTTCGGGTGTCAGTTGTTATTCATATCCCTATCCTATACCTATAGTATACATAGGTACCTATACCTACATAGGTACCTGCCGACCTATTTACCAAAGTAGGAACCTACGTCTCTAATCTAAGTTACGAAGTACCTACCAAATTGAGATAAAGCACTCACATCATAAGTATATAAATCTCCAAGAATATAATTTAACTTAAAATAAACAATTAAATACCCAAGTCTATTCAATACTAACTTAATAAACCTCAAAGTAGGAATTAGGTACCTACCATTATAAGTTTATTTATCATTGAATGCATCAAAACCCAGCCATCACCCGCCGTCTTCTAACTTGCCAAGCCCATATTTTACTTTTATATCATTTTATTACATATACCTACCTCAATATAAAAAGTTCCGAACACAAAAGCGCTCCATAAAAAAACAAGGAAATCACCATCCAACCCTGAACCTGCGCAAGCAACGAACGAAATCAACCGAACGCAGTCGAAAACGCCCGAATCGTCGTCGCCAAATCATGACCGTGACCTTACTCTTGACTTACTTCTTGTTTTTGTGTATGTGTGAGTGTGTATGTAATTCGGGTACTTTGACTGGTTGAAGGTTTTTATTTGTATGGTGGACAAAGAACAAGGAGGGGACAAAAGTAGACAGGTCTCGCCGAAGAATATGGTCTTACTTTCACTTTTTAGTTGGTTTCATTTTATTTGAAATAAAAGTAAATGGATCAATTCATTGTTTCATATACCTTCACCTATTTAAATTTCAAATTAACAAACACGGAACGTGGCTAAGTTCAGCTTGACCATTTCTATACTTTGCCATTTTAATTAAGTCTTCGTCTTAACATGGTAAGTACCAAGATTTAAAAAAAATCTGTCAAGATAACTTATAGTGCGATTAAAATTGTATAATTAGGTTTAGCCACATGTTACCCATGTGGCTTTATGTGGCTCATGGACCACTACAGATCTAGAAGGACGTAAGTTTGCATAAAATCTGATTTGAATTTTATGCTTTCTAATTTTGTTGTCAAATCAACAAAAAAAGAAAACACATACCTAAACACAACTTCTAATTTCAAAATTAGTTTTTTTTTAATATTGCTTCCAGATCCATTGAGCATTGAGCTAGCAATTCTGCACCTGGGTGTCTGACTATCCTATCTACATCTCCATCATTAAAATATTCTTTGGCCTTGCAATTCGGCCACTTTTTGTCGAGTTCCACGCACACAGCCATGCAGCTACGTGCTTAACGTGCATGTGTGCGAACATTTCGCGGCATGCAGTCGTTTGGGCAATGCACTCGCTCACACAATGCCACTGACCTTGGTCAATGCAGCTGCTTGTAGGGGGACGAAATTCAACACGCCAATTCGGCGACGCCCGCGCGCTTCTTTTTTCGAATTCTTACTTTTTTGCAGACCTTCAAGTTGATGGAATTTTTAGGCGTAAGCTGCGAGACCAGAAAGCCTGTTTATTCTTAAGAGGTTTATTATGAGTTAGACGAAGAACACAGATAAGTACTCAAGATGTGTTTCAACAATGTGGGGAGATTAACTTACTTACATGAATAATCTCAGACACCATAGAGCAAAATTTAGATAGGTAGACTAGGTAGGTACAATTTTTGAGTATTTTGTTGCGTTTTTCTACTATCTAAGTATCTACGCAGTACATTTAGATTAGATTATCTCCATTGACTAGTATCGTTTATCTTTCACGACTTACTACCTAGGTAATCTAGGTATTCCTACTACACTAAGATATGAAAGATAGAAGCGTAGTAATAGCAGCTGATAAGGGAGATAAAAGTGTACGTATCTAAAAGTATCTAAGCATTTTTATTGTTTAGAAGGCCGTCAGTAGGGTTGTCACTTGTTTTTAAGGAGAAGGGTGACCCTAGGACTTTGGCGGACTTTGGTCACATAAGCGGCATATGTCAAGATAGGGTATTAAAGTATTGACTCGTATCTTTAACACGCTCAGCGCCATGTGTATCTTTTGCGATATACACTGTCTAAACACTTGTGTATCACCAAAATTTGGTGGTAATGTCATATAGAGCTTGGCGTTGAGCGTGTTAAGGGTCGGTTTTTATCCCGTAACCGTAAAGCTTAGGCGCTTTAACTCTACTCTGAACTCGATGACTAAAAAATTAGAGACATATTTGAGTAGAAAACATTTTAAGACCATGTAAAGATTATCCACTAACAATAAATATCGCGTGTTAGCTGTGTACTGTGTAACAAAAAAAACAGTCTAATTACAACACGTCGCCTCGCCTGATAAGCTCACGGATCTAAATAATAGTAGTCTAGAGTGGCCGATGAGCACAATGTACTATTACCCCAAAAACCATACAATTAAATTCAAAATGGCAACACGCAACCTGTTGTGCCGAAGTTAATTAACGACAGGTGACCGCTTTAGGTTATTTCTAGGGAACTAAATGATAATTGGTAGTATGGCGAAAACTCCAAGCCAAGTTATAAATAATTAATGGTTTAGGATGTTACCTTTACCTATTAGACATACGTATCAATTTATTTAATAACTATATATTTGATCCCTGCGGTCCGTTAGGTAGAGCTTCTCGTTATACCAACTCTTATAAGAACCAATAATTATTGATGTTAAAATTATGTACAACCTGCATAATCTATACTAATATTATAAAGCTTAAGCTTGTTTGTTTGGTTGAACGCGCTAATCTCAGATAGGACTGGTCCGATTTGAAAAATCTTTTTTTTGTTAAGAATTGCTTTTATCGAGAAAGGCTATAGGCTATATAACATCACGCTAAGATCAATAGGAGCGGAGCAGCAGTGTGATATGTTACAAAAACGGGGAAAAAATAAGTATTTCTTTTAAGAATTTCCGTTGCGTGCGCTGGCCAAATAGTTAATGTTATGTTAAAATTATGTACTAAAGAATTGTTATCCTTTAGTCTAAAATAATGTACGCGGTAGCATATCTTTTATGGTTAACTCACTATAACATATTTAATGGAAATGAAATTCGTTCCAATATAATTATTTACGAAACTAGATGTCATAACGGGTGACGCGACGGGAACAATAATCACAAGGGACGGGAACGGAAAAAAATCGCGGGCGACTGCTAGTCTATTATAAACTTAAGACAAACGGGTTTTTTACACGATTACTGAGATATATACATACCTCTTTATTACCCGACGTTTCGACCCTGTTACAAGAGCCGTGGTCACGGGTGGACTGGCTTCGCTTAAAAAAAAACTGCCAAATCTAGTCTCAAACTAAGGTACGAGTAGGTAGGTAGGTAGATAGGACCTATCGTATATCCTTAAGTATACTATGTAAATTACACTAGGTCGCCGCAGTCGCGAAACGTAGCGTTACGCTGCAGCATATATTTGAGCGAAGCGAGTTTAAATTCAAAATTCTGGCGTCATCGTAATAACCTGGGTAATTCTGTAAGCTATTGATGAGTGCAAGAAAATCCGAAATCGGCCGAGTATTCGCCGAGAAACAATTTAACATAAATCGCTTGAAAAATAATTTGAGAGCTCCGCTCGCCTTCGGCTCGCTTCGCTCAATAAAATAATGTTGACCCCGCCGAGTTTCTTACCCTTCCGACCTTCAAAAAGTGTGTAATAATATAATGTAATGTATAATTAACTGCTCCTATTTTGAAACAAAATATTTTGATTTGATTTGATATGATTACCGAATGTTCAACAACTCCAGCTGAGCAATACATAAAAACTTTACTTGTAGTATCAGTTCCTTACGTTAATTTGCTCGAAATACGTTTTCGTATTCCCCATACATTTCACACCAGCGCCCCTAGCGGTAACGTCAGGGAACTGTGCGAAATGTATGGAGGAATGCGAAAACGTATTTCGAGCAAATTAACGTAAGGAACTGATACTAGACACACTGAATAGTTAAGTAGATACACACAGTTCGCGAGGCCAAAGCTGAGCTTTGCATTTTTTTGAGTGATCACGAAAGTTGAGTGAACAGGCTGTGTGTAGCTGTGTCTACAACACATGTGTGTGTAAAACAAGTCACATATAGTACGTGCACTCACACAAATGCAAAGCTCAGCTTAGGCCTCGTGAGCGTTACCTACTTATAAATTACCTACTGCATAAGGGTCCAAGTGGGGTGCCACCATCATCGCGGCGGTGAGACCGATCATGGACGATTGGCTGCAGAGGCAGCATGGTGACCTCACGTATCGTGCGACGCAGATCGTTACCGGGCATGGATGCTTCGGTAGCTATCTGTTTCGCATCCATCGTGAGGTCACACCCCGGTGTCAACACTGCGAGGTTTCCGACGACGACACCGCACTCCACACGTTGGTGGAGTGCTCAGCGTGGGCGAGTCAGCGCCGGGACCTCGTAGTGGGTCTGGGCGTGGATACCCTCTCGCTGGAGACCATGCTTCAAGCCATGGTCTCCAGCGGGAGTAGGTGGAACGCGGCCGTGTCCTTCTGCGAGCAAGTCGTGCTCGCGAAGGAGGCGGCCGAGAGGGAGAGGGAGCGTGCCCTCCCCGCCGAGTTCCGTAGTCAGCGGCGAGGCCGCCGCAGACTCATCTACGCCCAAGACCATCGACCTCCATGATCGGGGCCTGAGGACGGCGGGATCGCCACCCGTCGTCCTTACAGAAGCAGGCTAGAAGGGTTGCGTGCTGCGGGGCCTTTGCCCCATAGCACGCAACCAGATTCACTCACTGACGCGGGATAAAACCTTACCCCAACGACGCGGGATTCTCATCCCGACCCAACCCCCGCAGAGACCACAGAGGTGGTCAAAGTCCGCCGGGCGCCACTGGAAATACGTTCTGCTTGTAACCAGAGACGCCCGGCAACGGACGTTAGAGCGACCGCGGCCTTGGTCGCGGAACTAAAAAAAAAAAAAAAAACTGCATAAGGGTAGGTAAGTAGATAATGATTAGATTAGAATAAACATTATTGTACACTAATTAAAAATCACAAGAACAACAAAAACAGGATGTATAAAGGGCGGCCTTATCGCTAAAAGCAATATCTTACAGGCAACCTTAGGATGAACAAGTGGTAAGGTGGGTAAAAGACTGGTGTCCTTCTGGGAACCAGATAGCCAGTCGGCGACGAGGCGGAGGACTCTTTGACGCCTGTATTTAATGTAGATTTTAATGAGTATAATTAGTATAGTTTTTAGTAAGTGTAAATAGTATCAATAAATTTATAATTTATTTTAAAAAAAATCTTAATGAATAAATAAATATAAAATCTATACATTTATAACATAATAGCTTTAGATACATTATTTAAGGTATTATCTAATAATGTGAGGTACGAGATACATTATGTAGGAATAGGTAATAATGACTAGGTGGAAATTATTAAATAATATATACAGTTAGTAAACTCCTTGCGTGGACAGACTGGTTCTTAAATAAAAGGAAAGGTTGTCAGTAAAAGGCAGGTGGATTGACGGACTAACAGGCGAATATCAAATAGCGGTGTTCCTGGAAGTAGTAATCCGTCGTGAATTATTATCTCCTCCGCGTCATTGCCGACTGGGAAGGTTCCCATTCCCAGAATGCTGGCTGTGTTGCCACGTTGGATGGCGATACCTATTCTTTGGGCCAGAAAATAGCCAGCCGTCTGGTACTGAGAAGCATCGATTAGGCGTTTAGCAATGTCTCTATAAAGGCGGCGAGCACTCGGATCCCATGACCCCAGTGTATCAACCCCAAACGGCTCAAATATGTAATCCTAACCTAATATATAAATATGTAATGCTAAAATAAAATATGTAAGGCCGTTTGAGGCCTTCAGCCGATGCAGCAGCAGCGCCGGCACATCCGGATGTGCTTGGAAGGTAGACTATTGAGAATATATACTATAAAATATGGTAGAATATATATAATAGATAATATACATTACAAGTTACTTTAAGAAACCAGGTAGTGTAGTTTGATGATAATGATCTTAATTAACTATAGTTGCAATTACACGTAGGTATATTAGTAGTACAATTTAACATTACTTGGACTCAACCTTGCATGTATGTCGAACATTAGTTCAATATACGATCGTTTTCGTTGAAACAAATAATTCGTTTGCCTTTTGGTGTATTTCTTATAATTGCAATGCTATAAAAACTGTAGAATAAGAAGGTGAAGTATTCTATAATTACTTAAGTGGTTACTGACATGAAGGCAGGAATGTGAATGGGCATTAACTGAATTAATGGGGGTTCTTATCAACAATATTTTGTCCTGAAACGGAGTAACGCCATGTGTTTTCTATGTTAGGTATTGTAGGAACTTTATGTACCTCCTATGTAGGTATGTATAGGTCGCGAGGCGTAAGCTGAGCTTTGCATTTTTGTGAGTGATCACGAAAGTACAGTAAAAAAGCTGTGTGTACAACACATGTGTGTGTAAAACAGGCCACATTAATCGTTCCCGTACGTGAACTCCCACAAATGCAAAGCTCAGCTTACGCCTCGCGAACTATACCTCTATTACTATAATAAGTAATTTATTAAGTATGCCGATTTTTAAACAAATTCAAAAAACGAGGTTTCTCAGTTCGACAGTACCTACCTACCTATTGATTTTAGGGTTCCGTAGTTCAAGTTCCGGAACCCTTATAGAAATGAAATGATTTATTTATTTGTATAGGTCACTAAATGGCTCTTACAAACGTCAGTAAGTACTTAAAATAAAAAATATCATTGCTTCTATATTTACATGTACTGCCAGATTCGCAAAGCAATAAGTAGAACCGAGAGAAAGAACCTGGCAATAAAACTTTCGGTGGCAATATAGTTAATATTATAGTTTCGTCGTGTCTGTCCGTCCTTATGTCTGTCCTTGACTTTCCTCCTAAACGGTGAGTGCTAGAAACATGAAACTTTGCATGAATATGTTTAGTTACTACTTTGACAAAGTGCTACAATAAAATTATGAAAAACATTTTTTTTGGGGTATTTCCCGTACACGTAGGTACCTAGAATTTGTATTTTTTATTTGTTTTAAAATTCCGCGGCCCAATGCCGCTGCCTCTGCCGCTCCTTCGTCCGTTGGCGGGCGTCTCTGGTATGCAACAGAAGGTATTTCCAGTGGCGCCCGGCGGGGTCAGTGGCGCCCGGCGAACCCCGGAGTGTGGGGTAGCTATCATTAGATAGGTCTTTTAAAAACACAGAGAGTACCTCACTTGCAAATGGCGCACCTACAGTTCAACAGACAAGGTTGTGAGAAACCTAAAAGTTCCCTGCTTGCGACAATGGGATTGCCACCTATTAAGTAAGTTTTTACCTAGGTAGGTACGCGTGCTGCGTAAAATTACACATATTAATATATCTTACCTATGCCTAGGTATGGTAAAAGTTATAGATATGCTAGCAGTCGGTAGCAAGCAGCCGGCGCCCTGGGGTTAGGTATCCTACCCGGGGCGTCCGGCAATACAGTCTTGGGAAGCGTCTTTTTCAAACACCCAATAGTTTGAAAAAGTCGGTAGGTACCTAGGTTCGCGAGGTCTTCTGTTCGGTAATAGGGCAACCAGTAGTACTAAAAAAATATCAGTATTTACTTATAAATAAGAACAATAGACCTACTTAGAGCTATCTAGGTTTTGGTTCCCTACAGTTAATAATACACATTTTATTGTTCTTCAAGCTAGACATGAAAAGTGTCACAATGGTTAATTGAAATTCACTAGATATTAAACCGCGTCTTTCAAAAAATAGAGTTCATTTAATTTTGAAATATTTCTTAAAACTTGAGTTTTGTACTGGTAGTGACATCTAGTGTCAATATTTAGGTACATGCTCTGACGAGACGAGTACATGGTGACATCTAGTTAAGCGATAATAAAGTAATAAGTTCACTAAGTTGACGCTAGATAGCACTAACGTTTTGTGTTTTTAGTTATAGGCTCGAGTTGAAGTAACTTAAAAAAATTGCTAGTTATGTATGTACATACTACACACTTACATGTAATATTATTTCTTTTATATACATAAGTAGAGTATTTGGAGAAATTATTCCGTCGTGTAACATGGTGTATTGGAATTGGAACGCAGCTGTAAACCTATGTCTATAAAACGTCAGAATAGTATTGCCATAAATAAGATTTTTCTTTCTGTACGGGTTATTGGAGACGTTCATTTACAGTACCGAACAACGTTTCTTATCTTGTTCCGCACCTGGACTGACCTGGAGCTAGTTCGGAGCAACTAGTTCTTCTGTGTGGGACTATCAAGCATCACATTAACATTGGCAAAATCATGGACTCACAATGGAGCCACACCTTTAAAAGAAAAAGGTCTTTATTGAGCGCACGGCTGGTGGCTTTTTAGGTTACCTCCGGGCGCTCAGCAAAAACTGAGTTCTAGACGCATAGTTGCAATACCAAACGTTTCCTTGCCCCGCACCGGAAACTAGTTCGGAGTAACTAGTAATTCAGTACCGGGAAATATCAATTCAAGCATTACCTTGACATTGGTAAAATCATCGATGAACGATGAGGCCACGCACTTTAAAAAAAAGAAGAAGAAGTGCATTTTAGATTCACTACATTTCACTACAATATTGAAC
The DNA here is from genome assembly GCA_963556515.1 of Nudaria mundana. Lineage (NCBI taxonomy): Eukaryota > Metazoa > Arthropoda > Insecta > Lepidoptera > Erebidae > Nudaria > Nudaria mundana. Next base: position 9,554,211 of record OY748308.1, on the reverse strand, counting down.
ACTTTGTTCTTCTCTAATTTACCAAGACAACACTTACCACTGGAACATAATGAATAAGGGTAAGTATCCATAGCTAGCAAATAAAACTACATCAATCACTTTTCACTATTCTTGACACTGATAGTTGCATAAATTATCATGGCATGTTGTCTGGGCACTTTACTATCTGTCTCCGAGTACCCATGATAAAGTTGGCAAAATCCAAAAAAATATACCTACTCTGGTGTAGATTGTTGTTGTTTACATTCACTTAAATTTGGGAATATTCATTCTTTTACATGACAACCCTAAATTTAGTACCGTATGAAACTACGCGACGTCGAACTGTTTTACGTCCGCGCTAATAAAACTCGTTGAAAATGCATACATCAAAATGGTAGAATCCCTACAAATGTTTTTATTTCTATTTAAATCTAAATACAGACGAAAATGCTCGTGGTTCTCACCATTCTTGTGTTCAGTGCTCATAGTGTTATTGTTCTGTGATGGTGTTCTATCTAAGTGTAGTGATCATGACTGTGTAAACGGTGTGTGTAAAGATGATATTTGCGTGTGCTATGAGGGTTGGCAGGGTCCAGAGTGCCAATACTGCGGCGGTAAAGTCAAGTAAGTCCCGTTTATGGCCCTCGGATCATTTGAGAGCGTTTTGATTTGTTTAGTTCACTGACCTCTTTCTGAGGCGCGCCTACATACAAGTTAGTGGAATACACAAGAGAAAGCCCGCGAGGATCATCCAATTACACACTTTGGCTTCTTGTCTCCATCCTAGTATTAACCCTGAAAGCTGTTGTGGTTAATACTAGACCAAAATATTATGTTATTACCTAGTTGGACTGTAATTGGACGAATAAACTAGGCGAGTAGTATGCTCGGCTCAAAAGGACTTCAGTGACAAATTGCTGCATGAGCCTGCTTCTTTGAAGTTGTCTGTCTATTACTTGTCATTTTAATACTATTCAGGTCAATATTAACAGTAAAGATTCACATAAGAGTTAGTAATATATTTTTGTTTAACAACTGTAATCAGCTGTTTGATTGGTAAATGGCATGATGTACATAGTTTCTATGTGTTAATTTTATTATAAACCTCTACATTTATAATAACAAGGTCTATTATTACAATTTGAATTAATTACAATGACTTAGATATTGTAATAAAGTCATGGTTTCTTCTTTAGATGGATTTTGAATTGGATTATCCATAAATATGTAATACTAATAACCAATACCTATGTATGGTTTTAATTGCCTTGCCTTCTATGGAGACTTAATGTTCATGGTGACTGTTTTAAATAGTTTGTGTTCAATGTCTGTCTAAATTAGTTGAAATTTTAAACAAATTGTAACATTATATTTTTAATTAGAAAATTATAATAGCAAGTCCATTGGAACTTTGTCTCTAGATGTTTTTATTTACTCACACAGGAGTTAACTGAAGTGACAACTTTCTCTGCATTTTACTATTCACAGACATACATAATACATACAAAATGCCTATATTCTGAAATAGTAGGCAGAGGTACATACATTACACACCCACTCTTTGCCAGTGAAGTCATTGGTCCTATGTAAATAGGGGGCAAGCCTATTGCCGTTATTGGCACTATAGAAAATCCACAACCACTCTGGAAATTAGAGCAAAATTCCAACAGCAAGGATAGATGTTACATACCACGGAATAGAATTTCTGCAGTCCGAGCGAATTATTAGTCAAAGAGATATAAAACAGAAACAATGAGGCATGTAATCATAATATTCTGTTTTAGTTTATAGTTTATGTGAGAGCCTAAATCAGATCTTATCTCAATGTTCATTGTAAATATAATCTATCTATCTTCCTAACAAAGAGAAATGTGGAAAGTGCAACAAGGAAAGTGGAAAGTGCAACAAGGTACCTTCTGAGAAAAAGGTCTCTGTGTGTTGTGATTCCTGTAGGGTCCTTTTGTGTGGGGACTGTTATGGTTTGTCTCCAACGGAAGTAAGGGTGTTTGAGTTAAAAACCGTCGCATGCTCTATTACTCTGCGCCGACTGTAAGTCTATTGTTATACAACTAGCTGTGATTATGAGTAAGTTGGATTCTCTTGCTGAAGAAGTACAACAACTTCGTGACAGAATCGGCGATTACGGAGATGCGAGAAAGACACAACAGATCAAGAGACATAATGGTTTCGTAGAAATAAGTGGTGCTTTTGTATTATAACTCTATCGTACTGTTCTGATTTAGCTCTTCTTTCTTGTGTGTACCTAAATAAATATCATGGGAGTGTGTCTATGAATCTCAAGTACCAAGGGTTTTAGCGTCTTATAAGAGAAAGTGATCAATTAAATATTTAGGGCAGCTTAATTATAAAATCGGAAGATATTTTGGCTCCTGGGAGTTCCTTACTAAGAAATGTAGTGAAAACTCTTTATCTACCATTACTATTATACAAGTAAAGTAATCTGACAAATTATCCAAAGTGTCCGTAGACGGCAATCACCTCACCCCTGTATTATGTGGCACCAACACTGTTGAACTGTTGAATTGTGGATGTTATGAACCTCTTTGTAGTCCTTCATAGGTTGAATACTCAAGTTGTTCAACTTTAGTCGATACTGACATGCTCAAATAGCCAGACAGAAGGTCAAGGCCATGACAGTGGCAATGAACTCCATGCCACAGAAAACCTTATCTGGTGTATCAATGTAAATGACATTTTCATCCTTTTTTTACTTTGACTTATTCTATTATCATAATACAACGACCATCAACCCATAGTCCCAATGTTTTTGTTTTATGCTAATCTGAAGCGATGATAGTCATTTATACTGGTAGCTGTTGTAATTTAGATTACTAATTATTTTGTGTGATGTATTGTTTCATTATTAAAACTGATGACTGAATATTTATAATACAAATACCTAATTAGTTGATTTTTTTAATTATTTAAGTAGGTAGGTACAAATTTTTCAGTGGATTTACTTAAAGTCGCCTATGCATATGCATCCCATGAAAATCAAATCTTTACCCATGTCGGATATTGATCTTGGTCCAGTTTCTCATTAGCAAGTAGGAACCTAGTTAAAACAAGTTAATATTATGGCAAAAATTTGCCATATATTTTAGAGTTTTCGAAAGTTTTTTCATAAAATCTAAAAAATGTCACATGACATGAAGTTCAACATCATTTTAGAGGTCTTTGACCATGCTGAGTTGATTGCAGCTGGTCTTGAGTCTCTAACTATTACCGTTCTCGATTTGACCTCATTTTGACCTTGACCTTGAGATCAGAGGTTAAAGGTCAAGTTCATTTCGGAGGGTTTTCGACTATGCTAAGTCGATTGGCGTTTACACTGAGTCTCTAGCTCTTACCGTTCTCGAGTTGAAAGTTGTTCACGGACGGACGGATGTTACTGTTGTATAAGAGATTTTCGATTTTTTTTCGAAAACTAAAACCAAACTGTAGGGGAGGTATGAGAAAGAAAAAGAAAAGTTTGCTTGAAAGCTTTGACGGTAGTCGAGCACTCGGTGCACTTAGGGCTTCGAAGCAGTATATCTCTCATGCTCCCACGAGAGATATAATATATCAAGGGGAATGTAATGTTGCGGCCAATTCCCGACAGAGGCGACCCCCATCATTGCACGAGGTGGTCTTGGATGGCGGACCTTCCAGCACCGCGGCTCGCTCGCTCGCTCTTAGAGTAAGTGTGCGGAGGGGATAACACTCCACCAGATGCGTCACGGATGTTTCTTCAGGTGTCCCTCTGACTAACAAAAAGACCAGTGGAGAGTGGTGGTGTTCCGTCGTAGGTCGGCATGGTCGACTGCGAGTAGTGTTGGACCACCCTCGGCTCGTCGCTTCGTCGTTATAGTGTAAAATGCTGAGGTCGAAGTGATTGGGGTTGGGAGAGGGGTCCTGGCGGGAGCGGTGGCGAAGCGGGGCTGTGAGAGCCCAGCATGCTTACCTCCCCGAATGCAAGTCCCGTGGCGTTTCGTAAGAAATGAATTGAGAGTACAAGCCGCATACATGTCTCTCGATCCACCTTAGAACCTTGTTTGGTTGTTAGAAAAGAGTGAACGTGACAATTTATTGCCAGGTTCTCTGGCTTGCGAATCTGGTAGTAAAACTAATATTGACGCAATAATCTTGACGTAAGCCCGTATCTTCAGATATCATTTACGAAGTATACCTATAACATAACAGCCCATAACACAGCATGTTTGGCGCACTCGCCTCTTCCCTTTCTTTTTCGAGACATTCTTTTACAGCGTTAACAATTGGCAGGTTTGCAATTATAAACCTAAATTAAATCGAGTTGTACTTGTGTTTCAATACAACTATTTCCCGAATAAACTGACTGACCCTGGAAACCCCTTTTCTCTAGGTGAAAGCCTGTGATCGGAAACAGTTACACTAGCTTCCTATTTAACCGCATTCTGGCACCAAGTAGTACCTACTTCGGACTTTATTTGTCATGTTTCTAAAAATCGTTGACAAACACGACAAAACTATACCAAAAGGAAGCCAGACGGAATTGTGTGACATCATTTTATGGCTCTCGCTTTTCAACTTATTCTATACACTAAACTGTTATTGTAGGGATTAAAATCAACGTCCTTGACGGCCATGTTTGTAAGTACGATATCAGGTTTAGTTAGACTAATTCTTTGTGCGAATCGTGCGCACTACTTATTTATATTTGAAACATGTGAATCTGAATAGGTACCAATAGTGAGGACTGGGACAGATGTTTTGTAAAGAATAATTTAAAAAGCGGAATTAATTTCAAAGACTTCAGTAGTGTTCTACGTTATGTGCATACTTACTTGTTACTTGTACATACATACAGCTTATATTGCCCACGATCAAAAGATTATAATCTGTTGTCATATTATTATTTGTAAGACTTTTATGATTATGATTATAAGTCTCACAGTACGGTCTATTACTGGATAACTACCATAGAAACTCTTCTGACATAACTAGACAACAATGTAGGCATATTGTATTTTGTTTCAATGAATGACTTTTAAATTGCTCAAGGCTGTCAAATTTCAGAGCATCTTGGTTCCTAGCGACCGAATATATCCTCTCTCCATGTCCATTGCTGCGGACGTCTCTGGTGACACTAGAAGGTATTTCCAGTGGCGCCCGGCGGACTTTGGCCACCTATGTGGCCTCTTCGGGGGTTTGGTCGGAATGAAAATCCCGCGTCGGTGAGTGAAACTGGTTGCGTGCTGTGGCGAAAAGGCCCCGCAGCACGCAGCCCTTCTAGCCTGTTTCTGTAAGTACGGCGGGTCGCTATTCCGCCGTCCCCAGGCCCAATCATGGAAGTCGGTGGTCCTGGGCGTAGATGCGTCTGCGGCGCCCTGGCCGCTGACTGCGAAACTCAGCGGGGAGAGTACGCTCCCTCTCCCTCTCGGCCGCCTCTTTCGCGAGCATGGCTTGCTCGCAGAAGGACACGGCCGCGTTCCACCTACTCGCGCTGGAGACCATGGCTTGGAGCATGGAGCGAGAGGATATCCGCTCAAGTAATACTTAAGGTATAATGTAATCCCATATACGGTACGACTCATAGTTACGATCCGTCGCTTCAGACCGATCGAAACGACGGATCTGTAATGTATGTTACGGTCGTTAACGATTTACTTGATCGCAGACATCGGAGATCGCAACAAAAACCCATGCAATCATGAATATCGTAATTATTTTAGGTACGTATATTCCGCCGGGCGCCACTGGAAATATGTTCTGCTTGTAACCAGGACGCCCGGCAACGGACGTTAGAGCGGCCGCGGAACTAAAAAAAAAAAAGGTACGTAGGTTCCATCATTCTTATATACCTAGTTGTGCCTTTTGCCAATGTTTTGGGTGGAACCTTAATTCATTTAAAATATTTACATGCGAATACTGATTTCGCTTTAATAGCCATTTCTGAACCCACATTTTTCTAGATTTTCTTCTGTAATATTATCAAAGTTACCGCCATGCGCCACCGCCATCTATCGTAACGACAAATCGCTTCGTGTATGAGTGGTAACACTACAGATCATTTGTTTCGATCGGTCTGAAGCGACGGATCGTAACGATGAAACGTATCGTTTATGGGGGCCCTTTAATCCTTTAAAATACGAAAATATGCAGTTTTGCCAGATAGTACATTATTTTATTTTTTCTGAGCTTTATTATTGCTTATTAACAACATTATAATACGACCCAGACACTCAAACACCACCAAAACACTAAGCAATTATTTTCAATTAAGCAAATATAACAGCTGACGCACATAAATGGACCATTGCCTGTTGCTGAAACGGGATTTTTTTATTTAGTTAGTGTTAATTTAGTAATTTTCGTAAGACCAATCACTAGTTCTCGGAACGTCCGCTCTTGGATATACAGACATATACGGTTACGGTTCATGCCCGACAGACCCACAAGATAGCTGATGAGAAGGGAAGTCTGAATGGGCAAAAACTCTATGGAAACTCTTGAACCGCTTGGCTGCTTCCAATGCAAACCTACCATTGTATAAACGTGGGGCCGATCGTTGGTGTCTATAGTAGACACCAACGATCGGTCCCACGTTTTTAGACTTTACTAGGGTCCATATCCCGTTAGCTGAGGGATTGCTATTGATCTCTAGCTAGTATACTTCAACAACCATAATATTTACGTCGTCTTCTTCTTCTTCTTTCTTTAAAATCGATATTTGTCGATGATTTCGCCAATGTAAAGGTAATGCTTGATTACTTGATAGTCCCGCACAGAAGAACTAGTTATTCCAAACTAGCTCCAGGTGCAGGACAAGAAACGTTGTTCGGTATGAGAGAGTCTGGAAACCCGTTTTTGCGGAGCGCCAGAGGTCACCTAAAGAGCCACCTGCCACGCGCTCAGCAAAAATCGAACTTCCTACTATTTACTTAAGATAGATAAGATACAATGACGACACGTAAGACGTAAGCCATTTTAAACCAAATATTCAGTTTATCTGATCTATGGGTAACGAGCGTAATCGTAACTGTACAATTTTCCATTATATTTTGTATCCTTTAACTAATTTTCTTCTTGTTTCCAGTTTAATCTCTCCATCGGGTTACATAACCGATGGTCCGGGTAACTACAGCGTCAGCACCCAATGTTCATGGCTGCTGACCCCGCCGCGGCTGGGGCCGTCGCCGCCTCCGTTACGTGTGAGGCTAGAGAGCTTTGCGACAGAGTGTGGCTGGGACCATCTATATGTTTACGACGGTGACAGTGTTAGAGCGGAAAAACTGCTCGCTGTATTTAGGTAAGATCATGCATATTAATATGACCTCTAAAAGGATGTCCACGATTCAAGTATTGGTTTAGTCATGAATGGATTGCATGGTCGCTGCTTTTTGGATGTGAGGAATAGTACTTAAAAATCTCCAGGACTTACGGTTATGGATATAATTTTATCAAAATTCCACCTTGATAATTAGTACGAAAAGGGCTTTGAGGTGACGTTCGACGCACCGAGGATGCCTCATACACAGATGAGTCTAAACCAAATGCCATTTAAGTTTACGGTTCACATAAATACTTATATTCCTTTGTTAAGTAATAGCCTCCAAAGGAAATAAATATTATTATGCGATTTAGAATTTTGCTCTATTATGCCCGTCTGCGACATCGTTATGCAGCATGTTGACATTCTAAATAACGTTTATTGTTGTAATTGACGTAATTGTACAATATTTGCCAACGTAGTTATTTTATAATTATCAAAGTTTGGAGGAGAAACAGCTGTAGGTGACTTCATGTAGGTTTAGAGCCACAACTGGTTGTAGGTTATTCGGACTTTGTAGCGCAGTTCATAAAGACGTCGAGGTTCTGCCATGCTCTGCAAATAAACTCAAACTTCCCGAAAACGGTAGGCATTTTGTTGGTGCCATGTCGTGTAATAAGAATTCAATAAAGAGCGAATTACGTGGGATGAAACGAGGTCTAACAACATTATAGTGTTTAGACACATAAATCTCTTTGTATGTATACTATATAGCTACTTACTGCTGATGCCATTTGGGAATCCCCTCATTCTCATTTTTTCAATGCAGGCGAATACGGAATGCTCATAAACTTCACACCCATCGTGAGCTATCGGTGAGGTGCTAAACTACACGGTGTCTCCTTGTTTACCAGAACCCAAATATTCCTTTGAAGGATGTCCTACGAAATAAGTGCAATGGACAACAGTCACAATACAGACAATTCACAAACACTGACGTGGAATATTTATCTGAATCTTGTGTTTCATCTTCTTTACACAGAATTATTAATGAAACCGCTTCCTCTGCCTCAGTTTTCAGCAATAGATAGAGTGATTTAAGAGGAAGGTGTATAATTCTTTAAAGTTTGGTCTAAATTACCGTTTATAACTGTAGTAAAGTTCGCAAGTTCCGTTTAGTCGCTAGTTTGATATAAACTTCTAGTGATATCATGTACTTTCTCATTTCCAGTGGTGTGTTAGAAAATGGTGAATCAAGTTGGACAAGACAGGTGATAGCGAGGTCGGGCAGTGCGCTTCTCCATTTCTTTAGTGACGACGCGTTCATTATGGAGGGGTTCAACGTTACCTACGCAGCTTACTCGTGCCCGTCCAATGATCATAGATCTAATTGTTCCAGTAAGTAGACCTGATACATGTAGCCTACATGTATCTCTTCTTAACTTTGCTCTACAGGAGTGGGATTGTCTTGGTACCTTTTTGCACCTAAAGTCCTCTTCTAGTACCTTAAGACGCCAATAAAATAAGGTCTAGTACGTTACTGTTAAATATAATGAAAAATAAAACAGCCAGTAAGTATTATATTGAATCAGGCACCAAGGTTTTGGTTCTTAATTCTGTTAGTTTGTCCGGGTAATCTGTGCGCTGCAGAGTAGATATTTTAGTATGAGCTCGTTTGAGACCCTATGTAGTTATTCGGCTAGTTTTTGGGAAATCGGGAACTACCATTCCATTGAATAAAACTTGAGACTAGATGAGATGCCAGAAGCAACAAATGAGCCACAAACATAAAGACACCGTAACACAGAATGACAGAACAGAACGATTAAATTTGTCCAATGTATTTTGGATAAATTGTTTTTTTTTTCAGATCACGGTGAATGTGACGATGGAACGTGTAGATGTGAACAAGACTGGACGGGAGAAGCGTGTGACCTGCCGCTTTGTCCAGGTCAGTCAGAGTTTGTGTGCAAGTTTGATTTTTTATATAAAAACTAGCTTCCTCATTTAACCAAAAATGCTTTTGAATTCTCTGAAGATTTGGATCGAGTTTACGGTTTAAATTCAGCCTAAGATTTTCTCTTGTGATTTATGTTGTAGTGTGATTTATTTATAGACAGTTTTTTGCGCAGAATTAAAAAGACAACAAAACGTCGACAATTGTTTCGCCTCTAAACGAGGCATAATGCCTCGTTTAGAGGCGATTAATGCTATTATAAATTTAAAAAGTTTTTTCTTAAAACATTTTACTTACCATCGCTTTGATTAATTAAAATCCAACATAACATGTTACAGAGGAATGTAACGCAGCATACGGCGGCGGTACATGTATAGCTACAGGTTGTGCATGCGGGTCTTCCCGACGTGGTCCCGCCTGTTCCCGGGACGCTTCCCACGCGGGCTGGGCACTCCCCCCACCGTTGCGGGGGGATACCCCGCCGGCAGTAGCCGCACATTCTTTGCTGCCATATGGAGATGATTTGCTCCGGGTGGGTGGGGAGACTTTCACTAGTGCTGCTTTTTTGTACAGGTATATTCTATACTTTTTAAAATTTTATATACAGGTTTACATTTTTTTATGTGTTAAGTGAAGTGCAACTGATATCACTAATCACTTAACATTTGCAGGTAGAAAATATATGAAGTCTCACTTAACACTAATTAAAGTGTAAGCGTTGTGTGTAAGACAACAGATGTTTTATACGATGGTAGATCCAGAAATATAGTGTTAGTTGACTGAGCGAGCGAAGCGTCTGCATTTCGAGTAGTAAAACTACATTACTACATTGAGAGTGGACAATCCACTCTCGTCTGTCTGTCTGTCTGTCTGTATATGTGTTACGGGCTAGCAGCCACAGTTTTTATCCGATCTACACGAAACTTTGCACAAGTGTTCCTTGATTTTAAAATTTTTTTTCATATTGAGCTTTTTTTTATTGAGATGATATAGCTCTATGATTTTAATGTTCCCGGCGTCTATTGTTTGATCACTAGAAATAGCATTTATTGTTACATTGTCTGTCTGTCCTTCCAGATATAAAACAGCTGACCAAGAATGGTCGGAGCTACAGACGTATGAAGGACCTGTGCCACGTTTCGCCCACTCCGCTGTGTTGTATGGACATGAGCTCATTGTATTTGGTGGAGTTATTATATCTGATGAGCCAGAGAGAGGGTCAGTATGTCAATATAATGTTATAACCACATAAGTAAAGGTCGATTCACTCATATTCTATGTGAACGCGTCCCAACCTATCAGTGTCAGTGTCAGTGACGATTCCAGTCATCAATGACACTGACATGTGGGGATGGATTGACTGAGGCATCACTGAGACTTCACTGATATGTGTGAATCGACCTTTAATAGATGGATCAGAGCTAAAGTTTAACCACTGGAAGAGATTATTTTTTAAATAAGTGGTGCCTTTGTACTACTACTGTATCCTTATTGTTTTCTTTTCGCTTTTATAACTTTATACATACATACATACACATATCACGCCTATATCCCCGAAGGGGTGGGCAGAGGCGCAGTACACACCCACAATTTGCCAGTATTTTTAGTACTACTATTTCCGTCACCGGGCACATTTATAATGGGTTATGTCCAAAATAGCTGAGCTAATTTAAAAAAAGTAGCAGTTATATTGTAATTTAGAAAAACTGATTTGAAACCCGTTGCCTTGCGATGAAATGTTAATGAAAGGCAACAAAATCTTATGTGCCAGCCGATAAGGCACAGCCAATTAAAGTCCTGGGAGTCTCCGACTATATGTGTGTACATAAATGAATAAATAAGTAAATTATGGACCGAGCGAGCGAAGTGAGCTAAGCATCAACATTTCAAAAACTGGTCAATTTTGCTTTTGTCTGTATATGTTCCGGGCTAACGTCCACATTTTCTATCTGATCTCGACGAAGCTTGGCACAAGTGTTTCTTAAGTAATTTTTTTTCATTGGGCACAAAAAGCGCAAGCAATGTTTTTATAATAGGCACTATATAATATATCGGCGAACATGATTTAACAAATGCATACTAAATTCGCTACTACCCACAAAATTAATAAAATAAATATGATGTAATGATTTCAGTGGTGGTCTAGCCGGCCTGGAAGGTCGTGCAGGCGAGGTGTCCAATGAGATATGGCGCGTGCGACTCGACGACGAGCGTCCCGTGTGGAGAAACGCCACCCCCACTACCTGCAGTCCACACAGACAACCACCTTTAAAACATTGTGGTATGTTCATTTACTTTTTTATAGATCTCTTTCACACTATGCATACTCTCGAAGAATAGAATATGCTATATTCCTGCAACATTGCCGAAATATCGGAAATTCAAACCAACAATACATTGTAAATATCCAGATAACTAATAGAAATGTAAACGACCATGATGACCATTTAAATACCTAATAATTTAGTTATAACAATTCAGAAAAAAATGCCTTTAATGTTTCATTGAAAAAAAACTTAAGGACACTCTAATGGGCCCCATAGACTAATAGCCCGCCGCCGCCGTCGGATAATTGGAAGTTTATCGAGTCCGTAGTCAACTTTAACTAACTCACCATCATCTAACTACCCTTTCCAACTACTCGTGGTCGCCGCAACATGTTCCTCCTCCACACATCCCTGTCACACGTCATCTCCTAAGTCACTCTTTTCCTTGTCATATCATCTTTCAAGCATTCCATACATCTTTTCTTGGGTCTACATCTACTTCTGAAGTCCTCTACATTCATACTTTGCACCTTTCTAACCACATTGCTTTCCTCTTTTCTCATAACATGTCCATACTGCTTTGATTGCTTCGGTGGCGTGGTCGGTAGTGCATCGGCTTTCGACTCCGGAGTGTCGGGTTCGATTCCCGGATCGAATCCAATATTTGTGTGATCCACTAATGTTTGTTTCGGAGTTTGGGTGTTTTCTATGTACTTATATTATGTATGTATTTAGAAACATATAAGTATGTTTATCTATGTCTAGATCCCATAGCACAACCTTATAGCCTATGTGTTATTCTGATGTATAAGCTATATTATTGTAAAGTTTCATTAAATTCCATTCAGTAGGTTTACGTGAAAGAGTAACAAACATCCATCCATCCATACATACATACTCACAAACTTTCGCATTTATAATATTAGTAGGATTTAATTTATTTATTTATACAGCTTTCATAAGGGCCGATATCCGTCGGTAGTCTGTTATTCTATGGGTCCCTTAAACAGTTCATATTTGGCTTGCTCTCAGGTGGTCTCCACGTGTCTGGTCATACGGCAGTGTTGGTATACCTAGGTCTGACCAAGAAGCCTGTTATGTTAGTATTTTTCGGACACTCGCCTACTTACGGATACCTACATTTAGTACAGGTATGTGTATAATACTAGCTATAATACTATGATCGAAATGTTACTAACTAGGGTATAGGGTACAGTTGTACACCTGCCGATCAGCAGACGAGACTCTTTCCCATAGGGGAATAAATTACGTGGGATATTTAATAACTGGCGAAATGTGGATGTAAAATAAGCATCTACCCTGAGGTCTCAGGTTCGATTCCGGGTCGAATCAAATTATTTGTGTGATCCAAAAATATTTGTTTTGCAGATTGGGTGTTTTCTATGTATAATATGTATGTATTTAGAAATATATAAGTATGTTTATCAGTTGTCTAGATCCCATAGCACAAGCTTATATTAGCTTAATTTGGACTGGAAAATATTGTGTGAGAATGTCCAAAAATATTTATTTATTTCTTATCTGCCTACCCCTTAAGGAAACAGGTGTGATTGTATGTGACTAGTTTATCAAGTCTCACTCGCAACCCTGATTTACTCTAGAGTTACAGCTAGATCCATCACAAAGTTAAATAAGTATGTACAGTGAAAGATCAAAAGTCCATTCCCAGTATTATGGTTTTAAACTTAAAACTACTGAAACCCATCTATCATCAGGAACAGAATACCCCGCAGGTTCTAAAGTGCTCTGTGAAAGTTCTTTTTTTTAAGAACGTGCCTCCATGGTTCATTGATGGTTTGCCAATGTCAAGTAATGCTTGATATTTCCCACACAGAAGAACTAGTTACTCTGAACTAGCTTACCGTGCGGGATAAGGAAACGCATCTGGACCTGGATTTTTGCCCAGCCTCACAGGTTACCTACCTAAAAGGCTACCACCTCTAACCACGCGTTCGCAAAAAAATTTACACATATTTTATCAGTCACTGCGACACTGACAGTGACATATCGGAACTGAGGCATCACTAAGACTTCACTGATATCTGTGAATCGAACGATCAAATTACTTGGCACGTGTTCATGAGAAAAAAAAATGGATAGCATGCGTCATAATTGCGAACGACCGTATAAACACTTTTTTTTTTTTTAATTCTGCGGCCCAAGGCCACGGCCGCTCTAACGTCCGTTGCCGGGCGTCTCTGGTTACTAGCAGAGGGTATGTCCAGTGGCGTTCGGCGGACTTTGACCACCTCTGTGGTCTCTGCGGGTGTTTGGTCGGGACGAGAATCCCGCGTCATTGGGGTCGGGTTTCATCCCGCGTCAGTGAGTGAATCTGGTTGCGTGCTATGGGGCAAAGGCCCCGCAGCACGCAACCCTTCTAGCCTGCTTCTGTAAGGACGGTGGGTGGCGATCCCGCCGTCCTCAGGCCCCGATCATGGAGGACGATAGTCTTGGGCGTAGTCGCGTAGTCTGGGGCGGCCTGGCCGCCGACTACGGAACTCGGCGGGGAGGGTACGCTCCCTCTCCCTCCCGGCCGCACGACACGGCCGCGTTCCACCTACTCCCGCTGGATACCATGGCTTGAAGCACGTTATAATTTGTCAAATAGTCTACAGAGCGCTTTAGACCCATTAAAGTTTGTATATCTTGCTTACGAATCCTGTCAATTCCAGGAGTATTACATAGAAGAAGGCGTATGGTCTGGTGGTGGTAAACGCGGCTGGTCAGCCCGTGGGGGGTTCGGTCACGCGGCCGCCTGGGACCCTCTCTCTAGGAAGGTCTACGTTCACGGGGGACTGGTCTCCGAGTCTGAAGCCACACAGGTACTTACTTAACCGACTTCAAAAAAGGAGCGAGGTACTCAAATCGATTGTTTTTTTAAGGTTCCGCCCTCAAAAGGAAAACGGGACCTTATTACTAAAGTTCTATGAACATGTCAGTGTCAGTCATATGACTGAGTCGTATTTGACACTGACGTTCATAGAAATGTATGAAATAATATTTTGCAGTAAAATATCACTGATACTGAACTGTGTCGGAGGCTCTGCTGTCCGTCCGTCTGTCTATCACCAGGCTGTGTATCTGATGATCAGTGATAGTATTCTGTGTACAAACTGGCCTGCAAAACTGTGATGAAGCTGATGCGAGTGATAGACCCATTCAAAAATGAACAAATGGCCGTCTTTTCGCTAAAAACGAACGGCGTTTACGCCCTGGGTACGCCCTCAGTGACCCTTATACTTTCGATAATAATAAAGTAATGAAATATACAATTCCAGGCTCCATCGTCATCGCTATTCGAATATGACCCGGAGTTAAGATTGTGGCGCCCTCTACAGTCGGCGCCAACACCACGATATTTACATACCGCTACGTTTATTACACCAGGTATTATTAAAAAAAAAAATCTACATATATCAATAAAAATTAATGTTGTTACCAGCAAAACTGGCAGACTGGCTTGGTTTGAGATCATTGTGTATGTATTTAACAAAATAGTATGTTAATAATCTACATATTTAATACGACAATTTGTCTGTCCGTCCGTCGCGTTTTTCAATTATAATTAATAATACATACATTTGCATGAAATATTAAAATATTTTTTTTTTTATATTTTTTTTTTTATATTTGAGGCGATACAAAGTTCGACGGGATAACTAGTAATTATTATTTGTACGCGTTTTGCTTTAGTTTGCAACTATATTATTTCTCGATATTTAAAAATTAATTCTAAGGTGAAGTGATTTCAGTGTTGTAATTCATTTTCTACAGTACATTAAATTAATACAGTAATTTATAATCACATAGGAGGGGGTATGCAGAGGCATACTAAACGCCCATTATTTGTCAAGAGTCTCTTCAGTTGCGGGTGTAGTTGACTTGGAACATTTTGGTGGGACTCTTTCCATTTTTACAATACATATAATGACGCCTATATCCCCGAGAGGGTAGGCAGAGGTATGTAATATAGATATATCTGTTGTACAGGTGTAATGCTAGTTTTCGGTGGAAACGCACACAATGACAGCGATGCCAAATGTTATTCGGCGGGTGCTCTACTATATGACGTAAGGTAAGTATGTTCTTTATACTAATATTATAAAAATGAAAGATTTTATTGCTTGTTTGCATTTTATATCTGAAACTGACCGACTTTGAATGATTTTGGTTCCACTGAAATGTAACTACATTACCCCTGAGTGCTATAGGCCACTTTAATTTTCGAAAAAATGTCGAAAATCTCTTATACAACAGTAATGTCCGTGAACAACTTTCAACTCGAGAACGGTAAGAGCTAAAGACTCAGTGTAAACGCCAATCGACTTAGCATAGTCGAAAATTCCCCAAAATGACCTGAGCTTTGACCTCTGATCTCACGGTCAAGGTCAAAACGAGGTCAAATCGAGAACGATAATAGTTAGAGACTCAAGACCAGCTGCAATCAACTCAGCATAGCAGGCAGGTAAAAGACCTCTAAAATGAACTTGACATTTGACCACTGATTTCAAGGTCAGGGTCAAAACGAGGTAAAATCGAGAACGGTAATAGTTAGAGACTCAAGACCAGCTGCAATCAACTCAGCATGGTCAAAGACCACTAAAATGATGTTGAACTTCATCTCATGTGACATTTTTTAGATTTTATAATAAAACTTTCAACTTTTTTTGCCATATTTTTAACTTGTTTTATCTCGGTATTGTGTCACAGTGTTTGTTGCCAAACAAACAAATTCTTATGAAAGATTTTGTTGATATTTGGTACGTTGTCATTTCACGCGCTTATTGTGCGATAGTTGCTATGCGTTGCTAGCTAATCAGAGACGTACATTGACAATAGAACCAAACATTATTGACTGCTTCGGTGGCGTGGTCGGTAGTGCAGTCTCGGGTTCGATTCCCAGGTCGAATCAGATATTTGTGTGATCCACAAATGTTTGTTTCGGAGTTTGGGTGTTTTCTATGTATATTATGTATGTACAGAAATATTTAAGTATCTTTATCAGTTGTCTAGATCCCATAGCACAAGCTTATAGCTTAGTTTGGGCTGGATGACGTTGTGTGATCATCTCCAACAATATTTATATTTATTTATTATTTCTTAATAGTAATCGTTGTTCATAGAAAACAAAATTCGTGGGACCGTTGTGATAGTGATAAGGGTCGCCATAGGGTGCTATGGGAAATAAATAACGTTTACGGGGTTAGCTAGTTAATAATAAAATGTAATATTACAGATGTGGTGTGTGGTACAGCACAACATCTCCCGGGCCTGAGGCACGTGCGGCTCACGCGGCCGCTCCCTTACTACTGAGGGAAAGGAGAACTGTGTATATACACGCTGGGTAAGCACTCTACCCGGGACGCTATAAGCCGCGCAAGATGACAATGGGATTGGCGGCCATGTTGGTGACGTCATAGTGACGTAGATTAACCTACAATACTGTTGTGTTATCCGTACTTTTCAGTGATTGATGACGTCACGGAGCGGTTATTGTGACAAGGTTCTATCCCACTCAAATCGTGTGCGGCTTATACGTGAATATTTTTATTAGTAATGGTTTTTCTTTTTTTTTTAATTAAGCATGTGTAATAATTGACCGAGCGAGCGAAGCGTTGACACTTCGCGATTGGACAACTTTGCTTTCGTCTGTCTGTCTATATGTGTGTTCCGGGCTATCAGCCACAGTTTTTATCTTCACGAAACATGGCACAAATGTTCCTTTACTTGAAACAATTTTTCTTTGAGTTTTTTAAGAGTTTTCGACATGAAAATCTCTCTGAAAGTAATGTCCGTCCGTCCGTGAACAACTTTCAACTCGAGAACGGTAAAAGCTAGAGACTCAGTGTAAACGCCCATCGACTAAGCATGGTCAAGGACCTCTAAAATGAACTTGACCTTTGACTTATGATCTCAAGGTCAAGGAAAAACGAGGTCATATCGAGAACGGTAACAGTTAGAGACTCAAGACCAGCTGCAATCAACTCAGCATGGTCAAAGACCTCTAAAATGATGTTGAACTTCATGTCATGTGACATTTTTTAGATTTTATGAAAAAAACTTTCGAAAGCTCTAATATATATGGCAAATTTTTGCCATATTTTTAACTTGTTTTATTAAGAGGGGGAAAGTTCCACACTAATATCTGACTGTTCGAACATAGGGTGACCACAGTTTTATTTAAAAAGTTCGCAAGCTTAACACACGATCATGTATTTATTTCCAGATTCGACGGTCGCCTACGCTCGGACGCGCTCATATTCGAATCGGGCGAAGGTTGTTCGCGACATAAACACGAGTCTGACTGTTTGTCTGCTGCACAGTATACAGCTATACCTTGCGTTTGGCGGATTAAAGACAAAATGTGTATAGCGGTGAGGAATATTTTATTATTTACTAGCAGATCCCACCTAAAACCTTCCTCGGAAACCACTCTATTGATGAACACAGCACGAAAATCGGTGCAGTGGTTTTTGAGTTTATAACAAACAGACGACAGACGCGGTGGAGGACTTTTGTGGTATGTAGTAATATTTTATTTTTTTATAAATATTCTTGCAAATTCTCACACAACGGTAAAGTCATCTAGCCCAAACTAAGCTATAATGCTATGGGTTCTAGACAACTGATGAACATACTTATATATTTCTAAATACATACATGATATACATAGAAAACACCCAAACTCCGAAACAACGATTTGTGGATCACACTAATATCTGATTCGACCCGGAAATCGAACCGGAGACTCCGAAGTTGGCGAAACAAAGGTTACTTGCATTTATTGTGCAGTACTTGACCTTGTGTAAATAGCTTGTGTAATTTTTTTTTCTATAAGGATTTTCTATTTCTTTGCAGCTAGAGGAGGTGGGATGGGTAACTTCCTTCGATGGTGCGGTGAAAGCCTGCATCAATGAACCCCGGTTTGGTAAGGGTTCCTCATATTATAAATTTTATAGTACTTATGTTGATAAAATTCACTAACAGACGACCCGCATTGGAATAAAAATAACTAGTTATCACGGCGAACTACGTTTCACCTCAAATATTAAAAAAAAAAAAATATTTCATGCAAATGTATGTATTATTAATTATAACTAGTTATCCAGATGAACTTTGTATCCCCTCAACTAAAAAAAAAAAGCATATTTTAATATTTCATGCAAATGTATGTAAATTGAAAACGCGACCGACGGACAGACAAACAAATTGTCGTATTAAATATATAGATTGAAAAACGCGACAGACGGACAGACAAATTGTCGTATTAAATATACAGGATGTTACGAAAGGGTTAAATCAACCCGAAGCCAGCATCATCAGCTGGTCGACCATAACCTGTTTAGATATATGGCGACCGCCAAAGAAGAAAAAAAAAATTCATCAAAATATTTAAAAAGATATTTCAAATCAAAACAAACGTGTCCTAACGCTACGGCTTGACGTAGCTACAACTACAACTAGACAATGAGTGCGTGGTACGTATGTACAATGCCCTTGGCGGATGTGCGGGCGTCGCGGCGGTGTGGACGTATTTAAAGGATTATTTTTGTTTATGTAAATAAAATTTTGACCAACACATAGTTATGTTTCCCCAGATCCTCGTCCGTGGTTCGACAGGTGCACCAAATGCAAGTGATAGTAAAATCTCTGTCCCCAATTTTAGAAAAATCTTACCTGTTTACAGGAAAGGTTAATATCTTGTGTAACAGTGCTAAATGCGGCTTCAACTCGACTGCGTACACAGTATTTTTAGGTATCAAAACTCACGGTACAACTCCCGGGCAAATTGCCTTCTGATGCTCCTACACAAAGCATCATCTCGTAATACTCTTCGTTACTCAGAGCCATTACTACACAACACAATCACTATCACACAACTTGACACAACTCACAAATTAACACACTAAACAATTATTTAGCAACCTCACTGCACAAAGCAAAGAATGCAACTGAACTGACCTGTGACCTTGCTAAATGATTTTAAATAAAATTCTAGGAAACTTCGTGACTCGACCGAGCGCTTCGTGTTCGTTCGGGCGGCATAGCTTGATGCGAAACAGAGACAAAATGTTCCTACCAGGAGTCAGACGGAAGGCTTTTCACAGGCGCGCATTATTTGTACCTATTATTTGTACCTATTTTGATGTCGATGACCGAAGCAGCTGATTTTAGCTAGTGTTGTTTAAACAAGTGTGTATTTTATTCGGTAATAATGTTTTTTTTATGAACTTTTTTTTTCTTATCTGGCGGTCGCGACATATCGAAACGGGTTCTGGTCGACCAGCTGTTGGGGCTGGCTTCGGGTTGATATAACCCTTACGTAACACCCGGTATCGATGCCTAAAAAACCGCTACCGCAATGGGACCAAATAGTTGTCGGAATGGGACCAAATTGAAATGGTACCACTTGGGAAGTAGTAGCTTCCAATTAAAAAATCAATATCGGTTCACCCAGTCTGAATATATGAGGTAACAAACATAAAAAAAAAAACTGTCGATGAGAACCTCAATTTTTGGAACTCGGTTTAAAAAAGTTTGAACAATTACATGGGCCAAATAAAACTAGTGGCAAATTCAAGGCGTGACGTTGAAGTACCCCTCTGGGAAATAGGCTTCATGGGTGATTGTATAGCATTTTCAGGGTCTCAGTCGTCCCCACTTGCACGCGGTGCACTTGATGACAGGGCTACGAAGCTCGCCCCCTATTACGTGGTATCGATAGTGACTGGCGAAATGTGGGTATAACGAACGTCTCTGTCTTCACCGTTAGGGATACAGACGGGATTTTGTATCGTATTGTATGTGTTATATAGGGTAGTTGAGTATCAAGTCGAATCAGCTTCTTTTTTATTAAATGTCAAAACGTTAAATTTCTTAGAAAATTGTTTGAAATGCTATGCCGGCACTTTTATTTACTGTCTAATCAGTAACAATTAGTATTTCGAGTGATGATTTAAAAATAAATATAAGACAGTTTATTAGATTGAAATATAATATTCGAATCTCTTTTGGAACTGTTTACTTAAAATACAGATCAATTAATTATTATAGTCGTAGACAACATCCCTATTATAAGCCACGCACGATGACAGTAGGATGGAACCATATCCGATTTCTCCTTTCCCGATTGATGATCCTTTAGTTTAGAGATTGTTGACAAAGCAATTATTGTGACAAGGTTCCATTCCACTGTCATCGTGCGCGGCTAAAGGTATCAACAAACTCATCCTTCGTATACGACGTATACCTCGCATTACGCCATCCGAACAACTTACAAACACACTTGTCATTCGCAACGCTGTCGTACGCGTCACTACACCTACGCGTACGACGTTATCACACAAGTGTTTGATGGCAATAAGATACAGGTTGTCAATATAAGTTGGAGTTCCAATAAGGGTGCTACATTAAAGACAAAACCTACAGACAATTTAATTAGCCTTGGTGGCTCAGTGTGTCAAAGAGTATGCGACTGCCGCCCCTGAGGTCCCAGGTTCGATTCCGGGTCGATTCAAATTATTTGTTTGATCCACAAATGTTTGTTTCGGAGTTTGGGTATTTTCTATGTATAATATGTATGTATTTAGAAATATATAAGTATGTTTATCAGTCGTCTAGATCCCATAACACAAGCTTATATTAGCTTAATTTGGGCTAGATGACGTTGTGTGAGAATGTCCAAAAATATTTATTTATTTTATTTATTTATTTATTTATACTTGGCAAGCTGCATACGTCAGACGTTTTGTACGTAGGACCAGTGTGTTGCTGTCTTCCACGTCGCATGGCATACGTCGTATACGAACAATGAGTATGTTGATGACTTTATATGTATGTTATGTATGTACAACAGATGAACGTAGATGCGCCACAGCAGAGTCATGTGCGGCGTGTACTGCGGCTCGCTGCACGTGGTGTGGGGCGTGTTACCCTTCCGCCCCCTACTGCACGCGGCACTCAAATCAGGTACCTACCTACTTGTCTATGGGTAATAGTTTTTAGGGTTAAGTTAGTGCGAGTCTGACACAGTTGTTGTATGGGAGTCCCCTTATATATTTATTAAATTCTGTTTTTTTAGTATTTGTTGTTATAGAGGCAACAGAAATACATCATCTGTAAAAATTTCAACTTTCTAACTGTCACGGTTCACGAGAAATGAAATTTGAAAAAAAAAAAAATGAAATATAATTTGCCTGGTGACAGACGGACAGCGGTGTCTTACTAATAGGGTTCTCGTTTTACTCTTTGGTTACTGAACCCGAAAAGATGTGAAAGACTTAATAGGGACAGTATTTTTACAGACTTTATGATGCAATTACACTGGGTCGTTAGCTGGTATTTGATTGTCTATGGAATCTGGACAAACGACTTATTGTATATAGAACGAGCTACGAACGTAGGGTCCGAACCGAACGCGACATCGGGTGCCCGCAAATGTAATTGTGATATAAGTGATATATAATGTTTTCCAGGTGATATCATCAATAGACGACTGTCCATCAGACATAGAGTCGCCGCGCGAGGCTTGCGTCAGATATCACTCGTGCGCAGCTTGTCTAGCACATCAACATCAACACAACCATGTTGCGGTATGTAACTAACCACTTAATTATTTCTAACCATTTTTCACAGTAAATCTTGAACCCATCATACATTGAGAGGTCGATCAGATCAGATAAAACTGCGTCAGTTTGGCTTGTACGGATTGGAACACATCACGATACAATTGCTTCAGTTATTTCCGGTTTTAAAGTCGATTCATACATTTCAGTGAAACCCCAGTTCCGTCCGACCCACAGTTTAGTATCAGTGCAAAATATTGTATCATACATTTTCTATGAACATGTCAGTGTCAGTGTCAATGATGACTGAGTCGTATTTGACACTGACATTAGGGGACACGCTTTTGCATTTTAACTTTTATTAATAATTAACTTTATATTTCAGGGATCAGAGGAGTTAATTCAGCGAGCTTGTTATTGGGATTATGAAACTATTAAATGTAAACCTGTCAACTCGTCCGAAGATATACGGTAAGTTGTGAAACATCAATCACATTACATAATATCTCCCCTGTTTCCCGTTAATGTTAAGCAGAGCCAGGTTATTTTATTATTTTTTATTTATTTATATTCAGGGACAAAACTTGACACAAGTCTTCCTTGATTTAAAATAATATTTTCGTCATGAGCTTTTTTGATTACGGGGGAAATGGGGAAAAATTCCAATTTTTTTTTTAATATTCGCGAGTTCTACTGTTCAACCATATGGGGGTCCCCTTTTAGTTTTAATGTTATTCATTTATTTATTCTCATGTACAGTCAAATTATGACATATATGACAATAATGGGAATGGAATTTTGAACGTTGACTGTACATAAATAATTTTACAATATGAATCATACAAACTATAGTCTTGGGGCGGACTCGAACCAGCGACTGATCCCTTTCCAGGAGGAACGTTCTACCAACTGATTAAGACATCACTAGCACAAGACATCTAATTTTGTGATCTCATTGTGTTAATATCGCGACTTACGGCGTCGCCAGAGCGCCATCTACCGGTAGTTGAGGAACTAACTACTATGGTAGGCTGTGCGTAATGTTGCAATTACGTTTAGACACAGCTAGAGGGCTCTGATGCCAATCAAAAAATACATTTTATAAGCAATTAAATATGCTAACTTACTCTCATAATAATTTTACACTATGAATCACAAAAACTATAGTCTTGGGCTGGACTCGAACTTTTGTGATTCATATTCATCTCTTTATATAAAAATGAATCCCTATTTTCCTTGGTCACGACATCACGCGTGAACGGCTGGACCGATTTCGGTAATTCTTTTTTTGTTGTGTTCGTAATTATCAGGAGAAGGAAGAAAAAAAAGTTGTGCGGAACTTCAGAAAAATTAATGCGGTACGAAGTTCGCCGGGACAGCTAGTTGCTTATAAAATGTATTTGTTGACGACTTGTTACAGTAGTGTAGCAGCAGCAGGCCCCTGCAGCGCTCCATGTTCAACGTTTCACACTTGTGCGAATTGTACCGCCGAAGAGTGTATATGGTGCGCGTCCGCTGGCAGGTGTGTTGACAAAGTGAGTAGACATGTGTCATTGTTGATCAAAATATAACATCGAAGGAATTATAAGTGTCTGTTTCATGTCTGACTAAAATATACGTACGTACCTAATTTATAGGACATAGTAACTTATGGTCTAAAAGTTTGACCGGTTTGAAAACTACTCAATACGTTCATAAAGTACAATAAGGTATCAAATTCTACACCCTGTCAAGGATCGCTAAATATTTATGAATCTGCCAGTGAAAGTCCCGTTAGAAAGACTAAATACTCGTGCCCATTTTAGAGATTAGCGTAACAAACAGACAGAGAAAGAATATTGACAATATGTAGTCTTTTATATAAATTCACTTACTTACTTATACTTACGTACTTCAAATTTATATTTATAAAATTTGACAGAACGCATACGGCGCATCGTTCCCCCTCGGCGGTTGCCGGGCGTGGTCCACATCAGGGGCGGGGCTCGCCGGGGGCACGACGGGCACGTGCGGGGCACTGCGGGGCTGCGGGTCGCACGTGTCGTGTGCAACGTGTCGCGCCGAGCCCGCGTGTGGCTGGTGTGACGATGGCACCGGAGGGGGGAGGGGCACGTGTCTACCTGGAGGGGCAAGGCGACCTCATGCGCCTAAGCTGTGTGCGCAACACAGGTAAGTAATACGTCTCTATATTAAATAAGCGGATTTCTACATGCCATCAAAAACATCAACTTGTAAAAAACCAAGTCTCGCAACTCAAATGATCTAGGCGCACCGTAAGGGGCACTACGGGGGTGTGGGTTACACGTATCGTGTGCAGCTTGTCGTGCGGAACCGGCTTGTGGGTGGTGTGACGATGACACGGTAGGGAGGGGGGAAACTCTTCAGCTTTATAATATATATATATATATTTTGTTACCCAGATGGCACTTCACAATGTGCCCAGCGTGTCAGTGCAACGGTCACTCAGTATGCGACTCGTCCGCGCGTTGTCTCCAGCCGTGCGCCGGCCGCACTGTAGGCGACCACTGCGACACGTGCGCGCCCGGACACTGGGGCACTCCGCTCAACGGGGGGGTGTGTCAACGTGAGTATCTAGCACTTCACAACGGGCCCAGCGTGTCAGTGCAACGGTCACTCAGTATGCGACTCGTCCGCGCGTTGTCTCCAGCCGTGCGCCGGCCGCACTGTAGGCGACCACTGCGACACGTGCTCGCCCGGACACTGGGGCACTCCGCTCAACGGGGGGGTGTGTCAACGTGAGTATCTAGCACTTCACAACGGGCCCAGCGTGTCAGTGCAACGGTCACTCAGTATGCGACTCGTCCGCGCGTTGTCTCCAGCCGTGCGCCGGCCGCACTGTAGGCGACCACTGCGACACGTGCTCGCCCGGACACTGGGGCACTCCGCTCAACGGGGGGGTGTGTCAACGTGAGTATCTAGCACTTCACAACGGGCCCAGCGTGTCAGTGCAACGGTCACTCAGTATGCGACTCGTCCGCGCGTTGTCTCCAGCCGTGCGCCGGCCGCACTGTAGGCGACCACTGCGACACGTGCTCGCCCGGACACTGGGGCACTCCGCTCAACGGGGGGGTGTGTCAACGTGAGTATCTAGCACTTCACAACGGGCCCAGCGTGTCAGTGCAACGGTCACTCAGTATGCGACTCGTCCGCGCGTTGTCTCCAGCCGTGCGCCGGCCGCACTGTAGGCGACCACTGCGACACGTGCTCGCCCGGACACTGGGGCACTCCGCTCAACGGGGGGGTGTGTCAACGTGAGTATCTAGCACTTCACAACGGGCCCAGCGTGTCAGTGCAACGGTCACTCAGTATGCCACACACATACAGACAGACAGACCGACAGACGAATGCAAAATTGTCCAATCTTGAAATGTTTGTTTGTTTTTCAGCCTGTGAATGTAACGCCCAAGCCTTTGCATGCGCTGCAGACACAGGCCGATGTTACTGCAGTACGAAAGGCCTCGCCGGTGATAGGTGTGATAAGTGTGACAACACAAACCATTATCACGCTGACATTTATAATAAGGGAGCTTGTTATTGTGAGTATTCATATATTATCTTTATATAGTACAAGAATAGAAAAAAATCCCAACTTTTGAGTGACATTTAGGAATGAAGCGTCATTCAGACTACGCTATAATATATCGCATTATAGCATACAGCACAACTATATCGCACACCGTACATTTACTATGCAAACGTTCATACTACGCAATAGCGTATAGCATGTTATATAATTGAGCGATGCGCTGTGCAGGTACGCCACCCCTTCCCGCCTCCGTCAATACCTGCCCCACCCTCCCCACCGCACCGCCCGCTCTTTGTGGTCTGTGGTGAATTGTGGTCAACTGAGCTTGCTATATATCTTATATCCATATATAGTAATGGTAAATGTAATTTTTGTCCCCCCTTAGTTCTCGAGAACTGCTTATGCTCCAATGATGGTTGACCCCTCTATGGATAGCCCTCGATCTGTAGGCAAGCCAAAAAATCGAAAATTTGACCTAGCCCTAAGGGGTCAAAAGTTATAGGCCAAAACCTATGGCGTGGTGCGGTGCGAAGCACCGCGCAAAACACCGTACTAGTGTACTATAAACGCTTATGATAATATAGCGTAATTTGAACGCCAAGCTATTAGTATAACAAGTCGTCTTAGTTATCTTTGCTATTGCTATATATTATAGCGTAGTCTGAACATGAGACGTTTCGGGAAGTGAGCTTCTGCATGTACCTATTTGTATTTTTTTTGGAACTTCTTCAAAAGAAGCATTAGTTTCACGTTACCGATAAAAATAGCCGCAATTACCGTTCTGTAATTATTATAATATCCCCAGACGACCTAGCAGTAGACTACCAGTTCACATTCAACCTATCCAAGAAGGAGGACCGCCACTTGTCCGCCATCAACTTCCGCAACGCGCCGGTCAAGCCGGACGTGGACGCGGACTTCAGCATCACGTGTTCTGCGCACGCGCGCATGAACCTCACGGTGCGCACGCGCAGCGACCCGAGAGAGAGGACGCTGTTCCACGATGTTAATTGTACCAACTTCCGGTTCAAGTGAGATACTACCACTATTTCGTAGGATATTTTTTTGAAAAAACGTTTTTTTTTTGGGTTAATTATTTAAAAATGCTCGGTATATTTTTTTTGTCATTTTTTAAGGAAATTTGTTTACACAACGTTTTCTAACCCAATATAAGCTTGTGTTATCGGATTTAAATAACTGATAAACATACTTATATACTTCTGAATACATAAATATTATACATAAAAAATACACAAAAAGCTTTGTGTGGTCCCCAAATATTTTGTGGATCTAACAAAGTTTGTCTTGACAGAATCGATCCCAAGACCACGGCGACGAAAGCACTACCGAAGCACCACTACTCGTCACCCACTGAGGCTTGTCCCAACCTGGTTGGGGTCGACTTTCCATTTCAACTTTTTTCCTACTATGTTATTTTGGTAAAACTAAGTCTGCCCACTCTTTCGGGGATATAATGTATTAATAAAAATAATACAAAATGTCCCCCACAGATTCGCAAAATCGGAACACTCGTTCGGCGTAGAAGACAACATCACATTAACGACTTTCTTCGTGTACGTGTACGACTTCAGACCGCCGCTGTGGATACAGATATCGTTCTCGCAATATCCCAAGTTGAATTTACAACAGTTCTTCATTACGTTCTCGTCGTGCTTCCTGCTTCTGCTGCTTGTGGCTGCTGCGCTGTGGAAAATTAAACAGGTTTGATCATTTATAAATATATGTATTTAAAGAAACTACTGGTCCGACAGTAGTCGAAATTTTCCACGTTTTTTTTTATTTACACTCGCTCTCTATAGAAACTTGAAGTGTGCGAAATTTTAGTAAAAACGGGTACAAATGGAATTTTTATTTAAAATAATAAATACAGGGTGTAACATTCAAATGGGTCAGTATGGAATAGTCTGAAAAGTGCAAACTGCTTTCTGATAGCGGGAGAGATGTAACTTTTTGGGTAGATAGGTACAGTACAATGATTTCCACTCTTGCGCTCGACAATCTTAGGGAATGTACCATGAAACACGCAACGACAGCTCTCATCGACCAACTTACGTCATTACTGGGTTACGAGTTTTACGGGATCGCAATTTAACTTAGTAAAGGTCTTTTTGTTTACATTTTTTCTCTCGTCTCCTCGGCCTTAGTATAAATAGCTACTGAGTATACTAGTCATTTTTACAAAATAATGAGTATGCAATAATAATAAACTAGTTATCCCGGCGAACTTTGTACCGCCTTAAATATAAAAAAAAAAGAATATTTTAATATTTCATGCAAATGTATCTATTATTAATTATAATTGAAAAACGCGACGGACGGACAGACAGACAAATTGTCGTATTAAATATATACATAATAATAATAAATCAATAATAAATATGTTAGGACAATTCACACAATGCCACCTAGTCTCAAACTAAGCTGAGCTTGTGATATGAGTACTAGATAAACTGATATAAATACTTATATACGCTTTTTTTTATAAATACATACATATTATACATAGGAAACACCCAAACTTCGGTACAAATGTAGGAGTCATCACACAAAGTTTGTCTCGACCGGGAATCGAACCCGAGACTCGGGCGACGAAAGTGGATGCCCTACCGACCACGCCACCGAAGCAGTCAAAATGACAATGACAGTTCCAATCACTTATGACCTGACCAATTAGTGTTTTTGTGTAGTTGGACTTTTATGTCATTCTGTAGTTGGATTTTTATTTTTTTTTATTGCATTTTCTAATATTATATTGAATATTTTAGAAATACGACATGTACAGAAGACGGCAACGTCTTTTCGTGGAAATGGAGCAAATGGCGTCTAGACCTTTTAGTCAGGTCTGCGTCGAAATGGACCGAGGTGCCGTAGGTACGTACTGATATACAGGGTGTAAAATTCAAATGGGTCAGTATGGGAAAGTCTGAAACTATTAAAAAAATTTAATAAAAAAAAAAGTGTACAACTAGGTGACGATTATAAACTGACAGGTGCCTGTACAGTGTTTAAAATATATACTAATACTATATATATATATATATATATATATAACTAATATATGTATAGTGTTTAAACATGTAATATATAGATATCATCACGCCTTTATGGCCGAATGAATTTAATAAAAAAATAGCAGCTATATTGTAATTTTGAAAAAAAAAATTGAAACCAAGCCAGGCAACGCTTGCGATGAAATGTTGATGAAAGGCAACAAAATCTTACGTGCCAGCCGTTACATACCAATATATATAATCTCAGTACTGAGAGAGTTTAAACTAAATTATAATATTTGAATTGTACAATTATTTTCATGTCCAGCAGTGGACTGCAATGGGTTGATGATGACGAAATATAAAATATGGAAGTTATTCCTTCCAATTAAGTCAATAGGTTAGTGGTGCTCTTAAAGTATTACAGTTATTATTCATTATTATACTTAACTTAAAAAAATTATGTGCAAAAACTAAATTTAGGAAATAAATATGTTAGGACAATTCACACAATGCCATCTAGTCTCAAACTAAACAGAGCTTGTGATATGAGTACTAGATAAACTGATATAAATACTTATATACATTTTTTGTTGTAAATACATACATATTATACATAGGAAACATTCAGACTTCGAAACAAACTTATCTGTCTTCACACAAAGTTTGTCCAGACCGGTAGTTGAACCCGAGACTCCGGCGTCAAAAGCGGGTGCACTACTGACCACGCCACCGAAGCAGTTAAATATTTTTATTATAAGATCACACGTGATGTATTTTTAATTCGACAATATATCTCTTCCATTAATTTTCATCACAAAAAAATGGCCATAAAGACTCATCAAATTACTTTATATTGAACAATGAAACAACAAACTGAGCGAAAGCCAATCATAAGATTCATTATGTTCCATAATTAAAAAAAAACTTGTTAAATTGATCTGTATAAGCCGCACACGATGACAGTGAGATAACGATAACGCTTTTTATCACGTACTTTTTAGCGATTAATGACGTCACGAAGCGGTTATTGTGACAAGGTTCCATCTCACTGTCATCGCGCGGTTTATATATTGTTTAACAGTGAGACTTTCTTAGGTTCAGGAGTCCCAGCCCCGGTAGCCCTGGAGCCCTGTCGAGGCGGCAAGGCGGCCGTCCTCTCCCTCCTTGTGCGACTGCCCACGGGAGGGACAGGGAGGGCTCCCCCGCTGGGAGGGCTGGCGGTCGCGTCCGCGTTAGTCACGTTAGGGCATCACGCCCAACACGAGGTCGGTACTAAGAGGCCGAGACATCACTGATATATAGGTAAGATTATAAGGCCCACGAGACGAGTTAAACAATGTAAACAAATTTTCCGGGGTCAAAACATTTTTATTACCTATATTTATTTTTATCTTTGATGACTGCTGTAATGATTCCTTTCCTGTACCACGAAACACGCAACAACAGCACTCGTCAACCAAGTTACGCCATTACTGTTTACGAGTGATAAGGACAGAGATAATAATTGCTCGCAGTTGTAACTTAGCAACGGTCAGTCTGTTTACATTTTTATCTCGTATTGTTGGCCTTACTTTAGTTCAAAATGCAGTCCTATTACTGTGAGCATCAGCATATAGGATTTTTTTTTTTTGACATGCTCACACAACGTCATCCAGCCCAAACTAAGCCATAAGCTTGTGCTATGGGATCTAGACAACTGATAAACATACTTATATATTTCTAAGTACATATATTATTATTATTAAATAGAAAACACCCAAACTCCCAAACAAACATTTGTGGATCACACACAAATATTGGATTCGACCCGGGAATCGAACCCGAGACTCCGGAGTCGAAAGCCGATGCACTACCGACCACGCCACCGAAGCAGTTAAACTTCATTACATTGTAATAAGGAGATTGCATATATTTCTACCTTGACTGTACCTTGCCATCTTGCTGGTATGTTACTGACGCAAAACAAATATAAAAACAATCTTTCAAGCATTCTGTATATTTAAGATAAATGGATGTAGATCCTCGCCAATTCGTTACAAAAGTGATATTCATAATAAAAATACACAGTTCCCTGACGTTACCGCTAGGGGTGCTGGTGTGAAATGTATGGGAATACGAAAACGTTAAACGTTAAATGCTAAAGTTTAAGCCGTTTTTCTAATATTATTTTCAATATCTCGTACGAGGGGATGACGTCATAGATTACAAAACAGTCATGTCAGTCAAAACTACAGTGAAGTTTAAGGGGCAGTGACGTCATGTGCTGTAATTGCTGTTTCATTAAAAATGACGGATTGCAATATCTTATTTTATTGAAAATCTTATTAATCTTAATTTTTTTAAATTATTTTAGTATTTTCTGCCCAAATCATTAAATCTTTAATTATCTTATAATGTCGTGTCTTTATGCTAATATGTAGACTACAATTTCAAGCCATTTTGAGGTTCTTCTTCAAGGACATTATTGCTTAAATTACTATAAAATTACATCTAATTTTATAAACATATTGTTTCAGATACTGTCACCGATGTATATAGACGATGTATGTATAAAACGTTGTACATACGAACACTTGTAGTGAATTGCTCAAAGTGTAAAATTTTATAAAGAATACTCAATACTTACGTTTGTATGGCGAATTATCAGTTTAAAACGTCACGTACATTTTTGTAGCGAAACACACATTGAAAAACACTCCAATAGGTTTTATATAGTGTTTAATATGGCCACGTTTTGCTAGTATAAGCCGCGCACGATTGTGAGGATAGAACCTTGTCACAATAACCACTGCGTGACGTCATCAATCGATGAAAAGTACGAATAACAAAACAGTATTGTAGGTTAATCTTCGTCACTATGACGTCACCAACATGGCCGCCGATCCCATTGTCATCTTGCGCGGCTTATAACTTTGTCGGTCCCATATTATTGATATAATTGAGGGATAATTTGCTACAGCATCGTGGGTTTGTCGGCAGGTGTACCACGAGCAGGTGAGATTGACACCCATACACACACCCATACATTATTTTCTTAATATAATGGCGAGTTTTGTCCGCCAATATTTTTTTTTTATGAATGTTTTAGACCTTTTATTTTCTATGTATATATTTGTATATATTTAAGCATAATACCTTATTATCATTGCATTTATGGACACCTAATACTTAAATACATAAACAATTTTTTTTTTATATTAATTTAATAAATATAATAAAAAATGTAGGTATTAATTTATTTGTCACGTGTGTGTCGCTACAAAAATATATCGTGACATTTTTTTTTAAATCATGGTCGACAAATTATTTTTAATATTAAAATAAGTACCTAACCATTTCACTTCCATACCTAAAGTTGCCAAAATACTCTAATTATCACTTTAAAAAAATGTGCACATATAGAATGCTAGCGCTGGAATAATATTTGGAATATTAAGTAAAATTAATGTGCCTTGGAGCGTTTGTACTGGACGTTGCACTAAATAGTTGACTAAAATAGTCGATCGATTTTTTATAAAAAAAGATTTTTTATCTTCTCTAGCTTGCAACTCTCTTGCCTGCCTTTATTTTTTAATTTCTTCTTACTTTGAACATAATATACCGTTCTAGGACAAGTTTTAATCTTTATTTACAATATAAATTTATATACTAAAAATATTTACGTTACAAAATATCGTTTATAAAATCCTCCGCGTCATTGCCGACTGGGAAGGTTCCCAGAATGCTGGCTGTGTTGCCACGTTGGATAGCGATACTTATTCTTTATTATTATATCATTATGGTAATTTATTGTTTTCTTTTTAATGTTGCCAGTGGACTCCCAGTGACATTTTTAAGCATTGCTTTTGCACTACTCTTCTATTTTTGGCATCTGTCTAAACGGCAGAAGCTATCTGATTTAGTTTTACCATTTTTTAAAAGCTAAATTTTATTTTACAATATTTTGTCCCTCAAACGACAAAGAATCGACCGACACGACTTACATACAACTTATATGCTTCTATATTTTACTTCGATATTCTGTCATTCACCGAGCCTTTTCCTAACACAGTTAGGGTCGGCTTTCCAGTCTAACTGCGATTCAGCTGAACTTCGATATTTTTTGTGAAGTGACTGCCATCTGACCTCCACAACTAATGGGCGATATCCAAGTTCTGTAGTTAATCGGTCGGATTTTTGATTTAGGGCTCCAACTACTCCTAACGACAACCATAGATTTTCGTATGACAACCGGGATCGACGGCTTGTCGTGCTCTCCGCATGGAGGGGTCTCAATGTCTTAAGAAATGGTCATTCATCCTAAGACCGGCCTCACTAGATATTGCTTAACCTTTGCAATGTGTTAACATTGTCGGTTACCACTAGACCACGAGCCTCCTATACCTACTACCTACTTCGATATTCTGTAGTGTAGTTTAATGTTACTTCTTTTTCTTCTTCTTTTAAACACGTGGCTCCATCGATATTGATCGATGATTCGCCAATGTCAAGGTAATGCTTGACTAGTTGATAGTCCCGCACAGAAGAACTGGTTATTCCTAACTAGCTCCAGGTGCAGGACAAGAAACGTTGTTCGGTATGAGAGTATCTGGGAGCCCGATTTTTGCGGAGCGTCAGAGTTAACCTAAAAAGGACCAGCCACGCGCTCAGCAAAAATCGAACTCCTAATGTTACTTAATAATGGAAAACCAAGATCTCAAGTATTTATTTCCATTCTGACACATGTCAGCTTATTATTACAGAAATAATATTTATATAAGAAAAATATATATAAATATATATATAAACTTCCTATTGTACTATGAAAATAATCAATTTTTACCAGTATGTATTTTTTTTATTTCGTTATTCTCACATGACGTCATCTAGCCCAAATTAGGCTAATACTTTATTGAATAAGCAATTACCAGTACTTACGCCCCAAGTGTTGTGCTTTAAAATTTGGACTGCGTTCATAGTGTTTAGATTAATTGCATTTGTCTACTGATATTTATAATTTCTTTAGTTTAGGTAGACTAAAAATGTTGTTGCTATATATTAATAAACTATATTTATGTATTTTCTTATGTCAATGTGAAATCCTTTAATGAATAGAAACCAAAATAAATAAGTAATAATATTATTTAATTTTGGTTTTTTACTTTTTACTTCATATCTTCAAAGATTGTAGTTTATTTTCATTTATTTCGCCAAAGTGACCTCAACCCCACCTGTAAGTTATATTAAGGTCCTTATACTACGATCCTCTGTAAATTTGATCCTTAATGGGATTTTGGCGACCGTTGATGGGACTAACGAAATTACTATAAGTATGGGTATGTAATACACCTCTGCCTAACCCTTCGGGAATATAGGCGTTATATCTGTCTGTGTGATGTGATTATGAAAAAATCGAACTACCCTCGCTTTATTTTTTTTAAATTTACATCTATCATCGCTATGGAATCTTTTAGATCTTATTTATTTCTGTTGGCTTATATATTATATAAATATAAATATAAACAAGGCAACAACATTTTTAGTGATCTAGTGTTGTAACATTAAAAATAAAATAGGAAATATTTTGTAATTAAATCATATTATTTATTTTCTCATTTAGAAGTATAGTAGCTAGCTGGCAAAATGAATTGCTTGCAAAGTATAAATTAAAAAGACAAACTTTTTCACATAAAACCGTAGGTATCTTTAAATAGCTTATATTTTTGTTGTTAATTAATTAAATGTAAATGGACAACGATGTAATTAATGATATCACAAGTATGTTATCGGTTAAATGCAGTATTTAGCGTAACCAAAGTAATAGCTACAGGTAAACCGCATAACTCATATATCGCTAGCGGGTAGACAGGGACGTGAGGGCTGACGAAAAAGGGGATAGTGCGGGGAGAGCGCGGTAGGCAAAATTACATCTCAGTTCGTTAGCTGCATTTATTTAAAAAATAAGAAAATAGACCCGAGTACTTGAGAATAAAATTAATTGAAATTATTATTAAAATGATATTATGGTTCTTTTTTAATTATAATTTTATCCATTGGTATATTAATATATTATACAGCGTATATTAATACCTTACAACAAATAACGCGATGAAATTTTTATTAGCAGTTATGTACGATTGTAATTGTAGCTACGTCATAATACGTCGATATCTTGAGACCTATCCGTTTCTACCGTTACCAGTGTACATCATGCTGTACGCCCCGCGTCTCTGTCACCCCGCAGGCGATACATGTCACACTTAGTGGCTGTAGTATGACGTCATACTATAGCAACGGCGTAAGCAATCAAGGTATACTGTG
This sequence comes from Nudaria mundana, assembly GCA_963556515.1. NCBI lineage: Eukaryota > Metazoa > Arthropoda > Insecta > Lepidoptera > Erebidae > Nudaria > Nudaria mundana. The sequence goes on along the minus strand of OY748308.1, from coordinate 9,519,306 downwards.
GTTCTTTTCACGTAATCATTTTAAGCCCATCATACATTGAGAGGTCGATCAGATCAGATAAAACTACGACAGTTATGCCTGAACGGATTGCAGCATAAATCTTATCAAACCCAATTTCAATTCAGGTCAAATTACACAAACGCTATGCGAATCCGTTCAGGTAGTTCTGACTTCTGAAGGTATATCGCTTCATATATGACTTTACACTAACAATAATGAAGGTAGTGTCGTAAAAAGTATACTTGTATGGCATTAGAATTGCTATAGTTATCGCCTCACAAAATGACTTAACCATAGCAATTGCCAAAGCAATATTAAAATGCCTTTATAAAGAAATTAGAGACAAAATAGCGTTAGGGCTAGAATTTAAATTGCCTTTATACCGATATAAAACAAGTTAAATATAATATGTACGTAAAGTCACTATGTATTACATATTATATATAAATAATTAGATGTAAATAGTGCGGCTTATAAGACTACTATATAAATATTTTTCTTACGACTGAAGTGTAAATGGTGTAAAAATTATTAAATGTTATTTTTTTAGTTACGTGTGATTGCATTTAGTTAGTGAATATTGTGGCGGACTTTTTAATATGCTCTGTGTGTATCTTGTGTGTACTTAGCAGCCATAGGACTTCGTATACCCTGTCTAAAAAGTCGTGACGCGGAGATGGAAAATGTAAGCGTTGGCCGCAATCATTTGGGTCTCGGTTTCGATCTCACGCTGTCACAAGTACTATTGGACTCCAATAGTACTTTTGACGACTAGTGGGATTGGCATTGAGACTCGAATGATTGTTGCCAACGCTTACATTTTTCTGCCCCGCGTCACGACTTTTTAGACAGGGTATACTTCTCTAGGTACTTTTAATCCCAGTATTCCACGGAATCTTACTCTAAAACCTGTGTCTAAAACAAGTGTGTACATATGTAATGTATTATGTGTTATTATTAATAGTTATTTTAGATTATGTGCCAGAAAATAATAGTTCATCACAATAATTATTTAGTCATTTATGTCTTGTCACAATATTCACATAAATTTTTTGTAAGTAATGTAATATAAGGATAGATATAAAAACATATATATTATGCATATTATCATAATAATGTACCTACATTTTTAGCTACTATCGTAGTTTTTTTTGGCCTGTCTGGTTTTATGGGTGTAATTTAATGAAATAGCGGTTGGTTAAAATTTGAAATGATTTAAAAATGTTTTTTCATTCTACTTCTGATATTTCTCATAACGCATGTATTTTTTAAATCTATTTTAATTATTTTCACATATATTATTGTGTTAATGATCTCAATTTAATTAAAAATGCTTTGACAATATTTCTATTAAAATAAGAATTACATAATTAAATGTGTATCCCATTTTATATGTTTACAATCTTTAACCGACTTTGAAAAAGAAGTAAGTTAGATATATTATATTGGACTGTGTGCTATTTAAAGTATGTTCACCGATTTATCCGTTACTTGTGGAGGAATCTGAACACCTAATCATTTTTAAGAGACTATATTACATATTATACCCGAAGTTATCCTATATAAATTTTAACTCAGTCGACAGCTTTTGAAAAAATGAATAAAGCAACCAAAAAATGTATTCAGAAATGTTCGCTTGGTTTCTCTAGATAGTAAACTGTGTAATACACTAAATACTATGTATGCGATCCAGCTTCGCTTCCTTTTACAAGTGAATATACTCCAATAATGTACCTTCAATCATCACAAACATTAAAGGTATTTTGTAGTATTACCTAACGTTCACTGTACGCGTTAATTATCGTACTAAAATTATACCCGGGTCACAAAATAGGGAATAATACTGCGCAGTCGGGTCCCGAAATGATCTATTAAATAACTGTTGATGTTAAAAACAAAACTGTTGAAAGTAATGAAATGTTATGCAAAACAATATTACATTTCCTATTAAAACTAAACCTAATGACATCTAGTCGAATAAAATTTGTTAATGATTTTATCTTAATTTTTTTGCTAACCGTACCGACGTACCACAGTTTCACACGATTGTTTGAATAATAATTATGTATCTATATTGTTATATATATATAAATATAAACATTTATATTATAGGCTAAACTTATTCTAAGCGTTAAGAGTTGTAAATATATTTGAATATAAATTATTGTAATTCAAAAATAAAATTATCAACCTGTATTGTTTATTTGTTGTTTTTTTTTTGTATAAATCGCTTTTTATTTTAGATACCCAATGGCAGTATATAATATAATGGAATCTGTCGCTTGTCCAAGTTCATTTAATAGATAGCCTGAAAATAGTAGTCTATGAAACTGTTGCGTGTGCGTTCGCGCAGCGGAATGTTGTTGAATTTAAAGATTTTAATTATGCAGATATTTAGTGTATTACGTCGTGTAATTGTGTATGGTAAAAAAAATTGTGCATCCAGCCATTGTGGAGAAATTCGCCAAAAACTGATTCCGCCAGGGGCAGATCCAGACCTTAAAAATGGTGGTGGTGGCGGCCTTAAAACTTGTGATCGATATAATTTGTAGTGTTTTTTTAACTCCCACGTCTGTTGCCGAGGCCCTCTAGTGAACACTCCAGGAATTTCCAGTGACCCCCGGCGGACTTTGGCCAGCTGGAGTCTGGTCGAGTTTTATCCCGCATCACAGTCCCGGATCACAGTCACTCACCGACTGTGATCCGGTTGCCGCTGACTGCGAAACTCAGCGGGAAGGGTACGCTCCCTCTCTCTCTCTCGACCGCCTCGTTCGCGAGCATGACTTGCTTGCCGAAGGACACGGCCTCTGTCCACCTGCTCGCGCTGGAGACCATGATTTGTTAAGTGTACAGTTCAACGTAGTGAAAACTGACTAGCAAAAATGACAGAAGTAGTTTTATGTTTGAACTTCACAATGTAACATTTTACTTCAAAAAAACCGAGACCATTTTAGATTTATCATTAAATTACGAATTTAACGTAAGCGTAAAACAACGTATGTAAAAAATCTACAGCTCTCTATATAAACGCTTTAAATGAAAACTAGCAAATGGCCAAACGTTCGCGTAGCGGAATCTTGAATTTCTCCGAAGTTTATGCACAAATTTTATTCATACATACACAATTACACACAAATACACACAAATTTTTGGACACATTTTTTTTCTTCTAAGTCCATTGATTATAAAAAGTTCCGCCAGGACAACGTTCGCCCAGTGGAATCAGTTTTTGGCGAATTTCTCCACAATGGCTGCATGCACAATTTTTTTTACCATACACAATTACACGACGTCATACACTAAATATCTGCATAATTAAAATCTTTAAATTCAACAACATTCCACTGCGCAAACGCACACAACTGTTGCATAAAGAAAGCTATAAGAACACGAGTAGGTTTTAAAGAAACGAGGCTTGGAGAGTTTGTTTATAGTATCCTACTACTAGCAGCTATACACTACTTTAGCTAATCTCATACGTTTAGGTATTTTGACAAACTTGAAGAAGTTATTGACAATATCGGTAAAGCTTAACAAGGCAGTATGGTCGAAAGACTAGACTGTTATTGCAAGTAGATTTTTCTCCAACTGTAAAAAAATATTATAAAGTTACTATACAGATACAATTGCCAAACAGCTCGTGATCGCAGTTCTACTATAGCATTTTTTTTGGTATAACCTAGTATCCAGTTCATTCTACTTCTATGACTATAACTAGCATTATACCCTGTCTAAAAAGTCGTTACGCGAAGCTGGAAAATGTAAGCGCTGGCCGCAATCATTTGGGTCTCGGTTTCGATATCACTGGTTGTCAAAAGTACTATTAGATTCAAGTAGTACTTTTGACGACTAGTAGGTTTTGCATTTCGAATGATTGTCGGCAACGCATTTTCCAGTTCCGCGTCACGATTTTTAGACAGGGTATTCTTGTCCGGCGCCACTGGGATTACGTTCTGCTTGTAACCAGAGACGCCCGGCAACGTACGTTAAGCCTAGTTCGCATTAGGGTAGTAATTTAGAAGAGTAGCGAGTAATTTAGTAGCTAAATATGTGCGAACTACAAAAATTTAGTCGAGTAATTTAGTAAATGATTTAGTCGAGTCAATCCATTTTACTCTATTTTTTCGGGCGGGTAGCGCCTCCCACCACGCATCCGTGCTCACTGGTTCACCGGCTAAACAAGTCCGAACCTGTTGATTAGTCGAGTTCCTTAGTGGCCGCCACCACTCACCTGTGTACTGTACTAAACCGTAATGCGAACGATTTCTGTGTAGTAGCGAGTAGTTTAGCCACTAAATTACACGCTACTCTACTAAATTACTAAAGCAGTGCGAACTAGGCTTTAGAGCGGGCGCGGCATTGGGCCGCGGGACTAACAAAAAAAAAGTATTATTGTTGCTAAAACCTTATTTTTATGATCTCGATTGAAATGATAATAGAGCATATTCCCTTTCTGTCCAATTATAACTTCTGTCAGGACTGGCAATCTGTAGGTTATGTAAACATTGTAGATTCCTACCGGATTTCGCAGTAATTTACGCATTTTTTAACCATTTATATATTTTTTTATGTTTTAATATATCTGTTATTATGTGCTATTGTTTTAAAATGTCCTTTATTTGGTAAATGGTAAGTTTTCATTAGTTATTAGAGTGTAGATAGATAAGGGTAGATTCTGAATTTACACAATGTTTTCTCAAAATACTAGTTTTTTTTAATTCCGCGGCTTGCCGCATGGTACGCATCAAAATACTAGTAGTATACCAATGATGTTTTATATATGATACATATGATGTGTAATAATCGAAATTTAGATAATAGTGTAAAAATAAATTGTGTAAAATAAATTTAGGTAAACAGAATATACCTTATCGAAATTCTTCTAGAACCCCGAAGTTACGATGGAATTCATTATGAAATACTCCACAAATCTTTGTATAAAGTATAAAATATCTATCTATAAAGATTTGTGGAATATCTGTACAAGTGAGTTATTTCATAATTTATTACTATATGTTCTACCAAGTGCCGACAATCGAAAGCATAAATTATATAGGATGGGAACTTCAGAAATTTAAGATTTAATTACTTACTAATATTGCTTTGTAGCTATGCAATAGCTGGCAAGTTATCCGATATACACACATATTATAATAATATATCTACCTAATGCGCAATATGCACCTAAATAACTAATAATTATTGTTAGTACCTAAGCACTTAAGCAGTACTAAATACCTAGGTTTCTTTTAAATTCGCGTCTATAGGCACATATATACCTAGGTACATAAAACCTACCTAAGTACATACCTTCTTAGTCACCTACCTTAGTCTTGCAACCTTTCAGCAGATTTAAATTCTACTTAATGATATTTTAAAAGAGTAAAATCTAGAAAATAAATGATTTTACAAATTGTAAACTTCATTGTGCTATTGTGTTTACCAAAATAACCGATAGTGCGATATATAACAATACTACTATTATAGGTATTGGTCATCGTTACACATAAAAATGAGATAATCAACAGACTCAATTTTAATTAACTCACAAACACCTTCATTAGTGCACCTACTTCTAATGAACGCAAAACATTTCAGTAAAACTCGCAAATCAGTTTAAATCTTGTATAAAAAATCATTTTTCACGAATTCAATTGACCAAATGTCATATAAAACGCGTGTTAAATCTCTTAAACTTTTCAAAAATACGTAGGACTCTCAATACGTATTTGGTTCTCGGTCCAGTCACCTAATTATGTACCCAGCGATATGGCTGTGGTTGTTATTGGTTACGTTGGCGGCTGGGGCCCCAGAAGAGCATCAGTATTGCGCAATACGCTACAGACGACTCTGCCAAGGAAAAGGACGTCATGTTGCATGCCAGTTTCCCGATGTAAGTTATCCAGTTTCACTGATTTTTTCCTTGACTGACGTCGTATTGACGGTTATCGAAGTCCCCCGGTGCCCGGTGCCGGTGTATTTATAGAGTGCCATTGATGAGTATCCACGACTCTTATACTATCTGTATACTATTATATCTTATAATATCTTATCTTATCTTTATACTCTTGATACTATCTGTAATAATAGATGTAGATATGAAATAAATAAAATAAATCTTCTAATCGACGCTATAGGACCTCATTGTCACGCATTTTTGGTCCTTTTTTTCCAAAAAATGCATTTTAGCTAAAATAACCAGTTAATGCGTATCGACCATTTCCGAGCTCAAGACATACATACCTATGACGTATACGTGATACCTTTGTAACGTTTGTCCTGGCCGATGAAATTTTGGTTAAAATACTTATAATAATTACAGAGTGGTTAAAGATTTTCTAAAGTGTCCGGTACATGGGGCCAACCAAATTTCTGGCTGAGTATAAGTGTGTGATGGGCCTTGGCCTGCCCCTTCGGGAATATAGGCGTGGTTATATGTATGTATGACACTTTAATTGCTTGAAAAGAGACAGCTGCTACTTTTTATTAAATTCATTCAGCCATTTTGGACATAACCCATTATATGTGTGCCCGGTGACGGCAATAGGCTTGCCCCCTATTACGTGGGACTAAAATACTGGCAAATTGTGGGTGTGTAACGTATCTCTGCCTACCTTTTCGGGGATATAGGCGTGATATGTGTGTGTGAAAAGAGACCTAACAGACGACTGTTTGCTAAGTCTCAGTGAACAATCTGGACTATTCTGCTGTGAAGGCGAAGGTGATTTAATGCCCCGATTTGTATAAGGGCTTTCCACATGCAGAAGTCCTGTTGCCGCAAAGTAAAATGGGGATGAAGAAAACCTCGATTAGTAAAGTCATGTTATTGCAGCCTGGACCCGGTTCTTCGTGCGAGCGTTACACCCCTATAAAATTTACAAATGATTTGAAACATTTCATCACACACTATCTAAACAGGTAAGATTAAATTTATTATTTAAATTACATAGCTTAGTTACCATTTACTTGAATGAATGACTTTACAAATCGTTCGTTTCTCTGCCGAACGATAGTGGCTTGGAACGCCCTGCCTGCGCATGTGTTTCCTCCAACATATAACCCTGGGTTCTTTAAGCGAAGCTTGAAGAGGCACATTACTAGGTCGTCAAGTTGAGGGCCACTCTCCATAGTATTCCTGTGTACTATGAGAGTCGCCCACAATCGCCAGACGTCGCCACAGCTTACCATCAGGCCTCAGGTCAATTTGTCGCCCTAAATATAAAAAAAAGAGATGGACTTTTGTTTCCTGATTTCGTGCTTTTCTTAACATACCTACCTAGTATAAAACTACGTCGCTTTCCGCTGACAGCCTGTCCCGATGTATGCTTAAATCTTTAAAACTACCTAACGGATTCAAGAGGAACGCTTCAGCATACAATAAAATTTGTCAAGCGGGTGAAGCTTTGGGCATCCGCCAGTTGACAATATGTATAATGATGTTATTGTAGGCAGCTGTAACTTTTATACATTTTTCTTTTCACAGGCGTCGTCAACGCATTGCGGCTGGCAACGAAAGGGTCCGTGGGGGTGTACATCTACCGAAACCACAGATTATGATGCTTGTCGTAAGTTTATTACTTTCATCTTCCGTTTAGCCTATATAAGGCCACCTTTATAAGGCTTTTAATCAATACATATAATAAAATTGTAAGTGGTCGATGTCTGTACATCGAAGATATAATATAATAGAGAAACTGTTTTAGGGGGCTTTATGAACGCAATAGAACCCAAAGCAATGGTTTTTTAGAATTTTTGTCAGTTTGTCTGATTGTCTGTTTGTCTGAATGTTTGAACACGCTAATCTCAGAAACGGCTTAACCGATTTGTATGCGGTTTCAGTAATGCGTTGTGGTTTATTCAACTTAACATTTAAGGTTTGTTTTATTTCAATCGGTTCATAAATAAAAAAGTTATGTTGATCTAAAGTAACACGCAGGCGGAGCTGTTGGCTACAGCTATACATAATAAATCAGTAACTGATGATCAAGAAAACTATAATACGCAGGTGAAGCTGCATTCAACAGCTAGTTTATATTTTTTTGGATAATTTGTAGTCATAATACATATTATCACACAGGAATGGGACCGAGAGCTGTCACAATTGTCGCAAAGACTGGCTGACCAGTGTTACTTCGTTCACGATGACTGTCGAGCGACAGGTAAGTTATCTATCACCAATGTTATTTTAAGTTACGTCACTGGTAATCACATTTCTGGTCACCTTTCCACCGGTCGCATTCGACACTGGTCAGGTTGGTCCATACTAATGGCACTGTCGTTAGCGCCTTAAAACGCGCGGCGCGGCCGGGGGGAACGGAACGTTTTTAGCCGGTCCGGCTTCCACTATACTCATTCATACGATCATCTCACATCAGTACTGTCAAATTGAACACCGCCCGCTATACTCGCATCTTTAAACTAATTGTAAATTTATTGAAGAACCAAATACACCTGTATCAGTAATACAATCCATTGCACTTATTTATACCCCAAACCTCAAGAACAGACAGGTATTAGAATACTATACGAAGTAACGGATAAGAAAGATTAGAAATACTATAATATATGATGTCAACTTACGATTTTCTTTATAATTTAATTTAATAATTAGCACTCCAAGAAAAATGCCTAAAACTATTCCCGGTACAGTTACCCAGAATGGTACACGGCGGACATACTAGGCGACATAAAGAGTAAGACGTATTGGCATAGAACTTTAAAAAAATCGAAATGTAGTGATGCTTATGATAAGTTTGCTTATTACAGGTCAGTTGTTAAAAGTAAAATTAATTCTGCTTATAGAAATTACCAGAGACGTATTGAATCGCAATTTTCAAAAGAACCTAATACTTTTTGCAGCTTTATTAGTCGTAAATGCTCGAAACGTGATAAAACGACCATTCTCGGAGACGGTTCACTAATCATAGAGAGTGAATGCGCTCAAGCATTTGCAACTTATTTTCAGCCAGTTTACGGTGATGTAACGCCACAATTAAACGAAGCAGCTGCAGCCCGGGAGGCGCCTGAACGCGGAAGAAATGGTCTCATGGTCATGGTCATGGTATTCATGTGGGACAGTTATCTCTCAAGGATGTAAGCAGTGCCCTGGCCATGGTATTCCTCCATATATTGTGAAAGACTGTCGAATGGTATTAGCTCGTCCTCTCAGACATCTTTTTAATCTATGTTAACGTAGTCGGGAGTATCCGAGTGGTTGGAAAATAACGCGAGTGATTCCCGTACCAAAGGGGTCTGCCAGTTCTGAAGTATCGGGATATAGGCCTGTTGCGGTATTGTCGACATTCGCGAAGGTCTTCGAGATGACTCTGTGCTCTGTTATAACCTCACAGATAAATGTACAGCTTAACGACGCACAGCACGAGTTCCGGGCAGGCTACAGTACTAACTCTAATTTTTAAAATGTTAAGAAAGAAATTATAAATAGATCACAAAAACTGATGTCATCGGCGGGACTTTTTGTAATCTACTTATTTATTATCTTTCTTAATATTTTAAGAATAGTTTAAGCAAACTCATTGCTTTGAAATACAAAAATATAACTCTAATTTATTATGTTTTATGAACCAAGCTGTCCCGGTCCTCGATTCTGAGGCTGGATGTAGCTTATTTTGATTTCCAGAAGGCCTTCGATCACATAATGACATCTTGTTAAAGAAGTTTGCAACGGCTGGATTTACGCCTGATCTTTTAGCTTTTTTTGCTGACTATCTGGGAAACCGGCACCAGTATGTCGAGTACGCGGGGTACACTTCGAACCCATATCCCACCCTTACAGGCTTTCATGGTATTTGCTATTGTTGATAAAATTATTGGTTTTGTGGTGTTAGACAATGCATTATTATTGATAATGTTTTACACTCATCATTGTGGTTTCCTTTTGATATTTTATTGCACACGTTTTTATGCAAATACTGAATGGTATATAAGTTCCTAACAATTTGTTATTTAACATAAACTGGTCATGTACATGTACATATTATTACATTTGTTTCAATTTCTTAAATAACAACAAATACGATAAAGTCTGCTTTTAAATGTTTGAGACGCGAACTAGTCCTTGCTTTACATTGACGGTGAAAAAAAGTGAGTCCTTTTTTAAGTGAAAATTACCTTCTTTCCGAAAGAAACAGAAAATTATCTCCGATTTCCAAAAAAAGAAATGATTACCCAAATAAGTTCACGTTGGATACAGGCTTCGCGTAGAAAAGATGATTTCCTTAAAAAAACCGTGATTGGTTGGACATGGAGTATTCTGTAATTTTACCAGCTGAAGATTGCGATATACCGACTGATTCCAGGCCGTCTATATCTGATGGAAGACCTGAGAGAGGAAGACCGTGTGTGCCATAAGGTTAACGGTCGAGTGGAGAAAACGACGAAGCAGTTCTAGTGGAAACAATAAGATGTTTGGAGCAAATTAGAAAGAAATCAATTTTACAACAAATTCTTGATGATCAACCACAACAACCATTAACCGCACCTGCAGCATTAAGCGCTTATGTTGATTTGGATTTAAATAACGCTCAATACCAATATCTACGGAATCATACAAATGAAAAAAAGTTTTTCTTATTACCTTCGTACAACGTAATTCAGGACACTAAAAAGAGTTGTTACCCACCGATTTCATCAATAGAAATCACAAATACTTACGCAAAGGTATTTGCAGGATTAACACCATCACTTATAAACCAAGACGGAAATGTGGTAAAAATCACACATAACCTGTTTCTTACTATGATAGATTTAAAAGTGGCTCAAGTGATAACAGACACACCTTCAAGTTCTACCTGTACAATTTGTGGTGCTACCCCACGACGAATGATTTAGAAAAGGTGAAAACCAGACCAGAGAATGAAAATTCATTTCGGTATGGTTTGTCAACATTACATGCATGGATCCGATTCATGGAGATGATTTTACATATCTCCTATAACTTATCGTTTAAGAGCTAGTCAGCTACGACTGATAAAAATAAAAGATTAAAGAAGGAAAAGAAAAGTGAAGTTCTGAGACGTTTCCGTGAAGAGCTTGGTTTAATCATTGATAAACCAAAGCAAGTCACGGGTAATACTAATGATGGAAACACGGCAAGAAGATTTTTTTATAATACTTCTTGTTCAGCTGAAATCACTGGAGTAGATGAAGAGTTGATAAAGCGACTCTATGTTATATTACAAACCTTATCATCCGGTTTTATGATCGACTCTCAGAAATTTGGTGAATATGCTTTGGAGACGGCTAGATTATACGTTAGTAAATACGAGTATAACTGATATTATATGCCATCATCTGTACATAAAATTTTAATTCATGGAGAGAGGATCATTGAACACTTTGCTGTGTTACCAATTGGCCAACTTTCCGAAGATGCACAGGAATGTCGCAATTAAGACTACCGAAAATTAAGACTGCATCATACTCGTAAATGTTCAAGATCTGCTACTAACGAGGATGTATTTCACACATTACTTTATACATCAATTAGAAAACCATATAAAAAAAAGTCATGGAACTTGACGTAGAAACACTACAACTTTTAAAAGATCGTCATATCTGCGAAGTATATCCGTAAAATATGTAAATTCGTATATCATACATTTATATCTTAAGTATATTTTCACTGTAGGTATTGAATAATAATTTATACTTAGTATTTCATTATATTTTTAAGATTTTTACGTTCTGCGCTACCAGAATAGGGTAACGAGGGGGAATGGCGTTCACTTAGGGAAAACATGGTGTATCTTTCAAAATATTTATTAAAAATCAAAATTAAGCTAAATAACAAACTCTTTAACTATCGAGTAATCAACAATTAAACAACAAAAACATATATCTTTGACCAAATCGTAGAAAAAAAACATTAAAAAAAAACATGTTTGAGCGTCATTACCCCTGCTTTCGGGTAATGCCGCTCAGGGTCAGGGGTAATGACGTTCTAACATGTTTTTATTGGAATATAACAATTAAGATACATTTGAATTAATCACAGATGTATGCGTTCGGCGAATCCCACCCTGAACATATAGCATGAGCCCACAGTCCGCAGATGGTGCAGCGATACCACAAATCGTTATTTTTCCAAATTCCTCGCAAATAATACATTTGTTTTAGCAGACAAAAGGTTTTCTTCGGTCCAAGCCGCTTTAGCTGTGGTCCTTTGATGAGTTCTTGGCATATCTACAACAATAAAAAAATAAGTCACTACGGGGTAATGGAATTCAGCTGAGCGGTATAACCCCAAACGGCCGTTTTGTAATTAACTCGAAATTAAAAAAAAATCGTGCACACTTGTTGAAAGTTGACTTCATTATCATAAAATTGAATACTTATTTGTCAGAAAAGTAATAGTACAAACTAAATAACAACCAAAATTCTTAACTTACCTACAAAAAACACATCACCAAAAGTTAGATCACCGCGGCCGCAAACAAGGAAACGCACTTCACGGTCGTTCGACGCTCGCTGACTGGCAGGTCGCATCGCTGTCTGTTAGAGACCCCCTCCCCTCGCGTCTCATGCGGTGTTTCGTGTTGCTACGTTGAATTTTGACAGAGATACAGAGGTGAGCGCCATTACCCAGTGAGCGTCATTCCCCCTCGTTACCCTACCTATACAATTTTTTTTAATTATGTTTTTCCTAATAAAGTAATAACAAAAACTTGTAAACTTATATTGACCTTATTTATCAACTAATGTAGTATACCCATGCAAAATTTCAGAGATAAATCTCAAAAAACAAAAAGTTATAGATTTATGATCAGCAACAGACCCTAAGAATCCACTGCCGCACCGCCGCAGATATAATTTTGGTTATAGAACGACATATTCTTTGTAGTAATACCTATCGATAAGTAAGTAAACGTAACTTGATCATGTCTTGTAAATAACAACAAATATTATTATAATGCGCTTATTGTATAAGGCTCCCAAGATAGGTACCTACCTAATATTCACGTTTGTTGTTTACATTACAGCTGGGTTTTAGTTTACATTAATTACCTACATACGAGCTTAGAGTTAAATCAAAAGAACCGCGCCATGAGTTTGAGTGTGTTTATGAACGCAACCCGAAGCGATGCGTGCGCGACGCAAGCCGAATGGAGCCACGGGGATTCCCAGATTGTAACGAACGAGAGACCCAAAACAGTTGAACGCTACCGCCTGTAGGCGCCTACCGTACCGAAACACTGTACTGGGCTGGGTGACTCGTCAGCAGTAGATCTAGCAAAGTGGGCGAGTGATCTGACCTGTCTGGTATCCGTATGAACCCGTATACTAACATCTACTGCAGAAGAAAGTGACAAGGCGCAGGGGCTGGCTTCGCCTAGAACCGTGTGGTTAGGTTGGATCCGACCCGCCGCCGCCGGACGGAAGGGCTCCCAAATCCCCCTGATGTGTGGTCACCGAGACCCGCACCGGTCACCACCCGACCCGACCGGCGACCCATTTTAGGATTATGCGCCACATGGCCCACCATGTGGCGCAGCCTCATGGGGTGGTTGGTCCCATTTGGGTCCCAGAGCTATGCGTGGTTAGGTGCTGTGTTAGGCGTGTGGACAGCGGCAGTTTCTAATGGTCTCCTTAGTCCCTTACCGGCGCGGAGGGTCGACCCACACCACCCAAATAGACTCCACTTCGCACCCGGGCCCGGTGCGGCATCTGAACCCCTAACGCAACTGCTGGGTTACTACAGCTGGAAGGTGGTACCCCGCGGACCAACAATGTTGAATGCAACGTAGAGGCCGAGGCATGGGTACCGTGAAGTTACGCAGCCTTGTCCGATAATCAGCAGGTGCGCCGCTCGCAGGGAGGTCGCTAGCCCCTTTAACCGATTCGCGTTTTATTATTCGCAATAATTGTCAATATGAAGCGACTAGGTTTTACATAGTTAGAAAAATATTATCCAAGTACATATAAAATTGGTAAAATACGTTTTGAAACATGAGAATTCGTAAAAAAGAGGCGCTTCATAGGTTTCGCACACAGGAGGCGCTGCTAGGGATCGGTTCGGCCCTGCGCGTAGATATACATTGTAGTACGTCTTTCTAATTATTTACAATCAAATATTTACTATAATTAAACAATAACCTACTGTAAACTTTAAAAACAATGTTGACGTTATATAATTACGATGTTCCTACGCTATCAGCATGATGTAAGAGTACCTACCTAATATGTAGTAAGATGTTTAAACCAGTTTAACCACTAGCTCATATAGCCGCCCGCGTGATATATTTTTACATTCCCAATTCCCGTGGGAACACATCGCCGGCATAAAAAGTATCCTATGTAACTCAGGGATAATGTAGCTACACATGCATCGGTGAAACAATTTTTAAAATAGGTTCAGTAGGTACGGAGTCTATTTAATTTAAACCAACAATCAATCAAATTCTTATTCTTTTTTTTTATATTTAGGTCGACAAATTGACGCCACCCGCCTGATGGTAGAACCCAGGGTTTTATGTTGGAGGAAACACGTGCGCAGGCAGGGCGTTCCAAGCCACTATCTTTCGGCAGAGAAACAAATGCTTAAAACGTTCGGTTCTCGCGAAAACGGTTTCCACGGTATGAGAGTGACATCTCTGCCCGGCACGCGTTGTTCGGGATCGAAAGGGAGAGGGTGGGATCAGGTTGAAGAGCTCTTCAGAACACTCACCGTGGTAAATACGGTAGAACGCGGCCAAGGAAGCGATTGTTCGGCCCTGAGCTAGCGACCCAAGCCTCCCCTATACCTCCGGACAGTCTATAATGCGACTAGCGCGTCGCTGCATAGCGTTGAGAGCGTCCAGCAAATACTTCGCGGAGCCGTTCCAGAGGTGAGAGCAGTATTCCACGCAGGGTCTAATCTGCGTTTTGTACAGCAGACACCTCTGGTGCGGTGTAAAGAATCGCTTTACCTTGTTCAGTATTCCTAGTTTCCGCGAAGCTAGCCCAATACATCTCTCAATGTAGTTTGTGTTATTGAGCTCTCGGCTATGATGATGAATAGGTAATGACCGGACCTACTACCTACCGGTACATACGCATACATACGCCCTGCCTGTGCACGTGTTTCCTCCCACATATAATCCTGGGTTCTTTAAGCGGAGCGTGAAGGGGCACATCAGTAGGTCGTCAAGTTGAGGGCCACTCTCAATAGTAATGTGTGCTGTGAGAGTGGCCCACAATCGCTAGACGTCGTCACGACTTACCACCAGGCGGGCGGCGTCAATTTGGCGAACCAAATATAAAAAAAAAAAAAAAAAAAAACTACTTCACAGTTTACATTTATAATATAATATTTATCCAGTGTTAGCCTCACAATTGACTTTCATACTGGATTATGATTCTTTAATGATAACTTCGCCCTGCATTTAAATAATTCTGGTCATAATGTTGTCCTAAGTTGAGCTTAGTCATAGCTCATACATTAATGTCTTTTGCTTATATTTTCAGTAAAATTTCCATACGCTGGTCAGACAGTTGGTGAAGTCCGATGGCGTCGGTCGAGTGACTCTGACGAGTTGAGCGCCCAACGAGCAATACGTCGAGTGCTCGACGCTTGGTGGGGCGAGCGGAGACGGGTGCAACCTAAACAACTCACTGCACCGTTCAGGCTTACTGCTAAGTAAGGGTTTTGGTGAACCCCAAAAACGATAGTCGTGTTGGTTGAGCGTTCCCCCTGAAAGGGAACAGCCGCTTCAAGTCCACCCTAAGGACTTGAAGCGGATGTTCTCACCGGAAGTGGTACCTTGGTCTCTTCGTTGAGCATTCCCCCTGGAATGGGAACAGCCAGTAGTTCTAGTCCACCCCAAGGACCCATAATTTTAAGGGTTTTTTTAACCTCGTGAACCGTAACGCTATAATTTAGACTTTTTGCCGCCATATCCCCCCACAAAAGTTCACGATGCAATTTCTTTTTTTAATTAAGGGAAACTTGTGCCAAATTTCAAGGAGATCGGATAAACATGTGGCCGCTGGTGCGGAAAATACATACAACCACAAAGTACAATATTGTCCAGTATGGCCTTGAAATGTAGACGCTTCGCTCTTTCAATCAATTATTCTGTGGGTACTTAGTTGATACAGATAGGGCGGTACATTAATAGGTACCGTGTCCAAATAAGGATGACTTGCGATCGTGGAAAGACGTCTTTGCCTCTTATAATAGTCATAAAATACAATTATAGTCCAGACATCCGGTCCCACACATAAACTAAAGGACAGTTTTTCATTAAGTTTCGACTAACGGACGGCGTGAACGATATAGGTAATCACGCCTGTTTCCCTGAAGGTTTTCAGACGAAGTCTATTCTAGTCAACTGGGGACAAATTTTTCATTTTTCTAGTCATTGATTTTTGGCAATTCAAATGTCTCAATTACCTACTGATTGTCCAAACGTTTTGGCTACACGGTATTTAAAACCAACAGTTTTTAAAACCTCGTACGGTTTACAGCCACGTTTTAAATCGTGTATTCGGTTGCTTAATTTTTACCTAGACTCGATCGATCTATTCCAGGGGAACAGTATGGGGCCACTTCAGCCAACTAGCTGTATGGAACCTTCAAGCGGTAGGTTGTGGTGCCGTACGCCATGGAGCCATCCATCCTCGACTACTGTTAGTGTGTGACTTCTCTCACACCAACATGCTCGGGCAGAGAACTCTAGTCCCAGGACCTACTGCTCCCTGTCCAATACATACTGCACGAAGACCTAGGAGCGCTTATCCTCTTTTATGTGGACCGGTAATGTATTTTTATAGCAGCCTACCCACACAATTGCCGCAGGGGCAATCTAGGTTGTTTGGCGAGGGGTGTCTCTACACTATTAAGGGTCACCCTGGATTGCCTCTGCGGCAGGTGTGTGTAGGCAGCTTTATAGTTCCTCAGAACATTTTTATCGAAATAATTTATTGATTTACGTTAGTTAAGGATAATGTCCAGTTGCATACAATATGAAGGTAATTTAACAGACTTTAATATACCTTCGACTGTGTGAAATTCAACGATCGGGACGAATGTACCTACTGACTTTACAAACAGGAGAGTAAATGTGCCTGTTGGCTAAGGTTGTTTATGTTTCGACGACGTGTGTCCGATCCCCGGTCACTACACTGACGTGAACCCACTTCTAATACACTGCGGTTGCGTGCTCTGGGGTATCCCCAACGCACGCCATTGCTCACCGACGTGGGATTAAACCCAACCCCAAACATGCGGGGCCGTATACCTAACCCATTACAGGTGCCGTATAGGTGGCCAAGGACCGCCGGTGCCACAGGGCAATTTTTTTTATAGTTCTGCGGCCCAAGGCCGCGGCCGTTCGAACGTCCGTTGCCGGGCGTCTCTGGTTACAGGCAGAACGTATTTCCAGAGGCGCCCGGCGGACTTTGACCACCTCTGTGGTCTCTGCGGGGGTTTGGTCGGGATGAGAATCCCGCGTCGTTGGGGTTGGGTTTTATCCCGCGTCAGTGAGTGAATCTGGTTGCGTGCTATGGGGCAAAGGCCCCACAGCACGCAACCCTTCTAGCCTGCTTCTGTAAGGACGACGGGTGGCGATCCCGCCGTCCTCAGGCCCCGATCATGGAGGTCGATGGTCTTGGGCGTAGATGAGTCTGCGGCGGCCTCGCCGCTGACAAGGAACTCGGCGGGGAGGGTACGCTCCCTCTCCCTTTCGGCCGGCTCCTTCGCGAGCATGAGTTGCTCGCAGAAGGACACGGCCGCGTTCCACCTACTCCCGCTGGAGACCATGGCTTGAAGCATGGTCTCCAGCGAGAAGGTATCCACGCCCAAACCCACTACGAGGTCCCGGCGCTGACTCGCCCACGCTGAGCACTCCACCAACGTGTGGAGTGCGGTGTCGTCGTCGGAAACCTCGCAGTGTTGACACCGGGGTGTGACCTCACGACGGATGCGAAACAGATAGCTACCGAAGCATCCATGCCCGGTAAAGATCTGCGTCGCACGATACGTGAGGTCACCATGCGGCCTCTGCAGCCAATCGTCCATGATCGGTCTCACCGCTGCGATGATGGTGGTACCCCACTTGGGTTTGTCAAGTCGCACCCTCCATGACTTCATGAGATCCTGGCGGAGTTGAGACCGCTGGTCCTCGATTTCTCGAGACACAGGCCTGTGATCCCGCTCCAGCGCCTCCATTGGAACAATGACGCAAGGGCTCTCGCTTCGAGGTCCCATGGAGGGGTCCCGGCTAGGAGACATGCAGCCTCTCCGGAGATCGTGCGGTATCCGCTTATTGTTTTGACGGGCAAGGCCCTCAACGGTCTGTTACGGAGCTTTGAGTTGTTGGCCGTCAACTTCGCTGCCCATACGGGAGCCCCGTATGGGCAGTGAAACTTCGGAAATGTGGTCCGAAGTTCCATCGGCTATCAAGTACGATCCCTAGATACTTCATCGAGGGCTTGATGCCGATGCTAACGCCTCCCACATTTATGCTGGAACCTTCAGGTGGACCGTTCCGAGGTCTGTGAAAACACAGAACCTCGGACTTGTGCAAGGCCACCTCCAGTCCCAGCCGCCGTATCCGACCCATCGACTTGAGCAACACCCGTCGTGACCTTGAGTGCTGCCTCTTGGTACGTTGCACCCCGCGCCGTGACGAGGGTATTTTACGGACGTTACGCCGACGCCCTCAGGCAACGCACCCCGCAGCACCCAGTCGTAGCCGACGTTCCACAGAAGCGGGCCCAGGACCGACCCCTGTGGAACACCGCACGACATATCTCGCTGAGCTGGCGCGAGCCGGCTGGGGAAAGCTATGGCCCTCTCCGAGAGATAGGCCCCGACAATACGACGGAGGTAGAGAGGCGTTTCGTGATACACGAGCGCCTCCCTAACGCAGCTCCATGGCAAGGTGTTAAAAGCGTTGGCGATGTCAAGAGACACCGCCACCACCACCTTGCCCTGCGAGACTGCTTCCTCCGTCAGGCTCTTCACGCGCAACAGGGCAGTTCCCCTAGGTTGTGTACCCGAGGCGAGCATGGACGGAAACATAGCCCCGGGCTGCGGAGATACTCCTAGAAGAAAATCATAACAACAATTTTAGCTTAGTTGGAGATATATGTATTTGTGATTGGTTAGTATTTAAAAATAAGATCTTAGTTCTTTCATCAGCAGCTTCACAAGCTATCTAGTAAGTTTGGTTCCAAAGTTTTAGTTACGATGCATCCAACTATTCTCAGTGTGTAATCTTTTTGAATTTGACACATTAAAACGACTCATAGAAATAGAGGCGAAGCGAGTGGCTTGCTAGGTCACCGACAGATTTCGGCGTTTGTTCTTAGCTGAATCTGTGTTCCATTTGCTTATTCTGTGAATCTGAACCGCCTGAACCGCCAGACTGACGGCCGAATACTAAAACGTCACTCAAATAAGTAGATACTCAAAGTGACGTTTTTGTATGAGGTGACGTTTATGGAAGTGCTGCTCAAGCATTTACACAGCATTTAAATATTTGAGTGACCTTTCAGTATTCGGTCATGAGTGTGTTAAGTTATTTGGGCAAGGGTTAGAATGTATTTTGGTTTATATCTAAGGTCCGCCACCCCGCACCACACGAACGTGAGGAGTTGGAAGTGGAAGATTATGATGATGATGATGAGGAACCGGAAGAGGGGGAAACTGTCGAAGGTAAATCTTTTCACCGTCACTCCAAACTGAAATAACCGTGGTATAACTATACCTGACTTGATTGCTAAACGGCCAACTTCTGAATTGAGAATTTGAAGTTAGGTATCCGTTGAGCATCCACTGAGTACGCCAAATGTCAAAATTCAGGAACAAAGTTTGACATTTGATGTCAAAATTTGTGACTTCAAATTCTCAATTCAGAAACCGGCCGATAGTAGGTATAGTAACTTTGTAGGTAATTTCTTTTGATTATTTTGACAGCTTGGTTTGACATTAAAATATTGATCTTTAACACAATGTGCAAAGGTCTAATGACATGAAATATTGAATCTGAAGTAACATTAACCACAATGCATGCAATTAAAATCTCAGTTTTTTGGAGTTTACTCCTTAAGAATCGATTTTCATATATAAGGCGCCCGGTATGAGAAAAATCCGAGGGGTAAAACCTACTAACAAGTAACGAAAATCGTGTCACGTTTTTGGTGCGCACCTCTAGTGCGCAACTTTCTAATTTGTTATGGTTAGATACTCGTACTTAAGGAGTAAACTCCAGTCGTGCGTCGGAGCTGACACACACACTTTTTTGGAGTTTACTCCTTAAGAATCGATTTTCATATATAAGGCGCCCGGTATGAGAAAAATCCGAGGGGTAAAACCTACTAACAAGTAACGAAAACGTGTCACGTTTTTGGTGCGCACCTCTAGTGCGCAACTTTCTAATTTGGTATGGTTAGATACTCGTACTTAAGGAGTAAACTCCAGTCGTGCGTCGGAGCTGACACACACACTTTATTTTTTTTTAAATCAAGCTTATATCATCATATATTGCATTATCATGCGACTTACATACGCGGGCAAGGTTTCAGTTTAATCGGAAACCGGGAAGTGTGTTAAATTTAACTTGCAAGATTTGATTTCATACGGATATCGGGACAGGCGAAAGTAATTTAAAGCTTGTAAAAAAGGTTCACATTTTCGCCGTTCTAAGACTCCGTTTCGCCGTTTGCTTGTTAGTCCTAGTGAGCATTTTACCCACTTCAATCTTCCTAATGAATTATTAACTATTGCCAAAAACAGCACGTTCACCAAACTTTCAGTAAATTTTGAGTTTATCAGTAACAGACAGATGCGTAGTGTTTTTAAGTGATCAGGTATATACCGTTATGAACTTAACCAAATTTATCCAATACTCTAAGCTTCGTCGAATTGACGACGCCTTTTCGAATATAAATAATAAAAAAATACAATTATAATTTAATTTGGTATTATTTTAATTCACTTTCCCAAAAAGGTAAAGCACTTAATAGGCACTTAAATATTTACGTAAATAAATAATGTTGATATCATGAAGCGTCTTCGAATCGATGAAGCTTGTTAAATAATAATGTTTTTATATTGTACATTTTTTACGAGTTTGTATACTATATGTCATTGAATTAAAATAATATATACAATTATTTATAGATGCGATAATAAGTAATTTAATATCGGACGACAGTAGTGGTGAGGGCCGGTCATCTGCAAGTGATTCAGTTGCCAGTGTCGAAGATCCCCCTATCTATGGCTGGCACAGAGCTAGCTATGACGAAGTGTACTCAGTAAGAAAAAAATAAATATAGTGTACATATTATGGACAAACATTTAAGTAAATAAAATTAGGCTACTTATGTCTAAAATAGAATTTAAATTATAAAATATTTTTATAAGTTAAATGTTGCATAAAATATTGGTTGTGTTTAATGAATTTCTTATTTAAGTAGCTAAATGATTAATTTGCGTTCCTTATATCTTCGGGCGTAGTCGAATCGACGAAGCTTAGTATAGAGCTATTATCTAGTAAAATTGTTACATTTTGTACATACTCGTAATAATATTATACACTAAATTATAGTAATAATCAATTGTTTCTATACATAAGTTTCTAAACATATTTTTTTGTCTACAATTTCAAGAAAATTGTGTAACATTTTGCTTATCAAATAGTTGTCGTTCGTAAGCTAGCCTTAATGAGTGTTAAGGCTAAATCTGCAGTGGTGGAAAGCAAGAGGATAGAATATCTACAGAAATTATTAGACAATGGATATTCGAAGAACTTTGGAGATCGGTACACGGAGCACAAATATACCAATGCCAGTCCAGTGCAAAACACCAAGGAAAAAAGGACGAACCTTACAAACTCATAACGCAAGACAGCGAACCTTACATACTCAACACAACTCATAACGCAAGACAGCGAACCTTACATACTCAACACAACTCATAACGCAAGACAGCGAACCTTACATACTCAACACAACTGAAAACTCAGTTGCAAATATACATAATTAATACATTGTGCATTAGGTATTATAATTTGAAACCTATAATAACAATGCTGAATAAATTGAATTTACAGTTTATTAATTTTGTAAAATTATTATTTATTTTAGTTACATTGTAGGTAGGTTTTTATAAAAATCAACGCTATTTATTAGGTATCGTTTGTTTGTTATTAATGTATGACATATGGAACTAAAATTGTATAGAGTGTATTGACTTAAGTAGGTACATAATACTTAATAAACTACTTTAATGTAAAAGCGAATTTTGTTAATAATAAGTTTGTATAAATTAAAATAACTTTAGTAAGTAACTAGATATTTATACATTTTGTACGAATTAATTTCTAAGTAAAACCAGATACTTAAGTGATATTGTGTATATAATAATACATTCTAAGACGTCTTCACGTGTTTTATTGCAAGGATATAACAAAAACGTCCAACCGACAAGATTATAGTTACGTAAACAGTAACTGAAAAGGTTAAAATATATATATATTGGACACGGTTTTGATAACAGAACTTTGGAAAACAAAAACATTTTTTTTTACAAAAATCTTTATTGATGTAGTCTCTAGACATGAAATGAGTACCTACCTACTCGTGGTAGCTCATTACCTTAAAAAATCTTCCTAGTGCTATCCAGAGGCGCTCGGTAATAGACGTATAGGCTGTATAGCGGCCTCGGACCGCGTAATTAAAAAAAATAAACTTCATCCGTTTTAAGAATTGTATAAAAAATTATGTCTTTGTTTTTCAAAGTAATTCTTCCAGTCGGTTCTGTTATCGAAACTAAGTTAATTTTTTTTAAACGGTGGGACTTGGACCCATGCCATGACCCCTAGGTTCTTAAATCTTCCAATCTGAACAAGATCGGGCCGTCTAGGATGTTTGGCGGTCTTAGCGATATCGACAGTATATGTACACTATTAAGAAATTGTCCTTGCTTGCCATGACAAACCTTTGGCATAATAAGATAGGCATTTAAGATTGATATCATTATCGTAGCCCAATTGACACCCACTCCTGGGCATAGACCTTTCCCGAAGAGGGGCGGAATTTAGCCTGAACAGGGCCGGACGCGTTGGTATAGGCGTTTTGTGTCGAGTTTTACTTCTCTAAACATCATCGTCTGTCTTTTCGCGTTAAAATCAAAAAGTTATAGCACGGATTTTCATGCTGCTTTTACTAATTGATAGAGTAGTTCTCGAGGAAGGTTTTGGTATAATGTATAATTTGTCACGGGCGAAGACGTGGGCGTCTGCTAGTAGTTGATCGTCCGAAACAAGCATTTGTAGATCACACAAATATTTGATTCGAACCGGGATTTACTAAAACAGGGCTGAGAGGATGAGGGCTGGTGCTTGTGTTAGGTAACAAAAACCTGAATTACAGGTCACTAGTGCCCCATTACATACAATTATTATTAAGTGATAAGCTGCGGGTAGCTACATTACATGAAAACATTATCCTATTCTAGTTGGAGATGTTCCCACGCCGAGTACGTGGCATAAAAGAATGGAGTCAAATAGAATGTCTTGTACTCGGTTACCTCATTTCCAATCCTCGGCAAGAATGTTCTCTGGTGAACCCTCAAGGTACCAAGACTCTGGCCAATACGGAGGTGACATGGGTAGGTAAATATAGAATCTGTGTAGCTTTGTTCTCTATAGAATGAGAAGTAATGTTTTGGAGGCTATTGTTTCCAGAACTTACATCGTCCTGGAGGTCGGACATAGCTGTTCCTATAGCATAGGATTAGCGTGTTTTATTTTCGGCAATCGTTGATGTCGATATTTTGACAATATATAAATCTATACTTACATGAAGAAAATTTCCTGACTTTTGGGTACTTTATATACTATATCTGACCCCTTTAGGATTTAAAATACTCTACTTTTAAAGAAACAAAAAATAATTATGTAATACCTAAATAACCCTGTGGTTTCAGAGAAATTTACCGAATCCGTGACATCTGGCATAGAGCAAAAAGAGCCTATAAGAGAAATTAATAGAGAGACGGAAAAGGCTATTGAACCAGAACAGGAAAGTGTGAGGGAACCAAGTAGACACAGAGAAGAAAGTCGTGATAGAGAGGAAGTTAGATCCCGTGAGTTAGAACGAGATAGCCAGAGAGAATCAATAAGAGATAGGGGACCAGTGAGACATAGCGAACATAGACAGACAGAGTTAAATAGAGAAGAAGACAGAGTGAGAGATAAGGATCTGGTAATGGATGAGCAAGCGAGAAGAAAGGCTATTTATAAACATGAAAAGGATTACAATTACAATCCTTTGTTGGAACACACTGAATGGCCGACTAAGATGAATTTACTTAAAAAGCAAAACATTTGGCGGTAAGTTAATTGTTACTTAGTTTCATTCGAAGTGTCCGTAAAGGCGTTTGGAGCTAACCCAGTCCGAATCACGCATTTGTCTGATATTTTCTTAAATTATTCTAAAACTAGCAGATGTCCAGGCTTCGCCTATCGTCGAATAATATTCTAGTTCCCAATTTCTATGGGAACACATTCCCGATTAAAAAAGTAGGCGCAGTTACTCTTCATAACATTAACTACCTGCCAGTGAAAACAAACCGGCTGCAACTACCGGAATGGTCCCTTTAAAATGGTTAGTTTCAGACGAGATAGCGTTGTGTTCAAAATTGTCCTAATATTATTTAATTATTTGGATTTATTTATTAAAATCAAATGTAACTTTTCCTTAAGTCAGGGTAATGACAATCCACCAGCGGGGGGCGAGAGGGATCGTGATATGGAACAAGTGATACCTCTGACTATGCCGAGGCGGTTGACGACACAGCCTTACCATTCAAAAATGCTGGTCGGATACAGGCCGACTAATAGAGTGGATAGTGCCGAGCCACGGGAAACAGAAAGTGACTCCGTTAGTGCAGAATATTTAATTTCATACTCTAAGTAAAGGCCGGGGCAGAGTGACGTCTCGTCATGGCACGACTAGCTGAAGGCTCTGCCCGCGTGATTTAGTTTTCTCGTTTTATCCCAGTTCTAATGTATCGTGTTACAAGTTGGTAAGGATTTATCTAAAGATGCAGTGTTTTAAGATCGTTGCAACACGATACACAAAAATGTGTTTGTTTTTTCAAAGTAATACTTCCATTCGGTTCTGTTATTGAAACTGAATCGATAATATTTTTTTTTGTAAACGGTGGTACTTTCACGGTGTATATAATTTCTATCTAAATATTTAAAAAATACTTTAAGTAAACTCATTGCTTTGTAACGCAAATATAATTGATCTCACTATACTGGACAATTTTGCTTTTGTTTATCTGTTTCGGAGATCTCTACAAAACTTGGCACAAGCCGCACACGAGTTCTTGGATTTGAAACATTTGTAATGTTTGCAAGGTCTTCTGTTTGACCACTAGTTATCTATACTTAATTGTATATTGGATTATTATGTTATTAGGAAGCAGGGTCTCATGATGGCAGATGGCAACAGACAAGATTCAGACCAAAGAGGTAAGTATTGCTAGCATTCATATAATTTGCCTGACGTTTGCGTTTTTGTAATATTTTTTTTTACCTAGATATCTACCTAGGACAAACTAAAGGCGTATAGCCTAAGTGTAAAGTCATATTAGGCTCGTGCTATTTGATTTTGATGAATGCTATAGGTACTTATGTTGCTCCCAGCAGAGTTTAGTATAGTTTAGAAAGAAAGAAAAATCTGTTAAGAAGATTCGCAGTTTGGCACTTAGGTAGTTATACTGGTGTTCACGTAAAAAAAATGCTGGGCGAGAGTAGGAGGGGTGTGTTTGCGCATCGGTACTCTCGCTCTTACTCGCTGTTACCGGCGATATAGATCGATAAATCGTCTACTGCGCAACTTGAAGGTCAGCGTTCTTTTTACGTGACGCGACGTTTACATAAGACAAGAATAAAAAAATATTGTTTATTGGTGATTTCGCTTCACGTTCACGACTTTTACTCATTAATGTGGCGTCTTCGTGAAAACATCAAAGGTATGATACCTAGCTATGTTTGTGTCAGGCTTAGATGAATTAAAGGTGTCAGGTCTATAGTTTGACGCATATAGAATACTTTCGTGGCTTGCCTCTCCGCTGCCGTGCCGCTCTAGTGTAGTTTTACCTAAGGACCCGTTTAGATAAGTACCATATTATAGTATATTATCATGTTTAGTATATTATAATATGCTACTATTATATCGTAGATATTTATTGACAGGCCGGGTGCGAATGCTCTGCTGTTGACATCAACAAGTAAACAGACCAAAGTACCCGCTCTGGTTAGTATGATTTTCTTTTTACTTTTCTGTCATCCCGCTACGAGATGTAGTTATGTGCCAGATTGATATGTTGGACCGACACTAAACCACGAGAGTGTCTACCTACCTTATATATAGGTACTCCTTGAAAGAGGTACCCTACCCTGGTCTGTGTTTAGTGGTCCACACTGGTGAGACCATTTAGAAAACTTACAAATAGTGTTTCCAAGTTATCAAATTTTCTGACAAATTTTATTTTTTTACTATATTAAATACATAGGAATATATTTCTGATTGTGTACTCTAAATTTCGTAAAATAATAATGAACTAACGTATGTAGCCATTATCTTTGTTTAGTGTCGGGAAAATAAATGGAACTGACGGATTTTGACAGAAAGTAGGTAGCTGACCTTCTTACCGGGATTTTTAAATAATTGTTGGTAACACCGATTAGACAACCACTCCCTGTATTGAGGGGCATATCGTCATTGCGACCTTTATCTATTTTAAAGATTTTTGCGTTTCTATTGTAGCGTCGTTTAGTCAGACTACGCTATAATATGTTGCAACAAAGAGTCTGATCACGCTAACTTAGTAAAGGGATGAATTGGCAACCCCACAGAAAGACTAGTGTAGCAACATTTTGTGTCTATGACTTTCATTGTCAAGTTTTCTATAAACAGTTTTGATCATTTGAATTATGAATGAATAATAATGTATTGTCTAAAATCTAAAATGTTATTAATTATTATTACTCTTTTTTCTAAAAATATTTATTTTTGGAACCCTTCCAACCAAATATGCACGTTCACGCGGTTTCGGAAGAGTTTGGCAACAAACACTGTGACACGGCAATATATAAAATATTAGATGGAACTTTAAAGGAACCATTAATGAACCAAAAATTACAAATAAACATGTTTTATTACCGGTTCCATAATTAAATACCTAACGTGCG
Source organism: Nudaria mundana (assembly GCA_963556515.1). NCBI lineage: Eukaryota > Metazoa > Arthropoda > Insecta > Lepidoptera > Erebidae > Nudaria > Nudaria mundana. The sequence continues at coordinate 9,492,091 of OY748308.1, read as the reverse complement.
ATATAGCGCGACTAGCACAGCGCATCGCTCAATTATACAGAGTTACTTTTAAGATAGGAGCCAAATTTTCATGACCAATGTAGAATCGATAATTAGTTATCTAGATGTTAAAGTATGCTTTCTGTCCTTTACTTGTGTTGACTAATTTTAATTATCTTTCTACTTTTCATATGATACTAGTATTGTCTACGTTTCTATTAAGTAATCAAACACCAATGACTACCCACATTTCACATAATAGTTTTAACAGTTTATTTCCATCCAAAGGTTGCCTGTAAAGGTCCACATTCACGAAGAAACCATTTGGGTTTCGCAACCATCATTTGTCAAAATTGACGGACCAATCTCCCATTTTTTATGGTTGTCGAAACATTTTGGATTCCCAAATAGATTGATATCCACAGACAACTATAAACTATGTAGTTGAGATATATCACGAGAGTAGAGTAAGTTCATGAGATATACTCGTATGTTGAGATCCACAGATAACTTTTTAGTTGAAATCCATGCGTCTATTCGTCGACGGTTAATGTGAAAACATGCACTACGCCATGGAAGTAGTTTGAATTACGAAAAAAAGTTCAGGAACTATCCCTTTTACTCTATGTTGAAGCTATGCACAATGTGTATTATCTATGGCCATGTGTTTTAAATGGTAGCACCGTCAATGGTACCATGTTTGGATGCATCTGGGGTGCACCCATAATTTATGACAAACGATGGCTGCGAAAACCAAATGGTTTCATCGTCAGTGCCCAGCATAAGAGATTGCTGATTAGTATAATATATAATATTTTATAAAATATTATATATTATAGCGTAGTGTGCGATATTGTTGTGCTATTTGCTATGATGCGATCAATGATTTTAAATACAATGGATTTCGGATCATCGCTCAAAAGTGTCCGAACTAAAAGAGAAACAAAACGCTAAAAGAGAAACAATCGCGCGCCAGTCTTGATTTTGACAACTGAACGACAACACGTTGCACAATGCCGTACTGTATTGTAAAAACGTGTAAAAACTACGAAAAAAAAGCAAATTGAAGACGGTGTATCATATTTTCAGTAAATAAGCTTTTGTTTTATTATTTGCAATTTATTATTTCACTTAAAATACAGTATTTCGTCGATAATAAATTAAAAGACAAAAGTAAATATTGCAATCCAGTCCAATACCGAAGTACCTATCTGTCTCTTTCGAACTCATCCCAAGCTCAGTAAAAAGAAAGAGACCATTTCATTTTCACTGAATAATGTACTAACAAAATGACCATTCAGATTTATTCGGATTACCGATAGCGATAAAACTATTTGGAACAAAGATTATAGTGGAGACGCCTTGGCTCTTTATGATTTTTTTTTCGTTATATGAACCAACATCTATTTCAGTTTTCCTCGGGATCCAGTACACTGTGCACAATGGAAAAATATTATTGCCCTAGCACGGCGAGAAGAATATTTTGATCCAAAAAATAACAATCTTGTTTGTTCGGCTCATTTTATGGACATAACAAAAAGAGGTCCGATCTTTATGAAACTTGTACAAGAATCCCTTGATTGAATGGAGGAGATAAGCCCAAAAATGTTTTTAATTTTCACAGGGTATCATTGTTTTGTCATAAATATAATTACACATGTCATTTTATTTCGTGTATGTACTGTTATTTTCTTTTTATTTGGATTCTCGGTAATGTATTCCCACGGGAATCGGGGCCGAGATAACTATATCTCGCGGGCGGAGTCACGGTGATCAGCTAGTAGCCAATAATTTCGTATCCCAAAAATTAACCATAAGATAAAAATAAATTAATGATGCGCAGTTTTAGCAACTAATTCAGTCACTTGAAACACGGCTATCTTGTAGTAGACGTAGCGACATAGCGTTATGAAAATAGTAATGAAAGCGGAAGAACTTTGACACCCGCAAGAAGTTTGGCATTTATAATATTATAATTAGTTAAATTCATTAATTCCCTTTTTGTTATTCATACACTACAGTTACTTATTATGAAACTGACTCGAAAAAAAAAAATCTTTGTCAGTCGTTAATTAGTTTTTCAGCTTATTTCGTCTAACATAAACAAGTAATTACAATTTATAAGATTATGGAATTTATTGTAGTCTTACATTAATTATTACGCCTACGTAGGTACATATCATGGAATCCTTAAAAGACTTTAACAAAATAAACCTACTCCATTGTTTCTATGTTCACGTAGTTCAAGTATAAGCTGCATAAGGTGAATTAGTCAGGCGGACAGATAGAAGCTACGTAATGCGATAAATTAGTGCAAACAAAAGTGAACACTATTCCGTTGAATCAAGGTTTAAATTTTAATATGAAATTTGTTTATATCTATGTATGCCTATGTATAATGTATAGGTCGACTCGGGACATTATTTTCTTGCGATTTGTTCTAGATCCTATGTCCGTTGTATTATAAGGTCTTTGGATGCGATATAATAATAGAGCGTAGTCGGAACGACGACGCTTAAGTGACTAAAGTGAAGACAAACAAAATTATTTCCTTTTTAATTGCAGTCGGCGATAAAATTGGATAAAGAAGACATTGACCAGTTATTTCGCGACACGGGTTTCAACATGAATTGGAGGAAAAACACCACGTGACTGAAAATATATTAAAACAATGGAGAATATGATGTTTAATTAATATAAAATTGCAATGATTTCGCTAAATAGAAGACATTATAACGTCGACATATGTTTCACCTACTCACGAGCTTCGTCTCGATGCCACTCGTCGCGCTAGGCGAATGACTCGTACGTGATAAGATAAGACTTGATAACCGAGTTATACTAGGGGAGCGAGTAGGGGCGAGTGTGGCCACTAGGGAAATATTCGCGGCAACGCAATAGCAACACGAGCGGACATCGTTTGGCCGCAGCTTAAGTTATTCATACCTAACTGAGAATTACATTTTTTAAACCATTTCATCCATCTAGTCTCTTTTATGTAAACCTTATATTTTTGATGGTTGAAAGTATACTAGGTAAGCTATAGCTAGGTACTATAACAACACGCACAACAGACGGATCACGTAAAAAGAAAGCTGACCTTCAAGCTGCGCAGTAGATGATTTATCACACACACACACACACAGATATCACGCCTATGTCCCCGAAGGGGTAGGCAGAGGTGCATAACACACCCACAATTTGCCCGTATTTTTTGTCCAGCGTAATAGGGGCAAGCCTATTGCCGTCACCGGGCACATTTATAATGGGTTATGTCCAAAATGGCCGAATAAATTTAATAAAAATTAGCAGCTATATTGTAATTTTGAAAAAAAATGCGATGAAATGTAGAGGAAAGGCAACAAAATCTTACGTGCCAGCCGCTGTGGCACCACCAATTAAAGTCCTGGGCGTCTCGGACAACGTTGACGATTTATCGATCTAAGTATAATACATAATGGCGGACGGCGGCGGTAAGAGCGAGAGTACCGATACATAAACCCGCCTCCCCCTCTCGCACAGCGTTTTTTTACGTGAAGACCAGTATAGCCCTCGTGAACCTTAAAAACATTATTAAATTTGGGCACATTCCCTTACAAACTCCCCCTCAATGATAAAAAGCTCACGATGAAAAAAAAGTTTTAGTATAACTTTCACTTGTGCCAAATTTCGTGGAGATCTGATAAAAACTGGGGCTGCTAGGCCGCTAGAACTGCTGTAGCTAGCTGCGTGTTGCTGCCTTTTTAGAAGAGCTACTGTTTTCATGCACCAAAAAATAGTAGGTAGTAAAACTCCATCCAACGTGGCCATGTCGTTAGCATTCTTTCTGGTTACCTTTACAGTGCCAGTTAAGTTGTGTAGAATTTTTTACATAAATCTGAGGTAGGTAGGCATCTACATGGGACGAAACAGAACTACTGTCTACTACCTTGGAGATATAGGCTTCATATTAAAGACAGGTAACAGTTTTCTTTATCATCTTTGTATTCAAGAGTATCAACTTATGCCACACAGATTGAGGCAGAAAACCCAAAAGTTTAGGCATAAGTATAGCCGCAGGGTAACAACAACAACACATTTCAACACCAAGAAATCTGTAAGTGTATTATCACAGATTACTAAATAGTTACACAGATTACTAAATAGTTACTACGGTATTATATAGCAAATGCTTCTTAGTAGGTAAATTCTCTTGGTCACACGACTGATGTATTCATGCTGTACCTATGACTCAGTGTGAGTCACTTGCTACCATATGAAACATATTACCGTCGGTAAAGATGCGATAAATCTTTGTTATCTAAAATCATGTAAATAATGTAAAAGCCTTCAGCAAATGTTGAGTGACTGACTGAAGAAGTCCGGGCGCCACTGGAAATACAGGACCTTCTGCGTGCGTACCAGACGCCCGGCAATGTACGTAAGAGCTTGCGCGGACTTAAAAAAAGACTGAAGAAGATAAATAGACTTATGACCATAGACTCTTATGACAGTTAAAGACACTACCTATACTCTTTGTTAAACATTGCGTGGTTTTCCTTATTCTAAACGTGTGTCATAACGCGCAAGGTGTGATTAAAAACGACGCCAACATTTCCTCCCAAACTTATCAGTTGTTGATAGAACTTAACGTAGATAGGTAACAGATATCGTTGGCAACATCAAATAGAGATAGGTAAGTACTTTGTATTACATTACTAACCTTCAGTAAAACAGGTAAAAACCTAAACATACCAAGTCTAAGCGTCTAACGTTGAGGTCGTTCGATGCAATATTGTTCAAATTGTAATTCAAAGTGTACAATTTACACTTGAACGTAACATCTGTTAAATGAAATCATTGTTTCTGGGAAAACATAATTGTGAAATGTTTTAGTGAAGTTAATAAGTATCTAGTGTGTATATTGTTATAAAACATTTTCTAGATGTAGGTATAGTGTAAGAGCTGTTTTCGAACTTTATGTACAAGTGATAGTCAGAGAGCTACCTATTCGAAATTTTTGCACACGAGTCAGAGTTGTTGGTTTCAAAAGTTTCGACAAGTGATTTTTGCGTAAAAATGTGTTGTTCGTGTAGCTGTAACTGCGGTGCTTGTGGCAGATGCCTCAGGTGCCTGCTCTGTGTAACAGCCTGCGTGTTCCTTCTGAGGATGTGCGGTGTTGATGTCGGAGATGATTGCTGTGGTGGAGATGGCGACTGATTATATTATTTATTAAATGCTCTAAATTTATTATCTATTTATTGTTTTATTCTTTAGAAAAAGGATGATAATATCTTCTTGAGCTGCGGTACAGAGTCGGCAGGTAGGTTACCCAGCATACCAGTCGAAACGTTAGTCGATATCTACTAGTACAAGTTTTTTTTTTTTTTTTTTTTTATTTAGGTCGACAAATTGACACCACCCGCCTAATGGTAAGCTGTGGCAACATCTGGCGATTGTGGGTAACTCTCATAGTATACAGAAATACTATAGAGAGTGGCCCTCAACTTGACGACCTAGTAATGTGCCTCTTTACGCTTCGCTTAAAGAACCCAGGGTTATATGTTGAAGGAAACACGTGCGCAGGCAGTAGGGCGTTCCAAGCCACCATCGTTCGGCAGAGAAACGAACGTTTAAAACGCTCGGTACTCGCGAAGACGGTTTCCACGGTATGAGAGTGACATCTCTGCCCGGCACGCGTTGTTCGGGATCGGAAAGGAGAGGGTGGGATCAGGTTGAAGAGTTCTTCGGAACACTTACTTGATGTATGGCAACCCTTGCCCCTCTCCCTCTCTGCCTTCTGCTCTGCGCCGACATGGACGCAACGTGTGCATATAAGTTTAATAAATATTCTGTTAATTAATACAAGCAACTATTATCATTTCCATCGCCAAATCTCACAATACGACAATACCTACCTAATCGGATCCTTAAATTAGGAATTTCAGTCGAGGATTGCGAACTATATCACCTGAATCGTTGGTAAGTTTTCTTGCCTGAATCTGGATGATGTCGTGAGGTGAAACCGGTCCGAGTAAAATAAGTCCCCTATACCACAATATCTACTGAAATAATCAAAATCAAAATCAAAATATCTTTATTCATGTAGGTCACAAAGTAACACTTATGAACGTCAAAAAAAGAAAATGCTTCTACATTTACATTTACCGCCAGATTCGCAAGGCAATAGGTAGAGCCTGTGAGGAAAGAACCTGGCAAGAAAAACTCACGGCCACTCTTTTTATTCGCCAGTAAATACAATGATTCTGTTACAACAATAAAAAGAGGGCAAGGGCAGTACGTGACCATGTGTGGACCAAGTGAACTTAAAAATTATGAATCTCTGTTATTCACAAAAAAAAAGTCGAATACTAGTTAAAGGTGCCACATAATCTCAAAGTACCCATACCTTACAATATCATAATAATAATAATTTAACAATAATAAGTGAGTTTCAGCAATAAAACAACATTTCAAACAGAAGTAGCCTCTATGTAGCTCGAGTGATGAGCAAGCAACTCATTGCCATTTCTCTGTATCGTTTAGATAATCTTTAATAGTATAATATGCCTTTTTAGGAGGTGTGTCTTAACAGCCACTTTGAATTTATTCAAAGGAAGGTTCATAATGTTTAGAGGAATTTTGTTATAAAAACGCACACCAAATCCTGCAAAGGAGTCATGAACCTTCTGTAAACGATAATACGTCCCAACCAATTTATGCTTATTTCTAGTATTTATTGCATGTATGTCACTGTTCACACTGTATAAATTTATTTTCTGTTTAACGAATATAATATTCGCATATATATATTGTGATGTAACTGTTAAAATGCCTATTTCTTTAAATCTTTCTCTAAGAGAAACTCGTGCATTCAGTTTATAAATCGCACGTATAGCTCGCTTTTGGAGTATAAAAATGATCTCTATATCAGCTGACTTGCCCCACAGTAAAATTCCATACGACATGACACTGTGAAAATAGCTAAAATAAACCAGCCTGGCAGTTTCTACATCCGTGGCTGTCTGACTTTACTAATAGCAAAAGCCGCAGAGCTAAGTTTCCCTGCAAGATCCGATATTTGGGCGTTCCACTGTAATTTACTGTCTAGAGTATCTAGTATGTCTAGAGTATACAATCCCAATGCTAAGGTTTTTTTTCCAATTTTAGCTACCAGTAGGTATACAGAGTGTAACATTCATATGGGTCAGTATGGAAAAGTCTTAAACTATAACATATACATACGAAGATCTGTATTATTGTAGTTTTTAGTAAAAGTAAAATCTGCATAGTTACTGAGGTTTTTTTTTTATTTAAAAAAAATAAAACAGTCTACAGCTACAGCTAGGTGACGATTGTAAACTGAGGGTCGCATGTAACAAGGTGCTCCAAGGTTTGAGTTTGACGCCCTGTATATGGAATCTTCTGTTCCATATATCTCTACTAATTCGCAATGGTTGGGTAAGTACTTAGTAAGTTTGTACCTAGGTAGGTACCTACATACAGAAGACACTCCAACACGGACACGTGAACGTCGACATAATTTAAGGTTTTGAGGGTTTATGACTAAGTAACCGAACAGACTGATTCACGGGCGTGGTTATGAAATCACCGCACCGCGCGCTGGGAGCCCGCCACCACGCCCGCGTATGCAGTCTGTTTCTTACTAACAATAATTGGGTATGGATGCCTTGACATCGGAGATACAGGAAGAGAACCCCTTTTTTTTTTAGTTCCGCGGCCGCTCTAACGTCCGTTGCCGGGCGTCTCTGGTTACAAGCAGAACGTATTTCCAGTGGCGCCCGTGGACTTTGACCACCTCTGTGGTCTCTGCGGGGGTTGGGTCGGGATGAGAATCCCACGTCGTGGGGTAGGGTTTTATCCGGCGTCAGTGAGTGAATCTGGTTGAGTGCTATGGGGCAAAGGCCCCGCAGCACGCAACCCGTCTAGCCTGCTTCTGTAAGGACGACGGGTGGCGATCCCGCCGTCCTCAGGCCCCGATCATGGAGGTCGATGGTCTTGGGCGTAGATGAGTCTGCGGCGCCCTCGCCGCTGACTACGGAACTCGGCGGGGAGGGTACGCTCCCTCTCCCTCTCGGCCGCCTCCTTCGCGAGCACGACTTGCTCGCAGAAGGGAAGAGACCTCTGGTGTATACTATTTGCCGATGACATTGTTCTTGTCGGTGAAGACGGGCCTGAGGTACAGAGCAGGCTGGAGAAGTGGCAGTGTAAACTGGAGATTGTAGGCTTGAAAATTAGCAGAACCAAAACGGAGTACATGTTCTCCGATTTCGGCGGTCTCTGCAGCTTTACACCCATAACGCTAGATGGCGTACCATTGCCAGTCTGCTCCAGCTTCCGATACCTCGGCTCTCTTATCTAGGACAATGGGGAAATCGATCGTACACTGAAGCACAGAATTGACTCAGGTTGGATAAAATGACGGCAGGTCAAAGCCTCTGCGACCTATGCAACCCCCAATTTCCTCCGAAACTTAGGGGAAAATTTACAAGACTGTCGTCAGACCTGCCGTCCTGTATGGACTTTCATGTGTGGCCGTTAAAGCGACGGATGAAAGAAAACTGCATGTAGCGGAAATGATGTGTGGTGTAACAAGGATGGATAGAGTAAGGAACAAGTATATTAAAGGGAGTTTGAAAGTTCGCCCCAGTAAATTAAAAAGTGAGAAGCGAACGGCTATCTTGGTATGGGGTAAGAAAGGTGCAAAGTATGAATGTAGATGGCCTGAGAACTCGAGGTAGGCCAAAGAAAAGATGGATGGAATGCGTAAAAGAGGATATGACCAGGAAAGGAGTGACTGAGGAGATGACGTGTGACAGGGATGCGCTGACCCCAAATAATTGGGATAAGGGCAGGCAAGATACCTATTATTAGGTGGATTTATACCTATAATATGACACATATATCTATAGATAAGTACCTAAATATATACTATAGGTATAATAAGCACTGCGACTATTAGAGATAAAAGTTATCGCACTATCACATCACTTATTTTATAGATCTTATATTATTATAGCTAAATGAATCATTCTTTAATGTGTGGAAACTCTTTAATTATCTTTTTTATGTAGGTATATGCTTACCCAAGGTTCGCCCATAGAGCAAAGGGTAAATACACGGAACTATGTTCTTTTCAACACTGTTGGTTTTAAACCGTGTAGCAAGCAAAGCGCTTCTTTTAATACAACGTGCAACGTTTAAGGGCCCAGATCGTGAAAATCACCGAAAAGAGTGTTACGATTTTTCATATTTAACCTATTTACATATGATTAATAACAACGATAATTTGTATATATTAAAATGAAAGACCAAAAATGATGTTAGTGCTAATTTTAACTCTTAAAACCCTGTAGTTGTTATATAATAAACGTCAACAAACGCACAAAATTGAGAAAAAATTCGAAAACCTGCCTTCGTATTTTTCAGATTTAACCCAATAAATCAACACAAATTGATAAAAAGAAACACTTTTTGAACACTGAAAAAGCCAATAAATATAACCATGTACTTTTTTTTGTACCTTTACAAACAAAGACTTCCCCTTTTAAAGCCCTAAAATCTAGATATGTTTTACGTAAATTATCCATAGAAAAATGTATGCAAATTCAAACGCGTCCCGATAGAACGATCGTCGCAACTAATCGCCAGTGCGCCATAGAATTTCAAAGTGACTCCACGCGTGTCGGATGCTACAGCAAAATTACGTGCTGTGAATTTGTGTTTTTTGTGAAAAACTGTAAGTACAATATTTTTATAACTAATTTACTTTCAGTAAATAGAAAGTACCGATATAATGAAAGTCTGAAAGAAAACCATGATGGAACTAGATATAAATCGTAAGAAATACAAAATTATTTACTTTGTTGCGTAGGTCATTTTATGAACCTTGTAAAGTAGGTATCAATTCAGGCTTGAAACAATCAAAGCCCTGCCCACCTTATTTTCTCGAGATATGAACTGGCGGGGTATATAGTTCTCTGCACGACATACATAGATTTTTCAACATGATAAAGGCAATAGGTATCATAAACGTAATTGGTAATCGAGGGTCTCTTTTCGCAGGATAATTTGCTGAGTGCCATGCCAGCGAAAAGAAAATTTAGTACGCATTATAAAAACGTGAAAGCCAAAAGATCTCGGAATAAAATGTAAGTTCCTCCCTACTTATTTATTTACCTGCCTACTTGACTACGTCTTGTCCTAAATACCTAGAAAAAATTTACTAGATTTGTGTTAGTGTCAAGTAAAAATCCTAGTTTTATTACTTTTATTTGTGTGTATGCTTATCATGTCTTAGTAGTAATAATAATATAATCTATTTGCATTTTGAACAGGGTAGGTACATTACAAAGCAAATAGGTACAATGATTTAGATCGCCTGATTCAGACATATACCTACAACAGCATGTAAATATTGATTTGACATGTAATTAGATAGGTACACAATTAGGTATGTCAGTCTAAGAAGAAAAATTACAATGTAGGTAATAATTACGTAATTTCAATATCTATATAAGTAATAAAGTCAATTTCTATAGGAACAATTTTCATAATAATAAATTTTATTACATAATATAGTATTAGTTTTCATATATAGTACGCAGTGTCTATAGGTAGTGTTGATAAAAATGGTACACCATTAATATCTGTTGCTGTTGACGGTTGTTGGAGCAAGAGATCTTATGGTAAGAATTTTTCCGCCTTATCCGGCGCAGCTGCGATAATTGGCATTAAAACTAATAAAGTATTGTTTTTTGGAGTTAAAAATAAATACTGCGTAGTCTGTGCACGAGCCGCAAAGAACAACAGTCAGCCCCCGGAACACCATTGTTTCAAGAATTATTCAGGATCATCTACCGGGATGGAATCGACCATAATAGTTGAGGGGTTTAAACGTTCCTTTGTTGATCACGGTGTAATTTATAATAAATTTGTAGCAGACGGCGATTCCAGTACTTATAAAAAAATATTAGATTCGCGTCCGTACGATAATTTAATAGTAGAGAAAATTGAATGCAAAAATCATCTTTTACGAAACTACTGCAATAGCTTGGAGAAATTGTCGAAAGACACTAAGTATCCTTGCGAGTTGCGGAAATTCCTAAAAGAAAGGTATTTGCGTTTAAGAACGGGTGTAAAATGCGCGATTAAATATTGGGGGGATCAAAATCAGTCACTCGAAGAAAAAATAAAAAATCTTAGTGAAGATATTCTAAATGGTCCACAACACGTATTTGGTAATCACCAACATTGCAAGGAGTATTTTTGTAGACCTGACACTCGTCGAATAGAACCTGTTGGGTTACTTCCAGCAATTGTTGGATGCGGATTAATGGACGCGGTAGAAATTTTAAGTAAAAGACTGTCATATCATTCTAGAAGTTTAATTCATAATTGCACAAGTAATATAGTTGAAAGTTTTAACGGAGTAATTGCCAAATTAGTTGGGGGTAAGCGTGTAAATTATTCTTCCCGTGGTTCTTATGCGGGCCGATGCGCAGCTGCTGTTGTGTCTTTTAATACGGGATCGATTCATAGTAAAACTCATGAAGTCATATTTAAATCTAGTCCTAATCCTTTGATCGCGAAAGTGGAAAATAATAATCGTAGAAACCGTTTAATTGCTAAACCTAAATTAAGATTGAAAAAAAGCCACAGCGCTGTATCGAAAGACGCTCACTATGGACCAAACTGCGAAAAACCTGATCTGAGTCCAGAATTATATGAGAAAGCCAAGTCATCTTTTTTAGTTGATTTAAAGTTGTCTTGTGCTGAAAGAGAGGAGCTTGAAAGGTCGACCCATTTGCAAAGAAGTAGTGCTGAGTGGATGAGTACAAGGAGAAAATTACTAACCTCATCATCGTTCGGGGAAGTTTGTAAAAAACGAGAGAGCACAAGTTGTGCTGCTCTTGTTTGTAAAATCGTTTATGGTAGTAATATCTCCAGTTTGCCTGCTGTACGGTACGGTATCGAAAACGAAGAAACTGCAATTAGACAGTTAGAAATTCAAGAGAATATTAGTATACAAGGTTGCGGTTTGTTCGTCGACGATCAATATGAATTTCTTGGTACTACACCAGATGGCATTTATGCAAACGGTTTAATTGAAATTAAGTGCCCACATTCTTTAGCTGGCATGACTCTTGATGAAGCAATGGCCAAACATACCTTTTGGGTTAAGGACAAGGCTTCCAAGGGTTATGTCATAAATAAAAATCATTACTGGTATTTCCAAATTCAGGGACAGCTACATATAACTAAAAGAAACGTTTGCATGCTTGGCATCTGGTTTGGTGCTACTGTACCTATGAAAGTTTATATTATAGAAAAGGACGACAAATTTTGGAAGGAGAAAATGGAGATGAAATTAGTTAGATTTTATACGATTGCCTCCTTTCAGAATTAGTTGATCCTCGGCAGTCACGAAGCATGCCTATTCGTGACCCGCCCAATGTCATAGAGGCTATGAAAGAGAGGAAAGAAAGAGCTTTACGTGTTTTGAAAGAGAAGAACGTCTAATGATTTTGAAAGAGACTGAGGTAACTTAACTACCCAGCCGGTCGATTCACGTAAACACGCCAGTTCAAAAGTCGTTTTAACTTAGAAACTTAGAAATCGCCTTTTGGTTTTCTGTTTTTAACGCACTTACTTATCTAGTCTTGGATTGTCATAAATCTTCCAATAGCTCAATTTCTATACAATTCCTATACGATTTTGAAGAGTTACCTGGTGTAAACCCAAGGTCCGATCCTAATGAAATTAAAATGTGACCACACGGGATCACCAGCTTTCAAATAAAAAAAAAAATCATCAAAATCGGTTCAAAAAATACAGCGAATTGAGAATCTTCTTCTTTTTTTAAGTCGGTTAAAAAGTGTGCGAAGTGACATTTTTAAGTCACTACGCTACGGTTTTTATTACGTGAATCGGGCAGCTGGTAACATTTTCATTCTGATAGGTTTTGCAATAGCAATTGATTTTATCATCAAATTAGTAGAAATCAGAATTTGATCAGTAATCATTAAAATGAAAAAAACATTAGAAACTCTTAAACTCATATTTTGTTATTGTTTACTTTCGTTTAATTAAGTATATGAATAATTTATAAATTTCATGTTTGTTTATAACTAATTTTTGTACAACCCTAGCACACTTTTTAGGTGGTGACTCATATTTTGTTTACTTTTAATTATATGAACCATTTTTATACTTGTGTTTCATTTATTGACAATTTTTTGTACAACCCTAGAAGATTTTTTAGATTGCGAGGTGATCGTAAGCAAAAAGTATTTGAGTTTACGCAATAGGCACATTTCCTTGCGTAGATATAAACACTAGCGAGGAAAGGCGTGATGTTATTTCGACCGTACTTCCTACTGAATTTGCAATTATTTTATTGAATGAAAATTTTACGAAATAAGAATAAACTTTGGTAGTAAAATTACAAATAAATACATAGGTACTCGTAGTTGGAATTTTAGGTAACTAGAATACAAAAAGGTCAGTTCGGACCTGCTCTTGATTGTTTATTATAAATAGAAAATCATAAAAATTGTGTCTCAAACTACTCTTATTTATTTATCTAGTAATTAGGATCATTTTATAACGAAAACTACTCTTGGAATATTTTACAAATAGGCAGTCGTTTATTTCCAATAATTCAACATTTTTGTTATGCTGTAAATATTCAACTTCAATAACAATAACTCAACGTGGAACGTTTGTCGCAAAACATTTTCAAAATCGCGCTCTCTGGGTCATTCACCCGCCCGTCGGATGATTCGGGCAACAATAGCGCTGCTGTCGCTCAAAATCGACTTTATCCGTGCGCGGTCTGGGCCCTTAAAACCGCGTTTGCAATCGTGTATCTATCCCTTAAAGTTATACTTAGGTATACCTAAGTAGCGGACATAGCGCTACTAAAAACCTTCCCATCAATTGGTGGAAACCGCATCAAAATCCGTTGCGTGTTTTAAAGATCTAAGCAAACATACGGACTTTGTTTTTTTATGATGATGCCATAAAAGGAAGCATGCGACTTCACTTACTGACTCTATCTACGAGGATTTAAAGAGTAAGTATCTTACAATAAAGAACGCTGTGAATTTTCAACCGACTTCCAGAAAAGGAAGTTCTCAATTCGACTGTATGTTTTTTTTATACGTACCCATGTTCGGATACTCGTATTAATTAATTGCTCACGAGACTATTGCGTCATAGACAGTTCGTTCTGTCTTTTAGTTACCTAAATTAGAAATGCATGGAAAATCCACTCAGTGAATATGCCACCACCACCAAAAGATCTTTATCTCTTGTAAATAAAGTATGTTTTGCGTTGGAATTAAATGGTTTATTTACATGTTTATTTGTGACAAGGTGACACAGCAGACACAGTGACCAAGACACTCTTACGTCCGTTAAAGACCTTGACCGTCAAGATAATAAGCGGGCACCTACCTATCGCACGATCACCCAGGCGCGACTCCTCTATGGGACCGAAGTGAAAGCCCTTCGTCATTGTTACAATGGCACAAAGAGGCGCTGCAGCGGACCACAGGCCTCGTAATTAAAAAAAAGACACTGACGTCAAATTATCGAGCAAGTAGTTATTGCTCTCAGCGCCATCCGCGTGAAGTATCAACATGAAGATAACTTTTTGTAACTACAAAAGAAGCGTCGATTTCGAGATTGGACAATTTTGCTTTAATATGTCTGTATGTATGTGTTCCGGGCTAGCAGCCACAGTTTATATCCGATCTTCACGAAACTTGGCACAAGTGTTCCTTGATTTAATACAATTTTTTAAATGTGAGCTTTTTTTGATTGAGGGGAAAATGGGGTAAATAAGGTTTTAATGATTTTCCGCGCTAGCGGCGCCATTTATTATCCGATCTCCACAAAACTTCAAAAGTAGATACCTACATTCCTTTACTAGAAACAATATTTTTAGTGTTTTTTATTGGTGATGGGGGGCAAATCTCAAAAAAAAATTTTAATGTTCGCAAGTTCTACTGTTCGACCATAGGGCGACCACTAGTACTAAGTATTTTGACCAACTGCTTAATATGACATAATTAGTATAATTACGTAACAAAGTTTGGTTTTCATATAAAATTCTCTGTAACAAAGTCGGATAAAATGACTTCGCATGTGATAAGTCGCTTCTTCTGCTTCTCTTTTTAAGTAGGTCGTTGGTCCATCGTTCATCGAGTCAGGTAGAACATTGAAACTTATTGATTACCTAACAGCAACCTCATTTTTCGTAAGTAGCTTTATTTTACAGAGTACTACACCTATTTCTAAAAAAAAAATCTCATATCAGTTAGCTAACAGAGTAATCTAGTAAAATATTTGGAACAAAAAGGTTGCATTAATTCGTATAGAGCTGCAAATTGGTGCAGGTTTTAAGTACACCATTATAAATCAAATATCAAAAGTTCCCATCGATCCGACTTGTGCTAATAAAGTTATTCAAGGTTAAAATTGAAAATTTTAGTATTTTTCTCCGAAACAGTTAATTATATCAAAAAAATAATGTTGAACAAAATTGTAGATAATACAATATAACCTACAAAAATGACGTTACAACTTTTTTCCTAGGAATTACCATTTCTGAGAGATTGCGGTTATTAACGTCCAACAAGCTATAGTCTACACGCAATGCTGGTTCGCTCCTATTAACTCTTCCGTGATGTTATAATATATAGCCTATGTTACTCGCTAAAAATGTAGCTTTATCACCAAGAGATTAAAAAAATAATAATTAAGCAGCTGGTTTTGATCTATCCGTCACAGTTATGGTTAAAGTGATGGCTGCCCTATTGACGGCAGTTTTATTTGCTTCATTCATTGTAACGATACACGATATCGTGGCCGACAAAAACGATATCGTGACGACACATTGCGGAGTCAAGGAGGATCGTGGGGGGGAGTGGCACGGGCAGGCTGTGCCGCCCCACCAGTTGTAGTCTTGGGCATAGTAGTTTGCATTTCCTATCTCGCTCAATATAGCTCACCGCCCAGTAATGAACTAGTTCGCTCTTTTAGTTCGTCAGCTCTCAGATCGAATTAGTCAAAAGCAGATCGCTCGTTCGTTTTGTTTGATACAGCTCTAAGCTCTGGCTGTATTTACTCCAAAACAGCAATGTACAGATGAATGTATAATAAGCTTGTATAATTTTATTATTTTCGAATATGGGGGTTTCTACTAACTGGTGGTGCATCCGCTTTCGACGCCGGAGCCTCGGGTTCGATTCCCGGTCGAGACAAACTTTGTGTGATGACATATACGTTTGTACCGAAGTCTGGGTGTTTCCTATGTATAATATGTATGTATTTACAAAAAAAAATGTATTTAAGTATTTATATCAGTTTATCTAGTACTCATATCACAAGCTCTGCTAAGTTTGAGACTAGATATTGTATGTGCTACCTATTGATATGATTAAAGTTGGTGCTGAGTCCTAAACAAAATAAAACTTAATATTATAATCAACTCAAGCGCTCATGCAGAGGACGCCACCTCCGCTCTACCTCTGCATCACCACGCTCACTGGCCAGACAGGTTGGTAAATGTAGGCTGAACTCCCCCCTCTTTGGGGGAGCCCTATATCCAGCAATAGGTGTCAATTGGGATGAGATAATGATGACACGATGAGAGGTAAAGTAAAACTAGTTTAAAAGCTTAACAAGTATATTATTATATAATACATTAAAATATTAAAATTTAATTACAGACAAACACACATATCACGCCTATATCCCGAAGGGGTAGGCAGAGGTGCATTACACACCCGCAATTTTCCAGTATTTTTAGTCCCACGTAATAGGGGGCAAGGCTATTGCCGTCTCCGGGCACACATATAATGGGTTACGTCCAAAATGGCTTTTACCAATGTCCGAGACGCCCAGGACTTTAATTGGCTGTGCCACATTACATCAACATTTCATCGCAAGTTTTTTTTCAAAATTACAATATAACTGCTACTTTTTATTAAATTTATTCGGTCATTTTGGACATAGTGTGACCGCAATAGGCTTGCCTCCTATTATGTGGGACTAAAAATATTGGCAAATTGTGGGTGTGTTATGCAATTGCCAATTTGGCTTCAGGCAGTAGCACTCTACCATAGAGCAAGTACATAGAGTAGCTGAGAAGATAAGAAAATCTCTGGAGGAGAAGGAGTACTGTTCGTCTGCGTTCTTGGACATCCAGCAGGCTTTTGATAGGGTCTGGCATGATGGTATTCTCTGTAAAATAAGAACTACACTCCCTCACAGTTACTACATCTTACTGAAGTCCTACCTCACGGAGAGAATTTTCCAGGTTAAAGAATCTGACAAGACCTCTAAATTCTACCAAATCAAAGCAGGTGTACCTCAGGGCTCGGTGTTGGGACCAACTTTGTACACCTTGTATACTTCCGATCTTCCACAGGTGAACGGAGTCATGATTGCCACATATGCCGACGATACGGCAATAATGGCAAGTCACAAAAACCCGGATACAGCCTCAGATCAACTGCAACAAGGACTCGACGCCATTGCAAAATGGCTGAAGAAATGGAAGATAAAAGCGAGTGCAACAAAATCAGTACAGATCACGTTCACACTGCGAACAGGAAACTGCCCTCCTGTGCACCTTCAAAATGAAACCCTGCCACACCAGGACAGCGTACGGTATCTGGGCCTGCACCTGGACCGGCGCTTGACGTGGAAACATCATATCAAATGTAAAAGGGAGGAGCTAAATATAAGACAAAGAAACCTATATTGGATGCTGGGACGAAATAGCAGATTATTAATAGATAATAAGCTATTAATCTCCAACTCCATACTAAAACCCACCTGGATGTATGGCATACAGCTGTGGGGCAGTGCAAGTAACTCCAACATCAGAACGCTATATTAAGAACAATAGCACACGTCCCTTGGTTCGTTACTAATTCCGAAATCCACAAAAATCTCAATATGAATACTGTGAGAGAGGAAATTGAGACCTCCAGACCAAAGTACCAGAGAAGGCTGGAAAATCACCCAAATGCACTTGCGGCGACGCTTGTTACGCGGAACTACCACAAGCGTCTTAAGAGGAAAAACGTTATCTAGAGGCCTAACTAGATTGTAACGAGTAGCTGTCCTCATTGGAGGATACACTCGACCCGACATTGTCATACAACTGATCTGCTTATAGTTGTCTACTGTATGCAGATAAGAACAGAGAAAAAAAAAAAAAAAAAAAAAAAAAAACCTCTGCCTACTCTTGCGGGGATATAGGCGTCATATGTGTGTGTGTGTGTGTGTTTTACCAATGGATAGAGTGATTCTCGAGGAAGGCTTTTGTGTATATAATTTGTGAAGCGGGCAAAGGTTAGTATTATATTGTGTCTCTTAGTTTCTTGTCATGATCCTTTTTCTGTTCAATTCTTCCATTTTATTGACTGCAACATACAAAATACATATATTAGCTATACATACTATTCTAAACTAATATTAAAAAACTGAAGAGTTTGTTTATTTTTTGGGTTGAAAGCATTGATTGATTGAAAAACCCAAGATACACAATCAGCGTCTCAAAACCGTCCGCATAAAAAGAGCGCTACGCTATGAATTTAGCGCTCTTTTCAAATAGTCTTGCGCCACTCGCGACATTGCACGCACGCTAAAAATGCCGAAGTGTTCCTTGAACAATTGTAAAAATAACACGTCAAAAACGTTGAAAAAGAATGGGATATCGTACTTCCGGTAAGTTTATATCGTTTATTTGACTAAATATAGCAGGAAATAGGTGCTTTAGATTTTTTTGTTTTAAAATTTCAAGAAACGATCCAAGTATAATACGAAGAATTTCAATAGAATTTTTTTTATGTAGAATAACACATTACAATCTCCTTTTATTTTAGTCGTATAATAATGTGACCCTGTTATAATTTTAATGGAGTCGATTTTTTATTATTGGTTTTATTTATTTATGTATTAAGTTTATGTGATTTTATGTTCATTTATTTAAACTAATATTTATAAATGACTAGCATTGGTCCGCGGTTTCGCCTGTAATATTGAATGTCACGTTTATCGAGACCTTTATATGAACCAGTTTTGTACTCAATTCGGCCCATAAAATAAGTACTTGATGGCAAACATTAAAAAAAAATCTAATTAAGAAAGAAGGCCTTCTTTTTTTAGAACTCGGTTAAATATTATAACTATAATATACATTAATACAAACATACATAATATATCATGCATAATTTAATATTGATATTAATATCAATATTAAATTATGCTAAATATATTATATTATTTGCCATCAAGTACTTATTTTATGGGCCAATTGAGTACAAAACTGGTTTTATTTTCCCTTGTATAAATAGTCTCCAGGTATCTGTTGATGACCTTTGAAGATACGTAACAACAAAACTCTTCATCAACCAGTAACAATATTTAGTTACAACGAATTTGGTTTTGTTTATACGTGTTTTTGATTATTCATTCTAATTTCATTTAATTAATGAAATATGGTTTTAGATTATAGGTATCTTATAAGTAAGTTTATCTCGTAGGTTACGCGACTATTGAAACGTATGAATTGTTTTCTGTGCATATTTTATTTGTATTTTTATATTTTAGCTTTCCTCGTGACCCAATACGATGTGGAGAATGGACATCAATCGTTAGCCAGCAAAGGCGTGAAGAATTTTTTAAGCCGAACAGGTCAAGCGTCATTTGTTCTGAACACAGCATTATGTAATGTAGAAATTTTAATTTTATTTTGTTTCCTACATAATAAAAAGTCGAGTTGAGTTTATTTTTCTTTTTAATTCCACACCTAAATCATACTAAGAATGAAGTAAACATTTATATTAAGTATATATAATCTTTAAAAATACTAAGTAATGTTAAAGAATAATTAAAATATAAAAACGTGTTCGTCTCCACTCATGCCTTGTCCAACCGGTGAACTATGGTCATAAAATTTTATAGCTATTTGTTCACTGCTTTTGTAAATACGACTTTAACTAGTCTTCATGAGGTTGAATTTATAATAAATATTGTTCTAAGTATAATATAAACATAACTTTATCTACCTATATACAATTGGTGACAGTTGTGACAGTTGTGACAGTTGTGCTAGTTTTGTTCGACACTGTGCATCCACGATTTTTGCGGAGCGTCAGAGGTAACCTAAAAAGCCACCAGCCATGCGCTCAGCAAAAATCGAACTCCACTGTGCATTTTGGGTTTTTTGTATATCAATGGTTGAAACTTGAAAGTGATAATCTCAAGAAGTACTGTTTCATAATGTAGCTTACTAACATACTCCTCCGAAACGGCTCTACCGATTTTTATAAAATTTTATATGTATATTCGGTCTAAGAATAGACTACTATCTATTTTTCATACCCCAAGTGATAAGGGTTGTCCACCCCTAACATTTTTTTTGGACAATTTTTTGTAATAATGTCGCATTAAAAATACATAAAAACCTAAATTTTCACCCTTCTATCACCAACACCTATTTATCAACCGACTTCCAAAAAAGGAGGAGTATCTTAATTCGACTGTATGTATTTTTTTTATGTTTGGTACCTCATCTCTCTGAACTGGGTGAACGGATTTTGATTTTATTGTTTTAAATGAAAGTTATTACTTCTGAAGTGTCATTTCAATTTGGTCCCATCCTGACAATTATTTGGTCCCATTTCGGTCATTTGAAGTCGGTTGTTGTGTTAATTTTTGATATATTTTGAATAGTCCCTATTTCCCTTAGTCACTAGAGTTCTTATTTATATATAGAAATGGGGAATGTAATTTTTGTCCCCCCTTAGCTCTCGAGAACTGCCCATGCTCCAATGATGGTTGACCCCTCTATGGATAGCCTTCCATCTGGAGGCCTGCCAAAAAATTTGACCTAGCCCTAAAGCCTAGTTCGCATTAGGATAGTAATTTAGAAGAGTAGCGAGTAATTTAGTAGCTAAATATGTGTGAACTACAAAAACTTAGTCGAGTAATTTAGTAAATGATTTAGTCGAGTCAATCAATTTTACTCTATTTTTCGGACGAGTAGCGCCTCCCACCACGCATCCGTGCTCACTGGTTCACCGGCTAAACAAGTCCGAACATGTTGATTAGTCGAGTTCCTTAGTGGCCGCCACCACTCACCTGTGTACTGTACTAAACCGTAATGCGAACGATTTGTGTAGTAGCGAGTAGTTTAGCCACTAAATTACACGCTACTCTACTAAATTACTAAAGCAGTGCGAACTAGGCTTTAGGGGTCAAAAGTTATAGGCCAAAACCTATGACGTGGTGCGGCGTTACAAAGTTCGCCGGGACAGTTAGTATTGTGTTATTATAGGATAAATATACCGTGTCTCGTAGCGAGTTATCAGCTAGTATGTATTCCTCTGACTGCGGACTGAGCGCCATTTTGTAGTTAGTGAGCGCCGTTCTGTCTTTCTGTTTCACAAATGTTTCTAGCACTACTGAGTGGATCTAGAACAATCAATGATGCGAATTTAATTTAGAAATTATATAAAATGCTGTTTACGAAGCCCTTTCTTAGGCGACTCGTGTATTTCGTTCGTAATCGAACTCCTCCTAAACGACTAGACCGATCTTTTTGAAATTTGGCACGGTCATAGTGACCATCACCGTGAGATATATGCATCTGAATTCATAAAGTTCAGTCCAGTCGTTTAGGAGTTCGACCCGGATCGACAAACTCAGCTCACTTATTGCAACAGCAGAATGCATTGCATACCTAGTATATTTCATCAGGACTTTAATTGGCTGTGCCACAGCGGCTGGCACGTAAGATTTTGTTGCCTTTCATGAACATTTCAGTACAAGGCAACGGGTCATTTTGGACATAACCCATTATAAATGTGCCCGGTGACGGCAATAGGCTTGCCTCCTAGGGACTAAAATACTGGTATATTGTGGTTGTGTAATGCACCTCTGCCTACCCCTTCGGGGATGTAGGCGTAACACACAAAATAAAAAGTAGCAGCTATATAGTAATTTTGAAAAAAAATTAAACCCGTCGGCAACAAAATCTTACGTGCCAGCCGCTGTGGCACAACCAATTAAAGTCCTGGGCGTCTCAGACTAAACCTGGGCGTCTCGATAAACTAGATAATAACAATTAAATAGGTCCAAAATTTATATTGTTTTACCTTATAAATATGCGCAAGTCGCAACCGGTCGTCGCTCCCTGCGACTTTATTGACGCAAGTCGCCAACAGACTCTCGCTGGCTTGAAGCTCGCTGAGTCGCGCTAGTAATGTTTCTATAGGGATGTGAGACGAGACTGTTGTACGACCTAACCAGTCCTGAAACCAAGGCGGATGCCTTATTAGTGTTAACATTTTTTTGATGACTTACAATTATAATTGTAGGTTTATAATAAGAATTTAAATGATATAAATGCATTGAATGATTTGAATAATTAAATTTTTTAGTTTTTCTTATCTAATCTATATATTTAATACGACAATTTGTCTGTCTGTCTATCCGTCTGTCGCGTTTTTTCAATTTACATACATTTGCATGAAATATTTTTTTTTTTTATTTGAGGCGATACAAAGTTCGACTGGATAACTAGTTTTAATAATTTTAAACATTTTAATTGTATTTTTTGTAGCGCGATGTAGAAATTATGAATATGATATGAAGCAAAAATTCGATGTTGTCGGTAGTGGTCATCGTAGCTCAGTTGGTCAGAGGACTCCCCCTATTAGGGAAAGGCCGTGGGTTCGAATCCCGCCGATGACATCAGTTTTTGTGATCTATTTATAATTTCTTTCTTAATATTTTAATTGTAATTGTATTTTGATTTTAATTTTAATTGTATAATTTTAAGCATAATTTGTACACTAAGACAATGGTAAAACATGTTGACACTAAATCCTAAAATAAATTATTATCTTGTTTATTCAGACGGCGTGGTCGGTAGTATATTTCAACGCCGGAGTCTCGGTTTCGATTCCCGGGTCGGGACAAACTTTGTGTGATGAAACGTTTGTACCGAAGTCTGGGTCTTTCCTATGTATAATATGTATGTATTTACAAAAAAAAATGTATATAAGTATTTATATCAGTTTATCTAGTAATGGTACCATGTACGGACTGCCACACTCGAGGTCTCGGGTTCGATTCCCGGGTCTGGTGGATAATGTATAATTCTCTTTAGAATTTTATCCAGATAATTATCCCAGTCTGGAACTTGTGCCCGGTAGATGGCAATAGGCTCGCCCCCTATTACATGGGACCTAACATAGCTGGCGAGATGTGGGTGTGTTTGCACACCTCTGCCTACCCCTTCGGGGAAAAAGGCGTGATTCTATGTTTATGTTTTTATGTTTTATCTAGTACTCATATCACAAGCTCTGCTTAGTTTGAGACTAGATAGCGTTGTGTGAATTGTCCACATATTTTTTTAACTAGAAACACAATTTACCTAAAAAAAGAACTTCACAATGAAAAAATTGGTTTAAATTAAAGAACCATATATGGCAAGTTTTGAAATGAGAAATGAATTGACCAATCTCGAAATGTGTTTCGAGATTGGTCAATAATTTAAATGGTTATTTTTAATAAATAAATTCAAAGTAAATTCGTATATTGTACTAAACCAACGGCTTCGCCCGTGAAAAATTATATAATTCAACCTTCCTTGACAATAACTCTATTCATTAGTAAAAGCAACATGAAAACGGTGCAGTACTTTTGAATTTATCGCGAACAGACAGTCAGACTGACGCTGCGGAGGCGGCGGTTAAGTCACTTCTTATAACTTTAGCTATCTGCCTCTGAAGGTCTCGTTAAAATCGGTCCAGCGATTTCAGAGATTAGCCATAAAACACACCGCCATACAAAAAGGTTCTAATTTACAGGATTTTGTTGTTTGTTGAGGAATTAACTCACTTTTTTAGTGAATAAAGACTCAACTATGTCCCATTTGCCAGCTTTCGCATGTACGTTTAATACTACCCAGTCGTACTGCAGCGGTGTTATCTGTAATGAAAAATGGATGTATTTACATGGGCTAGCATCACGAATTTTTTCATGTTTTTCACACCAGCCGTTTAGATTTTTAGATCGCGCTATTAAGCTAACCTTAAAGAAATTATAGGTAACTATATAGAGGTCGTCCGCGTGGTAATTTGGATTTTTTCCCGTTCCCGTCGCGCCGCGTCATATTTTGAACAATTCACACAATATCTTTATAAATTGTAGCCTATGTGTTATTCTGATGTATAAGCTATATTATTGTAGAGTTTCATTAAAATCCATTCAGTAGTTTTTACGTGAAAGAGTAACAAACATCCATCCATCCATACATACATACTCACAAACTTTCGCGTTTATAATATTAGTAGGATATGAAGCAAATATTGTGTGATGTCAGTATTGGTCGTCGTAGCTCAGTGGTCAGAGCATTCCCATTGTCAGGGAAAGGTCGTGGGTTCGAGTACTGCTGAGGACATTTCAGTTTCTGTGATTTATTTATATGTAAATTTATATCGAAATATTTTAAGAATAGTTTAAGCAAACTGCTTTGAAATACAGAAAAATATCAATGTATACTGTCGGTGGATAGCAGAGGGGATCGTGGTCTAGTGGTAACCGACAATGTTAACACATTGTAAAGGTTAAGCAACATCTAGTCAGGCCGGCCTTAGGATGGGTGACCATTTCTTAAGACACCGAGACCCCTCCGTGCCTCGGAGAGCACGTTAAGCTTAAAAAACTTCGATATCACCCATGGGATATCGAGGTCAGATGGCAGTCGCTTCATGGAAAATATCGAAGTTCAGCCGAATCGCAGTTAGACTGGAAAGCCGACCCCAACTGAGTTGGGAAAAGGCTTGGTGACTGAGGACTGTCGATGGATAGCAGTTGGTATAAATATAAATACCTGATGCCTCTGACACAGTGTTAAAGGAGACATGGCATTCCCGGCGCCATCGTGCCAGTGGTGAGAGCAGTTGTACGCCAGCCATTGTATCACCGACTTGTACTTTAGATCTGGTTTGTTTATGTGTTTCTGCCATTCTGGAATATTACACAATATTACATGAATTTGATGAATGATATAGAAATGGGGAATGTAATTTTTGTTCCCCTCTTAGCTCTCGAGAACTGTTATGCTCCAATGATGGTTGACCCCTCTATGGATAGCCCTCGATCTGGAGACAAGCCAAAAAATCGAAAATTTGACCTAGCCCTAAGGGGTCAAAAGTTATAGGCCAAAACCTAAGTCGTGGTGCGGCGCGAAGCACCGCGCAAGACACCGTACTAGTTATTTGAGAAAAGGCCCTTTTTTTTTAATTCCGCGAGACCGCGTCCTATTGCCGCGAGCGTCTCTGGTATTTGCATCACCAGAAGGTATTTCCAATGGCGAGGGATAGCCCTAAGTCGAGGTAATAATAGGAATGGATTTTGGATTTTTTTTTATTACCACGGCCTAAGGCCACTGCCACTGTGTACGTTTTTTTATTTTTTTATCAGCATGTACTGTCCCACTGCTGGGCAAAGGCCTCCCCCAACTCCTTCCAACGTGCTCTATCTTGCGCCACCTGAAACCAGTCTTCGTGGTAGGCATCGTTGCGCCATCTCTGTCTGGGTCGACCCGAGCGGCGTCTTCCATCTTCCGGTATCCATGTACTAGTGACCCTCGCCCAACGCTCAGGATTCATCCGGCTTACGTGGCCTGCCCACTCCCATTTCAGTTTCGCGGCCTTAGCCCACATCCATTATGCCGGTCTTCGAACGCAGTTCGATATTTCGAACCCCGTCTATCCTTTTAATGTTTAGGATGCTGCGTTCAATTGACCTTTGGCAAACCCCAAGGCGGAACTTTTGGTTTTTGGTCAGTGACCGGGTTTGTGCGCCATAAGTCAGAACGGGCAAGATGCACATATCAACGAGACGTCGTTTGAGGGAGATTGGGAGATCTTCCTTCATTATTGTCTTCATGGACCAGTAGCTCTTCCAGGCATTGTCGGTGCGGCGGTCGATTTCTTTATCTTGCCTGTTTTCGAAGGTTACCGTCTGACCCAAGTAGATGTATTTATCAACATACGTTACATCCTGCCCGTCTATAGTGATCTTATGTTTTGCGCTGTTGGTCATTAGCTGCGTCTTGGATCTATTCATCGCAAGCTAAGCATCGTGGGCTTAGGTCGCTCTGTGAAGAGGGTTGGGTCGGGTGTTATCCTGCAGCTTCTATACCTGCAACCATTCTGGCCTGCTTCTATAAGGACGGTGGGGTACCGGCCCTCCGTTCTCAGAACCCGATCCGATATACCTTGCGTCACATAAAAAGAACACTGACCTTCAAGCTTTATCGATTTATCGATCTATATATATAAATCCCGCCTAAAACATGATTCAAATAAAAATAATCAGTATTTATGTCAAGGTAAAAGTATTTAATACCTATTCAAATGAAAGCAAGAGCGTGTGGGATCCTGCATCCGTTATGCATCCGCAAAACTGCGCGCACGCATCGAGCATCGCTGCCTATTACACCGTATAGTAACATATTACACACGCGGTCGCTCATGGGGTTTCGTCCGCGTGGTTATGTGTTGATGCAACATCTTTCATTGCTATTATTGATCGTAGCGTGACGCTATAAATTATAGTCTTTGTTACTTGCTAACGACGTAGCTTTAAATAACAGCGAGTAAGAGCGAGAGTACCGATGCGCAAACACACCCCTCCTACTCTCGCCCAGCGTTTTTTTTACGTGAACACCAGTATACCTATCGCGAATTTTGAAGCTTACTGTACTTACCTAATAACTTAATATAATCTGCTAACATCTTCGCGTGATGTTGGTTCACACCAGGCTGGTCAAAATGGTTCGCCTTTAGATTCGTAAGCTTTCTTAATAATGCGTCTACATTGCGGCCTTGAGTCTTCACTGTATGTTGATATTGATATATCTGTTGGTTAACTAATCAGTTAGTAATAATCATAACACATCTTTAAAACTACGCAGCGGATTTTGCTACGAATTTCACAAATGGATAGAGTCGTTCTCGAGGAAGGTTTTTATGTAAATTTAGTTACTAATTAGTTTATAACGTTAGTAATATAATAAAGAAAGGGAACCAAATATTATGTTGAAACATTCATACGGCCAGCAATCGAAACGAGACAAATAATGTAAACAAACGGAACGTTAGTGAGTTTCGTACCCAGTAATGACGTAAGTTGGTCAACGACAACTGTCATTATACATAACATAACATAGCATCACGCCTTTTTCCCCGAAGGGGTAGGCAGAGGTGTGCAAACACACCCACATCTCGCCAGCTATGTTAGGTCCCATGTAATAGGGGGCGAGCCTATTGCCATTTACCGGGCACAAATTCCAGACTCTGGGATAATTATCTGGGTAAAATTCTAAAGAGAATTATACATTATCCACCAGACCCGGGAATCGAACCCGAGACCTCGAGCGTGGCAGTCCGTACATAGTACCATTGTGCCACCGAGGTAGGCTGTCCTGTCATTGTCATGTCATGTCTGTAACTGTCATTATAGTACCGGAAAACATTCAGTACCTTTTTTTTTCTTTTTCTTTTTTAATAAATATTTTTGGACATTCTCACACAACGTCATCTAGCCCAAACTAAGCTATAATGCTATGGGATCTAGACAACTGATAAACATACTTATATATTTTTAAATACACACATAATATAGAACATAGAAAACACCCAAACTCCGAAACAAACGTTTGTGGATCACACAAATATCTGATTCGACCCGAGAATCGAACCCGAGACTCCGGAGTCGAAAGCCGATGCAGTACCGACCGTGCAACCGAAGCAGTTGTCAACATTTGATACAATATAGTTCTGTCCTAAATACTCTTCCAACGAATTATGCTTGTCTAATACAGACGCTAGCGATTAGAATACGAAATAAAAAAAAGTATTTAATTTATTCAAATACAATTTTTTTGAGCCCCGAAACTTTGTTTACATTGTTTATCTCGTTGTGGTGGCCTTATTTTAGGTTATAATAACATTAAATTACTTACAGCAGCCTCAGGACTCCTACCAAGCATTCTGTGAATTTAAAAGAATTTAGTACGTATGTATAACTTTTGATTTTTTTTTTCTGATTATACTCGTAGTAATCAGAAAAAAATCCAAGGTTTTATATGACTTATGTAATTTCTACAAGCTGCTATTATATTGCACATTTAGACATTTATTGATCATACACACACACACACACATATCATGCCAATATCCCCCAAGGGGTAGGCAGAGGCGCATTATACACCCACAATTTGCCAGTACTTTTAGTCAGTTAGAAAGTGGGTTATGTCGTCCAAAATGGCCGAATTAATTTAATAAAATAAGCAGCTACATTTTAATTTTGATAACTAAGTTTGAAACCTGTTGCCTTGCGATGAAATGTTCATAAAAGGCAACAAAATGTTACGTGCCAGCCGCTATGGCACAGCCAATTAAAGTCATGGGCGTCTCGGACTCTTTGATCACACACGGACACAAATCACGTCTTTAATCCCAAAGGAGTAGACAGAGGCACTCATTTCGCCTTTCACTGCGTTAACCTCCTTTGACATTAAAGTGTATTAAAGTAATCAAAGCTTAATAGTATATTGCTGCTTGCTTCGGTGGCGTGGTGGCTTTCGATCCCGGGAGTCTCGGGTTCGATTCCCTGGTCGAATTAAATATTTGTGTGATAAACAAATATGTTTGTTTCGGAGTTTGGGTGTTGTCTATGTATAATATTTATGTATGTATTTAGAAATATATACCTAAGTATGTTTATCAGTTGTCTAGATTCCATAGTTCAAGCTTATAGCTTAGTTTGGGCTAGATGACGTTGTGTGAGAATGTCCAAAAATGTTTATTAAATATTATCTAGTTTGTAAATAATCAAAGCTCATTGGTATGTTCCTATAATATCACAACTTACGTAAGTAAATCAGTGAGTTCAGTGATCTTGCCCTCATTCTGCAAGAACGCTATGTAGTGGTTCAGCGCTACTGGTCTCGATGATAGAAGCTCGTAAACTAATTTCTTATTCAATGTCTGAATTAGAAATAGTACAACCTGAAAACAAACACTATACATACATACGGTCACGCTCCCATGGGGGTAGGCAGAGACTATGGAATTCCACTTGCTAAGATCCTGGCATACTTCTTTCGCTTCTTCCACTTTCATAACTATCTTCATGCACGCTCTCCGGTTCCGGGTACTCTTGACCTGGCCTTCAGTCTAAACCTCTTCGATTTGGTCGAAGTACGTTCGCCTAGGTCGACCCTTACCAGCCTGTCCATTATCCGCCTTATGTATCTGTTTCGTCAATCTCCTTTCGTCCATCCTTTCTACGTGCATGAACCATCCAAGCATCCCTTTTTCTATTTTACTCACTACATCTTGTGACGTACCGCAACGTTCTCGTGTTACGCTGTTCCTATCATATTAAAAACTATAATAATATGTATTTCCAGTAAACACCAAAAGATATCATATTTCATAGTAACATTTATTGTTTAAGACTTAAACAACCAAATCAATGTGTATGTATAGCCGTATAGCTTTAGTATAAATTTTCAAAACATGCTGGTTTGATTTCCGAGCTGAGTATAAGTTTATTTTAGAAATGTGTGAAAGCAGTTATTATTTTTAATAAAACGGTTCCTAATAACAGGTCTTCGTATGTCTTATAGTTTCAGATTTTCCCACACTGATCCATTTGAATGTTACACTCAGTATGAGACAACCCCATCGAGTATGAGATGTGATTTCGTGTGTGCATCATATTAAAGTGCACAAACCGTGAGTATAGCATTCCCATCGCCGATTGCCAGTGCTCCATCGAGCAGTTCAGTCTTGGCCTTCAAGCTCCTGTGTACATGCAAGGAGCATCTGCGGCCTAGAGTTAAACGTTTAAGGGTCATCGCTACAGTTTCCTCAGAGACATCCTGCTTTGTATCTCTTGAAGGGTCGTTGCCTGACTGGGCCAAAAGGACTGAAAAAGATACGGAATTGATTTTCAACTAGCGGACGTGTAAAAAGGTTTATAAATGGTTGCCGATTCCCGCGGGAACACATTCCGGGGATAAAAAGTAGCATATGTTGTAACATAGGCTACTCGTGGCCGTGGTAAGTACATGGTCGATGTCTGATGTACGGTAAGGTGTACCTTAGTACATCAGCCATCGACCAGTGAAAGACTCGTTGTAATTGGTCCCGCCGTTCCAAAGATTAGAAGGAACCAACAGACAGACAAAAAAATGGTTTTTTTTTTTTAGTACATACTAATGTCATCCGCAGGAACCGAACCTCTAGCTCCGACGCTAACCTTAGCGATCCAGAAACTATATAGAAGCAAATATTGGCAGAACATTCCTCTTGGCAGAGCAACCCACAGCAGTTCCCTAAGGAAACGCTGTGGGTTCTAGTCCTACCGATGACATTTCAGTTTTTGTGATTTATAAATTCCTATCTAAATATTAAGAATAGTAGAACCAAACTCATTGATTTCAAATACCGAAATATACATATACATACTTAGTTCTAAAACCTTTGAAGACACAAGACTGCTCAATGGTACAGCAGCAGATTTAGTAGTAGAGATGTTCACATTGCTGAATATGCTCTCTTCACTCTGTCCAGGGTAAGACTTTTGACCTATGGCCAAAATCTCTTGTGGGGATAACTGAAATAAATAAATAAATAAATACCACAACTTTTTTTTTAAGTTAAGTCTCTTACGTTGATTGCCGGGTGTCTCTAGACCACCAGAAGGTATTTCCAGTGGCGCCCTGCTAATTACCACCGTCTGGCCTAAACTGAGCATGTCATGGGACCAAGATAACTAAAAATCATAACTTCTAAGTACGCACATATTTAAGATAAATTACACCTACACACAGAACAAACTATCATGCTCATCACATCAAACAGTTTTGTCTGGGTTAGGATTTGAACCCACAACCTCCGAGTCTCACTTTGCATTGACTGAGCAAATATCACTTTAGTAGATGTTGCTATGTGGAATATAATATATACCTGCACATCTTCATACAACTCATCTGCATATTTGAAAATAAAAAGCTGTATGTATAATATTTTCTTCCTACAATGTTACTGATGAAAGTGGGCCTATAATATGTCTTTGCCTATACCGTCTGGGAAGCAGGCATGATCATTTATGTTTTGTTTAGTGTGTACTTTTGTAGGTCTGGAAAATTTCTCCTCCTGTTGAACCCCAAATGACACCCGGGTGTCATGGCGCGCCGTTCGACTGTAGACCTTATTTTTTATGGGGGGAGGGGGGGGGTTCCTTTTTTAATGGGTAAATTCCTATATCCGTAGACGGGTCTCCTTTCAAAGTGCTCTGTCACTCGTTAAAACCTCATGCCAGATAGGCGTCTAGGTCAACCCGACCCGATTTAATTTGAATTTAGAATGGAAAATAAAACTTACAACATCATCATCAAAACTTAACGCCTTGGCTTTAGTTTCACTTGTATTCCAGTAGTCATCCTCATCCATTACCAAAGATTCAAGTAACTTTTAAACTTTACCTAAATACTTTCAAGGAAAAATATGAATAGAAACCACAGTTTTAATAATTATTATATTGTTTATTTAGAAATAAAATAATTATTGTCAAACAAAAACATAGGTAGCTACGTAAACAAACATTAAACATTTTATTTCAACAAACGTCAAAATTTGACATAATTACAGTTGACATTGACACTAATTTGTACGTTCCGTTCCAACCTATAACAAAATAATAATGAAAACAACGCGAAGACTGCGTCGATCCGACGACGTCTTATCTTATAATATTTTATTATCTAATATTTTATTATTTATTTTACAAGCTGTCCAGTACCGCATACATTTTTCTAATTTTCAGCACAACTTTATTTTCTTCCAAAAGATCCTTCCCCTGATAATTACGAAGACAAGACAAAGAATTGGCGAAATCGTTCCAGCTGTTCTGTAGCCATTAATCTCTTAAGCAACACGACTTTGTTCTTATAAATACATCTAGGAGCGCGTGTGGCCACTAGGGAAATATTCGCGGCAACGCGAGGAGCAACACGAGCGGACATCGTTTGGCCTCATTATTAGACTAAACATCTCCATAATATTGTCGATTTATTGATTGATTGTAGGTATGTTATAAAATACGCATGCAATGTTTTAATGCGTATTTTATAACATGAGAAATGAGAATGAGTAAAATATTTTCTAATTCTCTCAATGTTCTCAAAAGAACATTTATAGGGTAGGTTAGATAACTTCCAATACAACGATATATATCATACTGGATTAACCGGTACCTACCTACATGGTTTGATGGCAAGCTGGGTCCGCCTTTTTCTACTGGTTTGTAGTAAGTTGTGGGCATTTTATATAGGAATCTACTTAATATGATCCCTAGACCTAAAAGGAGACCTAGATATTAGTGTTAAATAAAATTATCGTTGCAAACACGATCCAGAAATAATATACGAGTAATGAACCAAAACTCTAATGAAATCGGTACAGTCAAATCGGGTAACTTTGGACCACTTTTTGAATATTTTCAGTCACTGCTTTTAGGATTCTATTATTTCGGTTAAAAGAACAGTTTGCTCTGTGATCTGGATAGTATGTGGTTATGGCACCGTTAAAAAAAAATTAAAAAATGAGTGGAGAAGTCTATGATAATCGCTGATTTGTAGGTGGTCCAAAGTTACATTAATTTTGGGGTAACTTTGAGCCATCATAAATATTGTTGCGAAAATTCGTGTTTTATGCAAATTTTAGAGCACAGGGTAACATTGTACTATGTTTAAATGAAACAACGATGAAATTTTTACTCTTAGTAAACAATATGTTGTCAAATAAAAATAAAACAAATGCCCTAAAAGTCATCAACAAGTTGAAGGCATACGGATTAAAGGATCAAGATACAAGATATAAAATGCTTTTTATATGTTTTTTTTTAAATAAAACTTTACTGTTTAAATGGTATAAAAATATATATATTTTCAGCTTTCGATACATATATAACTTGCTATGCTTAATACTAAATAGGAGGTAATAACTAATACAGAGATCAAAATAATAGACAAGCTTTGACTTTTGTCCCAGTCTTATTGCAGCAGTCTTCATGACTTGAACACAATTTCACATAAGGATATGTATGTATACTTAATCAAAAAAAAAAACAAAAAAATATAATTGGAACACAACAAAGAACATGGGCTTAATTTCCTTACATCTATTCTCCCCACTCCATAGACAAGAAGTCATCATCAATGTAAATGATTTTGCCCCTTTTAGAAATTTTGTCATCTCTAAGTACTTTAATAATCATTGAAATGTGGATTGTAGTTAGGTCTGGTTTATCTGGCCAGATCCATCCTCCGTCCAAGTTTTTAGTTAGACAGCTGACATGGAACGTAGAAGTTTCACTTATATTTCTTATTAATCCAGGGAACAAGGCACCTTCATCCTTAAACACACAAAATTTGTTTACCTCAAACACTTCTTCTTGTTCATTTATCTGCACAAGTTTTCCTCCATCTGAATGAACCAGAAAATCACCTGTGATATTTTCAAAACCAACCAAATGTGCCACTGCTTCTTCTGGTTCTTTAGTGTGGTCATTCAATTGATAATCAATTTGATCACTACATATTGTTCTCATTTCCACGTCTTCATCTTCTAAAGATACAGGTAAAACCTTTTTTGCTTGTTTGTTATTTTTCTTCCCTTTAGGTGAATTTTTGTTTTGTGTCTTGTTCTTCTTACAAGCTTTTCTTTTGTTTGTTTTCATATCTTCCTCTTGCAATTCTGCTATTTGGTCTAAATTATCAAATGAGTCCCAATATTTTTTCAATGTAGTTTTCGGTTTTTTATCTGGTTTTCTTAAAGTCCTCTCTTGCGGAGGAGTATGTATGCTCGCCACCACAGTAGAAATAATTGGAACATCTTCCATGTCTGATTCAGGGCTAGCAGCCCGTGTGTCTTCTAGTCCAATATGTAGCACATTTATTGTATTACAATAATTTTCTTTGCCCATATCATCATTAGTTTCTGGCACAGCAACATTGGTTTTAGAATTATTATTGCACATTAGATCTATATCAGAATGGCTTTTATCCCCAATATTCATGTTTTTTGGGACTGATAGATCTGCAGGTGTATTATTTTCCTGTTTTATTGTTTTTTTCTTTTTCCCTTTAACATTTTTCGAACCAACTGGTCTGCCTCTCTTTACAGGATTTTCTTTCTTCTTGTTCTGCTCATCAATCTTATTTTTGTAAAATGTTTGAACTTCTTCTGCCGAGACTGCCTTTCCTGCTTCAACAGGTAACTGAAATTTTCTACATGACTTGATATTTAGGTCTGACTCTCTGATATCTTTTAAATATTCCTTGAAGGTCTCACCGACAAATGTTTGAACGTCAGTAGCTGCATACCCAGGTAAGATTTGAAGAACTTCTCTTCGTGACACTGGATGTATTCCACATTTGCGGAATCCGGCAATCAGATTTAATCCTGCAGTTGATTCACATTGGTCCAAGGTAAGTTTTAGCAACTGAGCAAAAATATTTTTTGGTAAACTAATAGCTTTCCTACCTCTTTGGGTTAACCGCCACGTCCTCAACACTGATCTCCAGGCTGTTTTTAAGGAGGAAAAGAACCCTACATCCAAGGGTTGTAAAAGATGAGTAGAGTTGGGGATGAGACATATAAACTTTATGTTATGTTCCTCACAAAGTTTCAGTGCCTTAACACTCATATGTGCGCTAAGATTATCACAAAGTAGAATTTTCTTCCCCGGTTTTTTATCCACTATTGGAATATAATGTTTCTCTAACCACTCATCAAATATATCAGAGTCAATCCAACCTGATTTTGACACAGTCATTTTAGAAGACTTAGGTGCATTATGTAACCAGTCAGACCAGCAATTTTTGCCTTTAAATATGAAGAATGGTGGAATAAATTCTCCTACTGCATTTCCACAAAAAACAACAGTAAAACATGATTTTGTGGAATTTCTGATCAATTCTGGATGTCGATTAGCACGGCGAAATAAGAGTTTTTGTTTACCTGGATTGTCATGGAAACCGGATTCATCCATATTGTAGATGTTTTCTGGAGGTACACCATCAGCTTCAAGTGTTAATAGATCAAAAAACTTATTGACCATCTCTTCATTAACCTGTGCTCTTTTTCGGGAAATATTGTGAGCGATTTTCTCCTTGAGAGCTGGATGTCTCTCTAGATATAGCTTTCCCCACTCATAACCTGGAGTATTGTCAGTGAACACCGGTACAACTTTATTGATAGATGTCAAGTAACGCTTAACAAGCATTTTAAAATCATTAATTCCCACTGGTATACCGTAATCACTCAGAGCAAGCAAATGATCCCGAAACATTATTTCCTCTTCCATTGTTAGACATATTGGGCGTCCAACACTTTTATTGTGCTTCATTTTCAATTTGTTGTTAAGAGTAGACCTTGGAATTGTGTAACGTTTGGCTGCTTGCCTTAGTGTTAAAGCCCCAGATTTTATCATTTGCAATGCTTCTTCAAGCTTCTCTGACGAATAATTTGATAAGGTGCCATAGCTCCGCACCCCAGGTTTCTTTACAATTGATTTTCGAGGCATTTTATAGATGTGCATACACTGAAACAATTTTAAATTATTTACATTCAAACCTAAATAATGGCTATTAACATTTATACACCAACAAAATGAAGAAGTAAAATGGAGAAAATATAAGCTACGTTCAGATGCCAATGTTACCCAGCTTATTATAGATTACTAAATAAAAACGTTGGGTAACTTTGGCCGGTCCAAAGTTACCCCAAAAATCTATTTTTTAGGAGAACTATATTTCATTTTCAAATTTAACACAGATTTTGTTTACAAATGACCTTCAAATGATTGTTTTCACTAAAAAGAAGTAACAAATGACATATATTTACATTACTTACTCGGTTACTAGTGAAAAACACGTTGAAATCCAAAATTGAAAACACAATTTTGCAGAGAGTACATTCACAACGGTCGAAATAAATTTTGATTTGTTTGACAGATTGTCAGTTGTCAATGACATTTTGTTTTTTTTTATGACTAGAGACTTAGACATTTCAGCCAAATTTTTATCAATAGTTATTTATGGTAAGTTGTTTCTCAAAAAAAAGAAAAAGAAAATCTTTGGGAATGGTTCAATGTTACCAACGCGGTCCAATGTTACCCGATTTGACTGTATTGTAGTTGGATATACTTAGCGTTCCCCCTGTTAACACGCCAGCCGTATAATAATTTACTAGTGGGCGCCCGCGACTTCGCCCGCTTGAAAAATTATATAGGTACACAAAAACCTTCCTCGAAAACCACTCTATCTATTGGTGAAAACCGTTGCCTAGTTTTAAAGATGCACACATACAACGGAAGTGACCTTGTTTTATAATATGTTAGTGATTATTAGTGATAGATGTATAAATATTTGAGTAGGTACTGAGGTACCTACCTACTTAACCTACCAAGAAAAGTTCTTGAGGTTCCTATTCTACTATGTACTAACTAAGATGAAGTAATAATTCTATCAATAATAAGAAGTTTATTATGCTATTCTTTTCGGAAAATATAAGGCTTTAAAAGTAAATTCTTCTTGTGAATAATGTAGTTATTTACCATAGATCATAAGGAAAATTATTTTATGTAATTGTAACGTGTCGCCGCCAGATTTTAAATTGCAACCTTAGATCAAAAATACCATTAAAATACCAAAAAAAAATAATAGTATTTTTGATCTAAGATTGCAACATACTTGAACTGGCTGTTTGAGTGTTGGCCTTAATTAAATGACGGTGCGTGTGCTTAGCGAGGTTCATACCATAAAGCGAACTATTAGTGAAAGTGTTCTTCTGAAGGTGGATTTAAACCAAACGAACAGAGAGCTACAGCTAGAACTAGAGCATTCTTTAGTGTAAACGAATGCTCCTTTTTAGTATTTACATTAAAATATCAACGAGCAAGAATGAGAACCGAGAACCTAGAAAGAGTGGGGATAGAATGAGCATTCGCTCGATGTAAATCCCTCTAGAATGCACAGTTGTTACAAGTGTAATTACATCATTAGTATACTAATCTGCTTGATAAAACATATCTTGAATTTAGAGCATGCTGTATGCGTATTCTATGGTATAACTATAATTGCTATACTACACTGGCCATACTCGTTTATATTGTACCTACTGCAGCACAATCGTTCCCTAGTAACGCAAGTTTTTTTCCTTAACCAGCAATATTTTTCACATCTACCCGCCTATTTTAATTAATATTGTGTGTCATCTGTAGGCCGAGGGATATTGTTTTATATAAGTGCCTATTTTATGATATGAGTTTCTAATAATTGTGCCCGGTGGTGAATGTCTGCCTGTTGTCAGGACAAACCTGGAAAGGTTTTTTGGCAACTTTTATACTGAAACTGATAGTATGAATTTGTAAAATAAATATATTTAAAATAAAATAAAATATTACATTCTAGTAGATTTGCAATTTCCTGCCAAGCATCTTGTTTCCGAGTTGTATTTTTATAGTGTTCAAAAGTCGGATCCCACAGACATCTGAAATTTTGGTGGGCTTCTATCATTAAAAGACATTTTTCTTGAGACCAATCCATAACTAAATCTATGTATTATAATTATAGTACGTATTCCAATTCGCAAGAACACTAGAACGCTTTGAAGAGAGCGCTCCGGGAAGCGAGCACGTCCCAACACGTAAGAACGTTCTAAGCTAACTGTTCGCAAGCTCTAGCGCCGTTTACATCAAGCGAAGCGAGCATTCTTAGAATATTCCAAGAAAGAACGCAATAGAACAACGAAAGAATGCTTTAAGAGTCCGTATGCAGAATCGAAACGGGCGGAATTAGGTATTTGACACATTTTGTGCGTGAGTCCGGAGTTACCGATGGTGGTCAGCCAGTAGGTACGGCGATTACATGGTTTTGATCTTTTTTTTTTCATTTTATAATAATAGTGTCTTGTGTGGGGGAGGTAAAAAGAGGGCTAGGAGGGGGGGTGTTTTTTTCTCTCCTTAAATTCAAGAAAAGACCCTCTATACTCGTATGATCCCGTAATCAAAACTCCTCTACCTTTCCTCTGTCGTTGCACTCTCAAAGCGGGGGCGAGGGCTGATTTTTTTTCCTAATCAAAATCATTTGACCTATACAAAGGGGCTCTACCAACATATTTACGGCCCCAGCGAACTCATCTGCTAGTGGCGCACCTGCTGATCAACGGACGAGGCTCGTTAATTTACGGTACCTATGAAGTGGCTTCGGTCCCTACGTGGGTGCAGGGTGTTGGTCCGGGGGGTGCCACCGTGCAACTGTGCTAAAGCCCCACAAGTAACCCAGCCCAGGCTGGTTGCGTAAGGGGTTCAACAGCTGCACCGCCGGGCCCGGGGCCATGTATGGTGCAGCAGGCATGGGACCAGTGGGGGCAAAGCGGAGTCTAGTGTGGGTGGTGTAGGTCGATTCGCCGGCCAGGGAGACCCTTAGCAACGGCGTTGCCGCGGCCGCCCGCAACACAGTCATGGGGCCCGCCTGGGACCAACCACACCAGGAGGCTGCCCCACATGTTCTCGCGCATAATCCTGATTGGGATCGCCGCTCCGGGTGGTAACCTGTGTGGGATAGCGGCGGCCTTGCACCAGGGCGGTTTGGTAGCCCTTCCGTCCGGCGGGTCGGCTCCAACCTAACCACACGGTTCCAGACGAAGCTAGCCCCTGCGCTTTGTCACTTATTACTGCTGCACCAAATGTCGCCCTGTCTTCACGCTTCTTCTTCAAATTTATAATGGCAGTGCAACAGAAATAAGTAAACGTTCCACAGCGGCCCCAGGAAACCCCACAGCTTCACTTTTCGAGGTGGAGTTCACCAACATCCGTAGACTCCATGCGAACCTCGATGCCGTCCACCATACCTTGAGACGGCTCGGCCCGCTGTGACGTTCCTCACGGAGACACAAATACGCCGCCCTGACAACACGCCTTACCTGTGTTGCCCCGGTTATGTATATATGTATCGAGGAACAATACCGGGGTGCCGCAGGGGTCCGTGCTGTCACCAACTCTTTTCCTTCTGCAAATCAATGATATGCTATCCCTCGGGAACATTCATTGTTATGCAGATGACAGGACATTGCAGGCGTGTGCATTTACAGCGAAGAAATCCCCTTTCCTTCTACTACCCTCTCTTCAGAATGCATTATTACCAATGAAGGGCAACCTTGAGATCCTTGACATAGGCGTTCGTCAAGAGCTCAATAATAAAAACTACATCGAAAGATGTATAGGGCTAGCTTCGTGGAAACTAGGAATACTGAATAAGGTAAAGCGATTCTTTACACTGCATCAGAGGTGTCTGCTGTACAAGACACAGATTGGACCCTGCGTCGAATACTGCTCTCACTTCTGGGACGACTCCGCGAAGTATTTGCTGGACGCTCTCGACGCTATGCAGCGTCGAGCTATCCGTATTATAGATTGTCCGGAGGTAACGGGAAGCTTTGAGCCGCTAGCTCAGCGCCGAACAGTAGCTTCCTTGGCCGCATTCTACCGTATTTACCACGGCGAGCATTCTGAAGAGCTCTTCAATCTGATCCCATCTTCCTTCCGATTCCGAACAACGCGTGCCGGGCAGAGATGCCACTCCCACACAGTAGGTACATGTTCGCGAGAACCGAACGTTTTAAACGTTCGTTTCTGTGCCGAACGATACTGGCCTGGAACGCCCTGCCTGTGCACGTGTTTCCTCCCACATATAATCCTGGGTTCAGTAGGTCGTCAAGTTGAGGGCCACTCTCTATAGTATAGTGTGCTGTGAGTGACCCACAATCGCTTGACGTCGCACAGTGAACCAGAATCCCAATCTAGCTGGACAAAAAGGGTAGGCTCATCTCTTCCATTCTTCTAATAAAAACAGTAGGTGATAAACCAGAGGCAACGATTCGGCCATTTTTTTTATCATATACCCTCTGATAATTTAATAATTTTGACTCGTCTCCGTACAAGCGGGTTATTTAGGATGAAATTATTCACTTTCTTGCGTGTAATGAGTCAGTGTCTGGAGGTAAATACTAGTGATAATTGTGATAATTTTAATTATGGATCGTGAAGTAGAAGATATGTTTTACATAATTCACAATAAATTTATTCTGAATACCTATTAATTAATTACGATACATGTCGAATAAAAAAAAAACTTAATTTTATACGTTTTTCAGTATTTCATAGACCAGAAACTACTTGTCCCCTCATGTCCCCGGGCTGTTTTTTATATATGAAAGAGTCACATATCTGTACTTTAAAAAAGAGTAAGTTATAAGTGCCTCACGGCAGCACAACTTTGATTTTATTGCAGAAAAGGAAGTGGAGGTATCGCGAAGGGGGTTTTTCTACCAGTGGCTAAACTACCCAAAAGACACTAAACGTTCAGGTCTATGGGCATATTTTATAAGGAGATTTAATTTAGTAAATATAATGGAGGAATCTGTGCGAAATATTAATAGGAAAATTTGCCGAATTTATACGGACTTAGAAAATAAATGGGTTCAGTGTGGAAAAACTCGAGAAGGTTTTGAAACAAGGTCGATTGGTGTTAATTGACTGAATGCTGCAAATATGAAATTTAAAATAACTCGTATTTTGCATCCATCAACATCATCATTAGAAAGTCCATCTACTTCAGAACCGGGACCTGGTCGTCCGAAGATTGATTTTGACCAAGCCTCGCACAAAACAAAAAGAAGACGAGTTGACGGTTTGATTAAGTCTCGAAGTGCTGATCAATTGGCCGTGGCCGCCGAGATATCTTCGAGACTATCAGGAAAACGTGATGTAGCTAATATAATTAAAGATGTTCCCTTTACTTTTTGCTATTTATTTCTATGGTATTCTTTGTAGAGGAGAAGAAAAGGAATTTGTGTGTATCATCTTCGTCCCAAGCGGATAAGGAAACACAAGTTCAATACTCCGATATTCTAGATTGTGTTGTCTAAAAAAGAAATCGTTGTAACCCCAGTGATGTGCGCGTGCAAGTAAACTTATTAAAAAACATTGATTTTAAGTCGGAGAAATGTTTGGACCCCAGAAATCAACAATTTGCTAATAGCTTTTGAACTCGACCGGGTTCCTGAAGAAAAAAGAACCATGACTTATTCTAAGTTATTGGATTTTGTTAGAAAAGTAACAAACGAGGACAGTTTAGCAAATGTAAGTCTGCCCAGTTGTGATGACTGCGAATAAGTGTTGGAAAAAAATTGTAAGCCAATATAAGTAAAGTGGTATCATTATATTAATATTGCTATAGTTTTATTTAATTTCCTTTATTTATAAATAAGCATCCTAGCATAATTCTATTATACTAACACAAAACTAATGTAAAGCGGTGAAATATCGATCTATATTACAAGGAAAATACAATTTAACTTATCTAATACAACTAGTTTTACTTGACCTTCATACACATACGAAATGT
The DNA here is from genome assembly GCA_963556515.1 of Nudaria mundana. Classification (NCBI taxonomy): domain Eukaryota; kingdom Metazoa; phylum Arthropoda; class Insecta; order Lepidoptera; family Erebidae; genus Nudaria; species Nudaria mundana. The sequence goes on along the minus strand of OY748308.1, from coordinate 9,450,525 downwards.
TTAATAACGGGGGTCAGCTTAAGTTGGTTCTTTTTAAAAATATTTTTATATGAGTTTCTGTTATTTTTAAAAACATAATAAACCATATTATGTGCATATAAAGCGGTTGGAACTTACTACAAGTCTTAAATAATATTGTCCAGCTAGATTGGGATTCTGGTTCACTGTGCGTCGTCACGACTTACTACCAGGCGGGTGGCGTCAAATTGGCGAACCCAATAAAAAAAAAAAAACTACCTCTATAAAATTATTACTCAGTTTGACTCTACTCTGGAGCCCCCCTTGGGGGCCTGGAGGGCAAATCTCAAAAACTCGGAATGTTCCCTAGGTCCCCGAACCCCCTTTACATTTCTGCAAAAAAAACATAGGTACCTTCCCCTCCACCATCAAGGAGAACAATAAAATTGTGTCAGTGAGTGAGTGAGTAATCCAGCTTTATAAAATATAACAGCTTTTTTTAACAAAAACAATGATAAATACATTCTACATAATCACTTGTTGTATTTAAAAAGAAGCCTAATCATCACTAAGTAATAACTAATATTACCAAAGTATCAAAATCTCACGCCACGCTATATTCGTCTGTAGACGGCATCGAATTTTGGCGCGCAGAGCGACACGTCCTCTCCCTGTAAGCGCTTGGCGCGGACTGCTTACTTGAGGCATGCGTCGAGTATTATAAAGCGAAATTTAGGTGTTTTTAAAAGATTATTTACAGCCTATTTTTTATTATTTAACTTTCTTTTTTTTTTGGAAATGGATTGATTTTGAACCAAGGTTTATTTATATTGTTTTAATTTTATGAACGAGAGTTTTATGTAGCCGAAATAAGAACCAATTCATTGCCCATTTTCTCTAAAATTTGACTAACTTAAATATTTGTTTACTCAATTTTTTTTATGAAAGTGATAAAAAGTAGTCCATACATTTGATAGATGACTTTTACAAGAATACACTGTATTTTTGTAATACTCAAAGGATCAATCAATTTCATTTATTCAGTTTAGGCACATAAAGAGCACATATGAATGTCAAAATTTTACAATTTTGTCAAGTAATATTATAAAAATACTAAATTAAGTAAGTACATAAATAACCATTAGAAAATGATTCTTTCGCTGGTTCGGTAATTTGGTTCTCCTGAGAAGAGACCAGCAAGAAACTCAGGTAGATTATCCATTTTCTTTTTTAATATTGTTTTGTTTACATTGTTACAATTAGTTTCTATTGTATTATACGAGTGGCCAACAACAGAAGATTAGGGTGACCATGCATTTTTATCATTAAGATATTCGTCTACATTATAGTAGCGTTTCATCATCAAACATTTTTTAACTACTATTTTAAACTTATTAAGAGGCATGTCAACCAAATCCTGAGGAATTTTATTATAAATTTTTATACATTTGCCAACAAACGAATTACCAACTTTATGAAGTCTAATTTTTGTCATTGCCAATTTATTTTTATTTCTTGTATTAAAATTATGGTTATCGGATTTTTTTTTGAATAGATCTATGTTCTTCCGTACATATAAGATGTTGTCGTAAACATATTGAGAAGCAACTGTTAAAATATTAATTTCTTTAAATAATTCTTTCAGCGAGTCACGGGGTCCGAGTCTATAGATTGCTCGTATAGCTCGTTTCTGTAATATGAATATTGTCTCAATATCGGCAGCTGAGCCCCACAGCAGCAGACCATATGACATAACGCTATGAAAGTAGCTAAAATAAACTAATCGTGCCGTTTTTTCGTCAGTCAGAGACCTTATCTTTCTAACCGCATAGGCAGCTGAGCTAAGTCTTCCTGCCAAGGCTGTGATATGAAGACCCCATTGTAGTTTACTATCTAGAGTTATCCCAAGAAAAACTGTGGTATTGACTATTTGAACTAATTCATTATTCATAGTAATATGAGTATCCACCTGTCTAACATTGGGCATAGTAAATTTTACACATTTTGTTTTCTTCGCATTGAGCAGCAAGTTGTTACTTGTGAACCAATGCAATATTTCCGAAAGGGTATTATTTACATCGTCAAGTGCTACTTTTTGTCTATCACTTTTAAAAATTAATGATGTGTCATCAGCAAATAATACTATCTCACAAAGATTTTTAGTGAAATAAGGAAGATCGTTTACGTATATTAAGAAAAAAAGGGGTCCTAATATAGAGCCCTGGGGTACTCCCATGACTAATGAGGCGCCAGAAGAGTCGGTGCCATTAATGTTTACTTTTTGTACTCTACCAGTGAGGTAAGACTCGAGTAAGCCAAGTGAGCTGTTCGAAACACCATAATAACCTAATTTTAGTAGCAAAGTCCCATGATCAACACAATCAAAAGCTTTTGATAGATCACAAAATATACCAATAGCATCCTGCTTTTCCTCCCAAGCATCAAATATATGTTTCACAAGTGCAACTCCTGCATCCGTTGTGTTCCTGCCTTTAGTGAAACCAAACTGTTTGTTATGAAGTAACTTATTGTCTGTAAAATGTGAAAGCAATTGATTAAATATTATTTTTTCAAAAATTTTACTGAGGGATGGGAGTATGGAAATAGGTCGAAAATTTGAAGGATCACTTTTGTCTCCTGCTTTAAATAAAGGATTGATTTTACTGTACTTCATAAGATGAGGAAACTGATTTTCATCTATACATTTATTGAATATGAATGCAAGGTGAGGTGCTATAGCGGGCACTATTGATTTTATTATATTAGTTGAAATGCCCCAAAGATCCTCGGTATTTTTTATATTTAGTTGTTTAAAAGTTTTAAGTATAGTGACAGAGTCAATATACTGAAAATCAAAGTTAATTCTACATTTATCAACACTAGATTTAAGAAGAGAATTGGCTACGTTTTTTGACGAATTTAACTTATTTGTAGTGGTGATTGGAACATTTGTGAAGAAAGATTCAAATGCATTGGCCACTTCAGAATCAGTTTTAATATGTTTATCATCTATTTTTAACTCGAAGGATCGATCACGTGACTTTGCTTTACAAGTTTCTTTGTTAATAACATTCCATATTGCCTTCGTTTTATTATCAGATTTTTCAATTTTAGCCCGTATATAATTAGATTTAGCTGTTGAACATACTTTTTTGAATAGTTTGGAGTACTTTTTAATCTGTTCAATTACTTGTGGCTCATTAGTAGATGCCTTTGTCTCGTATAATTCATATAATTTCCTTCTACTTTTATAGATTCCAGGCGTAGCCCAATCACTAAATTTTATTTTAAATTGATTTACATTTATTGTTTTTTTAGTGAAAATGTTATCACATTCGTATTTGATTACTCCGAACAAATCTCCGTAATGATCATTCGGGTGTTTATCATTATTCAACTCCAAAAGAGGTACTTTATTCTTAATGTTTTCTTTAAATTTTTCTAATCTATAAGTTGTGATTGGTCTACAAACAATATTTTTTGATAATGGAACATGTTGGAACTTAAATCTAGCTAACTGACCTGCATGATCTGAATTTACAAAATGTATTATAGATTTCTCATCTACATCGCTGTTAGAAAAAATATTATCTAAGCAGGTAGCTGATGTGGCTGTGGTGCGTGTTGGTTCACAAAAAAGATTTTGTAAGTTAAAAGATTTAAAAAGGTTGAGGAACCTTAGCGCGTTCTGAGAGTTTTCTAAAATATTAATATTAAAATCGCCACATACAACTATAGTCTTCTTACATTTACATACCTTTTTTAAGGCTTCCTCCATAATGGACTCAAACAGGTAGTAATCTCCAGAAGGAGGTCTATAGACGCTAATAATAATATATTGTTCTAGCTCTGCACATGATAGTTCAATATTTCGCTCACTTGTGAGTGCTACTACGTCTTTTCGGTCTTTTGATTTTAATTTGTCATTAATTAAAATGAGAGACCCACCTCTTATAGCGGAATCTCTAGTAAACGCACTAATGATTTTATAATTATCAATATTAACTAAGAGTTCATGTTTTTTTAACCAGTGTTCAGTTAAACAAAGTACATGGATACGTTTTTCATTTAAAAATAATTCTAGTTCTAACTCTTTGCCAGAAAAGCCTTCAATATTTTGATGAATTATATTCATGAACATAGACTTTTCCTTTGTCCTTAAATTTAATTTGCTAGGGATTTCCTCTATTGTCCTACAACTAAGTTTAAATTATTGTCACCCTTTTCAGGAACAGATTCGAAGGTCACAAGACAAACATTGTCACTTTTCTGCTCAATAAAAGCAGATTGTTTAGCCAAGTTTTTGGCTGAATAACTAATAAAATATGATAGCGAAGATGCTATCTGTCTCCTAAAATATCTATTCAAATAGAATTTATCTTCCGTCAATAACAATTTATATATTTACTTTTTAGACGTCAAAACGATTAGTGAATTTGTGATATTCTAGACCTCTTCCAGCAAAAGATACGAAAAACTACCGATTGTTTTAGGTCGATTAATCAAAATTTAATGACAAAAATAAGAAAGTAGCTCACTTATTAGATCATTATTGAAATGATATTTCATGTTGTGCATTAAAACTTATAAAAATACAGTATTTTCAGTGTAAAAACACGTCTGTAAAATCAGCGAAAACGGTAAAATTTAATAGGAGGACTCTTAAGTCTGTTGACATTAGAAGAATTTAATAGAGTGTGGATAGAATGAGCATTCGCTCATCTGATGTAAATCGACTATAGGTATGTATTTACAAAAAAAATATGTAAATAAGTATTATATCAGTTTACACACAAACTCTGCTTAGTTTGAGACTACATGGCGTTGTGTGAATTGTTCTAACATATTTATTTATTTATTATAATTATTTATGAAAAGAAATATGGAATGAAAGAGTTAATAAGGTAAATAATTAATCATTTTTATATTGTACTAGTGGTCGCCCGCGACTTCGTCCGCGTGGTAATTTGGATTTTTTCCCGTTCCCGTCGCGCCGCGTCATATTTTGAACAATTCACACAATATCTTTATAAATTGTAGGCTATATGTTATTCTGCTGTATAAGCTATATTATTGTAAAGTTTCATTAAAATCCATACAGTAGTTTTTACGTGAAAGAGTAACAAACATCCATCCATCCATACATACATCACAAACTTTCGCGTTTATAATATTAGTAGGATGTATGTAGGTTATATTTATTTATCTACCAAAATATTTTTTTTCCTTTGTCTAGAAATCTTTTTATCGTAAGATATAGATGTCGGTTTTCCCTTCGGCCGGGTAGGTTCATAGCCAGTTACGGTAGACCCCCTCTAAAAGCTAAACGGCTGGCTCGTTTTTCTGTCTGTTTGTTTGTTTCGGATGCCAATCTCTGAAACGACTAGACTGATTTTAACGAAAGTTTCATTGGAGAACAGCTATTATAGAATAGAGAATAGTTCTCATTATACTTATTCATTGTGGTCGAGTTTCTTGCCCTTCTTCTCGGATGTATGTATAGTAATCGAATGGGCGGATTAAGTAAACCATCAAAAAGTGTTTAGTAATGCTCCTATTTAGAATAAAAATATTTTGATTGATTGATGGGAATTTTACATAGGTAGGTAGTAGGTACATAGCCACCGATTTAGTAGTCTGGTCACTGGAATCAGTCGTAAATTTTTTATAAGTACCTGATTACTTAATAAGTAATGAGTTTTTAGTGCAAATCAAAAAACTTATCGCCTTTCAATTTATAAGCATCCGATAGCCTTTGTTGCCCGAGGAACTACTGGTAGTACCACTGGTAGTAGTACCTACAGATGAAAATGATTGTCCATTATAAAAAACACAAACCTCAAATGTACCAGGAATACAATATTAACTACTTACAAATAATTATATAATAAATGTATATACATCAACAGTGTATTATATTGTTCCGTCAAAAAAGTTATTGAACATACAAAAAATATGATTTGCATATAAAAATAACAGTACAGCAAAACCTAATAAATATAGTCATAGAGCAATCCGACCTGGATAGATAAGGTTAGAAGACGAGAGCACAGCGTTTAGTGTTTATGGTTTTTTTTTTCATACCTAGAAATCTTTCATCTGTGACCTATCTAACACACTCAAATTTGATTTCGCGACTGATGCCCAACCTAAAGGGACCCAACGCTTCCTGCAGGAGACTTACCTGGTGATCGTGCGGAGTATGGCCCTATACGGGGCTCCCGTATGGGCGGCATGGTTGACGGCCAACAACTCAACGCTCCCCGCCGGGTTCCGTAGTCAGCGGCGAGGGCGCCGCAGACTCATCTACGCCCAAGACCATCGACCTCCATACTCAAATTTGATTTTGAGACGAGATTGGGCATTTTGTCATTGTCACGATAACGACACACGATATCGTGACGATTTCGTTTAAATTTACATTCTTACCTTAAAGTTAGTGCTGCTACTTACGATATCGTCACGATAATTTATATTCTTACCTTAAAGTTAGTGCTGCTACTTACGATATCGTCACGATAATTTGTATTCTTACCTTAAAGTTAGTGCTGCTACTTACGATATCGTCACGATAATTTATATTCTTACCTTAAAGTTAGTGCTGCTACTTACGATATCGTCACGATAATTTATATTCTTACCTTAAAGTTAGTGCTGCTACTTACGATATCGTCACGATAATTTGTATTCTTACCTTGAAGTTAGTGCTGCTACTTACGATATCGTCACGATAATTTATATTCTTACCTTAAAGTTAGTACTGCTACTTACGATATCGTCACGATAATTTATATTCTTACCTTAAAGTTAGTGCTGCTACTTACGATATCGTGACGATATCGACATGACAATTTACATTCTTACCTTAAAGTTAGTGCTGCTACTTACGATATCGTCACGATAATTTATAATTTGACTGCTTCGGTGGCGTAGTCGGTAGTGCATCTGCTTTCGACGCCGGAGTCTCGGGTTCGATCCCCGGTCGGGACAAACTTTGTGTGAAGATAGATACGTTTGTGCCGAAGTCTGGGTGTTTCCTATGTATAATATGTATGTATTTACAAAAAAAAATGTATATAAGTATTTATATCAGTTTATCTAGTACTCATATCACAAGCTCTGCTTAGTTTGAGACTAGATGGCGTTGTGTAAATTGTCCTAACATATTTATTTATTTATTTTAGTTATTTATTCTTACCTTAAAGTTAGTGCTGCTGCTTACGATATCGTCACGATAATTTATATTCTTACCTTAAAGTTAGTGCTGCTACTTACGATATCGTCACGATAATTTATATTCTTAACTTAAAGTTAGTGCTGCTACTTACGATATCGTGACGATATCGACATGACAATTTACATTCTTACCTTAAAGTTAGTGCTGCTACTTACGATATCGTCACGATAATGTATATTCTTACCTTAAAGTTAGTGCTTGATAATTTATATTCTTACCTTAAAGTTAGTGCTGCTACTTACGATAGCGTCACGATCATTTATGTTCTTACCTTAAAGTTAGTGCTGCTACTTACGATATCGTCACGATAATTTATATTTAAAGTTAGTGCTGCTACTTACGATATCGTGACGATATCGACATGACAATTTACATTCTTACCTTAAAGTTAGTGGTGCTACTTACGATATCGTCACGATAATTTATATTCTTACCTTAAAGTTAGTGCTGCTACTTACGATATCGTCACGATAATTTATATTCTTACCTTAAAGTTAGTGCTGCCACTTACGATATCGTCACGATAATTTATATTCTTACCTTAAAGTTAGTGCTGCTACTTACGATATCGGCACGATAATTTATATTCTTACCTTAAAGTTAGTACTGCTACTTACGATATCGTGACGATAATTTATATTCTTACCTTAAAGTTAGTGCTGCTACTTACGATATCGTCACGATAATTTACATTCTTACCTTAAAGTTAGTGCTGCTACTTACGATATCGTCACGATAATTTACATTCTTACCTTAAAGTTAGTGCTGCTACTTACGATATCGTGACGATATCGACATGACAATTTACATTCTTACCTTAAAGTTAGTGCTGCTACTTACGATATCGTGACGATATCGACATGATAATTTACATTCTTACCTTAAAGTTAGTGCTGCTAGTTACGATATCGTGACGATATCGACATGACAATTTACATTCTTACCTTAAAGTTAGTGCTGCTACTTACGATATCGTCACGATAATTTATATTCTTACCTTAAAGTTAGTGCTGCTACTTACGATATCGTCACGATAATTTATATTCTTTCCTTAAAGTTAGTGCTGCTACTTACGATATCGTCACGATAATTTATATTCTTACCTTAAAGTTAGTGCTGCTCCTTACGATATCGTGACGATATCGACATCACAATTTACATTCTTACCTTAAAGTTAGTGCTGCTACTTACGATATCGTGTCGTTATCGTGCAATGTGAAAACGCCTTTTAGATTTTTTATTGATACAATATTGTTTCAGTAAAAAAACCCAAACTTGTCATCCGAGTGTTTCGCGAGACAATCTAATGTACCTATCGTTGCGTCACGAATATCTATTGTTTGTTTATCTGCTTCACCTTGTTGCATCATTTAGTCTATAGAATATAGATACACGTGTATGACCCTCATACTTGAGTGGTGAAGGCCTATGGTGATTTTGATTGTTCTCGGATGGAATGCCGCAAAAAATAGTAGGTATCTACCTATCTGGTCTATCGTGAGAATGCGCACGTATTGTTAATAGTAGTGTCTAGGGGATACGGATAGTATAGGAGACGTGGAATATCGAGCTTCACCCATCTATACCAGACGAAAAATTTTTTTTTAAGATAGATTCATTTAGAATAAGAATTACAGTATGCATAATTATATACTAAAAATATTAACATAAAATATCGGTTAAAAAAATATTTAAATTATTAGTTAAGTATTACGTATTCATTAACAAACAAGCATAGTGATAACTTGCCTATCAAAGAGCAAGCTATTTTTAATTGTATTAATTTTAATTATTTTTGTCTCACTTCTTTTGATAACGGAATGAATTTCATCGCAACTGATAGTTTTTACGTTTTTACATACAGAATAAGTACCTATGCATAGGTAGGCTTGCCTACATAGGAGTTGCTATGTTGAAAAGTATTGACATGGCAATAATATTTAAAAAAAAACTAAAAAAGTGTAAGGTGCTACAGTAGGGAGTCGTTCCTACAAATTGTAAATTGCTAAGAATTAAGCTGCTCACATAATTGTCATCGAACTTCACAATAGTTCGTTTGATATACAAATTCTGCTCATAGCGACCTGGCAAGTAGATGAACAGGTAAGTCAATACACCGATTTGGTAACCACTCCTAATTTATAAATTAATATGTAATTAAATAATTAAATTAAAAAAGTAGCCATCTAGTTATAATATTTGATATTTGTTTGTTATGGTTACCAGGTGGGTGAAGGTTTACCTTCCATGGCTATTAGACCAGGAGGTGAGTTAAGATGATTTGTGAGGAAGAAGATTTCGCGGATTTTATGACAGTTTGCGAACCTAAATTAAATTAATTTAAATAATTTATACAGGTACTTGTAAATATTAAATTATTTTCTTCATTGCAGTTTCACCACCCAAACTTCAAAACAAACATTATATTGCGTTATTTAATATTATAATTAAATTAGAGAAAAAAGATAAATATAACATCGAAGATAAAAATATTACCGAGATTGTTTGTGGACATTTAAAAAACATGATAATAAATGAATGATGCTAAATTACGAAGGTAGGTATACCCCCACTGGGCTACTCGACAATGATGCCCATTAGTTATGGCATCGCCATAGCCCGGCTGGAGATTTTACTCAGTTGATCTGCTTTTAAAGCGCGACATGCACGCCCATTGGAGCGTGGAGCGTATTATTTCGTTTAGAAACTGCTACAAGTTTTGTTAAAAAGTTGTGTAAAAAGTGTTACGAAAGTATTAAAAATGAAGAAATTTTATGATAGTCCCCTGGTTCGACAATATGCAGTTGTTATTACTGGTGCGTAAATAATTGGTATAAGATAAGAAAAAGTTATGTCTATTCGCAGTGGAAAGTTAGAAAGGATTCGAACGATTGCCTCGGTGGCGCAGTGGTATGAGTATACGACTGCCGTCCCTGAGGTCCCAGGTTCGATTATCGGTCGAACCAAATTATTTGTGCGATCCACAAATGTTTGTTTCGTAGTTTGGGTATTTTCTATGTATATGTATGTATTTAAAAATATACAAGTATGTTTATCAATCGTCTAGAGCCCATTTTGGGCTAGATTATTTATTTATTTATTATTATTCCTTTCTAAACACGGAAATCGAATTTTCATATAAAATTGTAAGAAAGTCGTATATTATGACTTCGCTTATTGTGGACATGTCAAGTGATTTTTTTCCGGTTATAGTGACCGACATGATTTACGTTACGTATATATATGTTATACGTATGGCGATGTTTGGGAGGTAACTTGATGCTCTTTCGGCACCTGCGTCGCACTCCCGTGGCCGTTTGCTTTCAATCTCATAAGTAAGTTGCTGCAGCAAGTTGAAGTTCACGCATTGTTTACTGTACCTACCTATACGCGAAAAAAAATACATCTCAACGTCGTAAAGCATTTACTATTGAGGAGAAAGGTGCAATAATATGCAGATTAGAAAATTGAGAATCATACTCTACATTCTACATCATCATATTCTACGTTCTATTATTCTACATTCTCAATGATTTTGAAAAACAAGAACAATATTAAGCGATCATTCAATTCAAATGTTTTGAAACCAAAAAGGCTGTTTAATTTGTACAAAATAAAATGCTTTGTACTCGTGTGACGTCCGGTTAGTATGACATGATTGTCATTTTCCTTGGATGTCATAATAAACGGATTCCACTGTACTTACTATAAAAATACTTTATTGTAAATTACCCTTAAGGTTCTTTTGTTTATAACGTAACATACCTACATTCCTACATTATAAAGTTACAATGTATGCTAGGCATAGATAACCTCCTAATAGATTCCGCATTACTGTAATTTTGTTCCTTACCGAGTTCACCTGTTTGGGCGGAATGCGAGGGGCGCGCGGAAACATGTAAGTGCGCTATGATTGGCTGTTTCAAGGTCAATCTCGAAAGCACCGAATACTAGAGATGGGATAGGGATGAAAATGTGTCGATAAAATTTTGATAGGTACTCGTATATTATAATTATATTCTTATAATTTTATTATATCGTTTATTCCTTTATATTCTTATTTTATAGATTTTTAAATACATTTATAAAAAACAAATACATTAAAAAAAAAAAAAAAAAAATATTATTATAATTTTTATAGGAATAGGTATCGGGACTTAATCAAGAGGGACAGGTATTATCAACTCTTAGTTCCTATTTCCTCAAACTCTAAGTAAAAAATTTCTACCTATTCCGATCTCTGATGATCGCACATCTACCGAGCCTTTTCCCAACTCAGGATCAGCTTTCCAGTGTAACTGCGATGCAGCTGAACTTTAATATTTTCCGTGGAGTCGCTCCATCATTCTGACCTCCGCAATCTATGGGCGATAATCAAAGCTCTGTAGTTAGACCAGTTGGATTTTGATTTAAAGCCCCAAATACCCGTAACGACTGCCATAGATGTTCGTATAATAACCGGGACCGACGGCTTAACGTGCTCCTAGAGACACGGAGGTCTCAATTCTAAAAACAAAGGTCACACCGATCCTAAGACCGACCTGGTTAGATGTTGCTTAACCTTAGCAATGTGTTAATATACACGGTTACCACTAAGCCACGAGCCCCCCATCTCTGATGATGATACATAATAATTTTATATTTTTATTCAGTAGATTTAAAATAATATAACTTATTTAAGAAAGAAATTATAAATAGGTCACAAAAACTGATGTCATCGGCGGGACTATGATTTCTTTCTTAATATTTTACGTTGTTATTGGTGGGAAACCAACTCTCCCCACGAGATGTTGCATCTACCCATTTCTTTTTCCTCGGGGCATCCAGGAAACCTGTAAAATAATGTATATCTCAGTTAGGTACATTGCTAATACTAAATCACATTAGCTGCGAAAAAAAAATTAAATAATGCCAACGCACAAATTGGTCGCAAATAAATCGCAGCTTACCGAAATTCAAGCGGGCGCAGTCGCGGGCGACAACATGTTGCTTATTTAAAGGTACTAATTTTTAAAGCACCTACGGCAATAATACTGCAAAATATCGATGACGTACTATATCATACCGATATCCCATCACTATCGATTCAAGTGCTATTGTAATGTATTGTTAGAAAAGGATAGCTATTATAATTTGGCTAATGAGTGAAAGAGTAATTTCAAAAAGACATCAACGGGTTCGAAATTGTTTGTGTTTATGTTCTATTACCAACCAGAATAAATTGAACTCCGGTGCCTAGTCAATTTTATATTTACATTTATGTCTAATTTACTTAACGGTGAAATGTAATGCCATCTTTTTGGTAATTTGATGTCTTCGCCGACTTGCCACACCATTTTACGGAACAAGAAGCCATTTAAAATGTAAAATGCTCACAAAAACATTTTTTTTTAATTATAAAATCGCACGCGGTCATAGGTCGCGAAGTTGGTTGTTACTGACGTCGTGATTTTAGGCATAGCTTTATATGCTTGCGAAATCAAGTATGAGTGGCGCGCGTTTGTTGCCCTGCATGCGGAATCTATTAGGAGGTTATCTATGATGCTAGGCTATGATTTTTTATAAGTATTATCATCGATGCTAGGTATGTTAAGGACGATGCAACCATCGTCTTGGTTTTTTTTTTATTTATTTTCTATTGAAATTGTTTAACAGCGTCCGTCGTTAGTAGTAAGTATCAATTTGTTTTGTAGTTCTCCCTTACTCTCTGCAAGTGCAGCAATGTGTCTGCGAATCTATTAAATTAAAATACTCGTATTTTCCCCATTGATATTGATCCCTCATAAGGATATTATGGTATGTAATGTTATAAAATCGATTAACGGTATTTGTAGGTTCTGCAATATAAATAATCCGAAGCGCGACTGTTGTAAAAAACAAACATGTAAAAAAATATTTCAACAGCTGTTTTGTGTAAATGAAATGACATTGTGTTGTCACGTAATAGACAGTAGGTAGGTACACTGTTCAATCGTAGTATCCTCCAAGAACTCTTTAAGTTCCTCTATCACACTCATTCGAGGTCTCTAAGATCATCAACAAGTTAAAAATATGGCAAAAATTTGCCATATATTTTAGAGTTTTCGATAGTTTTTTTCATAAAATCTAAAAAATGTCACATGACATGAAGTTCAACATCATTTTAGAGGTCTTTGACCATGCTGAGTTGATTGCAGCTCGTCTTGAGTCTCTAACTATTACCGTTGTCGATTTGACCTCGTTTTGACCTTGACCTTGAGATCAGAGGTCAAAGCTCAAGTTCATTTTAGAGGTCTTTGACCATGCTTAGTTGATTGCAGCTGGTCTTGAGTCTCTAACTATTACCGTTCTCAATTTGACCTCGTTTTGACTTTGACCTTGAAATCAGAGGTCAAAGGCCAATTTCATTTTGGGGGTTTTCGACTATGCTAAGTCGATTGGAGTTTACACTGAGTCTCTAACTCTTACCGTTCTCGAGTTGAAAGTTGTTCACGGACGGACGGACGGACATTACTGTTGTATAAGAGAAAATTTAATAAGTCCTGCAAAGGCTAGTCTTGTTCACAAGATTCTCGAACCAATTCTTCACTATCCAAGCAGTTCGCTTGTGGAATGCTCTGCCACTGCCGATTACACGCGTGAACCCTCGCATTATTGAAAAATATAATTATTATTATCTTTCTTCTTGTACCTAATTAGGAATTTGTAAACACTACTTATCCATAATTTGTGTACGTGTAGTTTATCTAATAAGTTAGATAGGTGGGTAAGTAATTTTCTTGGTTAAGTACATACCTACTTAACATTCATTTAGGAATTTACCAACTTTATATGGATGAACGTAAGTTAAAACAGGATATTTACAATGTATTTTGATCGTGCGTTTCCCCACTGTACAAGTACAAGCGCCATGATCATGGAGGACCTTACATACTCTTTGAAAGCTGATAAGTATCAATCAATTATTATATGCATCAGATCAAATTTTTTTACAACAAATATTTTTTTCCCTGCAAATAAACCATGTTTAACAATAAAAATAATTCAAAAATATACATCAATTATACGAGTAGTTTTGTATTTTTTCTTCAAATGCGTTAAGAAATATTTTTAACGTACTTACAAAAAATAGATTGATTGAAAAAATAGACTGATTGCACAGCAAAACCAACTACAGTCTTAGGGCACTCCGACTTGTATATATCAGGTTAGAAGACTTAAGGCGTCTTGGAGCCGTGCACAAAAGGCTCCGTACGAAAACGGCAAAAAATCATGTTTGTTGTATGGGAGTATTTTTTGTTATAGAGGCAACGGAAATACATTATCTGTGAAAATTTCAACTTTCTAACTATCACGGTTCATGAGATGTATCTCGTGAACCTCTGTCCGCTGTCTCAGTCTTAGTTGTAAGTCTCAGTAACAAGGTTCCCGTTTTACCCTTTGGGTACGGTACCCTAAAAACGTTGGAATATCGTTTAGATATCAATTAATTATAGGTAGGTACTTACCTAAGTTCTTACTAAGTTATTATTTTATTTACAAACATGCGTTAAAAACATCGGATGTTCTAAGAAGTAATCATCTTGAAACATGATCGGGGTCACGTCATTAGAAATGAAAGGAAAAGTACAATTTGTGCCCATCAGTTTGTCTATTTTTTAATAAACCTTACCTAAATTGTCGCACCGCATATCTGCTACCTAAGCCAAAGCCATATAGTAGAAAAATTATGTTACAGTAATAGGTAGGTTAGGTACCTAAACCAGCCTAAGGTCGGTGGGATAGTCACCCGCCGTCCTTACAGAAGCAGTCTAGAAGGGTCGCTCGCAGATTCACTCACCGACGCGGAATAAAGCCCTACCCCAACGACACGAGATTCGCATCCCGATCAAACCCCCACAGGTGGTCAAAGTCCGCCGGGCGCCCACTGGAAATAATTTCTGCTTGCGAGCCAGGAACGCCCGGCAAACGGACGTGAGAGTGGCCGCAGCCTTGGGCCGCGAAATTAAAAAATGGTACGTAGACCATTATATCAGGTGTTTTCCTTATTATTGTCGCTATGCAAACGTAAATTGTTTTCAACAAAATATCGAGAAAAATGCGCTAATATGAAGCCGGTAACATCAACCTTTTATTGCAAATGGGATATTTAACATAAAATCTAAGCCTCTGAATGCAGATAATTCTGTATCCTGAGTTCCAAGTGAAGCTTATTCTATGTCGCCGTGGGACAAAAATAACGGACAAAGTGTGTGTAATTATTAGTCCTGTTTCTTTGAAGCCTAAGAAACCGGTACTTATGATTGTGTTGTGGTCTGTGTGGTTATTATCAGTGTTGTAAGATTTCCTCTTAAAGGACTCACACACACAAACACTCCACCTGCAGGTTCAGTCGTTCAGACGGTCGATAACGATGAATTTGGTAAGGCCTTTACTCCATATGGTTGAAAATCAAACAAAAAAGGCCGTATCACACAATACGGAATAGTACGCCGTATGAACTATCTGAGAATGCAGGCGATCTGTCGGTGTTTGGTCTGCTTTACTTGTCATAATTTTTATACCCTTAAGTATGTAAGTACTATTCCCTATTCTGTGCCTTTAGTGTCACATTTATATGACACAATCATGTAGGTAATGAGTCGTCCTTAGGTACACTTACTTACTACTATTTAATTGTTCTTGAGACACGGACGAAAAATAACGAAAATACGAGTAATGGTACCTACGTAAGATAGACATGTTATTTTTATATCATTCAGTCCTTGTACAAATTAAATTACAAATTAATTCATTATTATTGATAACTCTCATAGTTAATTGAATAATTATATAGTTGGTACCTAAGGAATACAGGCCACTTACAGATCTATAATCTCAAGTACCAAGGTAGGTAAGTACATACTAGATAAGAATATGAATTATTGTGAATAAAAAAAATACATAGGCACAAACCATCTTCGCGAGAACCGAGCGTTTTAAACGTTCGTTTCTCTGCCGAACGATAGTGGCCTGGAACGCCCTGCCTGCACACGTGTTTCCTCCCACAACCCTGGGTTCTTTAAGCGGAGCGTGAAGAGGCACAACAGTAGGTCGTCAAGTTGAGGGCCACTCTCTATAGTATTGTGTACTGTGAGACACAATCGCTAGACGTCGTCACGACTTACCATACGTACCTACATAATATAAAAAAGGCCTCAAATGTAATTAGGTAGGAATATACGAGTACTTTTAGGTACATAGTCCATCGTCTACTAGCCTTGTAGTAGGACCTATTAGTATGTATAGGTCGTGTAACTCATGAATTGTTAACGGAATGTGGTAGGTACGCGTTCAACCACACCAAACACATAATCAGATCCACAAAAGAGCTCTCAGTGAGCTACAAATACTAGGATATGCACAATTTGTGCTCATCAGTTTACCTATTGTACTCGTCAGACTGACGCAATAGATATTTAATGTGCTGCTTGTATAGTAAGTAAAGTATACCTACAGTAACGCTATATATCCTAATCCTAAGATAGGTACTTCTTACACACACACACACACGCACGGGGTAGGCAGAGGTGCATTACACACCCACAATTTGCCAGTATTTTTAGTCCCACGTGATAACACACGAGAAAGTGAGGTATGTCAAATATGGCCGAGTTAATTTACTCGTAATAAAATAAGCAGCTATATTATAAATTTTGAAAACTAAATTTGATACCCGTTGCCTTGCGATGAAATGTTGATGAAAGGAAAGAAAATCTTACGTACCAGCCGCTCTGTGGCACAGCCAATTAAAGTTCTAGGCGTCTCGGACTCAGGTACTTCTTACCTATATTAAACCTATATATAGCTCGCAAAGATATTAAGAATACTGGCGCGTTATAATATTAACATATTCAGGATCTAATCTTAGGGTCCCATTGTACGTAAAGGGTAAACGGACGACTCGCACTTGGCCGGTTTCTATTTACATCTTATGAGTAGGTACTTAACTGTCAAGTATATTTTTACGACTACTTATCAATTTTATTTTAATATATTTATTATGTCAATAAAAATATTAATTCACAATTTCAAGTAGGTACACTACTTACCTAACTACGATTATATCCATTTTAGCGATCGGCAATCCTTGACAATTAAGGGACGGGCAAACTCATCCTTCACAAACGACGTACACCACGCATTATGACATCTGAACACGATCTGGCCTATACAATTTGTATGATGAACACACTAGTCATTCACCACGCCGTCTTACGCGTCACCGCGCCAGATTCGCGTGTTCCCATGCTATCCTACGCGTACGACGCTGTCACACACGTTTAAAGTGTCATAGCGCGTAGATAATGTAAACGTCAGACGTCGTAAGACGTAGGACCAGTGTGTCGCTGTTTCCCCCGTCGCCGTCGCGTGGCATACGTCGTATGTGAAGGACCAGTGTGTTTTAAGCTTTATCGAGGAAGTTCGGGACTACAAACGATACGAGATACATTGCTGCATATTCATAACATCCTACTAGGATATTACAGTCTAAAACAGTAATGAAAATCACCTGCCTAAATGTATTTTTTTTACAGTAGACCTATGAATAACATAGATGTGACTTGATTTAATTATTACATCGCATTTCTAAACGCACAAAATATGAAATTCGTACAAAGTAATTTATAAAGCGCTAATTTACCTACAATATATACTATTTGAGGGGCTCGTGGTTGGTACCGGTACGTTAGTGGTAACCGACAATGTTAACACATTCCAAACATTAAACAACATCTAGCCACGCCGGTCCTCCGTGTCTCGGAGAGCCCGTTAAGCCGTCGGTCTCGGTTGTCATACAAACATCTAAAATAAAAACTCCGACTAATCTAACTTCAAAATTCCCTGCGAAATTCCCTGCGAGCTTACCAGAGGAGCAATGGAAGTAGGAGCGGCCGCGGCTTGCTTATTAAAAAGGTACTATTTGTATTATTCATAGTGAAACCCGCGGCCTTTCCATAACAAGGGGAATAGCACCGCGGGTTCGAGGCACTTTAAACAGGAAAACATAACTCATCTGAATTTTTGAATCACAAACAGGTTATGAAGGGAATCCCTACATTTGATTTTTATACCTTCACCAGCACGATCTACACACCCTACACAGGTAAGTACTTATAGCTGAAACGGAACGTAACAAGGAAACTTAACCACGAAGGTGGAACTGAATGTTTATATAATAGGTACCTAAATAAAGGGCAAGAAGGCTGGCTACTTTCTGTCCCAAAGAAAAAAAGTCCAACGTCGGCGTCGCCGCGTCGTCGTCGCCGCGCCGTTCGAGGCACGTAGTATTGTATTCTCTTTGTTCGAGGCAACACTGGCAACGCAGCTCGCATTCTGGGATCTCGGTATATATTACCACAGATTACTAAATAGTTACTACGTAACAGATACTTCACTCAGTAGAAAATTTCCAATACCTACTGCTATAATAGCCTACTCCGTCGCGTTAGCAACCACTGCATGCTAAAATGTGCCTAAATGCTCAAGCTTACAGTTGTGATTTCTTCACACCGCGCGTTCCCACAGCAATCGCAGGGCTGCCTCTTGTGGCGCGACTTGTGTCGGAAGTTTCGTAGGTAGGTATTTGCGCGACTGTCCGTCAAATATTATCACAATTTTATTCTAATCAAAATAGCTTTTTAAACGTTTTTAAAATAAAGTATAACGTTTCTATGTAACAAAAATATGTAAATCTGTGTCTGAAAGGCAAGCTAATGCTTAGTATTAAAACCTATTAAAAATAATTTTTAAACGACAAAAAATAGTAATAGTTTTTTATTCTTACCTTTGTACCAATTGTTCTTACCCTTCGTCATTGACAGGTAAAAATGTTAAGTGTTTATCCCTTATTTTACTTGATTTGCACCCATCTACAGCACATAAGGCACCGGACAGCATCGTGTGAAGCAAGGCGATGCTGTTTTAGGCTATCCGGATGTGCGTTCTACTGATGCTCTTGATCGTATTTACACAGTTCATCCCAAGAATGATGAATGCTTCTATTTGCGGTTGTTACTGGTGAATGTTCGAGGGCCAACA
Source organism: Nudaria mundana (assembly GCA_963556515.1). Taxonomy (NCBI): domain Eukaryota; kingdom Metazoa; phylum Arthropoda; class Insecta; order Lepidoptera; family Erebidae; genus Nudaria; species Nudaria mundana. The sequence continues at coordinate 9,431,270 of OY748308.1, read as the reverse complement.
TCATTTGCATCACTACGAACTGTTAATGGTGTAATGTACCCTACATTTCGTGCTGCATGTCAAGAGCTCAATTTGCTTGAAAACGATAATCACTGGGATACGACACTCGCTGAAGCATCCGTATCTGCATCTCCAAGTCAGATACGCACATTATTTTCTATCATCATTTCGACATGCTTTCCATAGAATCCAAGTGACCTATGGAACAAATACAAGGACAACATATCAGAAGACATTTTACATCAGATTCGTATCGGTTCAAGAAAACCCGATCTTGAAGCGATTGAGGAAGTTCATAACCAGGCTTTGCTTTTGATCGAAGACATGTGTTATGTCATGTGCGGCAGTTTGTTAGTCAGGTTAGGAATGGCATTCCTAACCTTTGTGCTCATCAGTTTACCTATTGTACTCGTCAGACTGACGCAATAGATATTTAATGTGCTGCTTGTATAGTAAGTAAAGTATACCTACAGTAACGCTATATATCCTAATCCTAAGATAGGTACTTCTTACACACACACACACACGCACGGGGTAGGCAGAGGTGCATTACACACCCACAATTTGCCAGTATTTTTAGTCCCACGTGATAACACGCGAGAAAGTGAGGTATGTCAAATATGGCCGAGTTAATTTACTCGTAATAAAATAAGCAGCTATATTATAAATTTTGAAAACTAAATTTGATACCCGTTGCCTTGCGATGAAATGTTGATGAAAGGAAAGAAAATCTTACGTACCAGCCGCTCTGTGGCACAGCCAATTAAAGTTCTAGGCGTCTCGGACTCAGGTACTTCTTACCTATATTAAACCTATATATAGCTCGCAAAGATATTAAGAATACTGGCGCGTTATAATATTAACATATTCAGGATCTAATCTTAGGGTCCCATTGTACGTAAAGGGTAAACGGACGACTCGCACTTGGCCGGTTTCTATTTACATCTTATGAGTAGGTACTTAACTGTCAAGTATATTTTTACGACTACTTATCAATTTTATTTTAATATATTTATTATGTCAATAAAAATATTAATTCACAATTTCAAGTAGGTACACTACTTACCTAACTACGATTATATCCATTTTAGCGATCGGCAATCCTTGACAATTAAGGGACGGGCAAACTCATCCTTCACATACGACGTACACCACGCATTATGACATCTGAACACGATCTGGCCTATACAATTTGTATGATGAACACACTAGTCATTCACCACGCCGTCTTACGCGTCACCGCGCCAGATTCGCGTGTTCCCATGCTATCCTACGCGTACGACGCTGTCACACACGTTTAAAGTGTCATAGCGCGTAGATAATGTAAACGTCAGACGTCGTAAGACGTAGGACCAGTGTGTCGCTGTTTCCCCCGTCGCCGTCGCGTGGCATACGTCGTATGTGAAGGACCAGTGTGTTTTAAGCTTTATCGAGGAAGTTCGGGACTACAAACGATACGAGATACATTGCTGCATATTCATAACATCCTACTAGGATATTACAGTCTAAAACAGTAATGAAAATCACCTGCCTAAATGTATTTTTTTTACAGTAGACCTATGAATAACATAGATGTGACTTGATTTAATTATTACATCGCATTTCTAAACGCACAAAATATGAAATTCGTACAAAGTAATTTATAAAGCGCTAATTTACCTACAATATATACTATTTGAGGGGCTCGTGGTTGGTACCGGTACGTTAGTGGTAACCGACAATGTTAACACATTCCAAACATTAAACAACATCTAGCCACGCCGGTCCTCCGTGTCTCGGAGAGCCCGTTAAGCCGTCGGTCTCGGTTGTCATACAAACATCTAAAATAAAAACTCCGACTAATCTAACTACAAAATTCCCTGCGAAATTCCCTGCGAGCTTACCAGAGGAGCAATGGAAGTAGGAGCGGCCGCGGCTTGCTTATTAAAAAGGTACTATTTGTATTATTCATAGTGAAACCCGCGGCCTTTCCATAACAAGGGGAATAGCACCGCGGGTTCGAGGCACTTTAAACAGGAAAACATAACTCATCTGAATTTTTGAATCACAAACAGGTTATGAAGGGAATCCCTACATTTGATTTTTATACCTTCACCAGCACGATCTACACACCCTACACAGGTAAGTACTTATAGCTGAAACGGAACGTAACAAGGAAACTTAACCACGAAGGTGGAACTGAATGTTTATATAATAGGTACCTAAATAAAGGGCAAGAAGGCTGGCTACTTTCTGTCCCAAAGAAAAAAAGTCCAACGTCGGCGTCGCCGCGTCGTCGTCGCCGCGCCGTTCGAGGCACGTAGTATTGTATTCTCTTTGTTCGAGGCAACACTGGCAACGCAGCTCGCATTCTGGGATCTCGGTATATATTACCACAGATTACTAAATAGTTACTACGTAACAGATACTTCACTCAGTAGAAAATTTCCAATACCTACTGCTATAATAACCTACTCCGTCGCGTTAGCAACCACTGCATGCTAAAATGTGCCTAAATGCTCAAGCTTACAGTTGTGATTTCTTCACACCGCGCGTTCCCACAGCAATCGCAGGGCTGCCTCTTGTGGCGCGACTTGTGTCGGAAGTTTCGTAGGTAGGTATTTGCGCGACTGTCCGTCAAATATTATCACAATTTTATTCTAATCAAAATAGCTTTTTAAACGTTTTTAAAATAAAGTATAACGTTTCTATGTAACAAAAATATGTAAATCTGTGTCTGAAAGGCAAGCTAATGCTTAGTATTAAAACCTATTAAAAATAATTTTTAAACGACAAAAAATAGTAATAGTTTTTTATTCTTACCTTTGTACCAATTGTTCTTACCCTTCGTCATTGACAGGTAAAAATGTTAAGTGTTTATCCCTTATTTTACTTGATTTGCACCCATCTACAGCACATAAGGCACCGGACAGCATCGTGTGAAGCAAGGCGATGCTGTTTTAGGCTATCCGGATGTGCGTTCTACTGATGCTCTTGATCGTATTTACACAGTTCATCCCAAGAATGATGAATGCTTCTATTTGCGGTTGTTACTGGTGAATGTTCGAGGGCCAACATCATTTGCATCACTACGAACTGTTAATGGTGTAATGTACCCTACATTTCGTGCTGCATGTCAAGAGCTCAATTTGCTTGAAAACGATAATCACTGGGATACGACACTCGCTGAAGCATCCGTATCTGCATCTCCAAGTCAGATACGCACATTATTTTCTATCATCATTTCGACATGCTTTCCATAGAATCCAAGTGACCTATGGAACAAATACAAGGACAACATGTCAGAAGACATTTTACATCAGATTCGTATCGGTTCAAGAAAACCCGATCTTGAAGCGATTGAGGAAGTTCATAACCAGGCTTTGCTTTTGATCGAAGACATGTGTTATGTCATGTGCGGCAGTTTGTTAGTCAGGTTAGGAATGCCAGCGCCAGATCGTGGAATGAATGACGCATTTAATCGAGAGTTTGAGCGTGAGCGTGACTATGATCGACATGGACTAAGCCAGTTGGTTCAAACAAATGCACCTCTGTTGAATCCCCAACAGAGGGAAGTCTATGGAACATTAATCAAGGCAGTTGATGATGGAAATGGTGGCTGGCACTATTCGTGCGAGATCCGACATTGCGGTAGCAGTTGCTTCTTTTGGCACAGCGGCCACATTGTTAGAAGGTTGCCGTACGGCTCATCCAGCGTTAAAATTACCCTTATTAAACCTTCAAACTATTGAACAACCAACATGTAACATTGCGAAAAACTCTGCAATGGCCAAAGTTCTAATAGCAGCTAAAATTATAAATAGGGACGAATGCACAATGGCGCACAAACGCGCATTAGAAGCATTAGACAGGACATTAAAAGATCTGCGCAAAGACTCAAGATATTTTGGAGGCGCAATGATTTTACTGTCTGTCGATTTTCGCCAAACGCTGCCAGTCATTCCAAGATCGACTGCTGCCAATTAAATCGTCCTATTTGTGGCACAACAGAAGAAATTTCCGTTAGTAGCAAACATGAGAGTTGTATTGCTGAACGATCCCTCTGCTGAAGATTTCTGCAAGCAATTGCTGACTATCGGTAATGGCCGTGTTCCTGTTGACAAATGGAGCGGATTGATTTCATTTCCACCTAATTTTTGCAATTACGTCTCATCGAAGGACGAGCTTATCGAGAATGTATTTCCAAACATGATTGATAACCACAAAAATAAGGAATGGCTGAGTGAGCGAGCTATTTTAGCGGATAAGAATAAAGATGTAGATGACTTAAACTTTACAATCCAGAATGTAATACGTAGGTTACACTATAAGTTTTGTGTAACTTAAAAAAACAACATGTTAAAACCAAAATATTATGTTTATTGCTTTTCAAAATACTCTCCTTTACATTTTAAACATTTTTTCATGCGATCGAACTATTTTTTAAAACAGGAGGACCACAGATCTGAAGGCATGTTTTCTACGTGCTGATTGAACGCTATCTAACGCCTCTTCGGAGTTGGTAAAAGTGAAACCTCTCATCAAATCATTGATTTTGGGGAAAATACAGAAATCACAAGGTGCTAGGTCGGGGCTATGCGCAGGATGGGTGACGAGTTGTACTTTTTCAGAAGCTAAAAATGACTTTGTTTTGTTGGCCGTGTGTGAAGAAGCGTTGTCATGATGTAGGAGAACGCGGCTTTTGGGTCGTCTTTCGCGAACTTTTTCTAACACCTTGGGTAAACAAATGGTAGAATACCACTCGGCATTAACACTCTTTTGATCTTCAAGTGGAATTGTACAGATGGGACCCGTAGCTGAGAAAAAAAATGCGATCATTTTTTTACCACCGTTTCTCGCCTGCCTCACTTTTGTTGAATCGTTCTCATTTTCAAACACCCATTCTCAAGATTGCTGTTTTTTTTCGGGTTCGAAACAATAAACCCAAGTTTCGTCTCCTGTGACAATGTCATAAACAGCATTAGAATGTCCGTGGTCGTACTTCAGTAGCATCTGTGAGCACCATTCCACGCGAGCCCGCTTCTGCTCCGCTGTCAGTTCATGAGGGATCCAACGACAACAAAGTTTCCGAAATTTCAATTCTTCGTTTAAAATTTTCTGGATTTGACTCATACCAATCCCCAATAGTCCCCGAATTGTCTCATAGGTAATCCGCGGGTTTTCTTCAATTAACCGCTTAACAGTAGCCACATTATTTTCGTTGAAGGGAGTTGAAGGCCGCCCTTCACGAAATTCGTCATGTAAAGAAACTCGACCTCTCTCAAATTCAGCAAACCATCGCCTCACGGTGCTCAAACAAGGTGCTTCTCTCCCAAAAGTATTTTGAAGACGAGCGGCACAGTCTTGCGGAGAGAGAGAACTTTTAAAATTATAAAAAATCATCGCTCTAAAATCTTTTAGACTTAATTCCATTTTCGTTGCATACGTAGCACTTTAATGTGTGATAAAAAACAATTGACAAATGATTTCCCGCCAATTGTTTTTTTTTTATTACTAAGAAGGTTACAACGTTTAAAAAATATAACATTCGAAATTCAAATAGTTCCAATTAGCTAGAAGTGCAAAACTTTTAGTGTGCCCCATGTAGTTGGTAGTCTGCATTCATTCAAATCTGTTGACTGTGTCACTAACGAAGACGAGGCTACCAACTATACGACTGAATTTTTAAACTCTTTGGAAGTGCCTGGCTTACCACCGCATAATTTACAACTAAAGGTTGGCTCGTTAGTCATCATGCTTCGTAATCTAAATCAACCAAAACTATGCAATGGAACGCGTTTGGTGATAACAAAACTGATGACCTATGTGATTGAAGCAATGATTCTCAAAGGAAAATCCAAAGGTGAAGAAGTCTTTATTTCGAGGATTCCGATGATCCCATCCGACATGCCCTTTGAATTTAAACGTATTCAATTTCCAATTCGCCTTGCATTCGCAATGACTATAAATAAATCACAAGGACAACCCTTAGCTATTTGTGGACTAAATTTAGAAAATGCATGCTTTTCACACGGTCAATTGTATGTGGCATGTTCACGTGTTGGCAAACCATCCGCCTTATTTGTTCTTGCGCCCGAAAACAAAACAAAAAATATTGTATATCATAAAGCCCTTCAGTAAAATAAAAAAACATTAATCTTAATAAAGTTTGTGTATTTTTTGATTATGTACCTAAATTAAAATTATCTATATATAAATTTTAGCTAAGTTAAAGCTATCACTACATTTATAACCTTTTATGCGATACGAAGTTCGCCGGGTCAGCTAGTTACTAGATAAATAAATAAGAGTAGTTTGAGACACAATTTTTATGATTTTCTATTTATAATAAACAATCAAGAGCAGATCCGGACTGACATTTTTGTATTCTGCTTACCTAAAATTCCAACTACGAGTATGTATTTATTTGTAATTTTACTACCAAAGTTTATTCTTATTTCGTAAAATTTTCATTCAATAAAATAATTGCAAATTCAGTAGGAAGTACGGTCGAAATAACATCAAGCCTTTCCTCGCTAGTGTTTATCACTACGCAAGGAAATGTGCCTATTGCGTAAACTCAAATACTTTTTGTTTACGATCACCTCGCAATCTCAAAAATCTTCTAGGGTTGTACAAAAAATTGTCAATAAATGAAACACAAGTATAAAAATGGTTCATATAATTAAAAGTAAGTAAACAATAACAAAATCTGAGTCGCCATCTAAAAAGCGTGCTAAGGTTGTACAAAAATTAGTTATAAACAAACATGAAATTTATAAATTATTCATATATTAATTAAACGAAAGTAAACAATAACAAAATATGAGTTCAAAATTCTAATGTTTTTTTCATTTTAATGATTACTGATCAAATTCTGATTTCTACTAATTTGATGATAAAATCAATTGCTATTGCAAAACCTATGAGAATGAAAATGTTACCAGCTGCCCGATTCACGTAATAAAAACCGTAGCGTAGTGACTTAAAAATGTCACTTCGTTTTTTGCCAATTAAGCCTTTTTAACCGACTTAAAAAAAGAAGAAGATTCTCAATTCGCTGTATTTTTTGAACCGATTTTGATGATTCTTTTTTTTATTTGAAAGCTGGTGCATCCCGTGTGGTCACATTTTAATTTCATTAGGATCGGACCTTGGGTTTACACCAGGTAACTCTTCAAAATCGTATAGGAATTGTATAGAAATTGAGCTATTGGAAGATTTATGACAATCCAAGACTAGATAAGTAAGTGCGTTAAAAACAGAATACCAAAAGGCGATTTCTAAGTTTCTAAGTTAAAATGACTTTTGGACTGGCGTGTTTACGTGAATCGACCGGCGGGGTAGTTAAGTTACCTCAGTCTCTTTCAAAATCATTAGGCGTTCTTCTCTTTCAAAACACGTAAAGCTCTTTCTTTCCTCTCTTTCATAGCCTCTATGACATTGAGCGGGTCACGAATAGGCATGCTTCGTGACTGCCGAGGATCAACTAATTCTGGAAGGAGGCAATCGTAATAAAATCTAACTAATTTCATCTCCATTTTCTCCTTCCAAAATTTGTCGTCCTTTTCTATAATATAAACTTTCATAGGTACAGTAGCACCAAACCAGATGCCAAGCATGCAAACGTTTCTTTTAGTTATATGTAGCTGTCCCTGAATTTGGAAATACCAGTAATGATTTTTATTTATGACATAACCCTTGGAAGCCTTGTCCTTAACCCAAAAGGTATGTTTGGCCATTGCTTCATCAAGAGTCATGCCAGCTAAAGAATGTGGGCACTTAATTTCAATTAAACCGTTTGCATAAATGCCATCTGGTGTAGTACCAAGAAATTCATATTGATCGTCGACGAACAAACGGCAACCTTGTATACTAATATTCTCTTGAATTTCTAACTGTCTAATTGCAGTTTCTTCGTTTTCGATACCGTACCGTACAGCAGGCAAACTGGAGATATTACTACCATAAACGATTTTACAAACAAAAGCAGCACAACTTGTGCTCTCTCGTTTTTTACAAACTTCCCCGAACGATGATGAGGTTAGTAATTTTCTCCTTGTACTCATCCACTCAGCACTACTTCTTTGCAAATGGGTCGACCTTTCAAGCTCCTCTCTTTCAGCACAAGACAACTTTAAATCAACTAAAAAAGATGACTTGGCTTTCTCATATAATTCTGGACTCAGATCAGGTTTTTCGCAGTTTGGTCCATAGTGAGCGTCTTTCGATACAGCGCTGTGGCTTTTTTTCAATCTTAATTTAGGTTTAGCAATTAAACGGTTTCTACGATTACTATTTTCCACTTTCGCGATCAAAGGATTAGGACTAGATTTAAATATGACTTCATGAGTTTTACTATGAATCGATCCCGTATTAAAAGACACAACAGCAGCTGCGCATCGGCCCGCATAAGAACCACGGGAAGAATAATTTACACGCTTACCCCCAACTAATTTGGCAATTACTCCGTTAAAACTTTCAACTATATTACTTGTGCAATTATGAATTAAACTTCTAGAATGATATGACAGTCTTTTACTTAAAATTTCTACCGCGTCCATTAATCCGCATCCAACAATTGCTGGAAGTAACCCAACAGGTTCTATTCGACGAGTGTCAGGTCTACAAAAATACTCCTTGCAATGTTGGTGATTACCAAATACGTGTTGTGGACCATTTAGAATATCTTCACTAAGATTTTTTATTTTTTCTTCGAGTGACTGATTTTGATCCCCCCAATATTTAATCGCGCATTTTACACCCGTTCTTAAACGCAAATACCTTTCTTTTAGGAATTTCCGCAACTCGCAAGGATACTTAGTGTCTTTCGACAATTTCTCCAAGCTATTGCAGTAGTTTCGTAAAAGATGATTTTTGCATTCAATTTTCTCTACTATTAAATTATCGTACGGACGCGAATCTAATATTTTTTTATAAGTACTGGAATCGCCGTCTGCTACAAATTTATTATAAATTACACTGTGATCAACAAAGGAACGTTTAAACCCCTCAACTATTATGGTCGATTCCATCCCGGTAGATGATCCTGAATAATTCTTGAAACAATGGTGTTCCGGGGGCTGACTGTTGTTCTTTGCGGCTCGTGCACAGACTACGCAGTATTTATTTTTAACTCCAAAAAACAATACTTTATTAGTTTTAATGCCAATTATCGCAGCTGCGCCGGATAAGGCGGAAAAATTCTTACCATAAGATCTCTTGCTCCAACAACCGTCAACAGCAACAGATATTAATGGTGTACCATTTTTATCAACACTACCTATAGACACTGCGTACTCCGCTTCTTCCTTGACAGCTTCTGCCATGGAATGTGCTGCTGTCTTTTCCCACCAATCGCAAACCGTATTATTAATTTCATTGTACAATGAAGGTGACATGATTGGTAGGGCTACTGCGGCACTTAATGTTTTTAACTGAGAGTAGCTCCCACCAGATGATATGATACCAGACACAATTTGATGATTCACTTCCATGCTATCTTCTTTCTTTTCAACCAAACACACAGTAAATTTCATATTACACATACTACATTTTATGATGAGTTTTGAGTCCAGACCAACTTTTACTTCACCTATTATACTGAGGTAACTTAACTTACAATCCATTGGACCGTGGTCCCCTATGGCCTGAAGAGCTTTAAAAAAAAAAGAAATATCCACTACTCTACGCCCAACTTCCACTTCATCCACCTTTCCCTCTTGACGGTTGTCAATAACTAGTTGCTGTAAAGAAAGATAACGGCTTGATTTTTATTTTTAAAAATAATTCAAAAGGTATGTGCCAAATTTCTTCAAACATAGCTAAGAACTCCCTTAGAATACATCTTTGAAACACAGAACACTAGATCAAAATCTTAAACGTTTTTATCAGTCTTCGTCAATTATGAAAGTGAATAAATAAACATAATAAAAAACTGGTTGCTTGTAAAGTCGGTTTAGGACGATAATTTTATCGGATAACGTCATAATATTATTCTCCATCGCTTGTACTGCGCTCTCGCTTGACCCTAGCGTGACATAATGTGACACTTTTTTGTGCGTGTTGCCGGTGTTCATCGATTTATAAGACGTTATCACGTCATAAATTTAATAAATCCGACTATATGCATAAAAACTCAAAAGGTAAAAAGAAAACAAGTCTACGGTCTTGAATTATGTTACATAAAAATAAATAAGAACACTATTGTAATAAATCGAATTCAACAGTTGAGACCCATTGAAATCCTCACAGGCTCGAAGATATTCCTGACTAGCTAAATATTTCTTTAGAAATAGGCCCCGACTGCTAAATACGCTATATTACAATGGTGTTGTTATTTATTTTTATTACACATTTTCATTTTTTAATCTGTCGGGTTTTAACATTTTTATTGTTTATTTATTTATATTCATAACTGACGAAGACAAATATAAAAGTGCAAAAGAATTCATACAATATTATGTTCGTGATGAACAGAAATTATAAATTTCCTTTACGCTATACGTATTGGTTTTTTATGGCGTCACTTATTCTATGTCACTCGGGCTTAGAAGACAATTCTAATGATACTAAAAACATTAAAATCGGTTCAATAATTTTGAACTTATCGTGCCACAAAGATATATTACTTAGTATACATACATACACACGTACACCAGTCGCGTAAAAGATAATATTTTACAAAAAAAATTCTTGATTTTGGTAAAATACGAGATTTGAACGTGAATTTTCTTTTGAGAAAGTAATTGAGAAGTATGTGTTTGTCTCACAATGAAAATAATAAATATTGCAAAAAAAAACTGTAGGTACTGAGATTTTGTCTTCGCCCATCACTAGCTAGTTTGTTTATTTATATAACAAGTCTACAAGAATTACGTATAACAACTTACCTCTATACAGCGCGTAGCAGTGTTGCTCGGAGTCTCGGCCTGAAGGTTTTCTTCATTTTCAGTACTGGAAATATTATTCATCAATATCCACTTTTTATTTATTTTGTAATTTTTGTACAACCCTACGCCAGGCGCGGCGCGCCTCTTTGGCGGTAAGTCACTAGATCAAGATCTTGAACGTTTTTATCAGTCTTCGTCAATTATGAAAATGAATAAATAAACATAATAAAAAACTGGTTGCTTGTAAAGTCGGTTTAGGACGATAATTTTACCGGATAACGTCATAATATTATTCTCCATCGCTTGCACCGCGCTCTCGCTCGACCCTAGCGTGACAAAATGTGACACTTTTTTGTGCGTGTTGCCGGTGTTCATCGATTTATAAGACGTTATCACGTCATAAATTTAATAAATCCGACTATATGCATAAAAACTCAAAAGGTAAAAAGAAAACAAGTCTACGGTCTTGAATTATGTTACATAAAAATAAATAAGAACACTATTGTAATAAATCGAATTCAACAGTCGAGACCCATTGAAATCCTCACAGGCTCGAAGATATTCCTGACTACCTAAATATTTCTTTAGAAATAGGCCCCGACCGCTAAATACGCTATATTACAATGGTGTTGTTATTTATTTTTATTAAATATTTTTATTACATGTTTTCATTTTTTAATCTGTCGGGTTTTAAATTTTTTATTGTTTATTTATTTATATTCATAACTGACGAAGACAAATTATAAAAGTGCAAAAGAATTCATACAATATTATGTTCGTGATGAACAGAAATTATAAATTTCCTTTACGCTATACGTATTGGTTTTTTATGGCGTCACTTATTCTATGTCACTCGGGCTTAGAAGACAAAAAATTCTAATGATACTAAAAACATTAAAATCGGTTCAATAATTTTGAACTTATCTGTGCCACAAAGATATATTACTTAGTATACATACATACATACGTACACCAGTCACGTAAAAGATAATATATTACAAAAAAAATTCTTGATTTCGGTAAAATACGAGATTTGAACGTGAATTTTCTTTTGAGAAAGTAATTGAGAAGTATTAAGGTACTAAGGTGTTTGTCTCTCAATGAAAATAATAAATATTTAAAAAAAAAACTGTAGGTACTGAGATTTTGTCTTTGCCCATCACTAACTAGTTTGTTTATTTATGTAACAAGTCTACAAGAATTACGTATAACAACTTACCTCTATACAGCGCGTAGCAGTGTTGCTCGGAGTCTCGGCCTGAAGGTTTTCTTCATTTTCAGTACTGGAAATATTATTCATCAATATCCACTTTTTATTTATTTTGTAATTTTTGTACAACCCTACGCCAGGCGCGGCGCGCCTCTTTGGCGGTAAGTATGTCGACAAAGCCGCGCGCGCGCCCGTGCAATTTCTGATAGGAAACATACCTACTTCCACTTCCGCATATTTAGACATGATGAACATGAAAACTAATACTATATTATGTAATAAAATTTATTATTATGAAAATTGTTCCTATAGAAATTGACTTTATTACTTATAGAGATATTGAAATTACGTAATTATTACCTACCCTACTGGACATTGTAATTTTTCTTCTTAGACTGACATACCTAATTGTGTACCTATCTAATTACATGTCAAATCAATATTTACATGCTATTGTAGGTATATGTCTGAATCAGGCGATCTAAATCATTGTACCTATTAGCTTTGTAATGTACCTATCCTGTTCAAAATGCAAATAGATTATATTATTATTACTACTAAGACATGATAAGCATACACACAAATAAAAGTAATAAAACTAGGATTTTTACTTGACACTAACACAAATCTCGTAAATTTTTTCTAGGTATTTAGGACAAGACGTAATCAAGTAGGCAGATAAATAAATAAGTAGGGAAGAACTTACATTTTATTCCGAGATCTTTTGGCTTTCACGTTTTTATAATGCGTACAAAATTTTCTTTTCGCTGGCATGGCACTCAGCAAATTATCCTGCGAAAAGAGACCCTCGATTACCAATTACGTTGATGATACCTATTGCCTTTATCATGTTGAAAAATCTATGTATGTCGTGCAGAGAACTAGAAGATGATTGAAAGTCATACCCAGCAGTGGCGGATTTACAAATTTTCAAGGTATAGGCTGTAAAGTTTTTGCAGCCCTTGTTGCCTCCACAATTGTCATGTCCTAGTTTTTTTTTTTTAATTCAATTTAACAATTTCGATAACATTGCACTTAAATTAATTTTTAGGTACATTTTTCGGCTAATCGAAGCTCAATTATGTACGATTCATAAGACGGGGTAATGCATGTTACTTACACAATTGGTAAACGTGAATAAACAGAATAAATAATCTTTATTGCGTTTACAAACAGTTAAAAATAATGAATTCAGTCAATTTATAAAAGTTCGTTACAATACCTTTTTGCGCGATTTTTTGCTGGCAAAATCATCGATGATATCGTCGTAAGTAAGTAGTGAGTTATTGGGCATTCTACCCCACCTTAGTTCCATCGGTTATCTTCGATAACCTCAGTCACGGTGGGGTAGAATGCCCAATAACTCTGTGGGGTAGAATGCCCAATAACTCTGTGGGGTAGAATGCCCAATAACTCTTTGTAAAATAATTTACCTAAGCCAACGTTCCACATTTTAATGCCGTTCAATACACTACCGTTCCGTCAATGGTTAACCAATTTCACTTGCTAGATGATTGCTTTCGTACAGCAAACTAACCCGATGCATGTTTGTTAACATGAACACGTTAAGATCACATTTTTAAAATAGATAAAGGTGGGACAGAATGCCCAATATCACTTTGGATTGGGAAATAACGTAACTAAACGAATATTCCACATTAATATCATTTGAGCACGCTGTCCCACTGTTCGTACGTTCGCTGAAGCTCCTTACTACTACTTGTAGTTATAAATATTTATGTTATAAATTCATCTTTTCATTACGAGTCCATCAGTATTACATAGCAAACATGAAATTCGTTAAACAAACACAATCGTTACAGGTCAATACAATCTGTGACGATTTGACAAAAAACAAGTTACGCCATGGAGAATTATTACCGAATACAGTACGTTGCATCATTTGCGGACCATCAAATTGTGGAAAAACTAACTTATTAATTGGCCTTCTATTGCATGAAAATGGATTGACATTTCAGAATGTTTATGTATATTCTAAAACTCTCCATCAACCAAAGTACATCTTTTTAGAAAAAGTTTTACAACGAGTACCAGGTATCACTCTCCAGAAATACCAAGCAAATGATGACGTTTTGAAGGTTACAGATGCGAAACCTAATTCTGTGATTATTTTTGACGATGTAGCATGTGAAAATCAAAGTAATATGCGTGATTATTTTGCAATGGGAAGACATAAATTGATTGACAGTTTTTATTTAAATCAAACTTATACCAAAATACCTAAACAACTTGTAAGAGATAATGCTAACTTAATTGTGCTTTTTAAGCAAGATGAAGTTAACTTGAAACTTCGATGGTTGAAATTTCGAGAAATGTGTTCCCTAATATGGAAAGAGCCTTTTGATTATGTGGTAATTAATAAAGATTGTTCGAAAAACAACGGTTGCTATAGAAAAACGTTTGACACTTTTGTATTATTAGATGAAATTTGAATATTTAAGTAGACTGCAGTCACGTTATTGTTATTCTTTAATTGGTTCTTATCCGATTACCACCTATTTTACATAATGGATAAATCATTGAAAAAACAAATTGTTGATGCGACACAAGCTGTCAGGAAAAAAATACGTAAAATGAAGGATTTAGAAGATAATAATAGACATGCTCTTGATACAGTTTTTAAGCCTGTTACAGAATCTCTCAATTTAATAGCCAACACTAATAACCACTTAGCTCTAACAAAAAAGGAGGAAAAAGGAGAACCCCAAGAACCACAAGACCAAGATATGAAAGAAACAGATGAAAGCAGTAATGATAGTAACGAATCGGAACCCTCATCAGACTCTTCATTTCAGTCATTAGTCGATACTAATCCAGATGTATCATCTTGGTCATTATCTTCACAAGTACTATCGGATGTACCATTTGGTATAAGAAATAACCGTGGACAGTTAATGTTAGGTTCCTCTGGCATAACGATTGGAGATCAAGTTATTACTGTAGCCGGACACAAGTACGAAAGTACACCTGGGTTGCGAGAGTTACTGTTAAAAAGAGACATTGATCTGAGCTTGGTTAATGACTATGACAAGCAAAATTATAAGGCAATGTTACTTGTAACGAATGCACATCGTCGTGATTTCGATTCAAAAAAACCAATTAAAAGTAATAAAGGACAAAAATATTTGCAAGTTATTAAACCACTTTTCGAACAAGAAAGTAAAAGTCCAAGTTGTAGACAGAAAGTAGGAAAAGGATTACCTTTAACAAAAATATGGAAAAAAAATACAGATTTTGTATATTGGGATGATCCCAATGAATTGGTTGATAGATTAAAATTATTAATTGCTTCTCGAGATGCTGGTAACACAGGAATAGACAATGAAATAATATCTATCATTGAAGAACTACGTGAAAGCAAAATCATCAAATAAATAAATCTACTAATATTATATGTGTATCATTTTACTATATACCGTTCAACATAATACACCTTTAATATGAATGTAGACAAATTTGGTCATTATATTCATAAGCGAATGCGTATATCGGAAATACTGGATTTTAATGATAACGCATTAATAAAATCTGATCGTGGAGATTATGACTTGAAGACATCGAGGTTAAAAGGTGTCAAACCTCCTCAAGACGCAGATGATGCAGTAAATAAAACATATGTAGATGAATTGAAAGGTGTACTAATGAATGACTTACAAAAATTGCAAAGTTCTATTCCAAATAGTGTTCAAAACCACATAGAGAAAGCTTTAAAAACAATAATGTCTGAGATAGTGACTCATTTGGAAAACAAATTTTACACAAGAAACGCAGTTGATAGACTAATTCAAGACGCAATTCAATCTATATTAAAAGATCGAAAAACATAGACCTTAAAGTTTATCAAAATGGCGAAACAACAAATCGTCAATGAAATACATAAAGCAGCACGAAAAAATTTTCCTCGACGATCTGTAATTTTAAAAGGTATTGATGATTTGTGGCAAGCAGATTTAGTTGATATGCAAAACCTAAAAACCTTTAATAAAGGATATAACTATATTTTAATAGTTATTGACTGCTTCTCAAAGTACGTTTGGGTGGAACCACTAAAAACTAAATCCAAACATGATGTCTCTCATGCATTTGAAAAATTACTTTCTACTAATCATAGGATACCAACTCATCTGCAAACTGATAGGGGTACTGAGTTCTATAATTCTACATTTCAAAAGCTTTTACAGAACTATAATATTAATCACTACTCAACATTTTCAACCAAAAAGGCTTCAATTGTTGAACGAGTTATTAAAACGCTTAAAAATAAATTGTACAAATACTTTAGCTTGAACGGACACTATAAGTGGATAGATGGTGGCTTGAACGATGTTATGAAGACATATAACAACACAAAACATCGTATTATTAAATTTGCACCTGTTAATGTCAATAAGTTTAATGAAACGGACATTAAAAATAATATTGCAAATTCCATGATAAAGGTAACCCAAAAATGTCGTCCTAAGTTTATAATTGGTGACAAAGTTCGAATTAGTAAGTACAAACATATATTTGAGAAAGGATACACTCCTAACTGGTCAACAGAATTATTTACTATAAAAAAGATAAATAACACTGTACCAATAACATATCGCATCGAAGATAATCAAAAACAAGTCATATTAGGAACTTTTTACGAACAAGAGCTTCAAAAGTCGTCCTGCCCTGGTGTCTATTTGATAGAAAAGGTATTAAAAAAGAAATGAAACAAACTGTTTGTAAAATGGTTGGGTTTAAATAACAAAGAGAACAGTTGGATTGATAAGACTGCAATAGTGGAATAAGTTAATTATATAAGTGATATATAATTTTAAAGTTTATTCATTATTCTTTAGACGATGCAAGGTGGTGGACTAATAAACAGTATCATTAATCATTTACCATTCGAACTTCACATACCCGGTTATAACTATTGTGGACCAGGAACAAAGCTTTCAAAACGATTACTACGTGGTGATAAAGGTGTAAACAAGTTAAACGAAGCTTGTATGCATCACGATATCGGATACGCAAACTACATAGACTTGCCTAACCGTCAAAAAGCCGACTTACGTCTTATAGATATGACTAAACAAAGACTTAAAGCAAAAGATGCTCGAACAGGGGAAAAGATTAGTTCGTGGATAGTAAACAAAATTATGAAAGCTAAATTGAAGTCTGGTGCTGGTGTTAAGACCTTTAATAACTTTGTTAGGAAAATAAAAAGAAAAATCAAAAAACTCTCGCCTAAAGATAATAAGTCACTAATAAATATAGCTTATATGGTTGCTAGAAAATTAGTTCCATGCATTCCAAAAGTTCGCGTACCTCGAATGATACCTATACCAAAAACTGGAGGCATTCTACCTTTAATCCCAATTTTTGCTGGTTTGTCTGCTTTAGGAGCATTAGCTGGTGGTGCAGCTGGTATTGCTAAAACAGTGAATGATTATAAAGACGGTCAGAAAAAATTACAAGAAACTGAACGTCATAATAAAACTATGGAGGCTATAGCAATAGGTAAAGGTTTATACATTAAACCACATAAGCAAGGTCAGGGATTGTTTATAAAACCATCAAAAAACTAATTGATCAGCTACCTAATCGCGCTTTAACTAATATCGATATTCAGAAGTATGCCTATTGTATTCCTTACTTTCGGGGAGTTTACATGAAGGATCAGTTACCAAAAACACCTAAACGAATTGAATGTGGTATAGTTAACCTAGATAATTCAAAAAATGATGGAACGCATTGGGTAGCTTATGTTAAAATAAATAATTATTGTGAATATTTTGATAGCTTTGGCGATTTAAAACCGCCAAGAGAATTAATCCTATATTTTAAGAACTGTGATGTTTATTATAACTTTAGTAGATATCAACAATTTAACACAATAATTTGTGGACATTTGTGTTTAAGATATTTGAAATGTTTTTGGAATAAATACTATAAATTTTATATCATTCTTTCATTTCCATCATTTGCAAGATGTCACTCACCTTATCGATAACTGGAAACTCATCGGTATTATCTACCTATTATCCAAGCACGCTGCCATTAGTTGGGGAGTATGAATGTGCATTATTACATTTCTCTACATATAATTCTATTCCAAATTTTGATAATACAAATAATAAATTATATTATGGTTCTAAAAATGTTATCGAGATACCTGAAGGAACTTATGAATTACAAGATATTAGCGACTATTTAAAAACTGAGATAAAAGATGCATCCATAAAACTCAATTGTAATAACAACACCTTAAAAACTATGTTATTTTGTACATCAACTATAGATTTTACTAAAGAAGGTACATTTGGAAGTTTATTGGGATTTAAAAAACAGATCTTAGAAGCAAATAAATATCATGTATCAGAGTTTCCAGTTAACATTTTGCCTACGACTGTCATAAGGATTGAATGTGACATAGTTAGCGGTTCCTATATAAACGGTCAATCCAGTCACATCTTACACGAATTTGCACTTAATGTTCCACCTGGATACAGGATTATAGAAATTCCAAAAAACGCAATCTACTTTCCAATAAACCAAACCAATATAAGCTGCATACAGATAAGGCTGTTAGATATAAATAATAACTTAATAAATTTGCGAGGTGAAGAAGTGCAGTTGTATCTACATATCAGAAGAAAACATGATAGATTATAATAAATATGTGGTTCATTCAACTAAACATAACAGTCCTACTCAAACTATCAAACCAATAAGAGCTCGATCCAAAAAGGTCATAAAATTGAACAACAATAATAAAGCTTTTCTTAAAGCGATTGGTTTGTTAAAATGAATATACTAGATGTTTTATCCGCTCCTGCATACAACAACTCTGTGGAAGGAATTGAATTTCACTCTTACAAGCCTTACGTAACAAGTTTCAATAGAAGCGATGAAATCAGGATACCTATTAATCAACAAGACTTGTATATATTACCATCAGCAAGCACTTTGTTTTTGGAAGGAACTATTGTTGTAAACAAGGCTGAAAATTCTAAAGAGAGAGTCAGTAGCGTTCATTTCACAAACAATAGTTTACTTTACTTGTTTCAAGATATAAGGTATGAGATAAATGGAGTGGAAATAGATAAAATAAAAAACGCTGGTATAACTACCACAATGAAATCATTAATATCAATGAACGAAAACGAGGCTAAAGTATCTAATGCTTGGGGTTGGAATATCGATGGTATAAATAGTACAAATGGGGGTAGCTTTTCTGCTTCCATACCCCTCTGTAACATTCTTGGTTTTGCAGAAGATTTCAAGAAAGTAGTGATAAACAGCAAACATGAATTAATATTGTTACGAAGTAATACTAATCTGAACGCCCTAAAACTTAGCGCTGGTGAGACGGTAGAAGATATTATTATAAATAAAATAATATGGCGAGTACCACATGTCAAAGTATCCGATAGAGAAAAAATAAATATGTTAAAACTGTTAGAAAAAGACCGATCACTCCAGATGATATTCAGGAATTGGGATTTATATGAATATCCGGTTTTACCAAAAACTACTAAACATACTTGGTCCATAAAAACATCATCGCAAATAGAGAAACCAAGATTTGTTATTATTGGTCTGCAAACAAATAGAAAAAATAATCCTAAATTGGATATATCTCAGTTTGATCACTGTGACGTTCGTGATGTTAGAGTATACCTAAATTCAACCTACTTCCCTTATGAAAATTTAAATTCAAGTTTCTCGAATAACAGAATTGCGTTAATATATGAACAATACACCAGATTTCAACACTCATATTACGGAGGTCGTCGTGGTGAACCGTTATTAAGTGAGAAACAATTTAAAAATATTGCTCCGTTATTTGTCGTAGATTGTTCTAGACAACCAGATAATCTTAAGTCGGGTCCTGTTGTGGATGTCAGAGTGGAAATTGCAAGTGACATTGATATACCAGATCAAACTTCGGCATATTGTCTTATATTGAACGACTGTATAATTGAGTATAAACCATTAAGCAGCACTGTGAGAAAATTATCATGAACCCGAATACGATTATAGTGGATGTCCAGGGCTTTAAAGACACTTGTAATAACTTTATAGTCAAGGAATTAGCTCTGGCCACTCGTGTTTATACCCAAACGTTCTTAATAAAGCCTCCATACTTATTTAAATACTTAACTACGGATGAAAAAAAACAAGTTACGTGGTTGGAGAGAAACAGAGGGATTTACTGGAATGAAGGTTATATCGACTATAGAGAATTTCGACGTATAATTGTTCCTTATCTAGAAAATAAAGAAATTATTGTGAAGGGCTTAGAAAAAGTTAAGTGGATTCAAGATCTTTGTATGAATTGTATTTGTATAGATCTTGGTGAAGACAAGTGTCCAAATTTATCACTGTTGCATAACAAATATTCAAATATTGAAACCAGTTTTAATTGTATTAATCATATTAAACAATGTGCACTTAAAAATGTTTTATGTATAAAGAACTATTTAATAGAGCAAGAAAGGTAATATGTCTTCCTATACGCAGTTTTAATAAATAAAACAATTTTTTAAAGTAAATGGTTTTTTATTTTTTAACACACATTTTTAATATTTATAATTTTTTAACATATATTTTCATAGTAAATAAATTTTTTATAAAATCTAAATATGTCATCACTAGTTTACACATTTTTTACACAGTTTACACAGTTTACATTAATAAATTATTACGTGATTAAAAAATATGATATGAGTAGCCACACAATTATTACCTATGGTTTTTATTTTTTAACACACAACTTAATATTGAAATTTTTTTAACACATATTTTCACAGTAAATAAAATTTTAATAAAATCTAAATATGTCATCACTTTATCTACTAGTTACATTAATGAATTATTACCTAATTAAAAAATGTGATATGAGTAGCCACACAATTTTTTGGAAATATTGTGAATTAATTTTTCAGCTTGATCCGATATCTCATCTACCGTATCTTGTACAATATACTGTGCAGTGATTATGTCCTTACCTTCATCTTCGTCGTCCATTGACTCACTGAGTTCCTTGATCGTAATTTTTATTAAACGTCGTCCTTTTCTTCTTTCACTGTTAATAATATAGGAATTCAATGCACTGCGTTTGTTTGTAATTGGTCTTCTTCGATTAGTTTTCTTTTTGTTTATTTTTACTTCTTCATTGGGTGTTATTATCCAAGGTCTATTCATTGCGTTGTCCAAGTCGAACTGATCTTGCAGGTCTGGAAGATATTCAGGAGAGCTCTCTTCTATTCCGTTTGAAAATTTGTTTAAGTTGGTATTCTGAAAATTATTTAAAACATTAGTAATAAATCATACTAAGTATTTTGTAAATAGATTGAAATTTTCAATAGATTGAAAGTTATAAAATACCTACCATGTTGTTAGATATGCTCGTATTGACTGTTTAATAAAGAATGAACTAGGTAATAATATTTTTTCTAACGCAGTTGATATATCAAATTATGCTGACATAAAGCATTTATTGGTATGATGATCAAGTTAGAACTTGAAATTCAACCATTCAATAATTCGTATGTGCAAAATGTTATTGTTATGCACCTACTTAATAGTTGTGAAATTCTTACGAATTTCAAACGTGTTGTAACGTGAATGATGACGTATTTCGTTATCAATATCAGATAAGGAATATAATAAAAACACAATAATTATGTAATTGCTTATTTTAATTTATTCGACATACTAATATAGAATCGGGTGACCAGTTAAATACCTATAGGCACCTTATCAGTTAGTATCATACGAAATAAACTACAATAGGTATTCCTAATATTTTATATTTTGTATTGTCTAAACTCTCCAGCTGTTCTAAAGTCTACCTACATTATTCCTTACTGACAATGATTTTAAATACAATGGATTTCGGATCATCGCTCAAAAGTGTCCGAACTAAAAGAGAAACAAAACGCTAAAAGAGAAACAATCGCGCGCCAGTCTTGATTTTGACAACTGAACGACAACACGTTGCACAATGCCGTACTGTATTGTAAAAACGTGTAAAAACTACGAAAAAAAAGCAAATTGAAGACGGTGTATCATATTTTCAGTAAATAAGCTTTTGTTTTATTATTTGCAATTTATTATTTCACTTAAAATACAGTATTTCGTCGATAATAAATTAAAAGACAAAAGTAAATATTGCAATCCAGTCCAATACCGAAGTACCTATCTGTCTCTTTCGAACTCATCCCAAGCTCAGTAAAAAGAAAGAGACCATTTCATTTTCACTGAATAATGTACTAACAAAATGACCATTCAGATTTATTCGGATTACCGATAGCGATAAAACTATTTGGAACAAAGATTATAGTGGAGACGCCTTGGCTCTTTTTGATTTTTTTTTCGTTATATGAACCAACATCTATTTCAGTTTTCCTCGGGATCCAGTACACTGTGCACAATGGAAAAATATTATTGCCCTAGCACGGCGAGAAGAATATTTTGATCCAAAAAATAACAATCTTGTTTGTTCGGCTCATTTTATGGACATAACAAAAAGAGGTCCGATCTTTATGAAACTTGTACAAGAATCCCTTGATTGAATGGAGGAGATAAGCCCAAAAATGTTTTTAATTTTCACAGGGTATCATTGTTTTGTCATAAATATAATTACACATGTCATTTTATTTCGTGTATGTACTGTTATTTTCTTTTTATTTGGATTCTCGGTAATGTATTCCCACGGGAATCGGGGCCGAGATAACTATATCTCGCGGGCGGAGTCACGGTGATCAGCTAGTAGCCAATAATTTCGTATCCCAAAAATTAACCATAAGATAAAAATAAATTAATGATGCGCAGTTTTAGCAACTAATTCAGTCACTTGAAACACGGCTATCTTGTAGTAGACGTAGCGACATAGCGTTATGAAAATAGTAATGAAAGCGGAAGAACTTTGACACCCGCAAGAAGTTTGGCATTTATAATATTATAATTAGTTAAATTCATTAATTCCCTTTTTGTTATTCATACACTACAGTTACTTATTATGAAACTGACTCGAAAAATAAAATCTTTGTCAGTCGTTAATTAGTTTTTCAGCTTATTTCGTCTAACATAAACAAGTAATTACAATTTATAAGATTATGGAATTTATTGTAGTCTTACATTAATTATTACGCCTACGTAGGTACATATCATGGAATCCTTAAAAGACTTTAACAAAATAAACCTACTCCATTGTTTCTATGTTCACGTAGTTCAAGTATAAGCTGCATCAGGTGAATTAGTCAGGCGGACAGATAGAAGCTACGTAATGCGATAAATTAGTGCAAACAAAAGTGAACACTATTCCGTTGAATCAAGGTTTAAATTTTAATATGAAATTTGTTTATATCTATGTATGCCTATGTATAATGTATAGGTCGACTCGGGACATTATTTTCTTGCGATTTGTTCTAGATCCTATGTCCGTTGTATTATAAGGTCTTTGCTTACTGATGATATTATATTCTACAACTTCTTTGGGAGCTACTCTAATTGAGTCACCAGAGCCTATTCAAATTTGATAAAATATTCTACATTATGTATAACTACGTGCTACTTTAATTTTACACTTTTTGGAATGACCAAAATATATAGGTATCTACTTACAAATTGATTATGTGGTTCACCGCGCTGTCCATGAGGGTTCCTTGTCAATTTCATCCGTGATGATAAAATATCTGAAAATAAAATTAAATGTAGGTTTAAGTCTAATTATTGAAAATCGGCAAATGTAGTCCGAATATGTCAAACCTACACAACTTCTTCGGAAGCCACTCTAATTGAGACACCAGAGGCTTTTTTTTTTTTTTTTTTTTTTTTTTTATATTTGGTTCGCCAAATTGACGCCGCCCGCCTGGTGGTAAGTCGTGACGACGTCTAGCGATTGTGGGCCACTCTCACAGCACACATTACTATTGAGAGTGGCCCTCAACTTGACGACCTACTGATGTGCCTCTTCACGCTCCGCTTAAAGAACCCAGGATTATATGTGGGAGGAAACACGTGCACAGGCAGGGCGTTCCAGGCCACTATCGTTCGGCAGAGAAACGAACGTTTAAAACGTTCGATTCTCGCGAACATGCTATCCACTGTGTGGGGGTGGCATCTCTGCCCGGCACGAGTCGTTCGGGATCGGAAGGAAGAGGGTGGGATCAGATTGAAGAGCTCTTCAGAACACTCGCCGTGGTAAATACGGTAGAATGCGGCCAAGGAAGCTATTGTTCGGCGCTGAGCTAGCGGCTCAAGGCTTCCCGTTACCTCCGGACAACCTATAACACGGATAGCCCGTCGCTGCATAGCGTCGAGAGCGTCCAGCAGATACTTCGCGGAGCCGTCCCAGAGGTGAGAGCAGTATTCGACGCAGGGTCTAATCTGCGTCTTGTACAGCAGACACCTCTGGTCCGGTGTAAAGAATCTCTTTACCTTATTCAGTATTCCTAGTTTCCGCGAAGCTAGCCCTATACATCTTTCGATGTAGTTTTTATTATTGAGCTCTCGACGAACGTCTATGCCAAGGATATCAAGGTTGTCCTTCATTGGTAATAATGCATTCTGAAGAGAGGGTAGGGGAAGGAAAGGGGATTTCTTCGCAGTAAATGCACACGCCTGTGTTTTGCGGGCATTGAACTCGACCAGGTTCTCGGTACCCCATTGAGAGATACTGTCGAGGTTACGGTCGAGATCAGCCACGAGTCGTCGTCTCTCCTCCTCAATCTCAGATCGCCCCGCCGTCGGACGAACCGAGTAACTCCCGTGCAGTGTGCTGTCATCTGCATAGCAATGAATGTTCCCGAGGGATAGCATATCATTGATATGCAGAAGAAAGAGAGTTGGTGATAGTACGGACCCCTGCGGTACCCCGGCATTCACTTGCAAGAAGCGAGAAGCCTGGCCATCGCAGAGGACCCGCACTCGGCGCTCGTTTAAAAAGCTGGCAATCCAGCTGCACAGTTGAGGAGGTAGACCATATGCCGGAAGCTTGGAAAGGAGCGAAGCATGCCAGACCCTATCGAAGGCTTTGGCGATGTCCAGGCTAATAGCCAAGGACTCGCCGTGCCTTTCCATAGCCCCACCCCAGACATGCGTTACGAATGCCAGAAGATCACCCGTTGATCGCTTTGGCCTGAAGCCGTATTGTCGATCATTGATTAGCGAGTGATCCTCTAGGAATTGCATGAGCTGCTTATTTATAAGGAGCTCAAGCACCTTGCAAATGACTGAGGTGACAGCTATGGGTCGATAGTTGCCTGGATCGGACCGATCCCCTTTCTTGGGGATCGGTTGTACGTTCGCCTCCTTCCAGACCTCCGGCACGAGCCCTGAAGAGTATGACAGGCGGTACAGACGCGTTAATACTGGAGACAACTCAGCTGCACATTTTCGTAGCACCACCGCCGGAATGCCGTCAGGGCCACTAGCTTTCCGCGTGTCGAGTGACCGCAGCACTGCCCGTACATCACATTGCCTGATAACAATATCAGGCATTGTGTGGCCACAGTTGGTGATGGCGGGGGGCTGCAGGCCACCGTCGTCGACCCGGGAATTAGCCGCAAAGAGGTCTGCGAGCATATCCGCTTTCTCTTGGGCTTTGTGAGCCAGTGTTCCATCTGGGTAACGCAGCGGTGGCAGCGAGGGCTGACAAAAGTTAGATTGCACGGCTTTGGCCAGTTGCCAGAATCCACGGCTGCCCGTGGGATGGGAAGTGAGCTCCTGACCAAGCCGCGCGACGCGCTGGGCAGCCGCTCTCTTAAAGGCCCTCTTACTCGACTTTGTGGCCCGGTTGTACGCTGCTTTGAGGTGGCCCACGTTTGGGTCGCGCACAGCCCGGGCCCTGATCCAGGCGCGATATGCCGACTGTTTTTGTCGAACAGCTTTGGCACAATCTCGCCCGAACCAGGGACGGGCTCTGCGGATACTGGCGACATCAGTGAAAGGGATGTAATAATCCATCCCTAAACTGATCTCGCCAGCAATAGCAGAAGCACTATCCGAAGGAGCCTTTCCTACAAAGCAGCACTGGCTCCAGGGGACGGACGCATAATAATCGCGTAGACCGTCCCAATCCGCTGACGAGTAGTGCCATAGTCGTCGTGACGTTTGTACAGGACGTGCAGGAGGTGACACCTTCATGCCAGCGTGAACAACACAGTGGTCGGAACTACCCAGTGGGGCTCCTACCGAAACACTGTACTGGGCTGGGCGACTCGTCAGCAGTAGATCCAGCAGAGCGGGCGCGTGATCTGACCTGTCTGGTATCCGGGTGATCCCGCATACCATCTGGGTCAGACCGTGGGAGAGAGCGAACGCATGGGCGGCTCTACCCGCATGATCAGTCTTGAGAGACCCCAGCCATTCAATGTGATGGCCATTGAAGTCCCCCAGAAATACTAGGTCAGCGTTCGGGAACCGCACCTGCGCTTCATCAGCCGTCTCGCTGAGGTACTGGAAGAGCTTTGTTGTCTCAGAATCCCCTGTGTGGGATCGGTAGACGCACACGTAGATCTGGCTCATAGAGCCATGGTCTACGTGCAGCCAAAGGACGGAATTGGAGGGGTTCTCTAGGCAGCGCAACCGGCGGCAGCAAACATCCGCCCTAACGAACACGCACACCCCGGCTTTGTCTCGAAATTGTTCCTCGATGACATAACCGGGGTAACACAGGTAAGACGTGTCGTCAGGGCGGCGTATTTGTGTCTCCGTGAGGAACATCACAGCGGGCCGTGCCGTCTCAAGGTGGTGGTGGACGGTATCGAGGTTCGCATGGAGTCCACGGACGTTAGTGAACTCCACCTGGAAATGTGAAGTTGTGGGGTTTCCTAGGGCCGCTGTGTAACGTTTATTTATTTTCCCTATTCAAATTTGATAAAATATTCTACTTTATGTGCAATTAAGTGCTAGCAAGAGATTAAATATTTCAGCGTTCATTATTTTATTTACAACTTTTGAATTTTGTACAGAACTTAAATGTTATACGAAAATTAAGGATAATCGTATAAAATTTAATTTAAAGGACTTCCATACAAAACTACGTCGCCTAATAAATTAGATATTTAGTAGGTAAACTAACAAAGAATTATAAATCAAATAATTAACATTATAAGTAATTACTTACATGACATTGCTTTTATTTTGGATCTTCCTTTTAATCCTCTGAAGGACGTAGTGCACTGCGTGTTTGGTAGCTCGATGCAAATGGTAGATATTGTGGGAACAGAATATGAGACATTCCTCGCGTATAGGAACGATGTGTCGATGTGGCGATAACACACATAGGTAAACAAGTAGAACATACATGAACAAACTGCTGACTTAACATTGGTCGTAGCTTTGTATAAAGGTACGTTGTTAGCCGACTTGGATAAAAAGAGGTGTATTACCATATAGTTTAAGCACATACCAAAACTATTTGCTAATATTTAAAAGTTATATTTTAAATGATTATTTGTAATGTTTGTTAACATATTTGTGGGATAAGTCTGTAGTAATATTTTTGTAAAATTATTTTTATCGAAACGATTCCAAAGGATTTTTAATAGAATACCGTTAACCATACCTTGTATCAAATTTGAGAACCATAAACCAACATACCTACAGATAAATAAAGTAACCACCTTTTTAGAAGTCGGTTAATACGATGTCGTTTTAATATTGTATCGCTGAGTAAGTAAACTAACAGATACCTTGCTTCCACACACTAACACACACACACACACCCATGAAAACCGTGCATAGCAATTTGAAACTTCTATAATTGTGACGCAAACTAGGTAACTTCCAGGGTACGTCTACCTTTTAAAAATAATTAAATACCTACCGTGTACTAACGGTCAGCTTATATTGGTGATTTAGGTATAGACGACGGTCCTTACCTAAATCACCAATAAATTGCATAATTTTACTTCTGCACAATGGTATGAGTATATTTCATTAATACTTTTCATGTACCTATACATAATTATATAGTTACCATATCATATACTTATCGACGACGATCAACGAACATACCTACATAAATTATAATTACATTTTATATGTATCATACAGAAATCATAACATTCGTCGGAATTAATCGGAATTAGCTTTGGCGGTGTTGGTAAAGACATGGTTTTGTATTTCAATTGTAATAACAAAAGTGCAATTAGACGAAATGAGTTTTCAATCATTTTGATTTAAATAGTCGTAAGTAACATAAATTAATTAAAACACCTATATAAATAATAAGTTAAGTTTTAATTTTGTTGGGAGGTGATAATTGCTGAATTGATACTTTTTATGTATAAAAACCCATCAATTTTTCAAATAAATTACATTCGCTCCAGTATCTTCCAGTGATCTTCTCCAACAAGAAAATGTGAGTAAGTGCTATTAAATTAATTATTATTTGGTTAATTATTATCCAGCTGAGTTGCTTGGTTAATTCCTGCCGGCTGATAATTATTAATTATTATTTAGTTAATTATTATCCAGCTGAGTTGCTTGGTTAATTCCTGCCGGCTGATAATTATTAACGCATATTATTATAAAATGTGATTACTGATTATGTTATCCCACTGAGTAGTGAGTTGCTTGGTTAATTCCCGCCGGCTGCATTATCTATAATCAACCGTGATGCTAGCAATATATCTATTCGGAAAATCTTGGGAATATATTTGTTTATAATTTGATTGTATTTTAACAGGTCTGATTCGGAGTTTGAAACTTCTTCTGTAGTAGAGTCTGAGTGTGTAGCACCAAAGAAACGCAAACAGGTGATAGAGAAAAAGCAAAAACAACCCAAGCCCAGCTGCACCCAAAGTGTACAACGAAAAAACACTTCACCCGAGTTTAACACCACAAAGAGGTAGGTTTCATTATGTTCAACTAAGTTTAACATCGTCACATTTTAATTAAGTTTAACATCGTCACATTTTAATTAAAACTGAATAAGGTGTAGTTTACACCTTTAACTTAATTTTACACAAATGAGTGACACACTTAATTTATATACATAGATAGATCTTTTGACAATACTTGTACGTTTCAATACCTACACGTTTAAATACTATAACTTTTTGTGTTTTGATCCCAAGTTCTTAGTCACTTTGAATAAGTACTTTTATAATTAACACTTTTTTCTATTTACAGAACGAAGAAAACAAATATTTTGAATATTTTGCGGGCTGAAGAAGGCAGTTGCAGAGAACCACGGCGCGACTTAGCTTCCAGTTTCTCAAGTCGTGTTTCATCTGGGACGTCTCGTCGCTCCAAGAAAACGGAAGGAGGGTATGTGGTTGATTTTAAACTCTATAAAACCAACGATTACATATCACACGCCCCTGATGTGCGCTACAGGACAGCGTTGGTGACTGTAAAATTACAGTGCGATGAGTCCTCACTATCTTGGGAGTCACTTCAAGACTTTCTAGGACATGCATATAAAGAATTTCAAGACACTGAACCAGTGCATTATGCGGATAAGATTTTTATAAAGTAGATTTAATTTTTATAGAAAGAAGAAAGAAAGAAAGAAAGATTTATTATTCCACACAGGTTACAAAAAATACAAAAACTAAAAAATAAATAATACAAAAAAATAGATATACCTTATGTATATTATTATAATATACACACATCAAAAATAGTTTGAGATCACTTACAAAGCTGATATATTTTCAAATTTAACCCAATCAACAGAAAATGTTTACCTACGTTTAATCTTTATTGTTTCACGTTCTAATTCTAATTTTTAATATTTTTAGAATCTTATCAGAAAAAATCTTCTATATCACAAATATAAGTATCTAATTTTCAAAGTGATCGCAAACTTTTTTAAGTGTGTAGATCTATAATACATAAATTTCTTTAATTTTTTATGTTTTAAACTTAGTGTTGTAGGAGCAAATATTTTATTTAATAATAATGCCTTTTTGTACTGCGTGTAACACATCAGTACCCAGTAAATCATGGGTAGGACATTTGCGAAGTAGTTCACATAGGAAAAGTAGTCAAACAATAAAACATAGTGATGGTGTAGAAATCATAAACTCAGCGTTTCGCAGTCGTATATTAACCTATAAAATATTAGCTCGTGATGAACATCAAGGAGCGTCAATTGAATCCTTTTTTTCAAGCATTTTTGACCGATTAAAATCTCTTTTAAATGAATTCCTTGCTAAGCATACTTGTGTTAAGGTAAACTTTGAGTTTTTTGGTACATTTTTAAAATTCAAAGATAATTCACAAGAAGTGAAATCTTTTGGAACCAAAAATAAAATATTATATTCTAACTTCGATTTCGAAAAATTGTATATTGAAACAGTTAATTATTTAAAAACATCTATTGAAGAGTTTGAAGGTCGTGATAGTGGATGGACATTTATAAACAATTTGTATGTTGAGATGAATCTCAATAAATACCAACCACTTGGTGGTTCTAGTTATATCAGTTTACCCAAATTAATTCAGGCTAAAAAAGCATGTTTGAATATTTTGAATAATGATCACTATTGTTTTTTATGGTGTGTAACAGCGGCTTTATATCCAGTTAAGAAACACCCTGAAAGAACGTCTTCTTTTCCTAATTTTCGAGAAATATTTAACTTAAGAGGAATGTCTTTTCCTGTAACCTTTAATGATATTAGAACATTTGAAAAAAACAATCCACATATAAAGTTTATAATTTATGGTTTAAAAAATCACAAAAACTTTGTAGGTCCTTTGTATAAATCTGAATTCAACCTTAAATACAGCGGAAAAATGATACACCTTCTGTTTTTAGAAAATAATAATTCTTCTCATTATTGCTTGATCAAAGACTGTTCCAGACTTTTTAGAAGTCAAGTCACATCTCATCACAGCAGATTACATCTTTGCGATTTATGTTTGATATTTTTCAATACCGCTGACGAACTTAACAACCATTTATGTGGAGGTGTAGTAACTGTCCTTCCAAACAGAGGTTCAGTAATTAAGTTTAAAAACTATGAACGGAAACAAACTATGCCTTTTTGTATTTATGCAGATTTTGAATCGATGCTACAAACAAGTACTGAGCCTAATTGTTCTAGTAAAAATATGAATATGTTTCACCAACACGTACCGGTTGCTTTTGGTTATTATATTGTATGCTCTGATGAACCTAGCTATAATCGTTACGTGTCATATCGAGGTCCAGACTGTGATAAGCGGTTTGTTGACTATATAATTAAAGACGTGCAAAAAATTTATGATA
This sequence comes from Nudaria mundana, assembly GCA_963556515.1. NCBI lineage: Eukaryota > Metazoa > Arthropoda > Insecta > Lepidoptera > Erebidae > Nudaria > Nudaria mundana. The sequence goes on along the minus strand of OY748308.1, from coordinate 9,399,955 downwards.
TAATTAAGTCACCAGCTGTAATGATATTTTCCACGGAGGACAGGTATGATTTTGAAAATGCAACACGTTGTCATATATGTCAAAACTTTCTTTTTTGGGACAAAGTCCGTGATCATTGTCATCTTACCGGTCGCTATCGTGGAGCTGCGCATTCGTTTTGTAATTTGCAATATAAATGCCCTGCATTTGTCCCCATTTTTTTTCATAACTTAGCTGGTTATGATTGTCATTTATTTATTAAAGCATTGGGTGACGTCCCTGGTGAAATAAAGATAATACCTAAAAATAAAGAAAACTATATCTCATTTACGAAATTTGTATCAGTTTCATATAATAAGTTTTTTCAAATGCGTTTTCTTGATTCGTTTAAATTTTTGGGGACAAGCTTAAACAAATTATGTAAAACTTTAAAACCAGAAATGTTTAAAAATTTACAAAATCACTTCCCTGTCCGAGATGAATTCCAATTACTTACTCGCAAAGGCATTTATCCATATGAATACATGGATTCGTGGAAACGGTATGATGAAAAATGTTTGCCTCCAAAGAAATACTTTTATAGTTCCCTCAATGATGAAAATGTTTCTGAAGATGATTACCGACATGCACATTTAGTTTGGTCAACATTTAGAATTACTAGTTTAGGTGGTTATACGGATCTATACCTACAAACTGATGTGCTTTTATTAGCAGATATTTTTGAAAATTTTAGACAGACTTGTAAACGACATTATCACTTAGATCCAGCTTTTTATTTAACTGCACCCAGTTTATCTTTTGACGCTATGTTATTAAAAACATGTGTTCAATTGGAACTAATTAATGACTTGTCTATGATACGCATGTTACAAAGTGGTATAAGAGGAGGAGTGTGCCTCTGCTCTCACAGGCATGCGAAAGCAAATAACATATACTTACCGGATTACAAATCTTCGGAACCTGATTCCTATGTCTCTTATATAGATTGTAATAATTTGTATGGGTATAGTATGTGTCAATACTTACCATTATCCAACTTCAAATTTCTCACTCAACAAGAAATTAACAATTTAGATATAACGAAAATTGCAATTGATGCAGATTGTGGTTTTATTTTGGAAGTGGATATAGTATACCCTAAGCGTTTGCATAACTTACACAACGATTTACCATTTTGTTCTGAAAAATTTATACCCCCCGGGGAAAGAGTTCTAAGCTAATCCCTAATTTATATGATAAATTTAAATATGTTATTCATTACGTGCATTTACAAACTTGTATGAAACATGGGTTAATATTGAAGAAGATTCATAGAATAATCAGTTTTCGACAAAGCCCATATTTAAAACAATATATTGATTTAAATACCAAACTGAGACAAAAAAGTTCTTCAACTTTCGAACAAGATTTTTTTAAGCTCTTGAATAATAGTGTATTTGGAAAAACTTTAGAAAATACTGAAAACAGGGTTAATGTCCATTTAGTTTCTCAGTGGCGAGATATCAAAAACATAACTAAAAGAAGAAAATGCGCACAAAACCTTATTGCTCGTCCAAATTTCCATAGTGCAACGGTTTTCACTAAAAATCTAGTAGCGGTGCAGTTAAATCCTGAACAAATAACTTTGAACAAACCAATATATATTGGCTTTGCTGTTCTAGAATTATCAAAAAGTCATATGTATGATTTTCACTATTCAGTAATGCAACCTTTTTACAAGGATAGGATACGGATGTGTTACACGGATACAGATAGTTTTGTGTATCAAATACAAACCCATGATTTCTATGAAGACATAAAAAATAACTTTTTATCTTACTTTGACACCAGCAATTTTTGTAAAAATAATGTGTATACTTTACCCATACAGAACAAAAAAATACCAGGCTTGTTTAAAGATGAAATGGCTGGTAAAATAATAAGCGAATTTGTTGGATTGAGATCGAAGTTATATTGTATCAACACCATTCACAGCACAATTAAAAAAGCCAAGGGTATTAAAAAGAATGTTGTACGTGACCTTAACGTTACTGATTATGAAAAAACACTTTATGATGGTGACATTGTTCATAAAACAAATGTTTTATTTAAGTCAATAAAACATGAGCTATTTACATGTGCTGTAACAAAAATTGCGTTGTCTGGTGATGATGATAAAAGAGTAATTGCAAAAGATAAGATTTCAACTCGAGCATGGGGTCATACCAATATTTTTAATTTTTAAATTAGTAAATAAAAATGTTTATTTACTGTTTCTTTTAAGTACATGACTACAATGTTTGGAGAGATCTCCTATTGCACAAATATATGCTTGCATCAGGAAAATCCGCTCTTCTTACAGACCTTTTATAAGCTACGTACCTTTTATAAGTTAGCATAAAATAAGCAAATAATATTCACATGTTATGTGCACTAAACACGAAGTTTTGTGATGTATATCATTTGAGATCCTACATGTAGTGTGAAAGTGACGTAACTAGCCCTGTGACATGATGTCTTGTGATCAGACCCGTTATACCGGACTAAGGTCTACTAATAACGGGACTGCTAGCTTATTGGATTTAACTAGAATTAAGTGTGCTGTCCTGTCTTATATAAGTACCTAGACTTAACAAATTATAATTATTTTAATAAACTAAACTAAGTAAAACTGTAAAAAATAAATAAAAAAATAAATATATTATTATATAGTTTTCAGTTTTTTAATTTAATATCCTATAGCATTTATAAAACTATCATCATGACGAACAAGTTTACGTTTTTCGCTATATTCTAGAATGTACAAATTATAAGACATAAAATGGTAAGTACGTTTTAGCTTATCGTCATTGTGATTCTACAAAATAGTTCCCTAATGAACATGCAAGGAGCTTCAGCGAACGTACGAACAGTGGGACAGCGTGCTCAAATGATATTAATGTGGAATATTCGTTTAGTTACGTTATTTCCCAATCCAAAGTGATATTGGGCATTCTGTCCCACCTTTATCTATCTTAAAAATGTGATCTTAACGTGTTCATGTTAACAAACATGCATCGGGTTAGTTTGCTGTACGAAAGCAATCATCTAGCAAGTGAAATTGGTTAACCATTGACGGAACGGTAGTGTATTGAACGGCATTAAAATGTGGAACGTTGGCTTAGGTAAATGATTTTACAAAGAGTTATTGGGCATTCTACCCCACATAGTTATTGGGCATTCTACCCCACCGTGACTGAGTTAACAAACATGCATCGGGTTAGTTTGCTGTACGAAAGCAATCATCTAGCAAGTGAAATTGGTTAACCATTGACGGAACGGTAGTGTATTGAACGGCATTAAAATGTGGAACGTTGGCTTAGGTAAATGATTTTACAAAGAGTTATTGGGCATTCTACCCCACATAGTTATTGGGCATTCTACCCCACCGTGACTGAGTTAACAAACATGCATCGGGTTAGTTTGCTGTACGAAAGCAATCATCTAGCAAGTGAAATTGGTTAACCATTGACGGAACGGTAGTGTATTGAACGGCATTAAAATGTGGAACGTTGGCTTAGGTAAATGATTTTACAAAGAGTTATTGGGCATTCTACCCCACAGAGTTATTGGGCATTCTACCCCACCGTGACTGAGGTTATCGAAGATAACCGATGGAACTAAGGTGGGGTAGAATGCCCAATAACTCACTACTTCAGTAATCTTGTTCATCAATTCTGACTCTATGCACAAAAGAGCTAAAGCATTTAATTTTTCTTGGCTCAAGGTCGATTTCAAAGAATTTTTTACCCTTTTTAGACAAGAAAAACTTCTCTCGCCCGAACAATTCGTCGCAGTTCGGAGCCTCCAACGAATAGTAGGACTGGCATGTGTGGGTTGATAGTGGGAAGTGACAAATACATTTTCTATAATTTCCCTCTTTCCGCTCATTCAAAGTGCGGGCAGAGGGCGCAGAGGCCGATTACTGGTGGGGGGCGGCGAACTTACTGTTTTACTCTAGAATATGGAATATTGCTAAACGGATTCACGGAACGTAGGTACCATGACAGATGACAAGTGAGAGGAGAAAGTCATCGGCCAAATTTGTTGCAGACTTCTATCTGTAAAACATCAGAAAACAGAAAACCGTCATGCAGAAACCTTTTTGATTTCTATGAGGTAGCAAAAAAAATCGGTCCCCGTTTGAAATTTGCCGCCCCATAAATCTGCCGCCCTAGGCTAAAGCCTACTCAGCCTGCTGGTAAATCCACCACTGATACCCAGTCATACCCCGCCAGTTCATATCTCGAGAAAATAAAGTGGGCAGGGCTTTGATTGTTACAAGCCTGAATTGATACCTACTTTACAAGGTTCATAAAATGACCTACTCAACAAAGTAAATAATTTTGTATTTCTTACGATTTATATCTAGTTCCATCATGGTTTTCTTTCAGACTTTCATTATACCGGTACTTTCTACATACTGAAAGTAAATTAGTTATAAAAATATTGTACTTACAGTTTTACACAAAAAACACAAATTCACAACACGTAATTTTGCTGGAGCATCCGACACGCGTGGAGTCGCTTTGAAATTCTATGGCGCACTGGCGATTAGTCGCGACGATCGTACTATCAGGATGCGCTTGATTTTTCATACATTTTTCTATGGAGAATTTACGTAAAACATATCTAGATTTTAGGGCTTTAAAAGGGGAAGTCTTTGTTTGTAAAGGTACAAAAAAAAGTACATGGTTATATTTATTGGTTTTTTCAGTGTTCAAAAAGTGTTTCTTTTTATCAATTTGTGTTGATTTATTGGGTTAAATCTGAAAAATACGAAGGCACGTTTTCGCAGTTTTTCTCAATTTTGTGCGTTTGTTGACGTTTATTATACAGGGTTTCCCAGAAGTCGACGTCAAGCCGGAATCGGGTAACAGGCTAGGTCATAACAGTTGTCAGAAAAATATAAAATAAAATCTAGGTCTTGTATTTTAAAAATTATAGACGTTCAAAAAAAGTAGAGAAAATCTACGCCTTGTGAATGTTTTTTCATTCCTGTTGCTACAGATATGTACCTTTTTGTTTTGTTTTTTCTCTAACGTAACGCTGAATACTTTTTCTTTAAAGTCTAAACTGAAATTTAAAGTCAATTTCTCTAGCTCGGAAGTAAAATGTCACCATTTGCCCAACCAAAAATTCAAAATAAATACTTAGCTCAGTTTTAACTGGCCACACTGAAAAAAAAATGTACTAGGTGAGTTAGGCAAGTAACTTTAAAAGTTAGCGCGTTTAATAAGGATTCTAAAACTGTAAAACACTCACTAGTTTATTTCATGGCATGGCGGCCATTTTTTTAATTTTCGAAAAAAATACAGTTTTTTAAGTGTTTTATTACTTTACTTAGAAGTGATTCTGATGTACCTGTGGCTTTCCACAAGGCCGTAACTCTTAATATTATAGCTAGAAGAGTACCAATAGACTGATTTGACGAGTTGCGGCAACGATTAACGGAAGCAGCTGAATTTGTTAAGAACGGAAGATTCGCCCGTCAGATGTCGCGATCTTTAGAAGAGCATTGCGAGCTGGCGTTACGATTGAAGGAAGGCAGTTTGAACATCTGTTGTAATTTTAATAAATCAAAGTTTTTCAATTATCGTTGCTTTATTTAATAACGTCAGTAACAACTATCACATTTTAATTAGGTATCTCTATCTCAATCAAATAAATATCCTTCAATCGTAATGCAAGCTCGCAATGCTCTTCTTAAAGATCGCGACATCTGACGGGCGAATCTTCCGTTCTTAACAAATTCAGCTGCTTCCGTTAATCGTTGCCGCAACTCATCAAATCAGTCTATTGGTACTCCTCTAGCTATAATATTAAGAGTTACGGCCTTGTGGAAAGCCACAGGTACATCAGAATCACTTCTAAGTAAAGTAATAAAACACTTAAAAAACTGTTTTTTTTTCGAAAATTAAAAAAATGGCCGTAATGCGAGAAATAAACTAGTGAGTGTTTTACAGTTTTAGAATCCTTATTAAACGCGCTAACTTTTAAAGTTACTTGCCTAACTCACCTAGTACATTTTTTTTCAGTGTGGCCAGTTAAAACTGAGCTAAGTATTTATTTTGAATTTTTGGTTGGGCAAATGGTGACATCTTACTTCTGAGCTAGAGAAATTGACTTTAAATTTCAGTTTAGACTTTAAAGAAAAAGTATTCAGCATTACATCAGAGAAAAAACAAAACAAAAAGGTATATATCTGTAGCAACAGGAATGAAAAAACATTCACAAGGCGTAGATTTTCTCTACTTTTTTTGAACGTCTATAATTTTTAAAATACAAGACCTAGATTTTTTTTAATATTTTTCTGAAAACTGTTATGACCTAGCTTGTTACCCGATTCCGGCTTGACGTCGACTTCTGGGACACCCGTATTTATATCAGTTTATCTAGTACTCATATCACAAGCTCTGCTTAGTTTGAGACTAGATGGCGTTGTGTAAATAGTCCTAAGCTATTTATTTATTTATTATATGTATATTTGACAGACTCTCGTCCGTCTGTTACCAGCTGCACCGCGGAAAGGTGAGGATTATCAACTTATGAGTAAAAATTGTAAAAAATATAAATAAAAATGTTTCTGAATAGTTGTCTTTTGCACGATTTTGTTTAAATATAACATGGTTGTATATTCCAGTAAACCTGTGCGTGCTAGCTACTGGTACAGGAATAGTATGGCCCTCACCAGTGTTGGTCAAGCTAAGTAACAGTAACCAGACAGTGCTGCCCAGACCCATCACTGAAGAGGAAGGATCATGGATCGTATCTATTGGATCCCTAACTGGAATCGCTGGTAAGTACCTAATGTTGACGGCATGTTCTTGGTCAGTACCTAATCTGACTGAACTATCATCATCACGGATATAAGAATACTTTTATTATATAGGTAGGCGTGTTCTCTCCATCATACAAAAAAATGATAAACGTTCTAATCCTGCTTATAAAGCTGGCAATTTAGTATGCGAGACATTCCTAGTAGATGGCACTATTATAACTTACTTAACCAATTCTTTTGTCTGATGATCACACTTAATTTTTTCAGCAAATTTCTGCGTAGCCTTCTTAAGTGATATAATAGGCCGGAAGTATACCTTGTTACTTGCATGTATTCCAAAAGTTGCATCTGGGTTTTTATTCATATTTGCCTCCGAAGTATGGATGATACTACTTGGCAGAGCACTTGCAGGTATATCTGATTCAGCTGCATTTACATTAGTACCAATGTACGCTTCGGAAATTGCTAGCGTAAGTTTATTCAGGCAATACTTTTTTTATAATAATGTACTATCTTTAGCTTGCATTCAAAGCCATGGTATCTAGGCCAGAAACCTGATTTCTTGGCTAACCTTACAGTGAATCTGATATATTTATAAGATGAATTGGAGTTCTGCTCTGACTGAGTGCAGCAACAGTAAACTTACAGCAGTGGCAGTAAACTTGACGAGTTTGTGCTTATTTAATGATTTTTGTTTATGAGTAGAATTGACTAGACTTAGTAATCTTAGGGACTACAATTCTGAATGTATTATCTATAGGCATGTATGCATTACGAGTTTAGTGTTAAGACTAAAAAAATTTGGCAAAATCTGAGAGTCCACATTTTGCCAAAAGCCGTAGCTTTTTTTTATAACTGTTCTGTAACGTCCATAGAAGGACGTCTCGGGTACACCTTCCTAAGGATAACTCCAGGGAAGTTTGAGCCTAAAGTATTTTACGTAGTCTTAAAAATCTGATTGATTTTTCAGAAAGAAATTCGTGGCGGTCTCGGCACAATGCTGCAAATTATGTGTTCATTCGGAGTCGTGATAATGTTGAGTATGGGACCGTTCATATCCTACGTGAATTTAAACATAGCATACACATGCATCAACATACTCTCTGTGATACCACTCTTCTTATTGCCAGATAGCCCGTACTTCTTATTTTCTAGAGGTAAGGAAAGATAAGTGCAAATTTCTAAATCTCCCGGTCTCCAATCTATTTCCCCAAATGTAAATGTTCAGAATGGCCCAGATTTCATTTTGCATCACCTTCGGCAAACATAAAAGTGCCCTGAAACAGGGCACCAGGAACCAGGTTACACTGGCCTCGTTGACAGGCTAATTGACTGTTGACTCAGACAGCCTATTACCATCACCATGGCTGGTGAAACGAAACGTCAGATGACTATCTATGCACAGTAAAATCTAGATAGGTATTTATTTTTTACCATGTTACCGGTTCCTCAGCACTAATTGTAACCGTACCGTATAAAATCAATTTTATGTTATTGACGTGTAGGATACACGTCAATAACATAAAATTGATTCGATAGACATTCTTTAAATTGTATGTTATTTCAGTCCACAGATACATTCTTATTCAACTTACATCATCACGCAACACAAAGTCAGCATTGAAATAATAATAAATACACAGTATCAGAAATAAATTAAAAAATATTTATTCACAAGGGTCACAAAGTACCATTTATGAACGTTGATTACTTATGTAATGCCAGATTCGCATGACAACAGGTAGACCTTCTGAGAAAATAACCTGGAAATAAAAACATGTGTCACTATTTTCTAATCGCCAGTAATTAACATTAATTGAGTTTAAAACGTTTCCAGCACGATGCTCTATAAAATAAAAATAGAAGTTAACAGGCAATTTATGAAACTGCAACCCAGATAGAAACAAAAAGACAACAATTAATAAACTCGTACCTAGTACCTACACGTACGAGTTTGTTCAGGTGTCGTCACGTGAATTATTGAGTTTGCGACGTCTTTGTTGAGTACTTAAGTACTTAATATGATTTTTAATATAATATGATTAGGATTTTTTGAAACGTGAGACGAAAACTTGTAGGATTAACATGATATTATGCATAAATAAAACTTTATGCATTTTTATTTAAGTACTTTGAAATGAATTCCCAGAATGAAGAAGTATACTGTGTATGCACCTACCCAGTATTATCTGCATCACTCTAAGTTTGACTGGCAGAAAATGCCTGTGGCATTAAATCCGTCTCTGTACATTTGTTTGAGCATAAAGCATTATAAATAAATAAATAAATATGAGAAATGTGTTGCCACGTGGGATAGCGATACTTATTCTTTGGGCCAGAAAACAGCCAGTCTTCTGATCCTGGGAAGCTCCGATTAAGCGTTTAGCAATGTCTCGATAAAGGCGGACAGCGCTTGGACCCCATGACCACCAGTGTCTCAACCTCAAACGACTCAAATAATTAATCACCTGCTAGGTTAGTGTATTTACGCCGTTGAGGAATTCAGTCGATGCAGCAGCAGCGCCGGCGCATGTAGATGTGCTTGGAAGGTGTGAAGATACTAAGGTAAGGTATAATAACAAATTAAAATGTTTCAGGTAGAATAAGTGAAGCACAGAAAGTTTTAACATTCTGTCGTGGCTCTGAAACTCAAGCAGAAGAAGAAATAAAGGAGTATCAAATAGCTAAAGAAAAATGTCACAAAATTAACAAAAAGGATTTATTGAAAAACCGATTGTTTCTTAAAACTCTGGCAATTGCAGTGATATTTGGTGTAGGAACACAAATTATAGGATTCAATGCAGTTAACTTCTATCTACAGACAATTTTAGAATCTACTCAGACATCAGTAAAACCTGAGATTTCGTCAGTAATTATTGGACTTATTCAATTATCTGCTAGCTTTGGAACTACGTTTATGAGTGATAAATTCGGAAGGAAACCTATAATGACGATTGCTAATGTTGGAATGGGCTTTGGAATGGTAAGTGTTATTTAAGTGTGTGGGCACTGCATCGGATCTAAATCAGCTGTGTTAGCCAAAGTATAATGAGTATAAGTATAAATGCCTACTTTGGTTAACTCGGATGACGGATATCGGGACCGAACTGTCCCAACGGACCAGATTCGGATGCAGTGTGCGAACAATCTAATTCGTTTAATTAAAGCATTAAACGAATTAGATTGTTCGCACACTGCATCCGATTCAAATCTGGTCCGTTAAACATTATTTGGGCTTCTTGTGCCACTTCCAGTGACTATGACTTTCATTCTGGGTATTTAATAATAAATACAATTCCTATACAATAATAAAAGGTGAATTAAATTTACAGCTCGGTCTCGGTCTGTTCTTCAAGCTGAAGGAAAGCGGACCTGTAACAGGATTCCTGAACTACGTGCCTCTGATAAGTCTTATATTGGTTGTGTACTGTTATAGTGCAGGTGAGTAATAGCTGATTTACACTTTGTTAAGTGTGAGTGCAAGTGCAACTGATGTTACGTATGAACTCGAACTAATCAAATCAAAGTGTAAATGGGGTTTAAAGGAAGGTAAAGAGTGACGGCACGCAACGGATTTTATTTTCATGAAGATATTTTATCCTTATTTCATTAAATTAGAGTTAATTATACCGCGACACGTATCTACGACGTGCTCGGCCATCCTGTGGCTTGCTGCGGCATAGTATCATATACCTACTTACTTTAGAATTCATATTATTTTATTTAAAAGGAATATTACTTAATTTTATCAAAAATAAAATACTTTGCCCTTCCGTGCCGTGGCCTGCCGCGAAGCCCTGCACCGGACTTAAGTTCTTTGGGCCATGGCTTGAACGGCGGGCTCTTGGTATTTACGTTAGATCAACAAAAACTTTACCAAACTCTGTGGGGAAACAGACTTAGTTGTATAGATATTAATAAATCAAACTTATAAAAAAAACATAGGTATAGATATTCATTCCTAAACAACTTGTAACAGAAATGTATAGGTACGCCGCATTTTAGGAAATAGGAACAAAGTAAATAGGTAAACGCCGAGGTACTTACCTAAATTACTTGCATAAAATACCTTTTAACTTTGTCACAACCGTAATGTTTACCATGTTTCATTATCGAGCGTGATTTTAATGTGTCCAGAACTACTATAAAACGTATAGTTTGTATGTTTTTACTATAATTATATTCTATTTACTATAATGTTTTAAGTATCTATGTAGATGGTATGTTTTTTTTACCATTATTATATTCTTTACAATCCACGCGAATTTATCTAAATTGGAATATAAAATTACAGTTATCAACTTATGAAAACTGAGTTAAGTATTCTACTAGTTTCGCTTGTGCGTACAAGATGGCGCTGTTCTAAAATTTTGTTAACCTACCAATTATTATTATCATAATAATTATTAATAATTTATCATTGTTGAACAAAACTGAATGTACAAGTTGTCTAACTCTCCCTTACTCTACTTGTATAAGTCCTAAAAGATGTTTTTGTGATTGAGAAAGTTCCTTTTCTAAAAACACAATCACGAAAATATTCAATCAAATCATTATCTACCATCTCTGTTCAGTCAAAAAAAAACTTAGATATTGGTGTTGACTAGGAAGCAGTATGTCTTGTCTTAGGACTCTAGCCTGTCCTAGTGGGCAAATTTACAAAAAAAAATGTTTGGTCGAGGGACCCCCGTCAGGAAGGAAGTTCTTAACGCAACTGCAAAGTGGGTTTGGGTTACTTTTAGTTTTACTAACGACACCGACGCTAAATTAAAAAAAAAACATAAAATGCGGACCACTTTTGGCTTCTGCGGACCACCGGTTGGGAACCACTGATAATCATAACATGATTTTTAGTAAATCGCACTAACCGTTAGAGAACTTCGTTCCAAAAAAATTTTTTTTTTCGATGACATTGACTATCTTTACATCTCTATTAATAACTTAAAACTATTAATAACTATCACAAAATACGACATAGATTAGTATATGTAAAGTACATATTACATTTTAATTATTGCCTAACGTTTCGATCAGGTTTCATTTTAATCCCCGTGTTAAAGAAAAACACCTAGTTTAAAAGTTAAGTTTAATATATTTGATCCACTCACAAGTCACAGTTTCAGCGTTTACCCAGTTTACTAATTTTATCTCTTTCAGGTTTTGGATCTCTCTTCTGGGTGGTGAGCGCAGAGTTATTCGACGATAAAGCCCGAGGTGTCGGCATGTCTGTCACTCTCATAGCCACAACTTTATCCATGTTCATAACGACCAAATACTTTGCTATGATGACTTCGGCTATAGGGCCTGCATATACATACTGGTTGTTTTGTATAAATTGTATATTAATGACGTTGTTTGTTGTGTTTTGTATACCAGAAACTAAAGGTAGAAGTTTTGCTGAGATACAGGATATTCTTAGAAATAAATCCGATCGTGAGAAACCTACTAATTTGACAACTTAGAAGAAATTTTGTTATTAATGTTATTTACTGTAAGTTACTGAATATTTAGTTATTTAGGAACTTTTTGAAGGATAAATAGGAAAGTATTTTAATAATTATAATGATTATAAAGCTTTAATGTAGGTATATCATGTTTTATACAGTAAATCTTCTAACCCGAATGTATCTTGTACATATCTAAGTTCTTAATTTACTTATTTATTTGTGAGCTTAATTCTCGTTATTAATTAGTAGACACCAAAGACGATAAAAGGTAATGGTAGCGACATCTAATGAGATTATTTTATATTAAATTCCGATGGACGCCGATTTGTATTCTCTTTTATTATTATACTCGTATTGTTTATTATTGTAATTGTATTAAATTTCTCACACAATGTCATCTAGCCCAAATCTATATATTTAATACGACAATTTGTCCGTCCGTCGCGTTTTTCAATTTACATACATTTTTTTTTAATATTTGAGGCGATACAAAGTTCGCTGGGATAACTAGTTAGGCTTAATACGAGTATAAGCGTGTGTTATGGGATCTAGACGACTGATAAACATACTTATATATATTTCTAAATACATAGGTACATATTACATATAGAAAACACCCATACTCCGAAACAAACATTTGTGGATCACACGAATAATTAGCTTTGACCCGGAATCGAACCTGGGACCTCAGGAACGGCAGTCGTATAGTCAAACCACTGCGCCGTAAGGCAGTCTAATTAAAAGGTTGTCAGTATATTACCTTGTATCGTCTTTGATATAAACACAAACAAGTACCCTATGCTTTATTAGGGTTCCGTACCTAAAGGGTAAAACGGGAACCCTATTACTAAGACTCCGATGTCTGTCCGTCCGTCTGTCACCAGGCAGGAATTTTTTACAGATGATGTATTTCTGTTGCCACTATAACAACAGACGGATACTAAGATCAGAATAATATACTTAATAAATATTTAAAGTGGCTCCTTTGTACGTGAGTCCGACTCGCACTTGGCCTTTTTTACTTCATTATTATTAATTTCTGCATCACAAACTCCTTTTTGTTTAAGACTAAGTATGTAGATGGCTTGGTTAAGAAATTTTAATGTTACTTAGGTATTTATTATTATAAAATGTTGACCGGCTTTAGCTATTATGTATAACTATTATAGGTTATCTGTCCCCAAGAATGTATCCTAAATAATAGATATTATGTTCCTAAAATAGTAGATCTTTCACCTAACAATCAGCGCCTAGAAAAAGTTTCAGAGCAATCTGACTTAGACAAACGGGACAAACCGGCAGAATCGTGATATCTTAAAAGTGGGTGCCAGTTCAAAAATTATTATTTGCGATAATTGCGAAAATAATTGGTTTTCGCCTGCGATATTTTGGAACAATATAGAACAAACCTAGCACAACCCAGAACAACCGCCAGAATCCTGATATCTTAAAAGTGGGGTGCCAGTTCAAAAATTATTATTTGCGATAATTGCGAAAATAATTGGTTTTCGGCTGCGATATTTTGGAACAATATAGAACAAACCTAGCACAACCCAGAACAATCGCCAGAATCCTGATATCTTAAAAGTGGGGTGCCAGTTCAAAAATTATTATTTGCGATAATTGCGAAAATAATTGGTTTTCGGGTGCGATATTTTGGAACAATATAGAACAAACCTAGCACAACCCAGAACAACCACCAGAATCGTGATATCTTAAAAGTGGGGTGCCAGTTCAAAAATTATTATTTGCGATAATTGCGAAAATAATTGGTTTTCGGGTGCGATATTTTGGAACAATATGGAACAACCCTAGTACAACCCAGAACAATCGCCAGAATCGTGATATCTTGAAAGTGGAGTGCCAGATCAAAAATTATTATTTGCGATACTTGCGAAAATAATTGGTTTTCGGGTGCGATATTTTGGAACAATATAGAACAAACCTAGCACAACCCAGAACAACCACCAGAATCCTGATATCTTAAAAGTGGGGTGCCAGTTCAAAAATTATTATTTGCGATAATTGCGAAAATAATTGGTTTTCGGGTGCGATATTTTGGAACAATATGGAACAACCCTAGCACAACCCAGAACAACCGCCAGAATCGTGATATCTTGAAAGTGGGGTGCCAAATCAAAAATTATAATTTGCGATACTTGCGAAAATAATTGGTTTTCGGGCGCGATATTTTGGAACAATATGGAACAACCCTAGTACAACCCAGAACAATCGCCAGAATCGTGATATCTTGAAAGTGGGGTGCCAGATCAAAAATTATTATTTGCGATACTTGCGAAAATAATTGGTTTTCGGCTGCGATATTTTGGAACAATATAGAACAAACCTAGCACAACCCAGAACAACCGCCAGAATCGTGATATCTTAAAAGTGGGGTGCCAGTTCAAAAATTATTATTTGCGATAATTGCGAAAATAATTGGTTTTCGGGTGCGATATTTTGGAACAATATGGAACAACCCTAGTACAACCCAGAACAATCGCCAGAATCGTGATATCTTGAAAGTGGGGTGCCAGATCAAAAATTATTATTTGCGATACTTGCGAAAATAATTGGTTTTCGGCTGCGATATTTTGGAACAATATAGAACAAACCTAGCACAACCCAGAACAACCGCCAGAATCCTGATATCTTAAAAGTGGGGTGCCAGTTCAAAAATTATTATTTGCGATAATTGCGAAAATAATTGGTTTTCGGGTGCGATATTTTGGAACAATATGGAACAACCCTAGCACAACCCAGAACAACCGCCAGAATCGTGATATCTTGAAAGTGGGGTGCCAAATCAAAAATTATTATTTGCGATACTTGCGAAAATAATTGGTTTTCGGGAGCGATATTTTGGAACAATATAGAACAAACCTAGCACAACACAGAACAACCGCCAGAATCGTGATATCTTAAAAGTGGGGTGCCAGATCAAAAATTATTATTTGCGATACTTGCGAAAATAATTGGTTTTCGGCTGCGATATTTTGGAACAATATAGAATAAACCTAGCACAACCCAGAACAACCGCCAGAATCGTGATATCTTAAAAGTGGGGTGCCAGTTCAAAAATTATTATTTGCGATAATTGCGAAAATAATTGGTTTTCGGGTGCGATATTTTGGAACAATATGGAACAACCCTAGTACAACCCAGAACAATCGCCAGAATCGTGATATCTTGAAAGTGGGGTGCCAGATCAAAAATTATTATTTGCGATACTTGCGAAAATAATTGGTTTTCGGCTGCGATATTTTGGAACAATATAGAACAAACCTAGCACAACCCGGAACAACCGCTAGAATCCTGATATCTTAAAAGTGGGGTGCCAGTTCAAAAATTATTATTTGCGATAATTGCGAAAATAATTGGTTTTCGGGTGCGATATTTTGGAACAATATGGAACAACCCTAGCACAACCCAGAACAACCGCCAGAATCGTGATATCTTGAAAGTGGGGTCACAAGCCAGCTCAGAAATTAACTTTTTTGGATTTTCTCTGATAATTTCAGTCATAGCTCTATAATGTTTTGGAACAAAGTAAAAGAAACCTAGAACAACCCAGAACAACTTTCAAAATTTTTGTAATCGATAAGTGGGGTGCTAACTTCTCGAACGTCAACACGAGCGGCCATCGTTTGGCCTCATTATTAGACTAAACACCTCCATAATATTGTGGATTTATTGATTGATTGTAGGTATTGTTACGAGCCGGGGTTCTACCGAATTGAAATGCCGGTAAATCTACCTTAAAACACTTTATTTATTACACCACTAATTTACACTTCACTATAAAGCTTCACTAAACACTTTTAATCGCACTTGAACTCGCAGGTATAACTCGTATTATCGCTCTGGAAATACTGATCCTCCGCCACCGAAGTGCTCCGCCTTTATAGTGCGGTCATTACTCTAGATTACTCTGGAGTTTTCACGGAAGAAATATCGCGAACATTCCACACCTTCGAGATGCTTCTAGATAACACGTTGCATAGAAGTACCTTGACAGAACATTCCCGAAAGACGTTACGTAGTAGTACTGCGATTTGCTACTAGATGGCGCTGAGTTTGGTAGCCTTATTACTCGCTACGAGATGGCGTTACACTGCCCCCTCCTAAGACATGCTCGTCCCGAGCATTGTCAGGCCCATAATATCGCGCCAATCGATCCACATGAACTATCTTTGGCGCACTTCTTGGACTCTTCCGTATTCGGTAAGTGACATCGTTAATCTTGGTCACAACTCGGTATGGTCCATCCCATTTAGCTTGCAGCTTAGGAGACTTCCCTTTACTGCGGACTGGGTTATGTAACCACACTAACGAACCTTCATCGAAGCTCTTATTGTTTGTCTTTCGGTCGTAACGGGTCTTCATCTTTTCAGACATTTGTTGACCTGATTGTCTGACATGCTCATAAATGTCATTCATCCTGCTGCGCAAGTCATTCGCATAATCGGTGATATTGCGTGGAGCGTCAGGTGGTATACCGGTTATTAAGTCGGCAGGCAACCATAATTCTCTTCCAAAGTTCGCATAAGCTGGTGTCACTGACGTGCTTTCGTGAACCGCACTTCGGTAAGAAAAAAGAAACGGTTGGATGTGCTTGTCCCAATCTTTTTGCCTGCTTTCCACAACTTTTGCCAGATATCTCTCCAATGTCTGATTAAATCGCTCCACCATTCCATCTGACTGCGGGTGGTAAGAGGTCGTTCTGGTTTTGTGAGTACCCATGACCCGACACATTTCCTGGAACACCTGAGATTCAAAATTTCTTCCTTGATCGCTATGGATTTCTAGAGGCACCCCGAAACGACAGAAGACTTCGTGAACTAATTTATCTGCGACCGTAGTAGCTTCTTGATTAGGTATAGCGAAGACTTCTGGCCACTTCGTGAAATAATCCATCACAACCATGAAGTACTTGTTTCCGCTTTCACTTTCAGGAAACGGTCCCGCAACATCTAGGGCTATCCTTTCCCATGGTGCCCCAACGTTATACAGTTTCAGTGCACCTCTGCTCCGTGTATGAGGTCCTTTCACTGCAGCACAACTCGTACATTTGCGACACCAGTCCTCAACGTCATCGCGGCAGTGGATCCAGTAAAACCGCTCACGTATCTTCAACAGAGTCCTTTTTACTCCCATATGGCCTCCTGAACATCCATTATGGTAGAGCTGTAGCACATCTGGAACCTTAACTTTAGGGACGACCATTTGCAAATGACAGCTGTCTCCTCGAGCATTTTCCCATTTGCGGCACAAGACTCCATCCTGAATAACTAAACTGTCCCATTGTGCCCAATAACTTTTTGTGATTGAACTCATTGAAGCGACGTCACTCCACATGGGTTTAGGAGTACTTGCTTTAATCCACTCAAATATTGGCTTGATGTCTGCGTCGTCCTGTTGAGCATGTTGTAGAATTTCTTTCCATTCGTCGCTCAGATCCGTTTTAAGCATCTTCACAGGTATGGCTACCTTTATCTCCTGTTTGGCACAGTGCTTACGGTCTTCAGGGCAAGGTCTTCTTGACAATGCGTCTGCGTTGCCATGGAATCTGCCATCCTGGGTTTGTGAGATCGAAACCTTTGGGGCTCTTCTAACATCAGCCGGCACCCGCCACGCAGTCCTGGCTATTGTTCGTTTTCCCTGCCGTTGCTGGGCGGTGACGTTAGTCACCCTATCTCCTTGGGAACGACTTCCTGCTCTTTCTGCAGTCCGCTTTGGGCAACTGGATCGAAGGTGGCCCCTCTCACCACATGTGTAGCACCTAGGGCTATACCTCGTGAAACGGTCGCGAGCCGGTGATGCTACAACTTCCCTGACGCGGTGAGATCGATGATCTTTCCGTACGGCTTCGACCTCCAAAGCATGAGCCAAGGCGTCTTTGAGAGTCTCATGGTGCCCGAGCCTCACAGCAGCCCTGACTTCCAGGTCGTGGATGCCGTCGATGAATGCTTGCACCAGATTCCCATTGATGAGCGCAGGTACCGACTGGTATGCTTTCCGTACCAGCTTCTCTACTTCCAGGGCCCACTGTTGCAAGTTTTCGCCAGTGCGCTGGACACGATCCTTCAGCTGCGCACGATACACGTGTTCCAGGTGAGCGTCACCGTATCTGGCTTCCAAGGCTTCTAGTAGCTGCTCGTAGGATACATCGTCTCCGAGAGCTTCTAGGATGGTTAACGCCTTGTCTCGCAGACCCAATGTAAGCGCAGTCATGGCCTGGGCTTTGCTCCACCCGTTTGCCTTCTTAACGGCCTCAAACTGCTTTTTGTAGGCCGACCATGATGATGTCCCATCGAATGGAGGTACTTTAAATCCACGTGCTGAAGGCACAGCAGGTAAGGAAGTCGCATTCCCATCTCCAGCTTTCAGATTTCCCAGCTCTATCCTCACATATTCTGTAATCTGGTTTTTTACATCTTCTATCCGTGTTTCGGCTTCCGTGATGCGGTTCTCAACATGATGAACTTGATCCTTCATCACATTCATCTCCTTGCCAAAAGTCGCTCGAAGATCTTTCATGAGGAGCATCTGTTCCTCCTGGCGGCGTGTCTGTTCCTCCTGGCGGCGTGCCTGCTCCTCCTTGTCACGCAGCAGCTGTTCTTCCAATCGGCGGGCCTGCTCCTCCTGGCGGCATGCCTGCTCCTCGTGGCGGCGTGCCTGCTCCTCCTGGCGGCGTGCCTGCTCCTCCTGGCGGCGTGCCTGCTCCTCCTTGTCACGCAGCAGCTGTTCTTCCAACCGGCGGGTCTGCTCTTCCTGGTGGCGGGCCTGCTCCTCCTTGTCACGCAGCAGCTGTTCTTCCAACCGGCGGGCCTGCTCTTCCTGGCGGCGGGCTTGCTCCTGTAGCATCGCCATCAGCGCAGCAAAGTCTGGAGGTGCTAGCGCTGGAGATACCGTGGACGGGCCAGCTTCCACCGTTGGCTGCTGCTGACCACCCATCCTCTCCGGCGTATTACCTCCGAAGCGCCTGCTGTCCAACTCCTGCTGACGCTGACCCCTGGTACGGACGCCCTCTGTGTCTTCTTTTGGTAACACCGGCATTGTTCAAATCCCACTTCTGACACCAATTGTTACGAGCCGGGGTTCTGCCGAATTGAAATGCCGGTAAATCTACCTTAAAACACTTTATTTATTACACCACTAATTTACACTTCACTATAAAGCTTCACTAAACACTTTTAATCGCACTTGAACTCGCAGGTATAACTCGTATTATCGCTCTGGAAATACTGATCCTCCGCCACCGAAGTGCTCCGCCTTTATAGTGCGGTCATTACTCTAGATTACTCTGGAGTTTTCACGGAAGAAATATCGCGAACATTCCACACCTTCGAGATGCTTCTAGATAACACGTTGCATAGAAGTACCTTGACAGAACATTCCCGAAAGACGTTACGTAGTAGTACTGCGATTTGCTACTAGATGGCGCTGAGTTTGGTAGTCTTATTACTCGCTACGAGATGGCGTTACACTGCCCCCTCCTAAGACATGCTCGTCCCGAGCATTGTCAGGCCCATAATATCGCGCCAATCGATCCACATGAACTATCTTTGGCGCACTTCTTGGACTCTTCCGTATTCGGTAAGTGACATCGTTAATCTTGGTCACAACTCGGTATGGTCCATCCCATTTAGCTTGCAGCTTAGGAGACTTCCCTTTACTGCGGACTGGGTTATGTAACCACACTAACGAACCTTCATCGAAGCTCTTATTGTTTGTCTTTCGGTCGTAACGGGTCTTCATCTTTTCAGACATTTGTTGACCTGATTGTCTGACATGCTCATAAATGTCATTCATCCTGCTGCGCAAGTCATTCGCATAATCGGTGATATTGCGTGGAGCGTCAGGTGGTATACCGGTTATTAAGTCGGCAGGCAACCATAATTCTCTTCCAAAGTTCGCATAAGCTGGTGTCACTGACGTGCTTTCGTGAACCGCACTTCGGTAAGAAAAAAGAAACGGTTGGATGTGCTTGTCCCAATCTTTTTGCCTGCTTTCCACAACTTTTGCCAGATATCTCTCCAATGTCTGATTAAATCGCTCCACCATTCCATCTGACTGCGGGTGGTAAGAGGTCGTTCTGGTTTTGTGAGTACCCATGACCCGACACATTTCCTGGAACACCTGAGATTCAAAATTTCTTCCTTGATCGCTATGGATTTCTAGAGGCACCCCGAAACGACAGAAGACTTCGTGAACTAATTTATCTGCGACCGTAGTAGCTTCTTGATTAGGTATAGCGAAGACTTCTGGCCACTTCGTGAAATAATCCATCACAACCATGAAGTACTTGTTTCCGCTTTCACTTTCAGGAAACGGTCCCGCAACATCTAGGGCTATCCTTTCCCATGGTGCCCCAACGTTATACAGTTTCAGTGCACCTCTGCTCCGTGTATGAGGTCCTTTCACTGCAGCACAACTCGTACATTTGCGACACCAGTCCTCAACGTCATCGCGGCAGTGGATCCAGTAAAACCGCTCACGTATCTTCAACAGAGTCCTTTTTACTCCCATATGGCCTCCTGAACATCCATTATGGTAGAGCTGTAGCACATCTGGAACCTTAACTTTAGGGACGACCATTTGCAAATGACAGCTGTCTCCTCGAGCATTTTCCCATTTGCGGCACAAGACTCCATCCTGAATAACTAAACTGTCCCATTGTGCCCAATAACTTTTTGTGATTGAACTCATTGAAGCGACGTCACTCCACATGGGTTTAGGAGTACTTGCTTTAATCCACTCAAATATTGGCTTGATGTCTGCGTCGTCCTGTTGAGCATGTTGTAGAATTTCTTTCCATTCGTCGCTCAGATCCGTTTTAAGCATCTTCACAGGTATGGCTACCTTTATCTCCTGTTTGGCACAGTGCTTACGGTCTTCAGGGCAAGGTCTTCTTGACAATGCGTCTGCGTTGCCATGGAATCTGCCATCCTGGGTTTGTGAGATCGAAACCTTTGGGGCTCTTCTAACATCAGCCGGCACCCGCCACGCAGTCCTGGCTATTGTTCGTTTTCCCTGCCGTTGCTGGGCGGTGACGTTAGTCACCCTATCTCCTTGGGAACGACTTCCTGCTCTTTCTGCAGTCCGCTTTGGGCAACTGGATCGAAGGTGGCCCCTCTCACCACATGTGTAGCACCTAGGGCTATACCTCGTGAAACGGTCGCGAGCCGGTGATGCTACAACTTCCCTGACGCGGTGAGATCGATGATCTTTCCGTACGGCTTCGACCTCCAAAGCATGAGCCAAGGCGTCTTTTAGAGTCTCAGTGTGCCCGAGCCTCACAGCAGCCCTGACTTCCAGGTCGTGGATGCCGTCGATGAATGCTTGCACCAGATTCCCATTGATGAGCGCAGGTACCGACTGGTATGCTTTCCGTACCAGCTTCTCTACTTCCAGGGCCCACTGTTGCAAGTTTTCGCCAGTGCGCTGGACACGATCCTTCAGCTGCGCACGATACACGTGTTCCAGGTGAGCGTCACCGTATCTGGCTTCCAAGGCTTCTAGTAGCTGCTCGTAGGATACATCGTCTCCGAGAGCTTCTAGGATGGTTAACGCCTTGTCTCGCAGACCCAATGTAAGCGCAGTCATGGCCTGGGCTTTGCTCCACCCGTTTGCCTTCTTAACGGCCTCAAACTGCTTTTTGTAGGCCGACCATGATGATGTCCCATCGAATGGAGGTACTTTAAATCCACGTGCTGAAGGCACAGCAGGTAAGGAAGTCGCATTCCCATCTCCAGCTTTCATATTTCCCAGCTCTATCCTCACATATTCTGTAATCTGGTTTTTTACATCTTCTATCCGTGTTTCGGCTTCCGTGATGCGGTTCTCAACATGATGAACTTGATCCTTCATCACATTCATCTCCTTGCCAAAAGTCGCTCGAAGATCTTTCATGAGGAGCATCTGTTCCTCCTGGCGGCGTGTCTGTTCCTCCTGGCGGCGTGCCTGCTCCTCCTTGTCACGCAGCAGCTGTTCTTCCAATCGGCGGGCCTGCTCCTCCTGGCGGCATGCCTGCTCCTCGTGGCGGCGTGCCTGCTCCTCCTGGCGGCGTGCCTGCTCCTCCTGGCGGCGTGCCTGCTCCTCCTGGCGGCGTGCCTGCTCCTCCTTGTCACGCAGCAGCTGTTCTTCCAACCGGCGGGTCTGCTCTTCCTGGTGGCGGGCCTGCTCCTCCTTGTCACGCAGCAGCTGTTCTTCCAACCGGCGGGCCTGCTCTTCCTGGCGGCGGGCTTGCTCCTGTAGCATCGCCATCAGCGCAGCAAAGTCTGGAGGTGCTAGCGCTGGAGATACCGTGGACGGGCCAGCTTCCACCGTTGGCTGCTGCTGACCACCCATCCTCTCCGGCGTATTACCTCCGAAGCGCCTGCTGTCCAACTCCTGCTGACGCTGACCCCTGGTACGGACGCCCTCTGTGTCTTCTTTTGGTAACACCGGCATTGTTCAAATCCCACTTCTGACACCAATTGTTACGAGCCGGGGTTCTGCCGAATTGAAATGCCGGTAAATCTACCTTAAAACACTTTATTTATTACACCACTAATTTACACTTCACTATAAAGCTTCACTAAACACTTTTAATCGCACTTGAACTCGCAGGTATAACTCGTATTATCGCTCTGGAAATACTGATCCTCCGCCACCGAAGTGCTCCGCCTTTATAGTGCGGTCATTACTCTAGATTACTCTGGAGTTTTCACGGAAGAAATATCGCGAACATTCCACACCTTCGAGATGCTTCTAGAAAACACGTTGCATAGAAGTACCTTGACAGAACATTCCCGAAAGACGTTACGTAGTAGTACTGCGATTTGCTACTAGATGGCGCTGAGTTTGGTAGTCTTATTACTCGCTACGAGATGGCGTTACAGTATGTTATAAAATACGCATGCAATGTTTTAATGCGTAAGGATTTTATAACATGAGAAATGAGAATGAGCAAAATATTTTCTAATTCTCTCAATGTTAATAAAAAGAACATTTAGATGGGTTATGATGGGTGGGTAAGATAACTAGCTTCCAATACAACGATATCTATCATACTGGATTAACCGGTGCCTACATGGTTTGATGGGAAGGTGAGTGGTGAGTCTGCCTTTTTCTACTGGTTTGTAGTAAGTTGTGGGCATTTTATACCGGAACCTACTTAATATGATCCCTAGACCTATAAGGAGACCTAGATATTAGTGTTAAATAAAACTATCTATGCAACTAAAGGGAAAACATACACGGTTTACAACGGCTGTTTAAAACAGATTTTTACTGTCTACACGTCTTAAAACCAATAGTGTTCCATAGAACGTTGTACAGGTATAACGTCATTTGTTTTAAAACATCTGTCTACACGAGTAGGTATAATCTTCTGCCTTAAGCAGCCGTTTAAAACCGTGTAACCCCTAAAACACGATCCAGAAATAATAATTAACCAAAACTCTAATGAAATCGGTTTTGTTGAGCGAAGCGAGCCGAAGGCGAGCGGAGCTCTCAACGGGTGACTCAAATTACGATTTATGTTAAATTGTGTTAAATTGTTTCTCGGCGAATACTCGGCCGATTTCGGATTTTCTTGCACTCATCAAAAGCTTACAGAATTACCCAGGTTCTTACGAAGCCAGAATTTTGAATTTCGATCAAATAAAAATAATTTAATTGATGGTAAAAATTCCCTTAGCGTAATGACAAAAAATACTTTGGCAGAGTTATATCGCTTTGAATCAAAACTCGCTTCGCTCAAATTTACGTTACGTTAAATTTACGTTTCGCGACTGCGGTGACCTAGTAGTTAGATATAGGTACCTAGCGTTCCCCCTGTTAACTCGCCAGCCCTATAATAATTTACTAGCGGGCGTCCGCGACTTCGTCCGCTTGAAAAAATATATAGGCAGGTACATAAAAACCTTCCTCGAAAACCACTCTATCTATTGGTGAAAACCGCAATAAAATCCGTTGCCTAGTTTTAAAGTTTTTTTTACCTAAGACTTTTTTTATAATATGCTAGTGATTATTTGTGATGGATGTATTAATATTTGAATACTTAGGTACCTACCTACTTAACCTACCAAGAAAAGTTCTAGAGGTACTATGCACTAAGTAAGATGAAGTAATAATTCTATCAATAATAAGAAGTTTATTATGCTATTCTTTTCGGAAAATATAAGGCTCTAAAAGTAAATTCTTCTTTTGAATAATGTAGTTATTTACCATCTATAGATCATAAGGAAAATTATTTTATGTAATTGAAAAGTGGCGCCGCCAGATTTTAAATTGCAACCTTAGATCAAAAATACCATTAAAATACCATAAAAAAATAATAGTATTTTTGATCTAAGATTGCAACATACTTGAACTGGCTGTTTGAGTGTTGTCGTCAAATGACGGTGCGTGTGCTTCGCGAGGTCCATAGAGGTACCATAAAGCGAACTATTAGTGAAAGTGTTCTTCTGATCATTGATCAGGTTTTTGTTGTTCTCATTACATTATTTGACTGCTTCGGTGACGTGGTCGGTAATGCATCCGCTTTCGACGCTGGAATCTCGGCTTCGATTCCCGGTTGGGGCAAACTTTGTCTAATGACACATACGTTTGTACCGAAGTCTGGATGTTTTCATTGTACAATGTGTAGGTATGTATTTACAAAAAAAAAATGTAAATAAGTATTTATTGAGCGGAGCGAAGCGGAGCAACATATCTAATATATCGTCAACATCATACCCAGGAATGCATATCTCTAAAATCATGAAAATAGAGCATAAAAAACAATTAAGAAAATTTGCCCCGCTCAACATTTGCATGCATTGCATACCTAGTGTCAGTTTACACACAAGCTCTGCTTAGTTTGAGACTACATGGCGTTGTGTGTATCCTAACATATTTATTTATTTATTATTATTATTTATGAAAAGAAATATGGAATAGAGAAGTTAGTAAGGTAAATAATTAATCATTTTTATATTGTAGGTAGGTTATATTTATTTATCTAACGAAATATTTTTTATCTTCAGATAAAGAAAAAAAAAATTATAAAATAAAAAGATTTCTAGACAGATACCTATCTAGAATATTTTTTATCGTAAGATATAGATGTCAGTTTTCCCTTCGGCCGGGTAGGTTCATAACCAGTTACGGTAGACCCCCACTAAAAGCTAAACGGCTGGCTTGTTTTTCTGTCTGTTTGTTTGTTTCCGATGCTAATCTCTGAAACGACTAGACTGATTTTAACGGAAGTTTCATTGGAGAACACATATATAGAATAGAGAATAGTTCTCATTATACTCGTACTTAGTCATTGTGGTCGAGTTTCTTGCCCTTCTTCTCGGATGTATAGTAATCGAATGGGCGGATTAAGTAAACCATCAAAAAGTGTGTATTAACTGCTCCTATTTAGAATAAAAATATTTTGATTGATTGATTGATTGGTGGGAATTTTACATAGGTAGGTAGTAGGTACATAGCCACCGATTTAGTCGTAAAATCTTTGTATGTACCTAATTACTTAATTAGTAATGAGATTTTTAATGTACATCAAAAAACTTATCGCGCCTCAATTTATAAGCATCCGATAGATATGTTATACTTACAGCAAATAAATTAATTTCCTGCAAATAAACTAATTGTTTAACAATATTAACTACTTACAAAGAATTATATAATAAATGTATATACATCAACAGTGTATTATATTATTGCGTCAAAAAAGTTGTTGAACATACAAAAAATATGATTTGCATAAAAATAATGTACAGCAAAACCTAATAAATATAGTCATAGAGCAATCCGACTTGGATAGATAAGGTTAGAAGACGAGAGCACAGCGTTTAGTGTTCATGGTTATTTTTTTTCATACCTAGAAATCTTTTATCTGTGACCTATCTAACACACTCAACTTTGATTTTGAGACGTGATTGGGCGTTTTGTCATTGTCACGATAACGACACACGATATAAGTTAGTGCTGCTACTTACGATATCGTGACGATATCGACATGTCAATTTACACTCTTACCTTAAAGTTAGTGCTGCTACTTACGATATCGTGTCGTTATCGTGCAATGTGAAAACGCCTTTTAGATTTTTTATTGATACAATATTGTTTCAGTAAAAAAACCCAAACTTGTCTTGATCGATGATCCGCGAGTCGATTGTCTCGCGGAGATACTAAAGTATCTAATGTACCTATCGATGCGTCACGAATATCTATTGTTTGTTTATCTGTATCACCTTGTTTCATCATTTAGTCTATAGAATATAGATACACGTGTATGACCCTCATACTTGAGTGGTGAAAGCCTATGGTGATTTTGATTGTTCTCGGATGGAATGCCGCAGAAAATAGTACGTATCTACCTATCAGGTCTATCGTGAGAATGCGCATATATTGTTAATAGTATGGTCTAGGGGATACGTATAGTATAGGCGCCGCAGACTCATCTACGCCCAAGACTATCGTCCTCCATGATCGGGGCCTGAGGACGGCGGGATCGCCACCCACCGTCCTTACAGAAGCAGTCTAGAAGGGTTGCGTGCTGCGGGGCCTTTGCCCCATAGCACGCAACCAGATTCACTCACTGACGCGGGATAAAACCCGACCCCAATGACGCGGGATTCTCGTCCCGACCAAACACCCGCAGAGACCACAGGGGTGGTCAAAGTCCGCCGGGCGCCACTGGACATACCCTCTGCTAGTAACCAGGGACGCCCGGCAACGGACGTTAGAGCGGCCGCGGCCTTGGGCCGCGGAATTAAAAAAAAAAAAAAAAAAAAAAAGTATGCATAATTATATACTAAAAATATTAACATAAAATATCGTTTAAAAATATTTAAATTATTAAGTACGTACGTATTCATTAACAAACAGACATAGTGATAACTTGCCTATCAAGCAGCTATTTTTAATTGAATTAATTTTAATCATTTTCTCTCACTTCTTTTGATAACGGAATGAATTTCATCACAACTGATAGTTTTTAAGTTTTTACATACAGAATAAGTCCCTATGCATAGGTAGGCTTGCCTACATAGTAGTTGCTATGTTGAAAAGTATTGACATAGCAATAATATTAAAAAAAAACTAAAAAAGTGCAAGGTGTAGAGTAGGGAGTCGTTCCTACAAATTGTAAATTGCTAAGAATTAAGCTGCTCACATAATTGTCATCGAACTTCACAATAGTTCGTTTGATTAACAAATTTTGCTCATAGCGACCTGGCAAGTAGAGGAACAGGTAAGTCAATACACCGATCTGGTAACCAATCCTAATTTATAAATTAATAGGTAATTACTTAATTAAATTAAAAAAGTAGCCATCTAGTTGAGCGGAGCGAAGCGGAGCTCAATCTTAGGCGACAAGTGTAAATCGTTTGTGGGTGGTCGACATCATACCCGGGAGTGCATATCTCTGAAATAATGAAAATAGAGCTGACCACGGAGGAATAATCACCGAAAATGTCCTGGACATCACCGAAAAACCAGATGATTAGAGGTTGCCATGGAAGTGTTTCCATGGCAACACAGGTTGACGCACGTTTGTGCGTTAACAAAGAAAATAGATTGGTTTTCATTCGATTAATTAATTTAAGTGTTCGATTCTGATTCAGATATGTAATAAAAAAATTTGCTCCGCTCAACATTGCAACACACACAAGCAAACAAACAAACAAGCATGCATTGCATACCTAGTTATAATATTTGATATTTGTTTGTTATGTTAACCAGGTGGGTGAAGGTTGACCTTCCATGGCTATTAGACCAGGAGCCGAGTTAAGATGATTTGTGACGAAGAAAATTTCGCGGATTTTATGACAGTTTGGGAACCTAAATTGAATTAATACTTACTAACTTGTAAATATTAAATTATATTCTTCATTGTAGTTTCACCACCCAAACTTTAAAACAATTTTTTTGCGGTTAGGTAGGTATTTAATATTATAATCATAAGATAAATATAATATATAAGTAATGAATAGTAAAATTAACGAGATTATTTGTTGATATTAAAAAAAAATGACAAAAATGAATGATGCTAAATTACGAAGGTAGGTATAACCCCCACTGGGCTACTCGACAATGATGCCTATTAGTTATGGCATCGCCAATTCGCCATAGCCCGGCTGGAGATTTTACTCAGTTGATCTGCTTTTAAAGCGCGACATGCACGCCCATTGGAGCGTTATTATTTCGTTTATAAACTTGTAGCGGTTGTGTAATAAGTGTTACGAAAGTATTAAAAATGAAGAAATTTTATGATAGTCCCCTGGTTCGACAATATGCAGTTGTTATTACTGGTGCGTAAATAAGTACAGGTTACAAGGTTCTATAAGTACACTATAAGACACTTGTATAATAAATTGTTTAATTTATAAAAATTAAGTTCCAAAAAAATCATATTGTATGATTTGTGTTTCATAAATCATGTTACAAATTACAAGTAGGTAGGTAAAATGTGGGTATTGTTTTTGACTGACTTAAAAATGAGTAGGTTCTCAAGTTGAATTTTACTTTTTCGCTTGGGATCGTCTTTGTGCAAAGGGACCGTTATGTCTATTCGCAGTGGAAAGTAAGAAAGGATTCCTTTCTAAACACGGAAATCGAATTTTCATATAAAATTGTTTGTAAGAAAGTCGGATATTATGACTTCGCTTATTGTGACATGTCATGTGATTTTTTTTCCGGTTATAGTAACCGACATGATTCTTTATACGTTTGGCAATGTTGGTCACTTGATGCTCTTTTGGCACCTGCGTCCGCACTCACGTGGCCGTTTGTTTTGAATCTCATAAGTTAGTTACTGCAGCAAGTTGAAGTTCACGCATTGTTTACTGTACCTACGCGAAAAAAATGACATCTCAACGTCGTAAAGCATTTACTATTGAGGAGAAAGGTGCAATAATATGCAGATTAGAAAATTGAGAATCATACTAATCTCTTGCAAAGGAATTTGAGGTAGGAAATTCGACATTTTCAATGATTTTCAAAAACAAGAACAATATTAAGCGACGATTCAATTCAAATGTTTTAGA
This sequence comes from Nudaria mundana, assembly GCA_963556515.1. Lineage (NCBI taxonomy): Eukaryota > Metazoa > Arthropoda > Insecta > Lepidoptera > Erebidae > Nudaria > Nudaria mundana. The sequence goes on along the minus strand of OY748308.1, from coordinate 9,370,703 downwards.
ACCAAAAAGGCTGTTTAATTTATACAATATAAAATGCTTTGTATGACGTCCGGTTAGTATGACATGTTTGTCATTTTCCTTGGATGTTATATCCATAAATATATAATATCCATAAACGGATTCTACTGGACAGGTAGGAGAGAATCTCCGTTACATATTATAAAAATATTTTGTTGTAAATTACCGTTAAGGTTCTTTTGTCTCTAACGTACCTACTTTATAAAGTTACAATGTATGGTAGGCTATGATTTTTTTTATAAGTATTATCATCGTTGCTAGGTATGTTAAGGATGATGAAACCATCGTCTTGGTTTTTTTAAATTTATTTTCTATTGAAATTGTTAAACAGTGTTCTTCGTTAGTAGTATTAATTTGTTTTGTAGTTCTCCCTTACTCTCAGCAAGTGCAGCAATGTGTCTGCGAATCTAATAAATTAAAATATTTTCCCCATTGAAATTGATCCCTCATAAGGATATATGGTATGTAATGTTATAAAATCGATTATCGGTATTTGTAGGTTCCGCATAATAAACAAACCGAAGCGATACAGTTTTAAAAAAACAAATACCTAAGTAAAAAAAAATTCAACAACTGTTTTGTGTAGGTACCTAAATGAAATGTCATTGTGTTGTTTCGTAATAGACAGTAGGTACACTGTTCAATCGACACACATCGACACGACAGATATTAATGTTTTAACTGTAGCTTCCCAATATATATTTGATAACATACTGTACGTCAGGAAAAATATATCTAGCTATACTAAAGTAAGTGACGTTACAGACAGAAATCTACGTAATAAAAATAAACTACTCCCTCCGTGTTATCGGCTTAGCAAGGTTAGTCATTTGCGAATCTGGCAGTACTAACATGTAAATATAGAAGCAATGACATTTTTTATTTTAAGTATTTACTGATGTTTGTAAGAGCCATTTAGTGACCTATATAAATAAATAAATCATTTCATTTCATTTCTCCGATATCTTCAAGAATTCTTTAAGTTCCTCTGTCACCCACATTTGAGGTTTCTAAGATCATCAAAAAATTTAATAAGTCCTGCAAAGGCTAGTGCTGTTCACAAGATTCTCGAACCAATTCTTCACTATCCAAGCAGTTCGCTTGTGGAATGCTCTGCCACTGCCGATTACACACGTGAACACTCGCATTATTGAAAAATATAATTATTATTATCTTTCTTCTTGTACCTAATTAGGAATTTGTAAACACTACTTATCCATAATTTGTGTAAGTACGTATAGTTTATCTTATAAGTTAGATAGGTGGGTAAGTAATTTTCTTGATTAAGTAGATACCTACTTAATATTCATTTAGGAATTTACCAACTTTATATGGATGAACGTAAGTTAAAACAGGATATTTACAATGTATTTTGATCGTGCGTTTCCCCACTTTTACAAGCGCCATGATCATGGAGGACCTTACATCCTCTTTGAAAGCTGATAAGTATCAACCAATTTATATGCATCAGATAAACATTTATTACAACAAATATTTTTTTTTCCCAATTATATTTATTACATTCAGTTTTTTAGTATTTGTTGTTATAGAGGCAACAGAAATACATTATCTGTGAAAATTTTAACTTTCTAACTATCACGGTTCATGAGATGTATCTCGTGAACCTCTGTCCGCTGTCTCAGTCAGTTGTAAGTCTCAGTAACAAGATTCCCGTTTTACCCTTTGGGTACGGTACCCTAAAAACGTTGAAATATCGTTTAGATATCAATTAATTATAGGTACTTACCTAAGTTCTTACTAAGTTATTATTTTATTTACGAAAATGCGTTAAAAACATCCGATGTTCTTAGCAGTAGTCATCTGGAAACATGGTCAGGGTCACGTCATTAGAAATTAAAGGAAACGTACAATTTGTGCCCATCAGTTTGTCTATTCTATACTACTATTATAAAGAGTAAAGATTTGTATGTTTGTAATGAATAAACTCAAAAACTACTGTGCCGATTTCAAAAATTCTTTCACCATTGGAAAGCTACATTCACCCGGAGATACTTTTTATCCCGGTAATGTGTTCCCACGGGAACCGGAAACGAGTAAACTAAATCACGCGGGCGGAGCTGCGGCGATCAGCTAGTTTTTAAACTTTCTGCGTGCGAGCCAGAAACGCCCGGCAAACGGACGTGATGAGAGCGGCCACAGCCTTGGGCCGCGAAATAAAAAAATGGTACGTAGACCATTATATCAGGTGTTTTCCTTATTACTGTCGCTATGCAAACGTAAATAGTTTTCAACATAATATCGAGAAAATGCGCTAATATGAAGCCGGTAACATCAACCTTTTATTGCAAATGGGATATTTAACATAAAATCTAAGCCTCTGAATGCAGATAATTCTGTACCCTGAGCTCCAAGCGAAGCTTATTCTATGTCGCCGTGGGACTGTGGGACAAAAATAACTGACAAAAAAATAACAGGACTAATAATTACACTCACACGAGTGTAATAATTAGTCCTGTTTCTTTATTTATTTATATAAAGCTTACAAGAAAAACACATACATTTGAATTGCAACGTTACGATGCAACAAAAACTCCTTCGAGTTTTACCGTGCATTCGGGTCGTCAATCTTATTCATTCTAATGTAGGTATTCTGAGCACAATATTTTACCTTAAGGACCACTGAATATTATTATGGGAGGTAGAAAAATATAAAGTTGGCCCATATCGGTGACGAGTGAGTCGACACCACACTGGACGCAACCTTTGAAGGGGTAAGCCTAAGAAACAGGTACTTATGATTGTGTTGTGGTCTGTGTGGTTATTATCAGTGTTGTAAGATTTCCTCTTAAAGGACTCACACACACAAACACTCCACCTGCAGGTTCAGTCGTTCAGACGGTCGATAACGATGAATTTGGTAAGGTCTTTTTTCGATATGGTTGAAAATCAAACAAAAAAGGCCGTATCACACAATACGGAATAGTACGCCGTATGAACTATCCTATCTGAGAATGCTGGCGATCTGTCGGTGTTTGGTCTGCTTTACCTACTTGTCATAGTTTTTATACCCTTAAGTATGTAAGTACTATTCCGTATTCTGTGCCTTAAGTGTCACATTTATATGACACAATCATGTAGGTAATAAATCGTCCTTAGGTACACTTACTTACTACTATTGTTCTTGAGACACGGACGAAAAAGAACGAAAATAATGGTACCTACTGTAAGATAGAAATGTCAATTTTATACTATGCAGTCCTTGTACAAATTAAATTACAAATCGACGCTTGAAAGGCAAAATTGACCAAGCGACATTTTGGGCGATATTGAGTTATATATATCACTGAAATCGAAAAAATCGAAAAAGATGGCTTTTGTTGTCGCTTGGTAATTTAAAAAAAGTCACATTTTCACTGATTTCGCCGACTAAGCGACAAAAAATTTACCAATTTATGAATAACTTTCACTTGGTATGGTATTCGAATTTAACTTCTTACACTTAGTAATTTCTGCGTTGACTTAAATTAACGTGTTTATACATTTAGTAATTTTTACCTTCTACTGTCTACGGTATGAATATTGCTTAAGAAATTTTACCTGGTTATATTTTTTTTTTATTCACCATTAAACCCTTTTTACCTTACCGTAATTTTGTACTTATTTTCATTTAGTATTTTTTTCCTAAGCGCAATACACTAAAAACCTTATTTAGTAGTATTTGTCCTGCCTAAAATGAATATAATTTTGTCGTTTGGTCCTATTTTACCTGCCGTTTTTTTAATACTTTTGTCATTTGGTTAACTATTTCTGATATGAAATTTGTATAAAACGTGTTTATTCCTGTTGCATTTATTTTATATTGTCGCTTATACGCGTTGTAACAAGTGTTTTTATGGCTGTTAGTCAATAAAATATCGATTAATGTTCATCGAACTGTCGCAATGTGACTCGTGTGCTCTCGCGTACTGCACATAGTAGGTAAGTACTGAATCTCAGCCCACCGCAGGTAGCCAACGCACACTGCATACAATATACAACCGTAAGGTGGTCATGCTCCAACTGTGCTGATAGTACCTACTTCATCGCGTAGTGACTTATAGCTTGAGATGAGTAATCGAAGGTGCAAAGGTTCCTGTATCATCTAGGATAACCTTGTAATAATTTACCTGTGTTCAGCAATAAATAAATGATTGATTGAAAGGGGCCCTTCTTACATCTATCGGGCCCCAGCGACCTCACCTGCTAGTGGCGCACCTGCTGATTAACGGACGAGGTTCGTAGATTACGGTACCCATGTGGTGGCTTCGGCCCCTACGTGGATACCAGTTGGTACAACAGTGTTGGTCCAGCACTGAAAGAGGATCGATCCGATCCAGGGAATTTTCAACCCAACAAAATCAAAGATGAGTCTTTGATTTTGTGTACTGAAACCTAAATTCATTGTTACTTGGTCAAAAAAATCCTAAACTAACTGAATTTAATTTGTAATATAACTAAAATTGCCTGGCAGAAAAGTGTTTCTGTTTTCTTTTTAAATAATGTTACCTAAATGATAAACGTGCATTACTTCTGGATGCGTCAATTTACTTTAAATACAATCATAAAGTTATGGGATTTAGCTAACATTACTTGTTTGATTATGAAATTTCGTTGTCGATAAGTAACTTTTACCCGTTAGTGATTTTGATAAAATTATTACTCATCATCTACCTGCCCTTATCCCAATTATTTGGGGTCGGCGCAACAAGTCTTTCTCCTCCACACACCTCTGTCAGAAGTCATCTCTTCATTCACTCCTCTCCTTGTCATATCCTCTTTCACACATTCCATCCATCTTTTCTTTGGCCTACCTCTACTTCTTAAAGCCTCTACAGTCATACTTTGCACCTTTCTAACGACATTGCTTTCCTCTCTTCTCATAACATGTCCATACCATGACAGCCGCTCGCTTCTCAATTTTTCATTCACTGGTGCAACTTTCAAACTTCCTCTAATATACTCGTTCCTTACCCTATCCATTCTTGTCACACCACACATCCATCTTAACATTCGCATTTCCGCTGCATGTAATTGTCTTTCATCCGTCGCTTTTACGGCCAAACATGAAAGTCCATACAGGACGGCAGGTCTGACGACAGTCTTGTAAATTTTCCCCTTAAGTTTCGGAGGAAATTGGGGGTCGCATATAGTGGCTTTGACCTGCCGCCATTTCATCCAACCTGCGTCAATTCTGTGCTTCACTGTACGATCGATTTCCCCATCATCCTGGATAAGAGAGCCGAGGTACCGGAAACTGGAGCTAACTGGTATTAGTGTGCCGTCTAACACCATGGGTGTAGGACTGGAGAGACCGCCGAAATCAGAGAACATGTACTCAGTTTTGGTTCTACTGATTTTCAAGCCTACACTCTCCAGTTTACATTGCCATTTTTCCAATCTACTCTGTACCTCAGGCCCGTCTTCACCGACGAGTACAATGTCATCGGCAAATAGCATACACCAGGGGGTCTCTTCCTGTATCTCCGATGTCAAAGCATCCATTATTAACAGGAAGAGATATGGGCTTAGCGCCGAGCCCTGATGCAAGCCTACCGCGACACTGAACTCGTCGGTGTTGCCAGCAGCGGTTCGTACGTAGGTTTTCGATCGACAATACATCGCACAGATTAACTCTATATACTTCCCAGGCACACCTTTCTCTTTCAAGGCCCACCACAAAACCGTTCTGGGTACCCGATCGTATGCCTTCTCGAGATCTACAAACACCATGTGCAAGTTTTTATGTGCACGCCTATATTTTTCACACAGCTGGCGGAGTGCAAATATGGCGTCTGTAGTCCCGCGACCAGGCATAAACCCGAATTAGTGTGACATGAGCTTAATTCCTCGATAGTTGCCGCAGTCTTGCACATCACCCTTATTTTTAAAAATGGGCACTAGAGAACTATTGCACCATTCACCGGGGATCGTCACTTCATACAACAACTTATTGAAGAATAATGTCAGCCACGCATATCCATCTTCTTCCAATATCTTCCACGCTTCCACTGGAATACCGTCGGGCCCTACGGCTTTCCCATTCTTCATATCGCATCGTACCGCTTTTCTTATTTCATTTCTATCAATCTCCTTCACTAAACCTACATTCACACGTCTCTCTTCTAAATTTCCACTCCATGCATTCTCTTCATTCATAAGTTTTTCGAAATACACCTTCCATCGATTTCTTACTTCATCTTCTATTATTAAAATCTTACACTTTTCATCTTTTATACATCTTACATGTCTTACGTCCTTCGTTCTATCATCTCTGTCTTTCGCTAAGCGGTAGATTTCTTTTTGGCCCTTAGTTCCATCAACATACATACATACATACATACATACATACATACAGTTCCATCAAGAGCATTGTATAGTTGCTATTGGGCTTGAGATTTAGCTATGCTACCACTTTTTTCGCCTTTTTGCTCCATTCCTTATACTTCTCCTTTTTTTCTTCTTTTTCACTTTCATTCCCTTTTTCTTTTTGCCATTCCTTAAAAGCGTTCTTTTTTTCTTTAATTACCTTTTGCACTTCTCTGTTTCACCACCATGTATCCTTATCAAGTACACCTTTACCTTTCGTTTCTCCAAACTCTTCTTTTGCTACTTTCCTGATACAACTCGCCATTTCATTCCAACATTCATCCACTGATTTATCCATCATATCTATCATTTTATTCACCACTCGTTCTTTAAACTTACTTGCATATTCTTTCTTCTCTATCAACCACCACATAATTCGAGGAGGGGGGCGTTTTTTGCCTTTTTGTGAGATTACTTTGGTCTTTAAGTCCATTATTAATAGCTTATGTTGCTTCACTACCCCTTCTCCTGGCAGCACCTTGCAGTCCTTGACACAGACCAACCTACTCCCCCGGATTAGGAAATAGTCAATCTGTGTCAAATGAACACCACTTTTATAGGTGATTAGGTGTGAGTCCTGTTTACGAAACCACGTGTTCACTATGGCCAGGTTAAGGGAGGAAGCAACCTGCAGTAGTGTTTCACCGTCACTGTTACGGGTTCCGTATCCCCATCCTCCATGCACTCTTTCATAATCCTCATTTACTCTTCCTACATGTCCATTAAAATCTCCTCCTATACATATTTCTTCACTTTCTGGTATACTAATCATGACTTTATCAAATTCCTCCCAAAAAATTTCTTTCTCTCTGTCATCACACCCGCTCTGTGGTACATACACGCTGATCACATTTAGCACCATACTCTCCCATACTACTTTCACAACTATTATTCTGTCGTTTACTCTTTTCACATCCGTCACGCATTCTTTCAAGTTACCATCCAGTACTACACCAACTCCATTCCTTTTTCCATCACTCCCAATGTAATATAACTTATATCCTTCACCAATCTCTCTAGCACTTGCACCCTTCCACTTAGTCTCCTGCAAACATGCCACATTTATTCTTCTTCTCTTAAACACATCGGCCAACTCTCTTCCTTTCCCAGTCATAGAGCCAACATTCCAACTTGCATACCTCAGTCTTACTTCTCTTTCGCGATGGGCTTGCGTCTTACATCGCATCCACCCCCTATGCGACAACCCTTGTCCATTTCCCACAGGTACCGGGTGCTGTCCCTGCGCGTCGCCTGTGGGGTACGCCCTAGCCCTATTTCGCTCTCTATTATTGCTCCTCATGTTGCAAAAATGGTTTTGGCAGTGGTTTTTTTTACAACCGGCCGCCTGCCTGACGTCAACCCTCCTTGGGAATGCTATTGTGGACGGTTTGTCCCCCGCCTGATGGGTGCCCTGCAGTGCTGGTTATTGTGCACCGGGCCATCTCCCTCAGTCGACTTCTACGACACCCCGGGTTGTGTAAGGGCTGGACCATTCTAAGTTTTTCCTTCGCTCCCAGGCCAGCATGGAAGGTTAATTATTACTAACCGACACTATTTCTTTAACTATTGAAAAAAAAACATTTTCTTTAAATGACAGTTTATGAAGCCTTTAAAGTACATTTAAAATTCGTTGGAATAATGTCGTTGTGATTTATAGGCGATTATAACGAATTTTTTTTTATAAAAAAGAAACTTTAAACTGCTCTGGTGTAAAGTTGCCAATATGTCGCTTGGTCATTTTTGCCTTTCAAGCGTCGAAATTAATTCATTATTATGGATAACTGTCATAGTTAATTGAATAATTAGATAGTTAGTACCTAAGGACCACAGGCCACTTACAGATCTATAATCTCAAGTACTAAGGTAGGTAAGTACATACAAGATACGAATATGAATTATTCACAATACATAGGCACAAACCATCTTCGCGAGAACCGAGCGTTTTAAACGTTCGTTTCTCTGCCGAACGATAGTGGCCTGGAACGCCCTGCCTGCACACGTGTTTCCTCCCACAACCCTGGGTTCTTTAAGCGGAGCGTAAAGTGGCACAACAGTAGGTCGTCAAGTTGAGGGCCACTCTCTATAGTATTGTGTACTGTGAGACACAATCGCTAGACGTCGTCACGACTTACCATACGTACCTACATAATATAAAAAAGGCCTCAAATGTAATTAGGTAGGAATATACGAGTACTTTTAGGTACATAGTCCATCGTCTACTAGCCTTGTAGTAGGACCTATTAGTATGTATAGGTCGTGTAACTGTTAACGGAATGTGGTAGGTACGCGTTCAACCATACCAAACACATAATCAGATCCACAAAAGAGCTCTCAGTGAGCTACAAATACTAGGATATGCACAATTTGTGCTCATCAGTTTACCTATTGTACTCGTCAGACTGACGCAATAGATATTTAATGTGCTACTTGTATAGTAAGTAAAGTATACCTACTGTAACGCTATATATCATTATCCTAAGATGGGTACTTCTTACACACACACACACACGGGGTAGGCAGAGGCACATTACACACCCACAATTTGCCAGTATTTTTAGTCCCACGGATCACACGTGATAGGGGGCAAGCCTATTGCCGTCACCGGGCACTCTAGAAAGTGGGTTATGTCCAAAATGGCCGAATTAATTTAATAAAATATTCAGCTATATTATAATTTTGAAAACTAAATTTGATACTCCTTGCGATGAAATGTTGATGAAAGGCAAGAAAATCTTACGTGCCAGCCGCTCTGTGGCGCAGACAAGAGCTATTACGCACTGTAAGTCCTGGGCGTCTCGTACTCAGGTACTTCGTACCTACCTATATTAAACCTATAGCTCGCAAAGATATTAAGAATACTGGCGCGTTATAATATTAATATATTCAAGATTGTAACGAGACTACCACCGAAGATTAACAGATTGCGTCACTCGCCATTCTAGTTCGTACTACTGAGTTAGTACCGAAGACGTAACTAGATGGCGCTACCGGTAACTTTAGAAGTCGGTGTCAAGATTCTCGAAGGGTCAATGACCTCTGCGGCTTATTATTGATATTGTTGTGAATTTCTTGCTACGAGTAGGGACTAGGAGCGTGTGCTGGATACCTCAACCACTGCTTGAGTATCCATGTGACCTCTTAGGACTGACTCAATGATGGTATACGGCCATCCACCCCTGCTGGGTGCTATATACCTACTTGAGGGCGCTCGTAGGAAAGCCGGATGTCAGAGGCTATTTTTTTTGTTAATTATATTTCCTGAATCCCATCCTACGAGTACTTCTTTGTGTACCCCGCTCCACTACCCCGTTCTACAGTGGTGCCCTCTGTGAGGCGATTATGGTACCAGAGAAAAGACCAAGTTCTACAAGATCTATTTTTAGGGTCCCATTGTACCTAAAGGGTAAACGGGCCACTCGCACTTGGCCGGTTTCTATTTACATCTTATGAGTAGGTACTTACCTATCAAGTATATTTTTACGACTACTAGTGTATCAGTTTTATTTTAATATATTTATTGTGTCAATAAAAATATTAATTCGCAATTTGAAGTAGGTACGTTACCTAACTACGATTATATCCACTATAGCACTCGGTAATCCTCGACAATTAAGGGACGGGAAACTCATCCTTCACATACGACGTACACCACGCATTATGACATCTGAACAGAATCTGGCCTATAAAATTTGTATGATGAACACACTGGTCATTCCCCACGCCGTCTTACGCGTCTCCGCGCCAGATTCGCGTGCTCCTATGCTATCCTACGCGTACGACGCTGTCACACACATTTAAAGTGTCATAGCGCGTAGATAATGTAAACGTCAGACGTCGTAAGACGTAGGACCAGTGTGTCACAGTTTCCTACGTCGCGTGGCATACGTCGTATGTGAAGGACCAGTGTGTTTTAAGCTTTGTCGAGGAAGTTCGGGACTACAAACGATACGAGATACATTGCTGCATATTCATAACATCCTACTAGGATATTACAGTTTAAAATAGTAATGATAATCACCTGCCTAAATGTAATTTTTTTGCAGTAGACCTATGAATAACATAGATGTGACTTGATTTAATTATTACATCGCATTTCTAAACGCACAAAATATGAAATGCGTACAAAGTAATTTATAAAGCGCTAAATTATCTACAATATATACTATTTGAGGGGCTCGTGGTTGGTCTAGTGGTAACCGACAATATTAACACATTCCAAAAATTGAGCAACATCTAGCCAGGCCGGTCCTCCGTGTCTCGGAGAGCCCATTAAGCCGTCGGTCTCGGTTGTCATACAAACATCTATGGCAGTCGTTAGAGGTAGTTGGAGCACTAAAATAAAAAATCCGACCAATCTAACTACAGAACTTCGATATCGCCCTTGGGTTGTGGAGGTCAGATGGCCTTCCCGCCGAGTTCCGAAGTCAGCGGCTAGGACGCTACAGACTCATCTACGCCCAAAACCATCGAACTCGTCACCGACGACGCGGGATTTTCATCCCGATCAAACCTCCGAAGAGGCCACACAGGTGGCCAAAGTCTGCCGGGCTCCACTGGAAATTCCCTGCGAGCTCACCAGAGGAGCTCGGCAATGGACGTAGCAGCGGCCGCGGCTTGCTTATTAAAAAGATACTATTTGTATTATTCATAGTGACACCCGCGGACTTTCCATAACAAGGGGAATAGCGCCGCGGGTTCAAGTCGACTAAATTCAACCGCAAGGCACTTTAAACAGGAAAACATAACTCATCTGAATTTTTGAATCACTAACAGGTTATGATGGGAATCCCTACATTTGATTTTTATACCTGCGCCAGCACGATCTACACAACCTACACCTTGATACACAGGTAAGTACTTATAGCTGAAACGGAACGTAACAAGCAAACTTAACCACGAAGGTGGAACTGAAAGTTTATCTAATAGGTACCTAATAAAGGGCAAAAACAGTCGGCATATCGCGTCTGGATCAGGGCTCGGGCTGTGCGCGACCCAAACGTGGGCCACCTCAGAGCAGCGTACAACCGGGCCACAAAATACAGCAAGAGGGCCTTTAAGAGAGCGGATGCCCAGCGCGTCGCGCGGCTTGGTCAGGAGCTCACTTTCCATCCCACGGGCAGCCGTGGATACTGGCAACTGGCCAAAGCCGTGCAATCTAACTTTTGTCAACCCTCGCTGCCACCGCTGCGTTACCCAGATGGAACACTGGCTCACCAAGCCCAAGAGAAAGCGTATATGTTCGCAGACCTCTTTGCGGCTAATTCCCGGGTCGACGCTCGTGGCCTGCAGCCCCCCGCCATCTCCAACTGTGGCTACACTATACCTGACAAATTACTCAGGCAATGCGATGTACGGTCATTGCTGCGATCACTCGACACGCGGAAAGCCAGTGGCCCTGACGGCATTCCAGCGGTGGTACTACGGAACTGCGCAGCTGAGTTGTCTCCTGTATTAACTCGTCTGTACCGCCTGTCTTACTCCACAGGAATCGTGCCGGAGGTCTGGAAGGAGGCGAACGTACAACCGATCCCCAAGAAAGGGGATCGGTCTGATCCAGGCAACTATCGGTGTTTGAACTCATCATCAACAAGCAGCTCATGCGATACCTCGAAGATCACTTCGGCTTCAGGCCAAAACGATCAACGGGTGATCTTCCTGCATTCGTAACGATTCGTGGCGATTAGCCTGGACATCGCCAAAGCCTTCGATAGAGTCTGGCATGCTTCGCTCCTTTCCAAGCTTCCGGCATATGGTCTACCTCCTCAACTGTGCATCTGGATGGCCAGCTTTCTGAACGAACGCTGAATGCGGGTCCTCAGCGATGGCCAGGCTTCTCGCTTTATGCAAGTGAATGCCGGGGTGCCGCAGGGGTCCGTGCTGTCACCAACACTCTTCCTTCTGCATATCAATGATATGCTATCCCTCGGGAACATTCATTGTTATGCAGATGACAGCACATTGCATGGGAGCTACAGGGCTCGTCTGGCGGCGGGGCGGTCGGAGATTGAGGAGGATAGACAACTCGTGGCTGATCTCGACAAGAACCTCAACTGTATCTCTCAATGGGGTACCGAGAACCTGGTCTAGTTAATTGCCCGCAAAACACAGGCGTGTGCTATTACAGCGAAGAAATCCCGTTTCCTTCCCCTACCATCTCTTCAGAATGCATTATTACCAATGAAGGACAACCTTGACATCCTTGGCATAGACGTTCATCAAGAGCTCAATAATAAAAACTAAATCGAAAGATGTATAGGGCTATTTTCGCGGAAAATAGGAATACTGAATAAGGTAAAGCGATTCTTTACACCGCACCAGAGGTGCCTGCTGTACAAGACGCAGATTAGACCCTGCGTCGAATAATGCTCTCACCTCTGGGACGGCTCCGCGAAGTATTTGCTGGACGCTCTCGACGCTATGCAGCGACGGGCTATCCGTATTATAGATTGTCCGGAGGTAACGGGAAGCATTGAGCCGCTAGCTCAGCGCCGAACAATAGCTTCCTTGGCCGCATTCTACCGTATTTACCACGGCGAGTGTTCTGAAGAGCTCTTCAATCTGATCCCACCCTCTTCCTTCCGATCCCGAACAACGCGTGCCCGGCAGAGATGCCACTCCCACACAGTGGATAGCATGTTCGCCAGAACCGAACGTTTTAAACGTTCGTTTCTCTGCCGAACGATAGTGGCCTGGAACGCCCTGCCTGTGCATGTATTTCCTCCCACATATAACCCTGGGTTCTTTAAGCGGAGCGTGAAGAGGCACATCAGTAGGTCGTCAAGTTGAGGGCCACTCTCTATAGTATTGTGCACTGTAAGAGTGGCCCACAATCGCTAGACGTCGTCACGACTTACCACCAGGCGGGCGGCGTCAATTTGGCGAACTCAATGTAAAAAAAAAGAAAAAAAAAGAAGGCTGGCTACTTTCTGGCCCAAAGACAAAAAGTCCAACGTCACCGCGTCGTCGTCGCCGCGCGCGCCTTCGAGGCAACAATGGCAACGCAGCCCGCATTCTGGGATCTTGGTATACGTAGGTCACACTATAAGTTTTGCGTAACTTAAAAAAACAACATGTTAAAACCAAAATATTATGTTTGTTGCTTTTCAAAATACTCTCCTTTACATTTTAAACATTTTTTCATGCGATCGAACCAATTTTTAAAACAAGAGGACCACAGATATTAAGGCATGTTTTCTACGTGCTGATTGAACGCTATCACTTCGGAGTTGGTAAAAGTGAAACCTCTCATCAAATTTTTGATTTTGGGGAAAATACAGAAAGCACAGGGTGCTAGGTCGGGGCTATGCGCAAGATGGGTGACGAGTTGTACTTTTTCGGAAGCTAAAAATGACTTTGTTTTGTTGGCCGTGTGTGAAGAAGCTTTGTCATGATGTAGGAGAACGCGGCTTTTGGGTCGTCTTTCGCGAACTTTTTCTAACACCCTGGGTAAACAAATGGTAGAATACCACTCGGGATTAACACTCTTTTGATCTTCAAGTGGAATTGTACAGATGGGACCCGTAGCTGAGAAAAAAAACGCGATCATTTTTTACCAACGTTTCTCGCCTGCCTCACTTTTGTTGGCTTGTTCTCATGTTCAAACACCCATTCACAAGATTGCTGTTTTTTTTCGGGTTCAAAACAATAAATCCACGTTTCGTCTCCTGTGACGATGTCATAAACAGCATTAGAATGTCCGTGGTCGTACTTCAGTAGCATCTGTGAGCACCATTCCACGCGAGCCCGCTTCTGCTCCGCTGTCAGTTCATGAGGGATCCAACGACAACAAAGTTTCCGAAATTTCAATTCTTCGTGTAAAATTTTCTGGATTTGACTCATACCAATCCCCAATAGTCCTCGAATTGTCTCTTAGGTAATTCGCGGGTTTTCTTCAATTAACCGCTTAACAGTAGCCACATTATTTTCGTTGACGGCAGTTGAAGGCCGCCCTTCACGAAATTGGTCATGTAAAGAAACTAGACCTCTCTCAAATTCAGCAAACCATCGCCTCACGGTGCTCAAACAAGGTGCTTCTCTCCCAAAAGCATTTTGAAGACGAGCGGCATAGTGTTGCAGAGAAAGAGAACTTTTAAAATCATAAAAAATCACCGCTCTAAAATCTTTTCGAGTTAATTCCAGTCTGTTTGTGAGTTTGTTCGCGATGGACGCAGAAACTACTGAACGGATTTTGATGCGGTTTTTTTGTTAGACAGGGCTTGGTCAGACTTAAAATCTTACGTTTGTTTCATCGCAATCGGTTGATTAGAACCGGAGATGTGACCAAAAATATAATAAACTGAATTTAACGGAGATATATAGATGTCACTTTCCACGCGGGCGGAGCCGCGGGCAACAGCTAGTTGTAAATATTTTTAGTAGGTACATAACAATTATGTATATTATTGTAATATCAATTGTAAATACAAATAAAACATAATTATCGGTACAAAATAAAATAGCCTGATTTGTCTAGACGAATATCGTTTTTTTTTTTTGCTGTTCATAGGTGTTCGTGATGTCTCCGAGGACATAATCACAAAACCAGCGAAATTTTAAGACCATGACCTTTTCACGTCCGCTTGACTGTATAATTTTTTCTTAGTAGGTAACCTTTTATTTTAAGTCAAGCGCTCGTTGTTTTTCAATTTTTTTGATACGTTGATGACGATTCGTAGGCACAGAAAGTTGGCAAATTTTTAGTCCAAATAATGAAGTAGGTAGTTCTTTCACGCGAGTTTGTAGATGTTTAATTTTAAATTTAAGTAATTTTAATATAAGTATACTTAATAACGTAAATTATATAGTAAGTCAATGTTTTCAAAATTTGCTGTTGACTGAGCAAACATCGTCGGGGGCAACACAAAGAACATTTTGACCTTAAGTCCCGTTCAGATAATATTTCATTTATGATGAGTAAAAACAGAGAGACCAAAATCACGTCTTTATCCCCAAAGAGGTAGACAGTAGTAGACTTTTTTAGCGAAAATAATGCTATTAATTTAAAAAAAAGTTTGAACATCATACTTACCATTGCTTTGTCATGGATTTTCGCCAGGTAACGCCTGATTCTATCCAATATTAGTAGTAGACTTATTACCACATTTCGCCAGCCCCTTCTGTAACCTTCATGTGGCGAGTATTTTGCCCTTTCCAGGGAGTATATTTTGACTGCTTCGGTGGCGTAGTCGGTAGTGCAACGGCTTTCGACGCCGGAGTCTCGGGTTCGATTCCCGGTCGGGACAAAGTGTGATGACATAAAATACGTTTGTACCGAAGTATAATATGAATGTATTTCCAAAAAAAAGTGTACATAAGTATTTATATCAGTTTATCTATTACTCATATCACAAGCTCTGCTTAGTTTGAGACTAGATGGCGTTGTGTAAATAGTCCTAAGCTATTTATTTATTTATTTATGTATATTTGACAGACTCTCGTCCGTCTGTTACCAGGTGCACCGCGGAAAGGTGGAGGATTATCAACTTATGAGTAAAAATTTAAAAAAATATAAATAGAAATGTTTCTGAATAGTTGTCTTTTGCACGATTTTGTTTAAATATAACATGGTTGTATATTCCAGTAAACCTGTGCGTGCTAGCTACTGGTACGGGTTTAGCGTGGCCCTCACCAGTTTTGGTCAAGCTAAGTAACAGTAACCAGACAGTGCTGCCCAGACCCATCACTGAAGAGGAAGGATCATGGATCGTATCTATTGCATCCCTAACTGGAATCGCTGGTAAGTAATGTTGACGACGTGTTCTTGGTCAGTACATAATATGACTGAACTATCATCATCACGTATATAAGAATACTATATATACAGGATGTTACATAAGGGTTATATCAACCTGAAGACACCCCCATCAGCTGATCGCCCAGAACCCGTTTCGATATGTGTCGACCGCCAAACAAGAAAAAAAAATCATCCGTCTTTGGGTTGATATAACCCTTGCGTAACACCCTGTATAGGTAATAGTACAGAAACCCCATGTTCCCCCCCATCATAGAAAAAAATGAGGACCTTCTAGTACTGCTTA
This sequence comes from Nudaria mundana, assembly GCA_963556515.1. NCBI lineage: Eukaryota > Metazoa > Arthropoda > Insecta > Lepidoptera > Erebidae > Nudaria > Nudaria mundana. The sequence continues at coordinate 9,354,282 of OY748308.1, read as the reverse complement.
TAAAGCTGGCAATTTAGTGTGCGAGACATTCCCAGTAGATCTATTAACTATTACTACGACTAAATACTTACTTACGACTTCATATTTTAACTTTTTTTTTTCTCTGGTTCCCACGCAAACGTATTTCCAGTGACGACCGGACTATTTTTATTTTTCATTTTATCTCTCTACAACAGGATGACATTTTGAACTCCAAATATCGAAATGCTTACCAATACTTGTGTCTGATGATCACTCTTTATTTTTTCAGCAAATTTCTGCGTAGCTTTCCTAAGTGATATAATAGGCCGGAAGTATACCTTGTTGCTTGCATGTATTCCAAAAGTTGCATGTGGGTTTTTATTCATATTTGCCTCCGAAGTATGGATGATACTATTTGGCAGAGCACTTGCAGGTATATCTGATTCAGCTGCATTTACATTAGTACCAATGTACGCTTCGGAAATTGCTAGCGTAAGTATATTTAGGCAATACTTTTTTATATTAATGTACTATCTTTAGCTTGCATTCAAAGCCATGCTATCTAAGCCAGATACCTGATTTCTTGGCTAACCCTACAGTGAATCTGATAGAATTACAAGATGAATTGGAGTTCTGCTGTGACTGAGTGCAGCAGCAGTAAACTTACAGCAGTGGCAGTAAACTTAAGTCTTAAATCTTAGGGACAACAATTCTGAGTGTATTATCTATAGAAGGAATTTTGTTTCCTGCAGTAAAACATAGGTAAGTACCCCACCCCTATATGTATGAGCTGGTAGGCATGTGTGCATTACGAGTTTAGTATTAAGACTAAGTAAGGCTTTTGGCAAAATATGAGAGTCCACATTTTGCCAAAAGCCGTAGTTTTTTTTTAACGGTACTGTAACGTTCATAGTAATACGTCTTGGGCACACATTCGAAAGGACAACTCTAGGGGAGCCTGCGCCTAAAGTATTTTACGTAGTCTTAAAATCTAATATATTTTTCAGAAAGAAATTCGTGGCGGTCTCGGCACAATGCTGCAAATTATGTGTTCATTCGGAGTCGTGATAATGTTGAGTATAGGACCATTCATATCCTACGTGAATTTAAACATAGGATACACATGCATCAACATACTCTCTGTGATACCGCTCTTCTTATTGCCAGATAGCCCGTACTTCTTATTTTCTAGAGGTAAGGAAAGATAAGTAGAATGTCTCTAAAAATACATTATGTGCATCGTTAAACAATCGTTGCAAGCCATTGCTAATTTTAAATATAAAAATACAATGAATAAAATGAAAAAAAAATATAAAAACACTATAAAACCTAAAAAACCTTCTGAAATATAATCACGTCTATTTACCCAAATGTATAGGTACACCTTCAGAATGGCCCGGATTTCATTTTGCATCAGCTTCGGCAAACATAAAAGTGCCCTGTTTCAACCAGGTTACACTGGCCTTGTCGACTCAGACAGCCTGTCATCATGGCTGGTGTAACCAGGTCGAAACGACAGGTAGTCAAGTTATGCACAGTAAAATCTACATAGGTATTTATGTTTTACCATGTTACCAGTTCCTCAGCACTAATTGTAACCGTACCGTATAAAATCAATATTATGTTATTGACGTGTATGCTAGACATTCTTTTAAATTGTTTGTTTATTTCAGTTTACAGATACATTCGTTTTCAACTCACGTAATCTAGCAACACAAAATAAGCACTGAAATAATACAAATACTACAATACAAATACAATACACAGTATCAGAAACAAATTTTAATAACCACATATAATTAAAAAAAAAAAATTGTCAACTAGTGACCATTAAAAAAAATATTTATTCATAAGGGTCACAAAGTACCACTTAAGTATGAACGTTGATTATTTATTTAATGCCAGATTCGGTATAACTTTCGTTAACATAAAATATTATGTAATCCTAAAATGTTTTGGCACAATGAATTTGGCATACTTTTTTTGGCATAATTATACTTGGTCATAATTGATTTTTAGCAGCATATGTACTGTGGAATAATATATTTAGGTCTAATATATTTATGCATAGTTATAATTTGCACAATGTTTTTAGGCATAGTGTACAGTTGCCTAATAGTATATATTACTAAAATTGAATAGGTATAAATTAATGAAATGAATGAAAAATAAAATAAGCCGCCTTTTAATTATTTTACATGGTTACTTATTCTGCGTAAGATGATTATGACTATATTCATTATAGTTTGATACGTTTATGCCTTTATAAAGCTATGATTATAAATTTTATGCTTAAATATGATTATGCTAATTTTATTTTTGATTAAGACAAATATGCTAAATTTTTTATGGATAAAAAAATTATGCATAAATATGTCTATAGTCTAAATTACCATATGCCAAAATATTTTATGGTTATTTTTTTATGCAAATGGATAGTGAACCGCCAGATTCGCATGACAACAGGTAGACCTGAGAAAATAACCTGGAAATAAAAACATGTTCACAATTTTTAATCGCCAGTAATTAACATTGATTGTGTTCAAAACGTTTCCAGCACGATGCTCTATAAAATAAAAATATAAGTTAACAGGCAATTTATGAAACTTCGAAACAGATAGAAACAAAAAGACAACAATAGGCTTGTGTAACAAATTTCAAAAATTTATTAAATCTGTAATTTTGAATCTATATAGTCACAAAAATTTATTATTTTGATTTAAAACAATCATTTACATAGTTTCTTTTGCGATTTAAAAAATGTATTTAAATTGGTAACGAAAACGCTCCAATCTGTCAAGGCGCCTAGGGTGATGTCACAGGTTGCGAAACAAATCAAAATGTGTTTGACAAAGCTATCCTCAACAAAAAACAGAAGTTCGCTACAGCGATTAACCATAAATAGCGCGAAAAACCAAAATAATGGAACTTGAACGTGCTCAAAGGGCTTTATTGAAGGTTATGCACTTCAAAAAAAGGAGATTTCCAACAACGGAATTGTACCGCGTCAGTGAAGTGTTGTCAGTGAGAAAACTGTATGTTCTTCTTACTATATTAAAAAAACACAAAGGCACGCCATACTGTCCTGATTCTGTTATAAGAAGAAGAAAAAGCACACTACCTCGAACATACACTAGAACTGCATTTGCGAGCAGACAGAATGGTGCCCGCTCAGGCTACCTATATAATAAAATCAATAACGAACTTCACATATATTGTAAAACAATACGAGAAAATAAAAAACAAATTGCAAATCGCCTAGCAACACTGAGTTATCAGGATGTGGAGGCCCTATTAGAACACCCAGCTTAAAAAACGTACACAAATACACTCCATGCATACACCATACAATCACCATAATACACACTAGACACACACACACACACACACACACACACACACACACAAACACACACACACACACAAACACACACACACAGATCTACACATGCATTCACTGCACATTCTTGAGCATAGAATCCTCATTGTTTGTAAACCAAAAAATATAATCTGCATAGCTGTGGAAGAGCGTGATCACCTGTCACAGGCATTCTTTGCCTAAAAGGTGACCACGGTCAATACTCTTATAATGTAAACAGGTTAATGAACAATAAATTATTATTCTCTTTATTAAAACATTACACATATTCATTACATTTTTAAATAGATTTATAAAAAAATACATTTAAAAATATAAAAAACAGTAACCTACCGGTATCGAGTACAGGGACCAAGCTACCGGTGGTTAGGGCTCCAGAGATAGGAACTTCCGCACAATACTGGCCGTGTTCAACAGAACCGCCTTCTGCATTAAGCCCTTGACCCAGCTGCCTAACGCGAGCCTCTGTAGATGGAGGTCGAGATTCTTGGCTATTAGGCCATGTATCTCGACCTCCATCTACAGATACGACTATCGGAACAATAATCGCCGAATCCACATCCCACATGTCGACAATCTCGTGAGCAAGGTCCAAATATTTAATTTGTTTATCTTTTTCTGCTTTCACGAGATTCTCGTCATGTGGCATAGTGATATCGACAATTACTGCAAGGCGCTTTAATCGATCCATTATCACTATATCAGGTCTGTTAGCTATAACCGTCCTATCAGTGATAATAGATCGATCCCAATACAATGTGACATGACCGTTTTCAAGAACTGGGTCGGGCACATACTTGTAATAAGGTACCTCCACGTCGACAAGGTTATACTTTAGAGCAAGTTGCTGGTGGATAATCCTGGCTACTTGGTTGTGTCTGTGCAAATACTCACCATTCGCAAGACGAGAACAACCAGAGATAATATGCCTTAAAGATTCTCCGGGACGATGACATGCCCGACAGATGTCAATCGTACCATCTTTTACAATATATCTCCGATAGTTGTTCGTCATCACGACTTCGTCAGTAATTGCACAGATGAAACCCTCAGTTTCTCCGAAGAGATCACCAAATCGTAACCAGGATACCGATGCTGTTGAGTCAACATCGCGCCCATTTAGAGCCCGATAAAATCGACCATGCAGTTCCTTGCTCTTCCATATTTCCTACCGATCAGATACACTTAATATTACAGGTTTGCGCCAGTTCTCTTTCGCAAGGGAGAGCGGGGTCAGTCCGTTGTCTATTGCCACAACATCTCGATGCACATCCACGTCCACCTGCAGGAAATACTCTCTAAGGTTGCATATCTCACGGTTATGGAGAGTCTTGGCATTTAAAAATCCACGACCCCCACATTTCCGTGGTATATACAACCTCATTACTGACGAACGTGGGCGGTGCATTCGATATGAAGTCAATAGACAATGCACCTTCCTATCCAGAGCTTCTAATTCCGTCTGAGTCCATCTAAGTATGCCAAAAGAGTATACTAAGACTGGCATGGCCCAGCCGTTGACAGCACGCACCTTGTTACCGCCTGACAAAAGACTTTTCAGTACTTTTTTCAGGCGGCCAAAGAAACGATCCTGCAACTTCTGTTTCATGTCAGTCTCAGCAAATACACAGAACTTGAGACATACCTAGATATTTGTAGGTTTCGGTTGCGGAGAGTGATCCAAATCGTGTGAAATCTGAAAGATTGACTCCTTCAGATTCCACAATCCCACCTCTTTTTACATGCATGACCGCACACTTATCTACTCCAAACTCCATACTGATGGCATTACTAAAAGTTTCAGTAACTTTTAGCAAAGCCATCAAATCGGGGCCATTAGGGGCAAATAACTTTAGGTCATCCATGTAAAAAAGGTGGGACAAAATTTGACCCCCTCTGCGCATCCGATAGCCTAACCCTGAACCCTCTAGTAACGTACTGAGAGGATTCAGTGCTAGACAAAACCACAACGGACTCAGACTATCACCCTGGAATATACCTCTTTCAATCCCTATTGGTACACCACCTCCTAAAACCTGACGACACCCTGGATAAACAAGAACCGTACTCCATTGTCCCATACATGACCGCAAAAAGGTGCATAGAGTTGCATCAACACCACACAGCTCTAGCACCCTCCGAAGCCATGTATGAGGCACAGAATCGTACGCTTTCTTATAGTCAATCCAGCATGTCGCAAGGTTCTTTCGGTTGCGGCGTACCTGCTGGCAAACAGCCATGTCAATAATAAGGAGCTCTTTCGTACCACGTGCCCCACTTTTACATCCATTCTGAGAGATTGACAAGATGTTATTGTTTTGTACATGTGAATATATTTTTACTCTCAGGATGGATGTAAAAATTTTGTATATAGTAGGTAGACAAGTTATAGGTCTATAATTTTTGGGGTCTGTGGTACTACCAGACTTGTATAGGAGGTGGGTTACTCCGGTAGTCATAAAAGCTGGAAGCGACGCTGACTCAAGGGATGACTGGAAACAAGATGCCAAGCAAGCGTGTGAGCTACGGAACCATTTTAACCAAAAGTTGTGCAGTCCGTGCGGTCCAGCAGATTTCCAATTTGGCAACGAACGAACTGCACAACCAATATCTTCTTCAGATATGGTTATAGGTTCCATAGCTTGGTTCACACGCCCGCTCAACATCCCTAATCCACGCATCCTGTGTATGACTGACGGGCGTCGACCAGATGCTTTTCCAGAAGTTAACTGTAGAAACAGCATCAGGTAGACTCCCATCAGTCACATCCGAGTTAGGTCGCTCCCATCCTCTATATACCCACCTCTCATTTTTTTGGAACAAGCGATTCTGAGTGTATCTGTCCACTCTTTTTTTGTACCGCCTTATGCGGTTTGCCCACGCATAAACTTTCTGCTTCAGGTAATCGATGCGCTCTGTGACCCGAACAGAGTATTCACATGGCCTAATATTAGTTCCCACGAATGCACGGGTCACAAAGCGCATGACTCTCGGGCGCGTATTGCCCGTCTTCAAGCAGTGTAGCTTGCTAATGAGCACCCTAGCCTCGTTGATGCGCCGTTCAATTCTGCACTGCCAAGCTGGTACGGCAGGCTTTGGTCGAATAACTGTTTCTTGTTTAAAAAATTTAACACCAGCTATTCGACATACTGCAACAGCTGCACAGTACAGAATGGAATGGGCATCAGTAATGTTTTTGCAGTTGTTAAAAAACGATGTTAACATTTTATTTATGTGTGGGCAAACGCGGTAGCCGCGGTCTACACTCAGTAGGGACAGATTGAAACTCACCAATCGCTCGCTCCAAAGCGCTCCTTAATTCCTCATTGTATTGAACACTTACAGGTATAGCAGCATCACTCACTTCTTCACCAGCATGTGAGATGTTGTTTTCTTGTGTTATTTCAATCCGATTACTCTGTAATGGCACAGGTAATGGTTGCAATGAAGAAGGCGTGATACCACTACACACTTCCAAGCGTAGCCTCTCAAGTGTAGCGGCATCCAACAGGTGACAGCGTTGTATGGCGCGCACCTGATCCGATAGGCGTTGTGCCGATACGTTGACATCTGGTTCAAGTACCTGAAACAGAGGTAGCATGCGAACACGGTACGCAGTGAGGTTAGTTCCCCCCTCTGTAGCCACAAAATATGCCCGCATCACGTTTTCATTCATACCCAAGGTCCACCGAATGCGGTGCACATTACCACCGGTAGCGGGGTCCGTAATCGAAGCCGGAGGGCCTCGGGGTCCCAAGCCAGTCGGTGGCCGGCCTCTCCCCTGCCGACGTACAGGTGGAGGCGACGTCGGCGGAGAGAAAACTCGTCGCTGCTTGAGCTCGACGCCTCACCAGTAGCCACAGTTGTCGGCGACTGTAAGGCGGAGCTGTGCGACAAGTCCGGGGTTGGTGTTTGTGCTTTTTTGGCGCCAGGTCTGGTCAACATTATCTTTTTTCTTGATGAAAATCATATATCATGTTTTTCTGTTTTCAGTTGAAATTTGATACACTACTATAAAATTTTGTGTTTATGTTTTTTCCGGATTTTCTTCATATTGCAAATTTTTTGGAATAGATATATAATTATTTATACTTTTATTATGATTTGAATATGATATTTCTGTATTATTGTAGATTAAACGTAAAATATTTAAATAAATGTTTCTCAGGAAATATTATTATTATTTCGTTTATTCATTAACATTGTTATTTTATACATTTTTAAATAGATTTATAAAAAACACAAATACATTTAAAAATATAAAAAATAGTGACCCACCAGTAGCGGAGTAGGACCCAAACTACCGGCGGTGGAGGCTACAGACTGAGAAACCTCCTAACAATACGGCACGTGTCAAGGATAACAGCCTTCTGAATCTGACTCTTGATCCAACAATCTAACGAGAGTCTCTTGAGATGTTGGTCGAGATGCTCTTCGCTATTAATCCGTTAGCCGAAATGACCATCGGCACAATGATCGTCGAGTCTACGTCCCACATGGCGGTTATCTCGAAGGACAGATCAAGGTACTTGCTAAGTTTGTCCTTCTTTGCCTTCACGAGATTCTCGTCATGCGGGACGGCGACATCGACGAGCACTGCCCGACGCTGGGTCCGATCAACCAACACGATATCAGGCCTATTGGCAATAATAGTCCTGTCCGTGATGATTGATCGGTCCCAGTAGAGCAACGCACGACCATTCTCGAGAATCGGCATTGGTGTGTACTTATAATATGGTACCTCGAACTCAATAAGGCCGTATTGAAGAGCAAGTTGCTGATGGATGATCCTGGCTACTTGATTGTGCCTATGCAAGTACTCGCTGTTAGCAAGATACGAACAACCGGAAATAATGTGGCGAAGTGATTCACCAGGACGGTGGCATGCTCGACAAATGTCGACCGTACCGTCCTTCATGATGTATTTCCGATAGTTGTTTGTCTTAATAACTTCATCTGCAATTGCACAGGCAAAACCTTCAGTTTCCCCAAAGAGGTCACCGAAACGTAGCCAGTTCACCGATGCGGGCAGGTCTACATCGGGTCCTGTTAAGACTCGGTAGAACCGCCCGTGTAGCTCCTTGCTCTTCCATACGTCCTTACGGTCTTCAGTACTAAACACCTTTGGTTTACGCCAGTTCTCGTTAGCCAAGGAAAGAGGTGTCAGGCCCTTGTCAACCATCACAACATCGCAATGAATGCCACACCCATTCTGTAGGAAGTAATTCCTCAGACTGCACACTTCACGGTTATGGAGGTTCTTGGCATTTAAAAATCCTCGACCCCCCAACTTCCGTGGAATGTACAGTCTCATGACAGAAGATCGTAGGTGTAACATTCGATGCAATGTCAGTTGTTGACGGACTCGCCTATCCAGGGCGTCTAGTTCCGTTTGAGTCCACCTAAGTATGCCAAAGGAGTACAATAGGAGTACAAAAAAGGAGTAACAATAAAGGCATTACCCAACCGTTGAAAGCCCGCATTTTGTTACCGCCGGACAAAAAACTGTTAAGAACTTTTGTCAGGCGGCCAAAAAAACGTTCTTTCACCGATTTCTTAATGTCCTCTACCGCTCTACCCAATGACTCTGACATACCTAGGTATCTGTATGTTTCGGTCTCGGAGAGAGATCTGAGTTATTATCTCAGAAAGTTGTAAATTCGGTGAATTTACAACCTTCCCCCGCTGTACATGCATAACCGCACACTTATCAACACCGAACTCCATCTTAATGGCATTACTAAAAACTTCCGTAGTTTTTAGTAATGTCACTAAATCTTGGTGCTTCAGTGTGAACAGTTTGAGGTCATCCATATACATCAGGTGAGAAATAACCTCACCCCCTCTACGAAACCGATAGCCTAGCCCTGAATCCTTCAGCAATGTGCTAAGTGGATTCAGTGCTAAACAGAACCACAATGGACTCAAACTGTCGCCCTGGAATATACCACGCTCAATCCTTATCAAGTCATGCGGACCAGAAGCGCACTCACCACTACCTGGTTGACGAAGGACTGTGGTCCATTGCCCCATACATGAGACTAAGAAGGATTTAAGAGTCGGATTAATTTTATACAACTCTAAAATCCTCCCCAGCCATGAATGAGGCTCCGAATCATAGGCCTTCTTGTAGTCAATCCAGGCAGTAGAGATAGAGATAGCTCCACAGTAAAGAATCGAGTGGGTATCTAGCAAATCATTGCTAGTCCGTAAGTACGGATCTAGCAACGCATTCAGGGCTCCCATCAACGCCAGATTTCGTCTATGCATGGGCAAGCGTGGTAGCCGTGGCCTAGAATTAGGTGCAAACCTATACTAAGAGATCACATCCTTCAAAGTACTCCTTAATTGCTCGCTTACCTGGATAGATATATTACTCGTATCATCTCCCGCGTCGAGCACGGTCTCAACTAAAGTGGCACTAGTTGCAATCGTGTGTGTAGCAGATGATGGTGCACTCGTTAACGCTGGAGCTGGTCGAGTAGATAACACTTCCAAGCGAAGTCAAGCACAGGTTGATCCAACAACTTGCATCGTTGGATAGCCCGCACTTGATCCGATAGTCGTTGTACGGCAACGGTTATTGTTGGTTCAAGAGCCTGAAACAAAGGGAGCATCCTTGAACGGTACGCAGTCAGGTTGGTTTCCCCATCTGTAGCCTCATAATATGCCCGCATGACATTTTCATTGATGGATGAAGTCCATCGCATGCGGTGCACAATACCACCGGTAGTGGGGACCCTACTCGAAACTGGTAGGCTTCGGGGCCCCAAACTGCTCGGCGGCCGGCCTCTCCCTCGCCGACGTACAGGTGTTGGCGACGTCGGCGGGGAAAAATACTCGTCACTTGACGATGAGCTCGACGCCTCAGCAAGCACTTGTGTCGCAGGTGTGCGGTCCGGCGCTTGCGAGGCGGAGCTAAGTGATGAGTCCGGGTGTGTTGGGTGTGCATTCTTACTCCTGGCTCTTGTTATCATCTTTATCCATATTCATCATTCATCCTGTTAATGTCTTCGAAACAATTTTTGATATTTTGATGGTTGACGTTTGTCAAAGCTTCGTTTCATATTTGTAGATTTTGTTGTTGTTGTGATTCTTGCAATAAATTATGGTATATAAATAAATAATGAACTTTTTGGTAATATTATTTTGAAATCTGTATGAATTTTATAAATTGAGGCAAGATATTTTAGATAAGAATATTAAAATATTTTATAGATGAAAATGACGTATGTACAGATGTCCAGAGTTGCCATTATTATTATTATTATTATAAATTTGTCGTCTAATCGTAATATAAATATTCAAGCGCAAGATCGCTAGTTATAGTTTTTTCACGCCCAAAAGGTCAAAAGCGCCTAGAATATCATGGCGCTTACGCGTTTCGAGATGGTATATGCGTTTGGGGTGAGAGGATGTTTTGCAAATACATGTTACCATTTTTCTCCAAAACTACTGGTCGGATTTTGATGCAGTTTTTAGTTATGGGTTCAGGTTTGATTGGTGCATGTTCTTAGATAAATGTTACGATGACAACTCACCAGGGGGCGCTGCAGCGAACATTATTTGTGAAAAGCAATGTTGCCAATTTTCTCAAAAACTACTAGTCCGATTTTGATGCAGTTTTCAGTTTTGGGTTTATGTTAGATTAGTTAGATTGGTACATGTTTCTAGATAGATTTTACGGTGATAACTCATCAGGCAGCGCTACAGCTAACATTATTTGTGAAGAAAATCAATTTTGACGCGGCTTTTTTTGGGAATGGATTTGTAGTTGATTAGTGAGGGTTCTTAAATAGGTGTAACGACAGCAACTTACTAGATGGCGCTGCATATCTATGCTCTTTAAGAAGTTTATAATAAAAATCAAAATTATAAATTTTAAAAAAACCCACGACGATTAAAAAGCAATTGAAAAAAGGATAAAATAATTTAAAAACCTCCAAAAAGTTAAAAATAAACTGTGTTGGTTAGCCCTTTAACTTTGATATAGGTGCCTAGCCATATTTTGATTCAAGCGTTGTCTCGAAATGCACATCGAAATAATGCGCCAAAACTGCGTTTTATTCAATCTACTTTTGTTAGATTTATTATAATTTAACTTTAAAATTAACAAAAATTCGTTAAATAATAAAAATGTACAAACAATTAAATTACACAAAATCACAGACACAACTTGACACAAGAAGTCAGCTCTTCATACATACTTACTCTGTGGTGTGAGAGTGCAACCTGTGACGTCATATTTTCTGATTGGTGTTTGATGTCCCGTGACTGAATGTCTAATTTTTTCAAATTTATTTTCTAAAAATAATAGTAATCTTTATTCTGTGTACCATTTTCTATTACTTTTGTTGTCTATTCATTGGAAATAGTCATAAGAAACAGACATCAATCCGATTTATTCTTAGTGGACACAAGCCTATTAATTACTTAAACATAAACTCGTACCTAGTACCTACACGTAAGAGTTTGTTCGTGTAGCGTCACGTTAATTAGTGAGTTTGCGACGTCTTTGTTGAGTACTTAAGTAATTAACACGTTGGTGGACAGTGCCGCCTGTAGCCGTCGAGATGGCTAAAGTAATACGACAGTACGCCCGTCGACGTCTGAATTTCTAATCTCATAAAATCAGTACGCCTTCAGACGTACGGGTTTCTACGCAATCACAAGGAAGAGCATGTTGTACTGTCACCAAAGATTAAATTTAGACTTTCTACTGTCACTATATAATATTAAAAACTCCGTTCAAAAAAAGTACATGCATACACACATTTACATTTTGGTGTCTCCTTCCACACGCACACTACGCCCGTAGCCGTCCTATTTCAATACAAACCGACAAACCGTTCAGTACTGCGGCACTGCGGGACGCCGACGGGTCGCTTCGTGATTTCGCGTGCAATATTTTTTTCAAACGTAAGTATTGTTGGTTTTCAACGTAATTTTATTACTTTATGAATGTAATATACTGAAAATAGTATACTTGTATATCCAAATAACGTTTTTATGTTGCTAACGTATGTTTTATAACCGATTTTGTTGTAATCAACTCTAAACTAATGTTTTCGCAGATGGCTTCCCGCGATCTGTACGAGGCAGAACAAAAGCGGCTGCAGGATCTATTTGACGGTGCTTCAACTCCTGGATCGAGTCAGGATCCTTTTGAAGATGATGGAGAATACGCATCGGACGTCGATTATCAACCATCTGGTTCCGAAGATGAAACTCAGGCAACCCGAATAAGATACCGACAACAAAGTACAGCTGCAGTATCCTCTGGAGAGTCTACATCTTCTTCATCTAGTGATGCAGATAACTCTGATGAACTTAGTAATGAGAATGATATTCAAGGATCTGAAATACCTGTAAACCAAGATCCTGCACCGTTCGTTCCTGCTGTGCTTGTAAATGACGAAGAACATCCTAATGTGAATCAAGTCACCTCTGATCAACCAACGAATATAAATCTTATGGCATCAGACATACCTCTTATTGATGGATCATGGTCTCATACTAGGGCTGGAATACCAGATTTCAATTTTGACACCTGAGAGGTGGGTATAACCGTAAATGTTGACTACATGAACACAGTTCTTGATTTTTTTCACCTTGAATTTTCGAAGAATTTGAATATCTGGTAAACTTTACTAACAATTATGGGAACGCTTTCCAGAACCTCATACCAGACACAATCGTAAAATGGTGTACCGAGAAGTCACATCCGAAGAAATGATGAAGTCCCAAACTTAGCCTTCTCAGAGGTCACATAAGTTGTCCAAAACAAAGAAATCTCTTTGGATTTGCTGACCCATTATATTATCACCCTATATTTAGTTATATAATGTCAGGACAAAGGTATGAAGAAATTTTATGCTGCCTCTATGCATCGGAATTAGAAGCAAAAGGAGAAAACAAGATAATAAATTTAATTGGATTTAGTTAATAAAAATTGTGTGCCATAGTCACAGTTAAGAATAACTGTAATTATTATGATATTGTTTTTTAAATAAAACTAGTTATGATTGATTAAGACTTATTTTTATTTATTAAGTATCGCATAGGGATTGAAGCCTGAGGACGTAAGTGCACAATGTATATTACTTAGGGCATAAAATATGACACTACGGATATAGGCGTTTACGCCTCAGAACGTACTGACATATCTCATAATTAATACATATCATCATTATGACAGAACGCCTTATGACGTTACGTCTATATCCGTTCTGTCGCATCATGTGTTACAATATTAATTGTGCTGTGACACTACGCCCATGGGCAATGTATGAAAAATAGTACTGTCTCCGCACCCACAATCTGTGAGACAGTACTGTCCGCCAACGTGTTAACATGATTTTTAATATAATATGATTAGGATACTTTTAAACGTGAGACGATAACTTGTAGGATTAACATGATATTATGCATAAATAAAACATGCATTTTTATTTAAGTACTTTGAAATGAATTCCCAGAATGAAGAAGTATACTGTGTATGCACCTACCCAGTATTATCTGCATCACTCTAAGTTTGACTGGCAGAAAATGCCTGTGGCATTAAATCCGTCTCTGTACATCTGTTTGTGCATAAAGCTTTATAAATAAATAAATAAATATGAAAAATGTGTTGCCACGTGGATGGCGATACTTTGATACTTATTCGGAAGCTCCGATTAAGCGTTTAGCAATGTCTCGATAAAGGCGGACAGCGCTTGGACCCCATGACCCCCAGTGTCTCAACCCCAAACGACTCAAATAATTAATCACCTGCTAGGTTAGTGTATTTACGCCGTTTGAGGAATTTAGTCGATTCAGCAGCAGCGCTGGCACATGCAGATGTGCTTGAAAGATGTGAAGGTACTAAGGTAAGGTATAATAACAAATTAAAATGTTTCAGGTAGAATAAGTGAAGCACAGAAAGTTTTAACATTCTGTCGTGGCTCTGAAACTCAAGCAGAAGAAGAAATAAAGGAGTATCAAATAGCTCAAGAAAAATGTCACAAAATTAACAAAAAGGATTTATTGAAAAACCGATTGTTTCTTAAAACTCTGGCAATTGCAGTGATATTTGGTATAGGAATACAAATTATAGGATCCAATGTAGTTAACTTCTATCTACAGACAATTTTAGAATCTACTCAGACATCAGTAAAACCTGAGATTTCGTCAGTAATTATTGGACTTATTCAATTATCTGCTAGTTTTGGAACTATGTTTATGACTGATAAATTCGGAAGGAAACCTATAATGACGATTGCTAATGTTGGAATGGGCTTTGGAATGGTAAGTGTTATTTAAGTGTGTGGGCACTGCATCGGATCTAAATCAGCCGTGTTAGCCAAATTTTAAATGCCTACTTTGGCTAACTCGGATGACGGATATCGGGACCGAACTGTCCCAACGGACCAGATTTAAATCGGATGCAGTGTGCGAACAATCTAATTCGTTTAATATTTAACTTATTATAACATTATTTGGGCTTATTATGCCACTTCCAGTGACTATGACTTTCATTCTGGGTAGACAATAAAAGGCGAATTAAATTTTCAGTTCGGCCTCGGTCTGTTCTTCAAGCTGAAGGAAAGCGGACCTGTAACAGGATTCCTGAACTACGTGCCTCTGATAAGTCTTATATTGGTTGTGTACTGTTATAGTGCAGGTGAGTAATAGCTGATTTACACTTTGTTAAGTGTGAGTGCAAGTGCAACTGATGTTACGTATGAACTCGAACTAATCAAATCAAAGTGTAAATGGGGTTTAAAGAAGGCAAAGAGTGACGGACGCCACGGATTTTATTTTCATGAAGATTTTTTATCCTTATTTCATTAGATTAAAGTTCTTACCGCGACACGTATCTATGACGTGCTCTGCCATCCAGTGGCTTGCTGCGGCATAGTATTCATCTACTTACTTTAGAATTCATATTATTTTATTTAAAAATAATACATGGGGCACACTAAAAGTTTTGCACTTCTAGCTAATCGGAACTATTTGAATTTCGAATGTTATATTTTTTTAAACGTTACACGTTTACGTTTTACCTTCTTAGTAAAAAAAAAACAATTGGCGGGAAATCATTTGTCAATTGTTTTTATCACACATCAAAGTTCTACGTATGCAACGAAAATGGAATTAAGTCGAAAAGATTTTAGAGCGATGATTTTTAATGGTTTTAAAAGTTCTCTCTCTCCGCAAGACTGTGCCACTCGTCTGAAATGCTTTTGGGAAAGAAGCACCTTGTTTGAGCACCGTGAGGCGATGGTTTGCTGAATTTGAGAGAGGTTCTTTACATGACGAATTTCGTGAAGGGCGGCCTTCAACTGCCGTCAACGAAAATAATGTGGCTACTGTTAAGCGGTTAATTGAAGAAAACCCGCGGACCTATGAGACTATTCGAGGACTATTGGGGGATTGGTATGAGTCAAATCCAGACAATTTTACCAAAAGAATTAAAAGTTCGGAAACTTCGTTGTCGTTGGATCCCTCATGAACTGACAGCGGAGCAGAAGCGGGCTCGCGTGGAATGGTGCACACAGATGCTACAGAAGTACGACCACGGACATTCTTATGCTGTTTATTACATTGTCACAGGAGACGAAACGCGAATTTATTGTTTTGAACAACAAAAAATCAGCAATCTTGTGAATGGGTGTTTGAAAATGAGAACAAGCCAACAAAAGTGAGGCAGGCGAGAAACGTTGGTAAAAAAATGATCGCGTTTTTTTTCTCAGCTACGGATCCCATCTGTACAATTCCAATTCAAGTGTTAGAAAAAGTTCGCGAAAGACGACCAAAAAGTCGCGTTCTCCTACATCATGACAACGCTTCTTCACACACGGCCAACAAAACAAAGTCATTTTTAGCTTCCGAAAAAGTACAACTCGTCACCCATCCTGCCGACATAGCCCCGACCTAGCTAGCACCCTGTGATTTCTGTATTTTCCCCAAAATCAAAGATTTGATGAGAGGTTTCACTTTTACCAACTCCGAAGAGGCAGTCATAGCGTTCAATCAGCACGTAGAAAACATGCCTTCAGATCTGTGGTCCTCCTGTTTTAAAAAATGGTTCGATCGCATGAAAAATGTTTAAAATGTAAAGGAGAGTATTATGAAAAGCAATAAACACAATATTTAGGTTTTAACATATTGTTTTTTAAGTTACGCAAAACTTATAGTGTGACCTACGTGGGTATTACTTAATTTTATCAAAAATAAAATTATTTCCCCTTCCGTGCCCTGGCCTGCCGCGAAGCCCTGCACCGGACTTAAGTTCTTTGAGCCTTGGCTTGAACGGCGGGCTCTTGGTATTTACGTTAGATTAACAAAGACTTTATCAAAATCTGTGGGGAAACAGACGTGGTTATTGGTATTATTATTAGTTCAAACTTATAAAAAAAACATACATTATTTTTTCTTTGCCGTCCTTTTCGTTGGTAAGCAGATCTACTTATGACAGAAATGTAGGTAGGTACACAGCATTCTACGAAATAGGAACCAGAATACAAAGTAAATAGGTAAACGCCGAGGTACTTACCTCAATTATTTACATAAAATACCTTTTAATTTTGTCACAAACGTGAAGTTTACGATGTTTTATAATCGAGCGTGATTTTAATGTGTCAATTACTACTATGAAACGTATAGTTTGTATGTTTTTACTATAATTATATTGTATAATTTATGCTTTCGATTGTCGGCACTTGGTGGAACTTATAGTAATACATTTTTGGAAAAAAACTCATTTGTAACCAATCCACAAATATAATATATAATTTTTGTGGAATGGCGTACAAGTGAGTTTTTTTCCATTTACTATAATGTTTTAAGTATCTATGTATTTTTTTACCATTATTATATTCTTTACAATCCACGCGAATTTATCTAAATTGGAATAAAAAATTACAGTTATTAACTTATGTAAACTGAGGTAAGTATTCTAGTGGTTTCGCTTGTGTGTACAAGATGGCGATCTTCTTTACTTTTGTGTAACTACCTACCAGTCTCTCAGTATTTCTACTATTCAGTCGAAAAAAAACTTAGATATTGGTGTTGACTAGGACATGATCTACTTACTTACATGGATTTTCGACGAGGCAGTAAGTCTTGTCTTAGTACTCCAACCTGTCTCAATGGGCAAGTTTAAAAAAAAAATGTGCGTTCGGGGCATCCCCGTCAGGAAAGAAGTTCTTTACGCAACTGCAACGCAACCCAATCTGGGTTTTGGTTACTTTTAGTTTCACTAACGACACCGACGCAAAATTAAAAGAAAAGGCGGACCATATTTAGGCTTCGCGGACCACCGGTTGGGAACCACTGATAATCGTAACGTGACGATTTCTAGTAAATCGCACTAACCGTAAGCCGTGTTAGAGAACATCGTTCCAAAAATTTTTTTTTTTCGACAACATTGACTATCTTTACATCTCTATTAATAAACTTAAGACTAACGGGTCTTTTACGCGATTATTAAGATATATAACATACTTACCTCATTATTACCCGACGTTTCGGCCCTGTTACAAGAGCCGTGGTCATGGGTGGACTGGTTTCAGCTCATCGTCGTCTTCGTGAAGTGAGAGTTTGTTCACGTAGATAGTCGATATCCATCTTCCCGGTTAAAGTTGGGATACTATTTTATTTCGACAGCTTCCCGCACTATCCTGGAGTAATAGTGTCCGTCAGTGGATAGGACTTGTGGCTTGTGGAGTTCAATCCAGTGGTTGGGACCCGATTCCAACAAATGCACGGCTATCGCAGACTTGTTTATTTGGCGGTTTTTTACAGCTGTGATGTGTTCTTTGACCCTCTCAGCGATAGTACGTTTGGTCTGTCCGATGTTTGAACTACCACAGCTGCAGTCTACCTTATAAACCCGGTGTCTGTAGAGGAATGGTATCTTTAGGGGTTCGCAGGTGGTTTACGACTTTGGAGTGTGGCATATATACAGTCTTAATGGAGTATCTTTGTAGTACTGTTCCAATTTTGTCCGTCACTCCTTTCACGTACGGCATAAATGCTGGTGCTCTGCTTACTTCCAAGGGTTGTACCTTGTTCCTTTCACGGTGTTGTGTATGTCCCTGATACCCGTTCTGCTTCAACACTTCCTGAACTTGAGCGAGCACTTTCTGTAAGTGTTCAGGGTCGCAAAGATCATAGGCTCGACTTACCAGCGACACCGCAACGGATCTCAAGTGTCGCGGATGATGATGTGAACCGGGCATTCAGGTACTTGTCCGTGTGTGTGGGTTTGCGGTACACAGTATACGTCGTGGAATCCGGTGATCAGCAAATGTACTCGCCACCTCACCGAACGCCCGCGTGCTGATACTATCAGTGTGGTATGCCGTAGTGGCTCTCCGAACACAATATTTAGTGATGACGAAGTGAGGGTAGTTGAACAAACCCGCACTTCACGAAGACGACGATGAGCTGAAGCCAGTCCACCCGTGACCATGGCTCTTGTAACAGGGCCGAAACGTCGGGTAATAAAGAGGTATGTATATATCTTAATAATCGCGTAAAAGACCCGTTAGTCTTAAGTTTATAATGTGTACAAAACGCGAAAGTTTAAAAAAGTTTCTCTATTAATAACTTTAAACGGTGCTATCACAAAATACGACCTAAATTAGTATATGTAAAGTACATATTACATTTTAATTATTGCCTAACGTTTCGACCAGGGTTTCATTTTAACCCCCGTGTTAAAGTAAAACACCTAGAAAGTGAAACGCAAAAGTTTAAAAGTTAAGTTAAGTTTAATACTTATATTTGATCCACTCACAGTTTCAGCATTTACTCAATTTACTCATTTTATCTCTTTCAGGTTTTGGATCTCTCTTCTGGGTGGTGAGCGCAGAGTTATTCGACGATAAAGCCCGAGGTGTCGGCATGTCTGTCACGCTCATAGCCACAACTTTATCCACGTTCATAACGACCAAATACTTTGCTATGATGACTTCGGCTATAGGGCCTGCATATACATACTGGTTGTTTTGTATAAATTGTATATTAATGACGTTGTTTGTTGTGTTTTGTATACCAGAAACTAAAGGTAGAAGTTTTGCTGAGATACAGGATATTCTTAGAAATAAATCAGATCGTGAGAAACCTACTAATTTGTCAATTTAGAAGAAATTTTGTTATTCATGTTATTTACTGTAAGTTGCTAAATATTTAGTTATTTAGGAACTTTTTTTTATGAAAAACTAGGTAAGTATTATAATAACTAGGTCGCCACCCTGCTTTGCGGCAGCATATTAAAGCGCAGCAAGCATAACATATCTTTATATAATTTTTTTTTTTTTTCAAAAAAAATTTTGAGGGCCAATATAGAAAATTCGGGCTCCGTTAGAATGATGTCAGTTTAATCTAGTTTAATTTGATATATAAATTGTTAAAATCGGTAAAGTATTGACAGAGATCTCGCATAAGAAAGGATTCAACTTTCTTCGTAAATGTTCGAACCCGAATGTATATTGTAGGTACCTATCTAAGGTCTTAATTTATTTGTGAGCGATGCAAAAAGATTACATAATATAAACCAAAGACGATAAAAGGTAACAGCGACATCTGAATAAGGTAAAGCGATTCTTTACACCGGACCAGAGGTGTCTGCTGTACAAGACGCAGATTAGACCCTGCGTCGAATACTGCTCTCACCTCTGGGACGGCTTCGCGAAGTATCTGCTGGACGCTCTCGACGCTATGCAGCAACGGGCTATTATAGATTGTCCGGAGGTAACGGGAAGCCTTGAGCCGCTAGCTCAGCGCTGAACAATAGCTTCCTTGGCCGCATTCTACCGTATTTACGACGGCGAGTGTTCTGAAGAGCTCTTCAATCTGATCCCACCCTCTTCCTTCCGATCCCGAACAACGCGTGCCGGGCAGAGATGCCACTCCCACACAGTGGATAGCATGTTCGCGAGAACCGAACGTTTTAAACGTTCGTTTCTCTGCCGAACGATAGTGGCCTGGAACGCCCTGCCTGTGCACGTGTTTCCTCCCACATATAATCATGGGTTCTTTAAGCGGAGCGTGAAGAGGCCACTCTCTATAGTATCGTGTGCTGTGAGAGTGTCCCACAATCGCTAGACGTCGTCACGACTTACCACCAGGCGGGCGGCGTCAATTTGGCGAACCAAATTTAAAAAAAAAAAATCTATTGAGATTTTTTTGTATTAAATTCCGATGGACGGCGATTTGTATGGAGGTCGTCAGTCTATTACCTTGTATCGTCTTTGATATAAACACAAATAAGTAGGTACCCATTGTATGTTTTATTAGGGTTCCGTACCTAAAGGGTAAAACGGGAACCCTATTACTAAGAATTCGTTGTCCGTCTGTTACCAGGCTGTATCATATGAACCGTGTTAGAAAGTTGATTTTTTTGAAAACAACAGACAGATTAAAAAAACAGAATATCTTCTTTACATAGTATAAAACAAAGTCGCTTTTCCTGTCTGTCTGTACCTATGTATGCTTAGATCTTTAAAACTATAACGGATTTTGATGCGGTTTTTTTAATAGATAGAGTGATTCAACAGGAAGGTTTATATGTATAATACATGTATAATTATACTAGAGTAATAACGATTACTTTAGAGGTTTCCAATGTAATGTCGTAAATAAACACATATTTTTGCGCTTTCATTGCAAACGCTGACGAAACCCTACGAGATAGATCAAAATAATGTACTACAGTATTGTACACCATAGAAAGGTCTACAAAAAGTAGCATATGTCTATCTCTTGAGGATAACTCACAGTAACCATTTTTATCTTTTATAAATGACAAAAAAATAATGTGTTACTTGCCAAGCTATTTTTACCAATGCAGTATTATTCCTTATCTAATTTTATAATATTAGTATAGATAAATTTATTTGCAATAAGAATTACAATATACAAAATATACATATTTATACGAGTATTATCTAATTGAATACTTTACATACGTTGTGCATTTAATGTAGACCAAAATTGCCATTCAAACCATAATTATAATTTGGACGAATGACTTAAGAGATATCTCGTGACGTGATGGAAAAAAAATACGAGCGCGGCGACGTAGCCGGGCTGTGGCCAATGACGGCAGTGAACACACAGAGATTTTAAGCAATACAGCATAAATCCTTATCCAATTAAGTACCTTAAATACATTTTGCTTTTAATATAGATCAATATGGCCCTTTACAGCATGTAATTTAAATGAATATTTTCGAAGATATTACAGATTAATAGGATTTATCATAGGCTTTTTCATTCAATAATAGAATTATAGCCAAAATGCGGTTTAAAGTAATGTATTTAAGTTCAAAAAAGAACAGAATAGGATAGGTATAAAGTCATATCTGAAAGACGTCGTCGTCTAAACATAGGTCATAGTACAGGGAATGCCTAAAGAGCACGTTCAGCTAGAGACGAAGATTCGTCAAGGGAATGTGAGGCTCGGCTCAGCCAGCTTCGGGCTATATATAGAGCTGAAGGAGTAAGAGAATCCTCAGTTGAGCGTGGGGCTCGTTGCAGCCAAGATCGGGAAAGACATAGTGTTCGGAGAGCCAGAGAATCGTCTGCCGAGCTTGAGGCTCGCCTCAGCCAGGATAGGGGTAGGCATCGATTACAGAGAGCCAGAACTAATTCGTGGGTAAATAAAGAAAATTCTGCCATGAATTACGATCCATCGATTCCTTACAAGGACGATCGATAGTATCAATTGATACTCGTAGCATTGAAATTCAAAGACGAATCTAATTCCACAATTCTAATACCACAGATAAAGACAATCATTCAACCAATGTAAAGCATACAAATATTTGCATTGGGATATTTGAAGTTTAAGACTGACATGCTACATAGTCTACATTGCACCCGTGCGAAGCATGGGCGGGTCGCTAGTACTTAATAAATATTTAAAGTGGCTCCTTTGTACGCGAGTCCGACTCGCACTTGACCGGTTATTTTTACTTCATTATTATTACTTTCTGCATCACAAACTCCGTTCTGTTTAAGACTAAGTATGTAATTTTAGTTAGACGAAGTCAACTGACGTTTACTGTGTTGTCAGTTTTTGATGAAATAAAAATAGTGTTGTGACAAAGTGAATGATTGAAAAAACTCCTGAATGAATGAAATTGCCTCGATTGTCTAGTCAGTTAGTGTGCCGAACTGCCGATATCGGGTACGGGGTTCGAATTTTAGTCGTGCTTTGTACATACCAACGAGTTTTCGACGACTATGTTCATATAGTATCTACCTATACTGAATTGTTGTACCGAGTGTTTTAAACATTAAGGAAAACATTGCGAGGAAACTTGTAAGACTGTCTTATTTTCAATACATCATGCAGTTGAAACTATAGATGTATAAAATATTTTTTGTGATCTATTTATAATTTCTTTCTTAATATGTATAAAATATATTCTTTTATAGTTTGAAATGATTAACTATTCACACTCATTGTTCATTCATCTGATTGAACGAGAACTGAACGCATCACTATAACTTTAAATATGGCAACATTATTTTATAAAGTGACATTAGCTACTGTCAGTTGGCTTCGTGTAATTAAAATTACATAATGGCTTGGTTAAGAAATTTTAATGTTACTTCGGTATTTATTATTATAAAATGTTGACCGGCTTTAGCTATTATGTATAACTGTATATTACATTTATTTTACTCAACTTGTGTATTGCAACCTGTTTGTGTTCTTTGTATAATTTTTGTTCGGTTACCTGATAGTTATAGAAATCGTAACTTGTTTACTATCAATCTGCTTGCGTTGAGGTTCATTTTGTTTATACGTATAAATACGAATGTTTGTAAATTGGAATGGCGTAATTATTTTTATCTACTGTTAGCATATAATGTACTGATGGTGGTGTTTTTAATGTAAATTTTTTTATTGAGTTATTCTATATATAGTGCTTGACATATACTATCAGAACTGCAGAGGACTCAGGACTAAAACGACCATATTTCGTCGTAACCTGTGCTTATCTAACTATGACGTAATTTCATTGACTGAGACGTGGCTACTCGACGGTATTTCTGACAGTGAATTGTTTGACCATGGGTTTGTGGTTTTTAGACGTGATAGGGATTATGCTCGTACTAAAGAAACTAAAGGTGGGGGAGTATTGATCGCTGTCCGCCGCGAGCTTGCCTGTACTAGTAAAGTCGAGTAGCATTCCTCGGCTGAAGATATATGATCCATATATTTTATCTACATTGTCACTACATAATTCTCATAATAAACGCTCAGTCAATCTTCATTATATGTACGTTATATTTATGTAAAGAAAATCTGGGAAACACCTTCGCTGTTCAGTTGGATAATTTCTTGGTTAGGTTGCGACGTATTTATGAGACCGTTAGTCAGGACGATATGCTGGTATTGGGCGACTTTAACATGAGTAGCATTAAGTGGTCTCCTTCTGACATGGGATTTTTGCCGGTCTGTGGGGAGGGGTTGTTGGAAAATAATTTGATCACAACCATTTACGATTGTAACTTACGGACAATTTAGTAATCACACCAACTGCTTAGGTGGGATATTAGATCTGTTATGCACTAATTCAGCTCTCGTGACGTCTTGCCAGGACCCGTTAGTGCCTGAAGACCCACTTCACAAATCTCTGGATATAGTTGTAAATATTTTAGAACTGGATTCACTTAGTTTACCGAAACGTCAAATCTACGCATACCGGCTTGCTGATTATGAACAAATATGTGCACACTTATCAGAGACGGATTGGTCACAACTATCAACTCTCGATTCAATAGACAGCGCTGTCCATTATTTCTATGATACTATTTTTAAATTGAGAGAACAATTTGTTCATTTGCGACCCTCTCCTAACTATCACTATCCACCTTGGTATAAACCTGCTCTTATTAAAATAATTAAGGAAAAATATAAATATTAAAAAAAAATCTAAATTTATAGTAACTTATCAGATCAATCAACTTTTAGGCAGCTTCGTGAAAGGGTCAAAAAAGTGGAAAGCGAGTGTTTCAAAGACTATATTTCAACCATTGAAAATTCATAGAATCCAAAATTATTCTGGTCGTATATTAAGGGCAGGCGAGGTAGCCGCTCGACAACCATGACGTATTCTTCTATCACTAGTAGCTCCAGTGATGATATATTATTATGTGAGCTCTTCTCAAGTTATTTCAGTTCGACATTTACCACTGATGTATCAGCGCCTATTACCACAATAAATCCTCACGAGCCTATTAACCAACCTTGCGACCTGTCCTCAATCGAGGTCTCCCAGGAGAAGGTTCATATGCTGCTGTCACGTCTTGATGTAAAAAAGTCCGCGGGCCCGGATGCTTTGCCCGCCTTATTTTTAGTAAAATGCGCCAAAGAATTGGCGATACCTGTGTCTATCTTGTATAGTCGTTCTGTAACGGAGGGCTGCATGCCCAAGTTATGGAAATCGGCATTTATTACGCCCGTGCACAAGAAGGGACCGAAAAAGGATGTCGAGAACTACAGGCCGATTTCAAAGCTTTGTCACCTGGTTAAAGTACTTTAACGCCTTGTCTTTGACCAGATGTATGAATGCTGCAAGCGCATATTTATTCCTCAGCAACACGGCTTTATTAGAGCTAGGTCCACTTCCACAAATCCATGTATTTTTAATAATTTCCTGACTAGAAATATGGACAGTGGTAGTCAAGTGGATGCAATCTACACTGACACTGATTATACTAAAGCATTTGATAAAATTGATCATTTACGACTTTTTATCAAAATATCTCAGCTGGGCTTTCATGGTGACATATTGGGATGGTTGAAATCTTATCTCCAAAACCGAACGCAAGCAGTGGCCATGAACGGCTCCATATCTCCTTGGATTACGGTTCCTTCAGGTGTACCCCAGGGCTCTTTTTTAGGTCCACTATTGTTTGCTCTCTTCATTAATGATATTCACACTTGTTTTAATGATTCCAACTTCTTATTGTTCGCTGATGACTTAAAAATCTACCGTGTCATTAATAATTTAACTGATGCGATACTTTTGCAGGAGGATCTCATTAGATTTGACGCGTACTGTTTTATAAACAAATTAGACTTAAACATATCTAAATTTCATGCAATCACGTTCACCAGAAAGCGTAATGTAATTCGGTTTGATTACAAATTGCAGGGTTTGAGGGTACAGGCGGTAAAGGTTATGAGGGACTTAGGTGTCTTGCATGATAGTAAATTGATTTTCGATCAGCATATAGATCGCGTTACTGACAGAGCATACAAGTCGTTGGGTTTCATCATCCGTGCCGCTTATCATTTTAGAAATATGAAAACTTTAAAAGTTCTCTATTGTACTTATGTGCGCAGCCATCTTGAATATTGTAGAATGATTTGGAATCCTTGTTATGAGAAGTATAGCTCTGATATTGAGAGAATTCAAAAACGTTTTGTTAGATATCTGGGTTTTAAATTCAAGCTGCCTCCCAACGACTACCACCAGACGTGTATCAGTCTTCATCTTATACCACTTCACCTCCGTAGAAAGATAGCCGATGTCTATTTCTTGTTGAACATAGCCCAAAATAAGTCCTGAGCTCCTTAGCAAAATCTCACTATATGTACCACCTAGACGATTACGTGTTAATAGTTTGTTACGCGTTCCATTCTGTCGCACCAATTACAGACGTAATAGCTTTCTACCTAGAGTGTGCCGTCTTTTCAACGGATTGAACCTCAATGAGCAGGTTGATTTGTTTAATTGTATCACTAGCCAAGGTAAACGATTCCTTTCCAGTGTAACCGAAGTTAGGTAATTAAAACTACTTTATGTATAGTAATGGTAAGTAAGATGTTCAAACTTTTCAAAATAATTGCAATCTCATTCTCGCAAAAAATATAAGACATTAAAACGTCGACAAATGTTTCACCTCTAAACGAGGCATTCTCAAGACTGTCTCAGAGAGAACAGCAAAATATGAAGCCAGTACATGTTTGCTTTTAAGTATGAATGTGTAAATATCGCTAGCGCGATGTAGGATTTATCGAAAACGACTAACGGGGGTAGAAATATTAAGTTATGCTAACAAATTCAAAATAGGTATTCAAAAAGCAAAAAAATCTACTTTTTACTACATCGAAAACATAGTGTGACACACACAAACTAACAAACAACTACCGTGGCTGACCATTCACGAACAATTTTTTATTTTTTGGGTTGTGGCAACACTACGGCTAACATCTGTTCGCATTTCGTCTTGTATTTATTTTAATTTATTATTAATATTTTTGATAATTAGGGCTAAAATTCATCACAAAACACAATCTTACCATTATCAAAGTGTATCTAGGTAAAACCCAGTGTAAAATAAATAAGAAATTAGTGATATTTGCGTATTTTGTTTTACCGGCTAAAAGTCAATGACTGTTTGAAAATTTTAAAAGTGAAACTTTATCAACTCGGATTTAATGTGATTTGAGTGATTTTTATACAGGTAATCGTACTAATAAATAACTACTTATTATCGTACCTGTTAGTTTTTGAAGTTGTAGTATATTCAATCAGATTCTTTTTGACATTACTTACGTATTTATTTGTGTATTTAGTGTATTATCAGGTAGCTTTTTACTATCTAAGTCAGTATAAATTTATAATATCGTAATGCCAGTCACACGTAGCATGTATTCTGCTCGCCGTGATGAGGCTAAACAAGAAGATATCTTGAGAAAACTTGACCTGACATTGAAGGAATTAGAGGTATCCAAAACGTTGATTAAACAGTTGCATAGGGAAAGAGATGAAAATGAAAAGGAACTATTAGATAGCCTAAATAAATACGACTTCATAAAAAAGCAGA
The DNA here is from genome assembly GCA_963556515.1 of Nudaria mundana. Lineage (NCBI taxonomy): Eukaryota > Metazoa > Arthropoda > Insecta > Lepidoptera > Erebidae > Nudaria > Nudaria mundana. Next base: position 9,327,101 of record OY748308.1, on the reverse strand, counting down.
TGGCTGAGATGCACACAGAGAATAGGTTAGTGTTAGATGAGCGGGACAGATTACAAAATATTGTGACTGGGTTCAGAGAGTGTAGTGACGAGTATGAACAGGGTCTCAAGCGCATGTCAGTCTTGGAACAGGAACTACACGAAGCCCACCACCTCATTTCCCACCTTGAGGCTGAGAAACGTGACACCATAGTATCCCATACCCATAACTTGTTTGAGGAGTTAGTTGGTAGTGTGCCCAGCCTTGTTGCTACTGAACCCAGCTTAGAACCCACTATTACTATAGATTTAACAAAGGATGATACCTTAACAGCTCATTGTTCCAATCACAAGATGGGCATAGTTGAGTGCAGTAGAAACAAAATTAAGAAATATGTGAAAATTAATAAATACATAAGAAAAACACAAAAACTTATTAAAAGACAAAAAAGTATGTACAAAAAAGTCAAGTATATTAATGAGAGAAGGCAACTAGGCGATGAACTTGACATGTATTCATTATTAATTGAAAATAATATCTCTGATCATAATAACAATATTTTAAAGTTAGAATCAGAAATTAATAATTTAAAAAATTCACTAGACATAATGACTGACAGGTATTGTAATGTTAAAAGTGAGTATCAGGAATACATTCTGGCCATGAAGAAGCTTATGAGTCCAAATTCCACATTGACATCAAACAACCATTTAATTAGTCCTGAGCCGGTCTGTAAGTCCTCGCTGACTTCAAACATAAGCCCTTCACTTGAGTCAAACAAGAAACCCAGTAGTTCCTTCACCAAACGAAATATGATTAAATCTGAAATAGTGATGTTTTGTGATGAATTAGGGAAATCAATGGGCCAGTTACTTAGTTCATATTTAGAACAAAATGTTACTAACTATTGTATGCCGGGATTAACTTACTGTAACATTATAAAAAAAATTAAAAATTGTAATTTAAACAGCAACTGTACACTTTTAATTTTGGTGGGAGATAGGGGAAATGCAGACAGAAATGCAATTGTAAACTGTTTAGAATTACTGAGCTTATTAGATGTTAAAAACATTATTTTATTCACACTTCCTTATAGCCGTGGCTTGTCACAGGCCGAAAACAATCTTAGATATAAGCTAAATCAAACAATACATACATTGACATTTCATAATCCAAATAAATTCCATCTGATTGACATTAACATGTATTTAGAAAATAAATTGTTATTGACGGAAGATAAATTCTATTTGAATAGATATTTTAGGAGACAGATAGCATCTTCGCTATCATATTTTATTAGTTATTCAGCCAAAAACTTGGCTAAACAATCTGCTTTTATTGAGCAGAAAAGTGACAATGTTTGTCTTGTGACCTTGGAATCTGTTCCTGAAAAGGGTGACAATAATTTAAACTTAGTTGTAGGACAATAGAGGAAATCCCTAGCAAATTAAATTTAAGGACAAAGGAAAAGTCTATGTTCATGAATATAATTCATCAAAATATTGAAGGCTTTTCTGGCAAAGAGTTAGAACTAGAATTATTTTTAAATGAAAAACGTATCCATGTACTTTGTTTAACTGAACACTGGTTAAAAAAACATGAACTCTTAGTTAATATTGATAATTATAAAATCATTAGTGCGTTTACTAGAGATTCCGCTATAAGAGGTGGGTCTCTCATTTTAATTAATGACAAATTAAAATCAAAAGACCGAAAAGACGTAGTAGCACTCACAAGTGAGCGAAATATTGAACTATCATGTGCAGAGCTAGAACAATATATTATTATTAGCGTCTATAGACCTCCTTCTGGAGATTACTACCTGTTTGAGTCCATTATGGAGGAAGCCTTAAAAAAGGTATGTAAATGTAAGAAGACTATAGTTGTATGTGGCGATTTTAATATTAATATTTTAGAAAACTCTCAGAATGCGCTAAGGTTCCTCAACCTTTTTAAATCTTTTAACTTACAAAATCTTTTTTGTGAACCAACACGCACCACAGCCACATCAGCTACCTGCTTAGATAATATTTTTTCTAACAGCGATGTAGATGAGAAATCTATAATACATTTTGTAAATTCAGATCATGCAGGTCAGTTAGCTAGATTTAAGTTCCAACATGTTCCATTATCAAAAAATATTGTTTGTAGACCAATCACAACTTATAGATTAGAAAAATTTAAAAAAAACATTAAGAATAAAGTACCTCTTTTGGAGTTGAATAATGATAAACACCCGAATGATCATTACGGAGATTTGTTCGGAGTAATCAAATACGAATGTGATAACATTTTCACTAAAAAAACAATAAATGTAAATCAATTTAAAATAAAATTTAGTGATTGGGCTACGCCTGGAATCTATAAAAGTAGAAGGAAATTATATGAATTATACGAGACAAAGGCATCTACTAATGAGCCACAAGTAATTGAACAGATTAAAAAGTACTCCAAACTATTCAAAAAAGTATGTTCAACAGCTAAATCTAATTATATACGGGCTAAAATTGAAAAATCTGATAATAAAACGAAGGCAATATGGAATGTTATTAACAAAGAAACTTGTAAAGCAAAGTCACGTGATCGATCCTTCGAGTTAAAAATAGATGATAAACATATTAAAACTGATTCTGAAGTGGCCAATGCATTTGAATCTTTCTTCACAAATGTTCCAATCACCACTACAAATAAGTTAAATTCGTCAAAAAACGTAGCCAATTCTCTTCTTAAATCTAGTGTTGATAAATGTAGAATTAACTTTGATTTTCAGTATATTGACTCTGTCACTATACTTAAAACTTTTAAACAACTAAATATAAAAAATACCGAGGATCTTTGGGGCATTTCAACTAATATAATAAAATCAATAGTGCCCGCTATAGCACCTCACCTTGCATTCATATTCAATAAATGTATAGATGAAAATCAGTTTCCTAATCTTATGAAGTACAGTAAAATCAATCCTTTATTTAAAGCAGGAGACAAAAGTGATCCTTCAAATTTTCGACCTATTTCCATACTCCCATCCCTCAGTAAAATTTTTGAAAAAATAATATTTAATCAATTGCTTTCACATTTTACAGACAATAAGTTACTTCATAACAAACAGTTTGGTTTCACTAAAGGCAGGAACACAACGGATGCAGGAGTTGCACTTGTGAAACTATTGGTATATTTTGTGATCTATCAAAAGCTTTTGATTGTGTTGATCATGGGACTTTGCTACTAAAATTAGGTTATTATGGTGTTTCGAACAGCTCACTTGGCTTACTCGAGTCTTACCTCACTGGCAGAGTACAAAAAGTAAACATTAATGGCACCGACTCTTCTGGCGCCTCATTAGTCATGGGAGTACCCCAGGGCTCTATATTAGGACCCCTTTTATTCTTAATATACGTAAACGATCTTCCTTATTTCACTAAAAATCTTTGTGAGATAGTATTATTTGCTGATGACACATCATTAATTTTTAAAAGTGATAGACAAAAAGTAGCACTTGACGATGTAAATAATACCCTTTCGGAAATATTGCATTGGTTCACAAGTAACAACTTGCTGCTCAATGCGAAGAAAACAAAATGTGTAAAATTTACTATGCCCAATGTTAGACAGGTGGATACTCATATTACTATGAATAATGAATTAGTTCAAATAGTCAATACCACAGTTTTTCTTGGGATAACTCTAGATAGTAAACTACAATGGGGTCTTCATATCACAGCCTTGGCAGGGAGACTTAGCTCAGCTGCCTATGCGGTTAGAAAGATAAGGTCTCTGACTGACGAAAAAACGGCACGATTAGTTTATTTTAGCTACTTTCATAGCGTTATGTCATATGGTCTGCTGCTGTGGGGCTCAGCTGCCGATATTGAGACAATATTCATATTACAGAAACGAGCTATACGAGCAATCTATAGACTCGGACCCCGTGACTCGCTGAAAGAATTATTTAAAGAAATTAATATTTTAACAGTTGCTTCTCAATATGTTTACGACAACATCTTATATGTACGGAAGAACATAGATCTATTCAAAAAAAATTCCGATAACCATAATTTTAATACAAGAAATAAAAATAAATTGGCAATGACAAAAATTAGACTTCATAAAGTTGGTAATTCGTTTGTTGGCAAATGTATAAAAATTTATAATAAAATTCCTCAGGATTTGGTTGACATGCCTCTTAATAAGTTTAAAATAGTAGTTAAAAAATGTTTGATGATGAAAGGCTACTATAATGTAGACGAATATCTTAATGATAAAAATGCATGGTCACCCTAATCTTCTGTTGTTGGCCACTCGTATAATACAATAGAAACTAATTGTAACAATGTAAACAAAACAATATTAAAAAAGAAAATGGATAATCTACCTGAGTTTCTTGCTGGTCTCTTCTCAGGAGAACCAAATTACCGAACCAGCGAAAGAATCATTTTCTAATGGTTATTTATGTACTTACTTAATTTAGTATTTTTATAATATTACTTGACAAAATTGTAAAATTTTGACATTCATATGTGCTCTTTATGTGCCTAAACTGAATAAATGAAATTGATTCTTTGATTCTTTGATTCAATTTAAGCAAAGGAGTATGACGACGAAGACTATATGTATAATTTTCATATGTAGGTACTTAAGTAAGGTTATTATATTATGTTGTACTAGTGGTCGCCCGCGACTTCGTCCGCGTGGTAATTTGGATTTTTTCCTATTCCCGTCGCGCCGCGCTGCGTCATATTTTGAACAATTCACACAATATCTTTATAAATTGTAGCCTATGTGTTATTCTGATGTATAAGCTATATTATTGTAAAGTTTCATTAAAATCCATTCAGTAGTTTTTACATGGAAGAGTAACAAACATCCATCCATCCATACATACATACATACATACTTACATACTTGTATTATTAAGCCTTTATTGCTGAAACTAAACTTACAATACATAATATTTCTTACTTATAAACTAGCACATCGGATTTCCGTTTCAGTGTTCAGCGTGTCCTGTGACACATAGGCCTCTTCTAACTGCTTCCATTCATTTCTGTCTTTGGCTGTTCTTGGCCAGGTAATGCTTCCGACTCTGTTGATATCATCCGCCCACCGTCTTACCTGTCTTACCTGTCTACCCAGAGTCTATCATCCCGTGGTTGCCATTCTGTTATGATTTTGTTCCATTTACTCTTACTGTCTCTTGTCATGTGACCTGTCCATCTCCACTTCAACTTTCTTATTTTCGTTATAATATCTTCCACCTTGGTTATATCTCTTATTTCGTCTGCTTTCTTGCGATCCCTTTTCGTGACGCCTATCATACTTATTTCCATGGCTCTCTGACATGTTCTCAATTTTTGGAGATGTTTTTTATTCAGCGCCCAAGTTTGGCATCCATAAGTTAGGCACGGAAGACACACGTATTAAATACTTTCCTCTTGGTAGTCACTTACATACTTACATACTCACAAACTTTCGCGTTTATAATATTAAAAAAAAGGATAGTAAAGTAAAGGATGTAACTGTATGTGGAGGCTTATAATTGGCATATATCTGACCACATTTGGACCTACTTTGTGAAGTAGCCGTAAGCTCCCCAAAGAAAAGAAAAGAAAATAAAATAATATTTTTATTTTTTAGTTCCGCGGCCCAAGGCCACGGCCACTCTAACGTCCGTTGCCGGGCGTCTCTGGTTACAAGCAGAACGTATTTCCAGTGACCCCCGGCGGAAATAACTATTATAGGTTATCTGTCCCCAAAAATGTATCCTAATAGACATTATGTTCCTAAAATAGTAGATCTGTCACCTAACAAATACAATCAGCGCCTAGAAAAAGTTTTAGAGCAATCCGACTGACAAACGGGTCTTTTACACGATTATTCGACATACCTCTTTTTCGACCCTGTAACAAGAGCCAGTTTATAATGTGTACAAAAGGCGAAACTTTAAAAAAGTATAAATCTGATTTGGTTAGAGATATTATTATATGACTATGAGAGTTGGGTAGTCTTCGTGGTTATTTTTTTTAATTTGGTTTTTCAGTTTAACCTGTGATTAATTTGACGCATATAATTATTTGGTGGCTGATATTATTTCCAATTTATTTTTAATTGAGCTGAGATTACGAAGCTCTTTCTTAGGCGACTTGTGTATTTCGTTCGTGATCGAACTCCTCCTAAACGACTGATGTGATCGACCGATCTTTTTGAAATTTGGCACGGTCATAGTGACCATCACCGTGAGTACATATATCTGAATTCATAAATCGGTCCAGTCGTTTAGGAGTTCAACCCGGATCGACAAACTCAGCTCAATTATTGCAACAGCAGAATGCATTGCATACCTAGTTTATACTCGTATTTAGGTATTCTTATTATTATTTCCAACGGGGACACCGGCAGCCGGACGGACGATCCACCCGCGACGATTGCGGACTATTTCGTCCATTTCCCCAATTCTCCCCTTGGGCAGAGTGTGGTTAATCCAGCTCTCTCACGGCCCCACGTCGAACCTTCCCGTCTCCTTCATAAATCTTATCATCTGTTCCACCTTCAGATTGCTTATGTTTTCCTCGTTCAGTCTGTCCGACCCCAGGAGTTCCCATCTGATCAATGAGTACATGGGGCATTCAGCCAGCAGGTGGAAGCTTGTTTCTTCGCTGTCCATGCACTCCGGGCATTTGGGGTCGGTTTTTACTCCTATCACTGTCAGATGTCTGTTCAGTCGACGGTGTCCTGTTATTACTTCTATGGCGAAACATATTGCCTCATGTTTCCTTTTGGGAGTTTCATGATATGACTCGTCCTTTTCTTGTCCATTCCCTTGATGAAGATTTTCGACTGTCTCATTCCAGTCGAGGTCTTCCATCTTTGGTTGGTTTGTACTTTTACTATTTAGGTTATTGTAATTGTATTAACATTATTTGAATTAGGTGACAGATCTACCTAATATTTTAAATGCCCTTAATGTACGGGCAAACTCGTCCTTCACATGCAATGGCCTATACAATTTGTATGGTAACAAACACACTGGTCATTCACCACGCTGTCTTCGCGTCACCGCGTCAGATTCGCATGTTCCGCTATCCCACGCGTACGACGTTGTCACACACGTTTAAAGTGTAATAGCGCTTAGATAACGTACCTAAACGTCAGATGTCGTAAGACGTAGGACCAGTCTGTCGCTGTCTCCCACGTCGCGTAGCGTAGTGTGTTTCAAGCTTAAATTTACGTTTAACCATCATTGATGATTGTTAAATATTGAATGTAAATTAATTAAGCCATGTGGCAATGTCTCTATTTCTCTATAGGCGAAAAGCGCTCAAACCACATGAACCCAGTATAGTAATTAAATAAAAATAGTGCCACTAAATAGAATCTCTGCAGACCGAGCTAGGGGTATGTATGTAAATACTAGGTGCTATATTCCAGTGCATATCTGCGTTCTGTCTTCTGGTGCAGATATGTATTGGACCTCTCTAGTGTTGGTGAAATTAAACAATAGTATCCAGACAACCCTTTCCAGGCCCATCACCAGTGAAGAAGGATCATGGATCGTATCTATTGGATGCTTAACTTGGAATGGCAGGTATGTTTAATTAATTTAGAAGGATGGTAACAAAAAAATTGCATATTATATAACTGAGCTATTTTTAAATACATTATTAATTTCAGTAAGTAGATACTTAGATGGTTCCTATGTCTCCGCAGGACGCGGCAGACGGTAGCAGCAGATGGCGACGGCACTGCTGCTGTTACTTACGCGTCAAAACAAAACGCATCCTGCAACTACTGCCGTCTGCCTCGTCCTGTTAAATTCTTCCTTAAACCAGCCCACAGACTGACAGAGCACCTGCAGGCTCAGATCGTTCAGATAGCTTTTTTATTCCTTATCGACAAACGCTACTGACCTTCTCGACTAACGTCAGAAAAAAATAGTGATAATCATAATCTAAACTTAAGAAATAAGGATAAACTGGCTGTTCCTAAATTTGGCTTCATAAAGTGAGTAATTCTTTTGCGGGGAACTTTATTCGAATGTACAATACATTGCCAACCGAAATAGCAAATTTATCTGTCAATAAATTTAAAAAACTAATAAAAAGTAAATTGTGCCATAAAGCTTATTATAGTATTAATGATTTCTTAGATGACAAGGCGGCCTGGTTGTAACAACGTAACGAATTGCTCCTTTCTAAATAACTCTGTATTAGATTTAAGATGAAATATTTTGAAAAAAGCCGAGCTGAGTTTCTTGAGGGCTCTTCTCAGTCTCGTTGCATTTTGGAACCCTCGGTAGAGTCACACCAACTTCTGACGAATCTAAATAATTTTCTGAAAATTTCAAAGATAATAAACGTTATTTTATTTTATTTTATTTTATTTTATTTTCAGTGCCCAACTTCAACCTTATCGACCATTTGAACTGAGACTGCAGGCGGACTGTTGGTGTGTGTTAAGAAAAACTTTGTCCAACTTTATTTGAATAACGAAATTATTGAAGTAAAGTTAACTAGACGTTTGTCCAAATTTATTTGAATAAGTTCGTCAACGTTGCAGTTACTTTGCAGTTCGAACTGCACATCGTTTACATTACAATTGGGCCACACGGTTGGATTGCGGTCGTCCTAACTGCATTGAAACTGCTGCAGCTAAGGTGCAGATGAAATGCCGTCCATCTGTGTAGAGTCTTTATAAATAATTAGAAACCGTTTTGTACAATCGTGTCGTACAAATTTGAAATAAATAAAAATAATTTTCATTTTCCAGCAAACCTCTTGTATCCTTTCGTATTTGATTCTATAGGTAGATAATATAGTTAAATTCTAGCATGCATGCCGAATGTGGTTGCTGGGTTTATACTAATACAAACCACTGAAATCTGACTCGTGATTTTTGCCAAAGCACTATTCGGTATTACTGTAGGTGGAGTATTTACTGCAGGACCAATTTATGCTTCGGAAATTGCCAGTGTAAGTATGTTTGACTATTGTACAAACTTTGACAAAACTGCGATGCGTTTTGATACATTTTGCCTGTGATTTTGCTTCAAATTCGCATCGCTAAAAGCCAAAATTCACGATATTATAAGAACTGTTTGAAAAAACAATGGTAAGTAAAATGTTTTTAAGAAAAAACCTTTTAAATTTATATAATAGCATTAATTTTTCGCAGAATCAAAAGGACAACAAAACGTCGACAATTGTTTCGCCTCTAAACGAGGCATTATCAAGACATTATCATGTCTTGATAATGCCTTGATAATGCCTTTTGATTCTGCGAAAAATTAATGCTATTATATAAATTTAAAAGGTTTTTTCTTAAAAACATTTTACTTACCATTGTTTTGTCATGGATTTTCGCCAAGTAACGCCTGTTTCTATCCAATATTTGTTTGAAAAAATCTTTTGCTGTCAACGAAATAACACTTAATAATTCATCAATTTCAGAAAGAAAGCCGTGGACGTCTTGGAACTATATTTCAAACTAGTGGTCGCCCGCGACTTCGTCCGCGTGGTAATTTGGATTTTTTCCCGTTCCGGTCGCGCTGCGTCATATTTTGAACAATTCACACAATATCTTTATAAATTGTAGCCTATGTGTTATTCTGATGTATAAGCTATATTATTGTAAAGTTTCATTAAAATCCATTCAGTAGTTTTTACGTGAAAGAGTAACAAACATCCATCCATCCATCCATACATACATACATACATACTTACATACTCACAAACTTTCGCGTTTATACATGTAATATTAGTAGGATAATGTGTTCAATTGGCGTTGTGATAATGTTGAGTACCGGTCCATTCATATCGTATACAAATCTAAACATATTATACACCTGTCTTGCGGTAATCACAACTATACCCCTTTTAATCTTACCTGAGAGTCCATACTTTCTATATTCTAAAGGTACGTCCACGTTACTGATACTGGTAAAATAAAATTGACTACAAGCATTATTTATTCATACGAAAATTTCTTCAGCATTGGTCTGGAAGCGAATTAAAAACTTCATCTTCATCATCTTTATTTGATCATTATATGATTTATGTATATTGACAACTCTAAGACTCCTATGCATTTACTCGACCTCTGAAATGTTCGTACGGTCAGCACAGTGCATAAAGCTGCAATTTATTTACTACAGGAATGGACCACAGTGTCGCCGGTTACATCGCATATACATTATCATGGGTTGCGCGCGATTGCAATGCACTGAATGGCATTTTTGGGAGCCTATGGGGACACTGGCAGACATTCTGCGGCCCCCAGCGATGCAGTGAATTGCCAATTGTGTCATTCGAGAGGTGCGTTAGCTAAGTAATTAATATAAATTTTCATTATTCAGGTAGAACAACAGAAGCATTGAAAGTCATGACATTTTGCGGAGGCTCTGAAGCTTTAGCGCTGGAAGAACTGAAAGAATTCCAAGCTGCGAAGGATGTAATTGTGAACAAAAAAGATATATTTAGGAACCCATTGTTTCTAAAATCAGTAATAATCATTTCTGTGTTTGGTATGGGAAGTCAGCTAACGGGTGTCAACACAGTTTCATATTATTTACAGACTATTGTTGAGTCTACGGAAACTTCGGTGAAACCAGAAGTTGCGTCAGTGATTATTGGACTAATTCAGCTTTCCGCTAGTGTTGGGACAAGTTTTTTGAGTGACAAATTTGGAAGAAAGCCTATTTTAACAACCAGCAGTATTGAAATGGCAATTGGGATGGTAAGAGATAGGAACTGGAATTCTTTTTAATCAACTTCATAAAAAAAGAGTTACTCATGTTGGCTTCAATTTTTTGATGTTTGTTACCTCATTATTTTTCGACTGGGTAAATCGATTTTATAAAAAAAAAAGGACTGCTTCTCGTGTGGTTCTTAGAATCTGCCTATACAGGCCCAAGGCGCAGCCATCGCCGACTTCAGTCGATAACAAAATGATATTACAAAATTTAAAAAAAGTCTTTAATAAGTAGATACATTACGATTATTTCCAAGCCACATCTGTGTTATTCATAGGTCTATTGCAAAAAATGACATTTTGGCAGGTGATTTTTGGCATTAGTTTAGATGGTGAATGTCCTAGTATGAATATTATATGAATTCCTTGATTTACAGTTTGGTCTTGGAATCTTCTTCAAGCTGAAGGAAACTGGTCCAGTTACGGGTTTCCTAAACTGTGTGCCTTTGATTTCTATTATATTTGTTGTCTACAGTTTCAGTGCAGGTAAGGTTCAATAAAACACGTTCGTCTTTATCACTTATGGGATATTTTACTCCCACATTTCGCCCGTCACTGTGTTGGTCCCACAGATATCAATAAAATACTTAGATGTCTGTGGTTGGTCCCATTTAACAAGAGAGATTACCTGTGTCCCTGTTTTATTGCAATGGAAATTTAACGTCACTTGTAAATGTTATTTGATCTATCTACTCCCTATACGCTGTTTACAGAACAAATATAATACTAGATGTGCCACATAGGATTATTATTATAATACAAATTCACCCAGACATAGTGACGTCAAACCAATTTTTTGCCAACTTTCACCGGTTCTCAATTCGACCTTATGTTTTTACCTCATAACTTTCGACTGGGTGAACCGATTTTGAAAATTCTTTTTTGACTTGGTCGGTTTTTTAAGCTTTTAAAACTGGTGCATCTCGACTGGTTCTATTTCAATTTGGTTCCATTCCAAAAACTATTTGGTGCCATTCCGAAAATTGATTCGTGAAAATCGTTATTTTTTGTTTATGTCTTTGATTACCACACAATATAATCTTTCTATTTCAGGCATGGGTAGTCTCTCTTGGGTGATAAGTGCAGAGTTATTAGACGACAAATCAAGAAGTATAGGATTCTCAATATCTACTAACTACATTGTGTACGTTTCTAACGACCAAATACGTTTCTACGTTAACTATAGCTATTGGTCCCGCTTGTACATATTGGATGTTTAGTTTTAATTCAGTATTAAGGTGTACATTTTTTATATGTTGCGTGCCAGAAACGAAAGGTAAAAGTTTCACTAAGATTAAAAATATTTTAAGGAATCGATCAGGTTGTATGGTGAAGGAATCGATAAGTCAATTTTGTTGTTGTCATTGTTAATACCTAATACGTACCACAACACTTAATTACATACGTTAGTTATCTACTGTTAATGTAATCCTGCACTTGTAGCCTGAAACACAGGATTACCAAGTTTAGGCAGAAGTGACAACGTAGATACCTAAAGTCTGACCACGCTAAATTTGCTAAGGAATAAAGTGGCAACCCCACAGAAAAACTAGCGTAGCAACATTTGTGTCTTTTACTTTCAATGTGAAGCTTTCTATAAACAGTTTGGATCATTTGAATTTTGCTTTGTAAAGTTAACTCACACTACCAACATTAATAAAGCTACTCCTAGACCTAGACTTGAGAGAAGCTACAATACCCAGTTCAATGTTAGCAGAGAAACATGTTACATTACGGGTCCTTTAAAGTTCCATAATTAAATACCTAAATATACACTTTAAGTAATAAATGTTTACTTTAGAACCAGAAATATAACAAAAAACAGATTGCAAGTTTCTGATTCACAAAGAAAAAAAATAAAATATCAAGACTACACAATTGTATAAATGGGGTTATAAATAGTAGTAGAGTTGGCATATGAAATCCTAGAGTTGACGAATGGACGAAAGTTTGAAGTCATGCTATTAAATGGGAAAACGAATTTTGAACCGAAGACAAGAAGCTGTGTTATTTAACAGATTTAATGGCAGTTAAAGTTATGGGGACTTTATGGTTTCACTATGAATAATCAATTGGTACTTATTGTAAATAACGATAATACACGAGAGATATACCTAACGCTAGAGATAAATTCCTTTGTACGAATTTAATATTTTGTGTTTTTAGTATTGCAATGTATTAATTAAATCAAGCCACATCTATGTTATTCATAGGTCTACTGCAAAAAATTACATTTAGGCAGGTGATTTTCATTACTGTTTTAGACTGAAATATCCTAGTACGATGTTATGAATAGCAGCAATGTATCTCGTGTCATTCATCATCATCAAGATAGCCTATTTTAACGATAAAATTATACCTTAGTAAACCTATGTTAAGTGTCTATGTTTTGTGTGTTTAATTGTCACCTAACTCCTCTTTTATGTCTAAACTGGTTTAGATAAAATTTAGCGTGTACCTGTTTATATTCCAACGGGTGCCTTGGTGGTTAGAAAACACAATTGGACCCGGTTGGTGGCGCTGCTGTGGCGGATCGAAGTTTAAGAAGTTAAATAGCTATAATTTATAGTATGTATAATACATTTATAAATAAACAAGTGAACGCGGATTTAAAATTCCTAATGTTCAAAATGAGCTCAATTTGTAAAAAAAAAGAAATATTTTTTTTAATAGCAAGAAAAGTGGCTAGTGTTGCACCAATTTGAAATTTTTATTAAATGCGCCATCTTTTGAAATAACTTGCCAAGGGTACTCTAGTACATTTTTTTTTCAAATTGAAGTGTCAAAGTTAACTAACAATATTTTTGTGAACCATGAATCACTAAAACTTAGCTTATTTTATTAAATTAACAATGTTTTTTGCATTAATTTGTTGTTGCGATTAATAGAATCGTTAATGAAGATTACGAAATTAAAAAAAATCACAGCGAAATTGTGACATTGGTGATCACAGGACTTAAAAATGCGACCAAGGGTGTCGAACTTCAACCTTTTTGAAAAAGTGTCTATTATCGCTGAACTGAGTGATATAGATTTTTTTTTATTTTTCCCAGAACTGGTGTAACTTGGCCTTTCATCTGGTCCCAGATTATCGTTGAGTTTTGGGACACCCTGTATATTAAGAAAGAAATTATAAATAGATCACAAAAACTGATGTCATCGGCGGGACTCGAACTCACGGCCTTGCCCTAACAGGGGGAGTGCTCTGACCAACTGAGCTACCGGCAACATCGAATTTTTGCTTCATATCATTTTCATAATTTCTACATCGCGCTTAAGGTTAGCAGTTCTACCGCACTAACTACCGTTCCACCAGTCGTACCAGTGTATCGTGTTACAACGATATTTAAACACTGAATTTTTAGATGAATCCTTACCAAAATCCAAAAAATTTGTATTACGTGCGTATAGGGAAAGTCCGTGGCTTCAAGTCCCACCGATGACGTCAGTTTTTGCGATCTATTTATAATTTCTTTCTTAATATTTTAAGAATAGTTTAAGCAAACTCATTGCTTTAAAATATAAAAATATATAGCTTTATATATGTTTTTCTTTTTATTTTATTGACCAAAACATTACATAATAGTACAGTCTGCATTCATAACATCCACTTGCTTAAACCTCGAACGTAAAATAATTTTCGAAACGGTCCAGTATTTTGGAGCCTATTCAATATTAACAAATAAACAATCAAATATTTCCTCTTTATAATCTACTAGCGTCGCACTAAAACTTTTCTCGAGAACCACAATATCTATTATAGAAAACATCATCAAAATCCGTTGCGTAGTTTTAAAGATCTAAGCATACCTACATAGGAAGGGACAAACAGCGGAAGCGACTATGTTTTATACTATGTTATGATAACGATCAAAATTAAATATAACACGTGTAGGTTATACAATTGAAGTTATTTATAGCATATTGCATAGTTGTTGTTTTATTTCCTACGTGACTATTAAAAGTACCAAGTATTGACAATGAAATTCTTAAGATAGAAATATGAATAAGATATTATGCAGCACATCCGCATAGTAATATTTATTTCGAAGGGGTCAACAGTGGTGTTTATTACACCTACATTTTGGCAGTCAATTTTGTTGTTCAAGGCCCTGGAGTTGTTGCACCTGAGAGCCAACCATAACAACAACTATTTGTTTAGCTGGAAGGGTTAACATAAATACTAATAGGTCATAAATAAGTATTAGCGATTCCTAGTAATCATCCTCTTAGCCTTATCCCAATCCAGTTGCGGTCGCTTTTTAGTTTAACTACGATGCGGCTGAACTATAAATGTTTTCCAGAAAGCGACTGCCATCATCTCCACAAACTATTGGCGATATCGAAGTTCTGTAGTTAGAATAGTCGAATGTTTTAGGACTTCAAACTACTTGTAACGACTGCCATAGATGTTTGTATCACATTATACTAGTGGTTCTGTGAAGACGCCCGGCAACGGACGTTAGAGCGGCCGCGGCCTTGGTTGCGAAACTAAAAAAACACACAGACCTCGCGTTATTTCCGCATCCCCCCCCCATTTTCCCCCCAATCGAAAAATCCCTTCGACTGAAGTTGCGCCTTGCAACAAAGAACACTTGTGCTAAATTTCATGAAAATCGGCTGAAAAATGCGGCCTGTAGACCGGAACTGACAAACATACCAACAACGCCAAATCGGCCAGTCCTCGAGTTAAAACTGAGACGCTTCGCTCGCTCGGTCAATTAAACGAGGTTTTTTTAGTTCCTCGAGACCGCGGCCGCTCCCATGTCCATTGCTGCGGGCGTCTCTGGGCGCACCAGAAGGTATTTCCAGTATATTACACGTGCTGGGAAAAGCATGGCCCAACCACTCTAAGAATATCCATGAAGTAAAAGCAAACAGATCTCATTCACCATTTTTTTTTCTACTACGAAGTGCTATGGACCTACGTGATTATTTACTAAATACCTATCCGGTACTATTGATTCTTAGAATTAGATAATTGTTTTTATCAAAAAGAGAGACGCTTTGACTCCATAACAATTTACTTTTCTTGTATTTGTCACGAATATAGGCATAGTTTTATAGATTCATTCGTGCGATGACAGTGCTAAGTATAGTGCGGTAGAAAGATGAATTTAGAATAATTTGAAGTGATTTCTTGATTCTGTTATTATGTCGAAACCCTGGAACAGAAACTTGATTCGTCAATACGTCGTTGTAATCGTGGGTACGTATTTTAAATTTTATTTGTCCCACTCACATAATGCATCTTGTAGTCAGAATGAACTTCTTGAAAAAATGCCTGCTAAACTAGCAAAGCGAGTGGGTCTATGCATTTACGCCTTATGCCTTCTATGTGTGGGCTGGTCTGTGGTTATACCTACTAAGTTACATCGGAATAAGGTAATTTTCAGAAACGCGCGCTAAAAAATAACCCTTCAATTTATTGTAGGTAGCTAAGTCTTTTGATTTAACGTTTTTATAAAATGTCCAACAGGTAGGTTGGACTAAAAGGTCTGGTACCTGTGACTGCCTGATGGTGAGGCAATTATTTGTAGATTTGGTGTTTTTTTTTGGTATGAGTATTTTGAAAGGAATAGTTATATCATGATTCATGAGACAGAATTACCGTACATTGACAGGGTTAAATATTAAACAGGAGCCAAATTTTACAAATAAGATCTAGACGTAAAAATCCCTAGAGGAAACAATTTTTTTTTTCAAAATTTATTTTGGCACTTTATCGGTGTATTATATAAACATATCCATGCAAAGTTTCTTCTTTCTAGCTCTTATCGTTTGGGAGGAGAGCCGAGGACGGACGGACATGACTAAACTATAAGGGTTCCGAGACTTTTACTACGGAACCCTAAAAATTTGTATAAATTAAATTAAAAGTGTTAGTGAAAAAGTACAAGTGTTTTTGTTCAAAACTTAATTCTGTAATGTGAGTTGTGTTAGAGTGGAGTCGGCATTGAGTCGGTGTTTGTTAAGTTGGTGCATTTTGATTGTTCCAGTTGATTTCTCCATACTAGCTGTGGGTATAGATACTGGATGGTATTCCCCAACCTTGGTGAAGCTTAACAACAGCTCACAAAGTATATTTTCCAGACCAATCACTGAAGAAGAGGGTTCATGGATTGTTTCTATTGGATCAGTGATAGGTATTGTTTGTAAGTGAAACTTCTAATTGCTTTTACAAATAAATAAAATAAATTAAAGTATATATTGTTAATTCGTAGTAGCATTATTATATTATGTCGCTAGAACTGCAGAGATTATATTCTGTCATGGTTGTTGTAATTATGGTTTGATTTACAGAGTGGTTATGGATTTTCTACAGTACCCGGTAACGACAATAGACTTGCCCCCTATAACCAACAAAATTACTAACAAATTGTAGGTGTGTAATGCACCTTTGTCTACCCCTTCTGAGATAGATGCGTGATGTATGTTCGTGTGACCTATTAGTTGTAGGTAAAAATAAAAATGTCAAAAGGTATCTTAATAAAAAAAAAATTATATGTTTTTGTTCATTAAGTAGGGGAACTTGTCACAAGTACCTACTAGTTGTCGCAATGCCATTATCTCTGAAACTGTTTAAGCATTTGAAATAAAACTTTTTAGGAAATCTGAGCTTATGCCACCACTAGAAACATCAGAAACTATGATGCTGGGATGCTGGGCCGTTGTCTACAAAAGCTCGTACACGGCCTAATGTTATTTTCTCTTTAAGTAATTATTTACTAAATTCAATGTTAAGTGCAACAGAATAAAGAGCTATTTAAGTGTCTTATCTATCTTTTTCAGCAGGTATCTTCTTAACCTTCCTCATAGACTTGGTTGGCAGAAAGTGTGGTTTAATCCTGGCATGCTTACCCAGGCTAACGGCAGGTTTTCTGCTCATATATGCCAATGAAGTATGGATGTTGCTGTTAGCTAGAGCGCTAGTTGCTGTGACGGATTATGCCCTATTTCCTTTAGTGCCCATGTACATTACGGAAATTGCCAGTGTAAGTTGCCTTTATTATAACTACAACCAATCATCATTTACCGAGCCCTTTCTGACCCAAAGAATAAGACGTATCGCCATCCAACGTGGCAATACAGCCAGCATTCTGGGAACCTTCCCAGTCGACAATTACGCGGAGGATTTTTAAACAATAGTTTGCAGATAGGTATTGTAAATATTTTTAGTAAGTAAGATTAGGGAAGCGGCAAACCCCCGAAAAAGTGCTTAGAAATGAAAATGACTGACCAATCTGAAAATGTGAAAAATGTATATTTTCTCATTTTGAAAAATAGTCAGTTGAAGCTTAAGATCTGATAAGTATTATGCCGCAGGATTTTTTTGAATTCGATCAAAACTCGGCGAGATAAAAAAATGTTGAAAGTGACCATTTTTGCACTTTAAAATGGTTGTAACTTTTTTTTTTTTTATGACGACCCAGTAATGTGCCTCTTCACGCTTCGCTTAAAGAGCCCAGGGTTATATGTTGGAGGAAACACGTGCGCAGGCAGGGCGTTCCAAACCACCATCGTTCGGCAGAGAAACGATCGTTTAAAACGCACGGTTCTCGCGAAGACGGTTTCCACGGTATGAGGGTGACATCTCTGCCCGGCACGCGTTGTTCGGGATCGGAAGGGAGAGGGTGGGATCAGGTTGAAGAGCTCTTTAGAACACTTACCGTGGTAAATACGGTAGAACGCGGCCAAGGAAGCAATTGTTCGGCGCTGGGCTAGCGGCTCAAGGCTTCCCGTTACCTCCGGACAGTCTATAATGCGAACAGCGCGTCGCTGCATAGCGTCGAGTGCGTCCAGCAAATACTTCGCGGAGCCGTCCCAGAGGTGAGAGCAGTATTCAACGCAGGGTCTAATCTGCGTTTTGTACAGCAGACACCTCTGGTGCGGTGTAAATAATCGCTTTACCTTGTTCAGTATTCCTAGTTTCCGCGAAGCTAGCCCAATACATCTCTCAATGTATTTTGTTTTATTGAGCTCTCGACGAACGTCTATGCCAAGGATGTCTAGATTGTCCTTCATTGGTAATATTGCATTCTGAAGAGTGGGTAGGGGAAGGAAAGGGGATTTTTTCGCTGCAAATGCACACGCCTATGTTTTGTGGGCATTGAACTCGACCAAGTTCTCGGCACCCCATTAGGAGATACTGTCGAGGTTTCGGTCGAGATCACCCACGAGATGTCGTCTCTCCTCCTCTATCACAGATCGCCCCGCCGTCGGACGAACCGAGTAACTCCCGTGCAGTGTACTGTCATCTGCATAGCAATGAATGTTCCCGAGGGAAAGCATATCATTGATATGCAGAAGAAAGAGAGTTGGTGACAGTACGGACCCCTGCGGTACCCCGGCATTCACTTGCAAGAAGCGAGAAGCCTGGCCATCGCAGAGGACCCGCACTCGGCGCTCGTTTAAAAAACTGGCAATCCAGCTGCACAGTTGAGGTAGTAGACCATATAGAGAAGCTTGGAAAGGAGCGAAGCATGCCAGACCCTATCGAAAGCTTTGGCGATGTCCAGGCTAATAGCCAAGGACTCGCCGAACTTTTCCATAGCCTCACCCCATACATGCGTGACGAATGCCAGGAGGTCACCCGTTGATCGTTTTGGCCTGAAGCCATATTGCCGATCATTGATTAGCGAGTGATCCTCCAGGTATCGCATGAGCTGCTTATTGATAAGAAGCTCGAGCACCTTGCAAATGATTGGGGTGACAGCTATGGGTCGATAGTTGCCTGGATCGGATCGATCCCCTTTCTTGGGGATCGGTTGTACGTTCGCCTCCTTCCAGGCCTCCGGCACGAGGCCTGTAGAGTATGACAGGCGGTATAGACGCGTTAATACTGGAGACAACTCAGCAGCACATTTCCGCGTGTCGAGTGACCGCAGCACTGCCCGTACATCACATTGCCTGATAACAATATCAGGCATAGTGTGGCCACAGTTGGCGATGGCGGGGGGCTGCAGGCCACGGTCATCGACCCGGGAATTAGCCGCAAAGAGGTCTGCGAGCATGTCCGCCTTCTCTTGGGCTTTGTGAGCCAGTGATCCATCAGGAAAACGCAGTGGTGGCAGCGAGGGTTGACAAAAATTTGACTGTACGGCTTTGGCCAGTTGCCAGTATCCACGGCTGCCCGTGGGATAGGATGTGAGCTCCTGCAAACCAAGCCGCGCGACGCGCTGGGCATCCGCTCTCTTGAAGGCCCTCTTGCTGAACCTAGTGGCCCTATTGTACGCTGCTTTGAGGCGGTTCACGTTCGGGTCACGTGCCGCCCGAGCCCTGACCCAGGCGCGATATGCCGACTGTTTTTTCTGGACAGCCTCGGCACATTCACGCCCGAACCAGGGGTGAGCTTTGCGGATGCTGGCGACATCAGTGAAAGGGATATAATATTCTATCCCTAGACTGATCTCGCCAGCAACGGCAGCAGCGCTATCCGAAGGCGCCTTCCCTACAAAGCAGCGCTGGCTCCACGGGACGGACGCAAAGTAATCGCGGAGACCGTCCTAGTCTGCCGACGAGTAGTGCCATAGTCGTCGAGTCATTTGTTCAGCACGAGCAGGCGGTGGTACTTGGAAGCTGGCGTGCACCACACAGTGGTCGGAAGTGCCCAGTGGGGCGCGTACCGACACACTGTACTCGGCTGGGCGACTCGTCAGCAGTAGATCCAGCAAGGCGGGCGTGTGGTCTGACCTGTCAGGTATCCGGCTCCGGTGATCCTCCGTACCATCTGGGTCAGCCCGTGGGAGAGAGCGAATGCATGGGCGGTTCGTCCCGCATGATCGGTCCTAAGGGACCCCAGCCACTCAACGTGATGACCGTTAAAGTCCCCCAAGAAAACCAGGTCAGCGTTCGGGAACCGCACCTGCGCATCGTCAGCCATCTCGCTGAGGTATTCGAAAAGCCTTGTTGTCCCAGTGTCCCCTGTGTGGGAGCGGTAGACGCACACGTAGATCTGGCTCATGGAGCCATGATCCACGTGCAGCCAAAGGACGGAGTAGGAGGGGTTCTCCAGACAGCGCAACCGGCGGCAGCAAACATCCGCCCCAACGAACACGCACACCCCGGCTTTATCGCGGAATTGTTCCTCAATGATATAAATAAATAAATAAAAATCATTTATTTCGGACTTTGTAGTCCATAGCTATTAATTGGTTAGTAACAATAAAGACTTATAAACTATGTTAGTACGATTTAATAGGTAAAAGTTTCATATTTTTTATTTATTTAGATACCAGATTATTGTTCGTCACACAGCGACGAACAATAGTCCTTAGCAAAGGGGAGTCATACCTCTCCACTATAGTCCCCAGGATGGAGTTGGAGCTGTCCCGCACTCTGCGAAGCATTGAGGCAGACCGTTTTCTGACGATCGCATGAAAGTCATCGATATGCGCCTGAGCGAACATACCTGATGCACTGCAGAATCGGGGCAGCCCCATCAGCATCCTGAAGCCATTATTATATTGGACCCGTAGGTAGTAAATAAGTAGTAAATAAGAGTAATAGTAGTAAATAAGAGTGGCACATACATAGCGAGTAAAACATGGCCAGCACCCTCGAGATGTGTGGCCCCGCATGCCGCAAGTGTTCAATGCTAAGACTGTCGTGACCCGGAGACTTACCTTTAGTCATCTTAGTGATCACATATGAGACTTGCTTAGCAGAGAAACGGATTATGTCCGAGTCACGACAGCCCAGACAATCAGGTATGGAACTGCTACCGTCAGAGACTAGTGGTGACTCAACTTTAAAGTGCTCCACAAACATGTTGGCAATGCGCTCTGGCTGGTTGGCCGTCCCCACACACGCAGGAAGGCCAGGCCTAACATCAAGCTTTTTTGTGGCTTTCCAAAACTGACTAAAGTTGTTATCCTTGCGATGTGATGCCAGGATATCAAGCTTTATTGATTCCTGATGATTCTGACACCATTTAAGTCTACTTTTAAATATCTTACGCGATAAGCACATTGCATCAAAAATAACACCCGATGCAGGCTTATTATGCCACAGCCATACACGGTATTTAGACCTGGCCCTCATGTGGGATTCCCTGACATGCCTATTCCAACCGACCACACGGCCGCCATGTCTGCGGGTTGGACGTTCGGTTTGACTCACTCTCGCTGCCTCCGACAGAATACCAACAATATCTGAGTACATAACATCTAAAGTTTTTCTATGGTCGATATTATTACAGTGTGCATTACTACAAAATCCAAAGTCAGAAGGGTAATTCAGTTGTCTCAATTTGCTATTACACAGTTCATGGTACCTTTGTATCTGAACAGCATCCCTTTCCCTCCATAAGACCCCGTTACATGAAACTGTTTTGCTGTCACTTTCCAATTTACATTTGATAGTATTTAGCTTACAGGCTATAAATATGGGCAAGTGATCGGACCAAAATACGTCGTGTACTATACCAACGTCAAACACCGTTGACCAGGCCGACTGAGTAACAACACAGTGGTCTAGCCAACGCCTGCACCCGTGTGCGTCACTGACGTAGGTATAGCTATTCGAATAAAACCCTAGCCTTTCAAAGTCCGCACAAATCCACTCTTGCTCAGAACAGAAGCTTAAAAGTTCATTACAAAATGACTCACCAGGGTGGGCGTTAAAGTCACCTAGCATATATACAGCTTCACTGCCCCCGGACTCCACAATCGCACTCATTTCACTAAGACAGTCTGTAAATTCCGGTAGATTGTCCTTCGAGTCCGTGGGCATGTACACATTGAACACAATAAACCGTCTGCCATCAAGTGACACCCTAATTGCACACAAGCGGTCACTAACACAGCTGATCACTTCTACCGATTCGAAAACTCGTTTACGCCACAGTATCGCAACACCACCAAACGGCCGTCCTCTATGTATTTCCGCAGACGTATCAACAGCTGACTTCCCTGTGTACTCAAAGTCATCATGTATCTGACCGAGATACGGTATATCGTGGGGGAACAGCCAGCACTCCTGTAAGGCTATTATATCGGCCGACTTGCAGAAACGTCTAATAGCTTCGACTGAACGCTTAACAGATTTGCAATTAAAGCTTATAAATGTACTTATATTATCGTCACTATCCATTAAATTATATATTTTTTTTTTTTGCACCAAAACGCCAGTTTTAACCACTGTTTTGTAGTTGTCACGTACAAAACGCCTAAAACTTATTCCATCGGGCCAGAACTTGTTGTCCAAAAATGTTTCTAATTTAGACTTGGAAACATACAACTTAAATGAATTATATTGCTTTTCCATCTTGCGGATATAGCACGGGTAACAGAGGTACGACGTGTCGTCAGGGCAGCGTATCTGTGTCTCCGTTAGGAACATCACAGAAGGCCGTGCCGTCTCCAGGTGATGGTGGACGGTATCGAGGTTTGCATGGAGTCCGCGGATATTCGCGAACTCCACCTCAAACGAACTTTGTGGGGTTTCTAGGGGCCGCTGTGTACAGTCTATTGTTTTGTTGCACTGTCATTGTGAAATATGGGAAGCGTGACTACAGGGCGATATTTGGTGAGGCAGTAAGTGACAAAGTGCAGAGGCTAGCTTCGTCTAGGACCGTGTGGTTAGGTCGGAGCCGACCCGCCGGACGGAAGGGCTCCCAAACCCCCCTGATGCAAGGCCGCCGCTACCCCATACCGGTTACCACTCGGAGCGGCGACCCCACAACAGGATTATGCGCAACATGTGGGGCAGCCTACTGAGGTGGTTGGTCCCAGGCGGGCCCCATGACTATGTTGCGGGCGGCCGCGGCAACGCCGTTGCTAAGGGTCTCCCTGGCCGGCGAATCGACCCACACCACCCACACTAGACTCCGCTTCGCCCCCACTGGACCCTTCGCCCCCACTGGACCCCTGCCTGCCGCACCATACACCGCCCCGGGCCCGGCAGTGCAGCTGCTGATCCCCTAACGCAACCCAGCCTGGGCTGGGTTACTTGGGGGGCTTTAGCACAGCTGCACGGTGGTACCCCCCCGGACCAACACTGTTGTACCACCTGGTATCCACGTAGGGGCCGAAGCCACCACATGGGTACCATAATACACGAACCTCGTCAGTTAATCAGCAGGTGCGCCACTAGCAGGTGAGGTCGCTGGGGCCCGATAGATGTAAGAAGGGCCCCTTTGCACCAGAAGGGCCCCTTTGCACCCAAGAAGGGCCCCTTTGCACCCAGAAGGGCCCCTTTGCACCCACTTCTTTAAAACCCATTTTTTCGAAAAAATCACAAAGTAAAAAGTGTTCTATTTTGCCCGTTTTACCCTTAGAAATCATTTTCCAATATAAAAACCAACTTTTTATCAGTTTACAAATTGATATGTTTAGAACAATTAATAGCCCACCGGCACAGATTTTGTTTTCTTACCAATCGACGCCTTTGCTTTTGGTCCAAGGTTTACAAAAAGTACAAATTTGTATAGGGGAAATCACATTTTCACTGATTGGTCAGTCATTTTAGTTTTTCAGTGGGTTCATCGCTTGCCTAATTATTTAATAATTAAAAATGGATTCTGTTTTTGTTTCAGAAAGAAATCCGCGGTAGTTTAGGCGCGATTCAACAGATTATGAACTCATTAGGAATAGTGATCATGTTGAGCATAGGTCCTTTCATATCGTATTCTTCATTGAATATTGCGTTTACCTACATTATGATATTCACCACGATTCCTCTGTTCTTCTTACACGATGGTCCCTTTTATCTCTATTCCAAAGGTAAGCCATCTTCTTCTTTACTATAAAAACAGTAGATAAATAGTGTCGGCGATATTAAACGCCAAAGATAAGTACCTACTGAATGAATTTTCTTGCATGTTTGACAGTTAGATCAAGCTCCTGTTTAGGGCGATATTATAAGGCTTTGTTTGCACAGATTGCAAGCTCTGACTGCAGATATTCTATTCACTTATTACGTAACATTTGTCGTGGAAATTTCGGTTTTAATTAAAAACGGGTTTTGAATTTTCTATATTGCCAGGTAACGGCAATATCCCCCTATTGCGTAGAACCGAAATAATCTGGCAAAATGTAAACGCGGGCGGAACTGCGGGCTTCAGATAGCACCTTTTTTTTTAAGTCCACGCAAGCGGTCACCCTTACGTCCATTGCCGGGCGTCTCTGGTATGCACCAGAAGGCATTTCCAGTGGCGCTCGGTGGATTTTGGCCACCTGTATGGCCTCTTCGGGGATCAGACTAAAATTGTGTATTGTAACTTAATGGTATAATTTAATTCACTCAAACTAGTTTCACTAAAGACACACACGTCCGAACCGATCACTGGAAAGGCTTCCAGTTAGTTCAATATTAAATTATAGGTATTAATAAACCCAGTTAGGTACATACATAGTGAAAATACTTAAACAATTAAAAATAATATTCCAGGTAAAAAAGCAGAAGCACTAAGAATCCTTACTTTCTATAGAGACACAGAAGCCACAGCCGAAAGTGAATTAAAACAATACGAAGTAACAGACGTAAATGAGAAAACTTTGTACAAAAAGAATATATTTATGCAGCGGTTATTTCTAAAATCACTTTTGTTGGTTGTTACATTGGGGATTGGATGCCAACTGACTGGATTAAGTTCAATTGCCTTTTACTTGCAAACAGTTTTAGAGTCTTGTCAAACAACTGTTCAATCAGATGTAGCCTCAGTGATTATAGGAATTGTACAATTCTGTGGAAGTCTAGGAACAATGTTTACTACCGATAAGTTTGGTAGAAAGCCTATTTTGATGTTTGCATGTGTTGGAATGGCGTTGGGTATGGTAAGTCACCTAAATGTTTTTAGTATAAGATTTCGAGGAAAAAATCCTGTTCGCAATTATTATGGGATAGAGCATAAAGAGAGAGAGCTTGTTTTAACAAATTTTCGATGGATTTATTGACTATACTGTATTTTTAGCACTTTTTGGGGCAAAAGTCGCTCAATACACGTTTCATCTGCTCCCGCCGGATACCATGGCTCGAAGCATAGTATCTAGGGAGATATCCACGCCCAGATCCACAACAAGGTCCCGGTGCTGACTCGCCCACGCTGATCACGCCACGAACGGTTGACACCGGGGTGTGACTTCATGATGGACGCTGTGCACACACTTACCGAAGCATCCGTGCTCGTAGTTATGATCTGTGACCCGCGATACCTTAGGGACCCATAGCCGCCTCTGCAGCCAGTCGTCCATGATAGGTCTCAACGCCCCATAAAGTCGTCACCTGCAGTATTTCTATCTATTTCAGTTTGGACTTGGGGTTTTCTTCAAGTTTAAGGAGAGCGTCCCTGTGACAGGTTTCATGAACTTCGTGCCTCTCATATCACTTCTTTTAGTGGTCTACAGTTATAATGCAGGTAATTTTCGTCTTTAATTAATATTTTGGTATCGCCCACACTCATGTTTAAGGTTCCGTATCCATAGAGTAAAACAGTCCATCTGTCACCAAGCTGTATCTCCTGATGTATTTCTGTTGCCGATATAACAACAAACACTAAAAGCAAAATAAAATAAATATTTAAGGGGCTCCCAAACAACAGATACGGTTTTTTTGTCTCACAATACCTCGTTGGAGGACCTTCAAAGTCTTCATAGATTATAGCTGACCTATACACACTCATAATCACGTATTTATCCTCGAAGGGATAAACAAACGCCCACATTTCTTCAGTCACTATTGAACCTACGTAATAGAGGTGAGCCTATTCCAGTATCTGGGCACTTAGAATATTTTGCCAGGGCCTCGTCTGTTTTTCACATGTGCCTGGTTTCTGAAGATGTTGATAGGGTTTATTCCACTTTCTGCAACCAGGCGATATTACCTATATGATTTTAATTTTATTGTTGAGCGAAGCGAGCGTAGCGAGCGGAGCTCCTTATCAGGTTACTACAATGCAACTCGATGTACAATTGTTTCTCGACAACTACCCAACCGATTTTCATGATTTTTTTCACCCAAAAATCAAGCATTCCCAGGAGCAGGTTTTGTTAGAGACCGAATTTTGATTTAGGACCCTTAAAAAAAGTTATTGACATATTTTTGGTCAATAACTTTTTTGAGGGTCCTAAATCGGACAAAGCGGAATAAACCTATCAATGCGACGGTTTATTCCACTTGGCTCCTATGACACTCTTTTTAAAAATAGTTGTTTTGAATATTTTCAGGTCCAGGTACTTTGTTCTGGGTGTTATCTGCCGAGTTGTTCGACGATAGATCAAGAGGTATCGGAATGTCCATTGTAACTGCAACTACAACACTTGGAACGTTTCTTACAACCAAATACTTCATTCTAGTCATCTCATTAATTGGACCAGCATTAACGTACTGGATATTTAGTATAAATTGTGTACTAATATGTTTGTTTATCATGATATGTGTACCAGAGACGAAAGGTAAAAGCTTTGCGGAAATACAAGACATTTTGAGGAATAAATCTCAAGCTGATAAAAACACACTGGAAGGTCTCCTGAGTTAGAATTTTGATATTTTTGACATTTGCCAATATTATGATTCTAGCGGCCGGTTTTTTAATTGAGAATTTAAAGTTGAGCATCCACTGAGTACGCCAAATATCAGGAACAAAGAACAATGGAAAAAAATTGTCTCATTATTTAAAAACGCCCATAAATATTATATATGCCAAAATAATTTATTGTTTATTTTGCGATTTTACAAGTATCTAAATGTTCCAATAAAAGCCGGCGTTAAATCTAGATTTTAAAAGATTATCTACGATTATTTATAACTGCGAGGCCCGTACGCCAGCCAACCACAGCCAATGATGTCGTGCGATACTACCTTGTCACTTTGACAGATCACAGAATACTGTTCGCTTTTTTGTCGATGGTGTTGTTTTGTGTGCTTTTTCTGTTTTTATGCGTAAATCGTACTCTGGACTTCAATTTATTTCCTCGTGTGACTACCATGATGGTTGAACATAATTGTTTATGGCGAGACTAATTACGACAACATAACCTAAAATATTAAAACACAATAAGTATCTTTATGTTCCGGCTTTCTCGATGGAAAATGACTTTACTTATGGAGTCTACAAGTGACGCTGAATCGTTCGACATATTTTTCGTTTATGTGCGCTCATCTTTTGTGTCAGACAATTGCTAGTATAGGGAACTGCCATTGTTCTTTTGACATTGACGTGCTCAACGGATATTTAACTTCAAATACTCAATACAGAAACCGGCCATAGGTCTATCAATGGTATACCGCCTGATATGATTTTTTTGTGATATAATTATATCTTTACATGCTCGTAATCTTTTAACTACTTAAAATTAATCAAATCTTAAAACTTAAAAAAATCTTTGCAGTTTTCAACAACAGTCAGAGTCATAGATTTAATAGAAATGGTATAAGATATTTAAGAAAACTTAACGACCATTTTCAAAGTTTCTTAACCCTTATACTCGTAGTTTCGTCATTTCCGTCCGTCTGTCCGTCCGTCCTCGGTTTTGCTACCAAACGGTAAGTGCTAGAAACATGAAATTTTGCATGGATATATATATATTTACTACGCCAACAGACTGCTAAAATAAAATTTTGAAAAATATTTTTTTTGGGGTACCTCTCCTACTCGTAAAGGGGGGATGCCGGGAGACATAGGTCTTTTAAATTCATTGAGAGGTTGCTGAAGTGGTTTTTTGATTTAAGTATCCATTTGCGAGATATTGAGCTTTGAAGAGCATATTTTTGCGAAAACAGGGCTCCCCTCTAAAATCTAAACGGCTGGCGTGAAGAATCTGAAAAAAATCATATTGGTAGTCCATATATTGAACTTTAAAGGAAAACTATAACGGATGGTATGACTTAGTTCAGGAGTTATAGAGGTTTTTATGGGTAAGTAACTACGGAACCCTATCTTTTGCGTGGCTTGACACGCACTTGGCCGGTTTTTAGTTTTATAATTACTTACAATCTAATAATGTGTACCTGAGTATTGGAATAAGAAAACCATTTCACGCAGGTGAATTCAAGGGCAACAACTGCTAGTTTTTGAAAAACAACCTCACCTACGTGTTGTAGCAGACGACGCTCTAGCATCTAGGTATACTTATAAAACGAAGTCCTCCGCCGCGTCTGCCAAATCCGCGATTAACTCAAAAACTACAGCACCGAATATAAAAGTGTACATATGGTTTATACTTTCGATTGTCGGTACTTGGTTGACCACAGAGTAGATAAGTAATACATTAAACACAGGTGTTCTGTTACTGATAGGTGTTGTTTAATAGTGAATAGTGTCCGAACCGGTCAGGTATGCCTACCACTAATTCCAATATTCATATTTTGCTATCGATAATTGTTGAAGGTTATGAAAATAACACTATAAAATATAACATGCAGAGTATATTTACAACACAATAATCACTGAAAAAACATAACCTATCCAAGTCCATAAAAATACTATCATTCACATTTTAAAATCAAAATACAGATCTATAAAATATGTCACCGGAGTCGGCCAGCATTACATCATTGAGGTTATAATAAAACGTACAACACGGCCTCTTAATGTGGGACAACTACTAACATATCCTGGACAAATGACTGGTGCTTAAAATTAGGGAGTGCCTTGGTTAACAAGTCAGCAGTCATCTGTTCGGTCGACAAGTATTTTAGTTCAATAATATTATTATCAACTGCTTCGCGAATATAGTGA
The DNA here is from genome assembly GCA_963556515.1 of Nudaria mundana. Lineage (NCBI taxonomy): Eukaryota > Metazoa > Arthropoda > Insecta > Lepidoptera > Erebidae > Nudaria > Nudaria mundana. The sequence goes on along the minus strand of OY748308.1, from coordinate 9,297,700 downwards.
TACCTAATGTCCACATGCTTCGTGCGTTTGTGGAATACCGGGTTAGATGCAAGCTTTGCCGCAGACTGATTATCACTCTATACAGGGTTACAGCATTATAATACCCCGTAAGTTCGCCAAGCACCGCACGTGCGTATACCGCTTCTTTAGCTGCTTCAGACAAAGCAATGTACTACGCCTCGGTAGACGAAAGTGCGATACAAGATTGTTTGTAACAACCCCAAGAAATTACATTGCTACCTAACCTAACCTAACCTAAACATATATCCTGTGTAGGACTTAGCTGACGGAGTAGGACGGAGCTCTTCAGCTTATTAGCAAGCTGATTACAATTATAGAAAACGAAAAAATCGTCAACATACAAGGCAATAATAATGATTTGCTTACCAGCTTTATGACTGAAGATACAGCTCTCGTGCTTGCTCTGCGTGAAGCTCTCTGTCAGTAAGACTTGTTTTACCTTATCATACCAAGCGCGAGACGCCTGCTTCAACCCGTATACAGCTTTCTTGAGTCTGTAGACTTTATGCTCATTGCCATGTTTTATGAATCCTTCTGGCTGTGACATGTAAATCTCCTCATTCAAATTTCCGTTCAAGAAAGCAGTTTTTACGTCAAGGTGATCAATCTTCAGATCTAACTCGACCGCTAGAGATAGCAACATTCTCAACGAGCTATGTCGTACAACAGGAGAGTATGTATCCATGTAGTCAACACCAAAAGTCTGGGTAAACCCCTTTGCAACTAATCGAGCTCTGTAACACACAATTTTTCCATGAGCGTCACGTTTTATCTTAAACAGCCAACGATTCTTAACAATGTTCTTGTCTACCGGTCTGTCAACTAACTCCCAGACCTCATGCTTGTTGAACGAATCAATCTCATCCTGCATAGCTTGCCTCCACAGCTTATTATCAGTCGATTGCAAAGCCTCCTTGACAGTTGTTGGCTCGTTCAACTCTACCTCGAGTGCAGACATTGTTCCTGGTACTCTCGGCCGCAAATTATAGGCTGGTCCATGATTCTGTGTCTCCTGTGGTACCCCGCCTGTGTCAGTAGATGAGCTTGGCTCATGCTCGTCTGCCTCGAACCAAACTTCAGGCACTGCTGGCATCTCCGCCTCAACCTGAACGTCAACATTCGGTACCGTTGGCATCTCCGCCACTATATCTACATTTTCCACAGCAAGCTGTTCTCTCGTATGGCTTTCCTCAATAAAAGGCTCGTAATCACACACCGGGAAGAACATCTCCACAGACTTCTTGACAGTTGACCCTGGGAAGATGGTTTCATTAAAAACAACATCACGACTACGAAATACTGTGTGTTTCGCTAAATCATACAGCCTAAAGCCATTTGTTTCGTAGCCAAGAAATATACAACGTGTACTTTTTGGTTGAAGTTTATTGCGCTTCACGTTGTTAACGTGAGCGTGAGCTTCACAACCAAACACACGTAAATGTTTTAGACTTACTTTCTTGCTAGTCCAGGCCTCCTCAGGCATTTTTCCTGAGAGCCTTTTCGATGGTGATACATTAATTAAGTATGCTGCAGTACTGGCAGCCTCAGCCCAGAACTTGTGATCTAGGTTAGATGTGTACAACAGGCATCTTACTTTTTCCATGAGAGTGCGATTGAGTCTTTCCGCAGAGCCATTCTGTGGTGCACTGTACGGCACCGTGACTTGGTGGACAATTCCTTTTCCTCTCAAAAAACCCGCAAGTTCCCTGTTCACGTACTCCGTTCCATTATCTGATCTCAAGTTTTTAACTTTATCACCTGTTTGAGTCTCTACTAAATTAATAAAGTCTTTTGTGTAGCGACTCACCTCGCTTTTCAGCTTCAGGAAATACACAAACACCTTCCTCGTAGATCATCCAAAAACGTCAGGATGTACCTCTTACCTCCAAGCGAATTTACCGGTAGTGGCCCACACAAATCAGTATGAATTTATTCCAACCGTTTCGTAGCCACAGACTTTTCAGGATTGCTACGGAAAGGAAAACGTGCCTGTTTGCCTTTCAAACAAACTTCACATGCATCGCCTTTACAAGGGTCGTTCTGAAAACTAATATCATTAGCAACACCCTGCCTCAAAAGCTTCATATTATTGCCACTCAAGTGGCCAAGTCGTTGTACTAATAGTTTGATTCGCCCTTAGACTGCAAGTCTGAAGTTTATAAGCACCTCCTACGTCATTAACCATAATTAAAATATCGCTAGAATTCGAAAGTGTACAACCATTAGTATCAAAATTTATACTACAACCGTTCTTAATCAATTGAGATACAGATATGAGATTCATAGACAATTTAGGTATATACAACACGTTAGTTAATGTTAAATTATTAAACAACTTAACGTTACCTATACCTGTACATTGTATTTTATCTCCACTGGCAACAGTAACTGAACCACCATGAGATTTAAACTCGGTTATCAAATCTCTCTTGCCAGTCATGTGGTTCGTCGCTCCCGAGTCAATATACCACGAAGAATCAGTGTCCACTACAGTACTATATGCCGAAAAGACGCAATTACCAGAAGAATTTCTTTCATTCCGACAGTCTTTCTTCAAATGCCCTTTTTGTCTGCACTTCCAGCACCACGGTTCTCTCTTTCTATCATGCACATCCTTCGATCTCGACTCTACATTGTGTTGCAGCGCTTTTCTCGTCTTGGAGTCACTCGTTGTAGCGCCTCTTCTTGTTGAATACAAACACTCATCCGAATCTCCACGAGTAGTCCAACGTTGATCCTATAGGAGCTTTGATTTTACTAAATCAGCAGTAATATTAGCTCCTGAATGCTCTAGTGCCATGATCATAGGCTCGTACTCCTTCGGCAAACCTTTGAGCATCAGCGCACCAAGAAACTCGTCATCAACAACCTTGTTCATAACCTTGCGCAGTGGAAGCGTGCTGGGCCCATAACCTGTTGAAGGTTATGAAAATAACACTATAAAATATAATATGCAGAGTATATTTACAACACAATAATCACTGAAAAAACATAACCTATCGAAGTCCATAAAAATACTATCATTCACATTTTAAAATCAAAATACAGATCTATAAAATATGTCACCGGAGTCGGCCAGCATTACATCATTGAGGTTATAATAAAACCTACAACAATAATGCAATTAGTGGATATTGTGATAATTCAATCAATCCAATTGGTTCAATCTCCAACTTGATTAAATTAACCCGGGTAGCAAAATATTCATCGAGATTGGATGTTGAAAGGGGCCGATCATAAATCACACACATATCACGCCTATATCCCGAAGGGGTAGGCAGAGGTGCATTACACTCCCACAATTTGCCAATATTTTAGTCCCACGTAATGGGGGGCAATCCTATTGCCATCACTGGGCACATTTATAATGGATCATGTCCAAATGGCCGAAAGAATTTAATAAAAGTAGCCGTTATTTGTAATTTTGAAAAAAAAATTAAACCCGTTGCCTTGCGATGAAATGTTGATGAAAGGCAACAAAATCTTACGTGCCAGCCGCTAAGGCACAGCAAATTAAAAGTCCTGGGTGCTCGGACTATAATCAGTTACGGCATTAGGCTCGCCGCCCGCTTTAAACTATGTTAAAAGTAAAAAAGTAATTTGTCATGTAGCGCACTCCAATGGTTATAGCGTAGGTATGGTTTACTCTATACTAAATAAAAAACGTAGACAGATTAGTTATCGTTTATTACATCCATCTCCTGAGCCTGTCAGGAAGTACACTGCATGCTTGCGGGTTGTGGGTTCCGTATCGTTGAGTGTTGCCAAGGTCCTGAGGGAAAACAATATATTTACGGCTTTCAGAGCCCAAAACACCCTAAGGGAGTATGTAATGGTAAAGATTTACGAGTAGTTTCTGTTTCAAAAAAGTCAGGAGTTTATTTGTTACCTTGTGACAATTGTAGTATGCAGTATGTAGGTCAGACTGGTAGGTCCTTTGAGGTCAGATACAAGGAGCATTTGTCGGCCTTCCGTAACGGCTGTTCGGAGAAGTCCCACTTTGCTAGGCATCTTCTTGATACAGGTCATACCTTGAACAATGATAACACCTTTAAGATTTTGAGGTTGTGTGAGAAGGGGTTCAAGTTGTGTTTCTGGGAGCGTTTGGAAATAGTTAGGCGGGATGTGGATACCTTACTCAATGAGCAGACTGACTTCCATACATCTCCTTTGCTTAATTTGTTCGTGAATGGACAACCACAGTAGTTTTGTTGGTTGGTATATGTTACACTATGTTTTCTGCTAATTAAAGAGTTGGTTTTTGTCTTAAAAATACGTATTTTGAATTTATTAGCCTAACTTAATATTTCTACCCCCGTTTGTTGTTTTTGACACATCCTACATCGCGCTAGCGAGATTTACATGTTCATACCTTAAAAACAACTATGTTCTTACTTCATATTTTGCTGTTCTCTCTGAGACAGTCTTGAGAATGCCTCGTGTAGAGGTGAAACATATGTCGACGTTGTATTGTCTTCTAATTTTAGCGAAATTATGCTATGATTTTATAATTTGAACATCATATTTACCATTGCTTTGTTATGTTAAAAGTATCTAAGTATATGTAGTTAGTGAATCGTTATTTAATATGGAATTAATTATTCGATTACATAATTATTTTCCATTTATTTTTACATGCTCGGATTGCAGAGATTCTATTTAAGTAGAAAGTTTTGTTCTGGCGATTGGAATGTTAGTTTGAATTACAGAGTGCATATGAAATTCTAACCGCTCATTTGCTTCCAGCAACGACTGTGCTTTTAGCAACATTTGTTGCTAGAGTACTCGAACGTTTTATTTGTCCAAAAGCCCGGTCGCCAAGTGTCGAAGTCAGTTTAAAAAGTATCTGGAGCATACTGTCAGGTATAAGGGTAGCTAAGGATCCCTACCAACTATTTTGGATGAAGACTTGTCGGTATAATGCATCTGCCATCTAAAGTCCTGCTGCAGTTGGTTTTTCAGAGATAGGCCAGTACAGGCAGACGGACAGACGGACGGAAACAATTTAGTTAATATACTCGTAGTATAATATTGTATTTATTGGTAATGAAATTTTAATAATTACTTGTTAATATGTATACTTAGTTGAATTAAATCACGTTCCCACAGACAAACTGAGACAACAGTTTTGTGGGACGGTATTAAATTATAAGCAATAATATGTATCTATTAAATAAATAAATAAATAAATAAAATAAATAAACAAAACTGTTGCAAAACAGAATTCTTTGTATTTTTGAACCGGCTGCGTCACCGAAGGTGTATGCAATTTTCTTTGTTCGCCTCCACAGGCCCAACGGTTGAACAGATTTCGATGAATATCAGAAATGAAAGGTAAAAGTATGCATTTCTTGAGTGTTTAGAGTTCATAGCAATAGGCTCGCCCTTTATTACGTGGGGTCAAGAAGTTTGCACCTACTTACTGGTAAAAAGCGGGTCTCTCCTTTCAATGATAAATACATGGTTTTGTGTGTGTGTGTAATAATGAGTACTTACATAAAAAAAACACGTTAGTTGCAAACAACTATTAAATAGATATTAGTTTCAAATTGTTTCTCGTTCAGCAAAACGTTGAAATTGTAAATTGCAAAAAGGGCTAATAGCAGTATACCCAGACATTCTGGGGTCATTGGAATGAACCGTAAAAGGTCATATTTTCCTCAGGGTACGTTTAGCCAATTTCATTTTATTTTGCCGACAATTTAGACACGTAGGTACACCACTTGGCTGCTGTAGTGTCATAAAGTAGTTGTCCGTAATAAACAGAATGCGATACGTGGTAAAAATATCTGTACGTACACTTCGTTAAAATAAAACTCTTTAGAACCAAAATGGTATGATGCAAATATTAGTTTTTAGGATTCCGTACCCGAAGGGTAAAACGGGAACCCTATCATGAGACTTCGCTTTCTGTCCGTCCTTCCCTCTGTCTTGGGCTGTATCTCATGAACCGTGATAGTTAGAAATTTTAATTTTTCACAGATGATGTATTTATGTTGCCTTAACAACAAATACTTAAAAAACAGAATATAATAAATTGGGGGCTCCCATACAACAAACATTATGTTTTTGCCGTTTTGGGACGGAACCCTTTGTGCGTGAGTCAGCAAAAGAAAGGCCGTGGGTTCGAGGGTCCTGCCGATGACATCAGTTTTTGTGATCTATTTATAATTTCTTTCTCAATATTTTAAGAATAGTTTAAGCAAACTCATTTCTTTGAAATACAGCGTCATCTAGCTAAGCTATAAGCTTGTGCTATGGGATTTAGACAACTGATAAACATACTTACATACATACATAACATACATAGATAACACCTTAACTCCAAAACAAATATTTGTGGATCACACAAATTTGCTGTGAATAAATAGATAAGCAATAAGTTATTTGATGTGCATTTAAATATAATTATCCCCCTTCAAATTAGCGAAATGGGATCACTTGGGAAGTAGGACCTATAAATTAAAAAAAAAAAACAAAGTCGAAAGATACTCGTATGAGGTAACAAACCTAAAAAAAAGCATACAGTCGAATTGAGAACCTAAGCTCCTCCTTTTTGGAAGTCGGTTGAAAAGACAGATAGTACAACAGGAACAGTTCCGAAGGAAAAGTACAGGGTAGTTAGGCATAGTCTTTATTTCCTAATCCTAATTATTATTTTAATTTTAAATAGATATCAACCTCAGAAATTAATCTAAAAAAAAACATAAGTCCGTTAGAATACTTAATAATGACTACGTAAAATATGAATGAATTCTTCTGACTGGACACGTACTAAGGAAATGATTGAGGCGTCTCGCATCAGAATTAGTTTGCCATTTTAATAATAAGAATCTGGACTTAATGCCTTCGACGCTGACAGATTTCTAATGGCATAATTAATATGTTCAGAAATTGCGAGTGAATGAGGTCAATGGTATTTAGTAAAATGTTGTCTAATATAATTCAAGTCATTATTATATTCTCCTCGTTTCGTGTTTGGTAGAAAAAGAATGATTGCGTATATTTAACCGTTTACGCAGCATACGGAACGGTTGCGGTTGGCTTTTCAGCACAGAATATACTTATCTCCAGTGGGAGTGCGTGGAACGCAACCGTGTCCTTCTGCGAGCAGGTCAGGAGGCGGCCGAGAGGGAGAGGGAGCATACCCTCGCCGCCGAGATCCGAAGTCAGTGGCCAGGGTGTCGCAGACTCATCTACGCCCAAGATCATTGACTTCCATGGTCGAGGCCTGAGGACGGTGGGATAGTCACCCGCCGTCCTTACAGAAGCAGGCTAGAAGAGTCACGTGCTGCGTCACCAACACGGGATAAAACCCTACCCCAATGACGCGGGATTCTCATCCCGACCAAACCCCCGAAGAGGCCACACAGGTGGTCAAAGTCCGCCGGGCGCCACTAGAAACACCTTCTGCGTGCGTACCAGAGACGCCCGGTAACGGACGTGATAGCGGGAATTAAAAAAAAAACAAAAAAAGGTCCTCTACTATAATTTATGTTTCCCATACATAATACTATTGTAAAAAAAAAGTTTAGTTTAAATGCAGACTTTTTAATACGAAAGAACATTCATTTAATTCACAACTTTATTAAATTGATCCTCGTAATTAATAAACTTGCATTTCAGAGGAAAAATTATATTTCTTAAAGAAAATTGCACGTTTTGATAAGTAATGTCAGAAATAACAGATCATGTTGTAATTACATACCTACACAATAATATAATATTATCTATAGTTATAATAAATCTGTAGAAGTGAAAATTCTGTACATTGAAAATATCAAAAAAGTAAATGGCGGGGAGTGTTACTAGACCGACACCGAACCCAAAAATGTGATTAATTTTTTTTTGTCTGTCTGTCTGTCTGTTTGTTCAGGCATCACGCAAAAACTACCGGTTCGATTACGATGAAACTTGGTATAATTATTCTTTAATATCCTGGGCACCACGCTGGGTACTTTTTATCCCGGAAAAGTATATACAATAAAAAACAAACTTAATTTTGCGGTTCGATCCCTAGACCCGATTACTGTACCAACCGCAAATAATAAGTTTCTCGTAGGTTACGTCACCCGCAGTGGAGTTCACTAAGGGGTGCTGCACACAGCTAAGATACTATAATATTTTATCTTAAGATACCTACAATATCGCTCAACAGCTATACATAATAAATCAGTAACTGGTGATCAAGAAAGCTATAACACGCAGGCGGAGCTGCGGGCAACAGCTAGTAATAAATAAATATGTAGTTTGGACATTCTCACACAACGTCATCTAGCCCAAACTAAGCCATAAGCTTGTGCTATGGGATCTAGACAACTGATAAACATACTTGTATATTTCTAAATACATACATAATATACATAAAAAACACAAACATTTGTGGATCACACAAATATTTGATTCGACCTTAGAATCTCTCCGAGACTCCGGAGTCGAAAGCCGATACACTACCGACCACGCCACCGAAGTAGTTTTTGCACTAGTGTTGTTACAAACACCTACATCAACAGTTGATGTAGACAATAATAACTAGTTATCCCGACGAACTTTGTATCGCCTCAAATGAAAAAAAATAAAAATATATATATACAGAATGTTACGAAAGGGTTATATCAACCCGAAGCCAGCATCTTTAGCTGGTCGACCATAACCCGTTTCGATATATGGCGACCGCCAAAGAAGAAAAAAAAAGTTCATCAAAAAATTTAAAAAGATATTTCAAATCAAAACAAACGTGTCCCAACGCCACGGCTTGACGTAGCTACAACTAGACAATGAGCGCGTGGTACGTATTTACAATGCCCTTGGCGGTGGCGCGGGCGTCGCGGCGGTCGTCCTTAAAGGATTATTTTTGTTTATGTAAATAAAATTTTGACCAACACATAGTTATGTTTCCCCAGATCCTCGTCCGTGGTTCGACAGGTGCACCACATGCAAGTGATAGTAAAATCTCTGTCCCCAATTTTAGAAAAATCTTACCTGTTTACAGGAAAGGTTAATTTCTTGTGTTACAGTGCTAAATGCGGCTTCGACTCGACTGCGTACACAGTATTTTTAGGTATCAAAACTCACGGTAGTTACAACTCCCGGGCAGCGCTCAAATGGCCTTCTGATGCTCCTACACAAAGCATCATCTCGTAATACTCTTCGTTACTCAGAGCCATTACTACACAACACAATCTCTATCACACAAAACTTGACACAACTCACAAATTAACACACTAACCAACTATTTAGCTACCTCACTGCACAAAGCCAAGAATGCAACTGAACTGACCTGTGACCTTGCTAAATGATTTTAAATAAAATTCTAGGAAACTTCAAACGCCGACCGAGCGCTTCGCGCGGCATCGCTTGATGCGAACCAGAAACAAAATGTTCCTACCAGGAGTGAGACGGAAGGCTTTTCACAGGCGCGCATTATTTGTACCTATTTTGATGTCGATGACCGAAGCAGCTGATTTTAGTTCTAGTGTTGTTAAACAAGTGTGTATTTTATTCGGTAATAATGTTTTTTTTATGAACTTTGTTTTTCTTCTGTGGCGGTCGCTACATATCGAAAGGGGTTCTGGTCGACCAGCTGATGGTGGTGGCTTCGGGTTGATAAGTAACACCCGGTATATAAAATATAAAAAAAAAAAAATATGTAAATGTACGTAAATTGAAAAACGCGACGGACGGACAGACAGACAAACAGACAAATTGTCGTATTAAATATATAGATTTATTGTTCATTAACCTGTTTACATCATCATGAGAATATTGATCGTGGACACCTTTTAAGCAAAGAATGCCTGTGCCAGATGTACACGCTCTTCCATAGCTATAGAAGTTAATTATTGGTTTACAAACACATGACGATTCTATAATTTTGAGAATGAACAATGTAAAAAAAAATAATTTCCGCTGAAATGCAAGTTTATTAATAACGAGAATCAATTTAATAAAGTTGTGTATTAAATGAATAATCTTACTATTAAAAAGTCTGCATTTAAACTTAATATTTTTTTTACAATACCTATTATTATGGAAAACACAATAATTATCACATTTCATTACCATCCCAAGGTTGATTGGCAGAAGGTGCTTAAGATATCGAGTTCGGTTTACTACACAATATGTAAGAGATACCTATGTCAATCGAGTATTTACATAGGTATATCTATAAATAAATAGTGGGCTCTCTACACCTGTCGGTGCCGGACATTAGACATATTATAGTACATAATATGTACTAAATAATGTAAGTACAAACTTGTATATTTGTATTGCTATATTTTAAGCAGTAATAAATTATTCAACAATTTTTTAAGTGTCCGAATCTATATGAGTTCGATCCCAGAACACCACTGACTTAACGCTCTTTTTTTTTGTAAGACCGCGAAAGAGCGGACGCAAGAGCGGCCGCGCTTTCGCGGTCTTACTTGTGGAGGTCTGTTTTCTACTTTACTTGTGGAGGTCTATTTTCTACTTTACTTGTGGAGGTCTATTTTCTACTTTACATGTGGAGGTCTATTTTCTACTTTACTTGTGGAGGTCTATTTTTTACTTTACATGTGGAGGTCTATTTTCTACTTTACTTGTGGAGGTCTATTTTCTACTTTACATGTGGAGGTCTATTTTCTACTTTACTTGTGGAGGTCTATTTTCTACTTTACTTGTGGAGGTCTATTTTCTCCTTTACTTGTGGAGGTCTATTTTCTACTTTACTTGTGGAGGTCTATTTTCTGATGTAATATTATCTCTATTTACTTCCAAACTGATGGATATCCGATGAAAGCCAAAGCATATCCGTGTGATACGAAGGACATTAAGATAATAGAAGCACAGTAGGTAATATCTACCGTTATTTTTTACAAGAAGGCAATGCGTTCCTGAAAAAACAAAATTTTTAAGCAGTGTGCAGTTCTGTTTTAATCCTATTCATTTAAATTAATTATCTCTGTGTAATTTTTCCTACAATACGCGTAATGCTGTTTCGCCAAGTAGGTACCTGTGGGAAATGGTCACGATCTTGACGGGGCCCGAGTGTTATCCCGAGTATACACCATAAACATACTGTCACAGAAATGACAACAAAGCATGATCTAGTGTTAAGAGATCAAAAATCGCAAGAAGCTTTGTTAAAGAGAACTAGGATATATTTAATAAGTAGTGATAAGACGAACAAGATGGTATCTATAGCAAGTCAAACATTTCCCGACTTCGACTTGTGCCACTTTCTATATCCCAAATGTGGCATTGACATTCTCATCAGTGACCTACATAAAAAAGTACATGACTATACCAAAAGTGACTACTGCATTATACTGCCAGGTGAGGAGGATTTTAAAATCACAAATAACTACTGTGAACTGATTTCGTCCATGCGTGATACTTTGTCGAAGATTCAATTTACTAATATAATATTTTGTCTGCCAACTTATAAGTACAGTTATCATTCCGCTATGTATAACTCTAGAGTCGAATGTTTAACTCTGCAGTGTGGCTGGATACACAGATGCATAGGTATTCAGAAATATTTGATTCAAACCTTGACCTTTCATGTGATTTTACTATGTTTCGTAAGTATAGTGGAACAATTAACAATAATGGTATTCGAAATATACCGCAGAATTTGAGGTGTAAGGTATGTACCAGAGGGAATTCTACTCGAAGCCAAAATGTAGACCAAGAGCTTTTTCGTGTATAAAAGTTTGGGCATTTTGCATGTATGTATTCATATAATAGTAAGAAAAAGCTGGTTGTGTGTGGTGACTTCAATATTGACTTGTTGAAACAGACTCGGTACTCTGATCAATTTGTATATTTGCTGCAGCAAAACAATCTCAAATACGCAATAAAGGTCGCGACTCGACTGAGTAGTGGGACATGTATTGACAATATTATTCACAATTTACATGGGTGCAAGTCTGAGATCATGGAACTAGCTGTATCGGACGACACTGCTCAATATATGCGATGTCCTGTGAAACGAACATGCACTCTCAATTATTGGTATACTACCAGACGAAACTATTCCCGTAAAAACATGAATAGGTTCAGAGACTGTTTTAATATTGCAAGCTTTACGCAAGTGTATGAGGAAAGAGATCCCAACAAGTCTTTTAATTTATTTTATGACATTTTTAAATCAATGTATGAAATGTGCTTTCCTGATATTACAGTTCGTATAAACACTATTGGTAAACCTAGGTGGATAAGTCATGGTATAAGGGTATGTTCTAAAAGGAAACGAGAATTACTGTCTCAATATAGGCTAAATCCTACTATGCGGAATAGGAATAGATTTAAGAGGATATCTTATGCATTGAAAAAAGTTATTCACCTCACTCAGAGAGCACAAAACGACCATCTAATTAAAACCTCAGCAAACACTTGCAAGGCAACATGGAAGGTGATCCATGGGAATAGACAGCAATTACCCCCTGAGTATCTAACGCGAATAAAATTGGATGATAGAGTTTTAACGAATCCCCTAGGAATAGCTGAAGCTTTTAATAATACATTTGTAAACCAAGTACAACCAATTACTGGTATAACTTTAAACAGAAATCCATTAATAAGCCAACACACGTCTTCAATGTTCATGCAGCCAACAATTCCGCAAGACATACATGACATTATCATGTCTTTAAAAAACACAGCTAGTACTGGATATGACGACATTTCCACAAAAGTAATAAGGAGCGTATGTAATAAAATCGCACCAGTACTAAGCTATATTATTAATAATTGTATATGCCACGGTGTATTTCCGGATAAATTAAAAATTACGGTTATAAAACCAATCTTTAAGAAAGGTAATAAAGATGATTTATCGTGCTATAGACCGATAGCACTAATACCTATACTTGCGAAAATATTTGAAAAGGTAATTTACAACAGTTTATATGTCTATCTTGAAAAATATAACATCTTAGTCGATAATCAAAAGGGTTTCAGAAAGGGTAAATCAATTGACATGGCTATCTACGACTTTTTACATATGGTTATTGATAAAATGGATAAAAGACAGCCAGTACTTGCCCTTTATATGGATATGACGCGCGCTTTTGATTACGTTGACCATAAAATTCTATTAGCAAAACTAAATGCATACGGCATTAGAGGCAATACATCTGATTTAATCGAATCGTATCTTAGTAATAGGCAACAAATCACAATAATTAACAAAATTTGTAATAAGACTGGCACTGCATTCAAATCTAGTAAAAAATGTATGACATACGGAGTGCCTCAAGGTAGCGTTCTCGGGCCTCTACTTTTTATTACCTACATCAATGACTTCCTAACGGCGACTACTTTTCCAATGGTAATGTTTGCAGATGACAGTACTTTGATTTTTAACAGTAATGATTTGGACACACTTGAAGATGACATTAACTTAAATATAATTTCCATAATAAATTGGCTGCAAAGTAATAATTTAGTTATTAATTTAAATAAAACTTCTATTATGAATTTCACACAAAGACAAAATCAAATTATGGCTTTAAATATTAATTATAATGGCACGACTATACATGAAACGCATGACACAAAATTTTTAGGTATTAACATAGAAAGTACGTTGAAATGGAATACGCAAATAGATAAAGTATGTAGTAAGCTAAACCAACACTCATATTATGCTTTATATAAGCTAAGAAGAGTAGCCAGTCAGTCAGCAGTCCTTACTGCACATCATGGGTTGGTGGCTTCCACTTTAAGATATGACATCATGTTTTAGAGATATGGAACTGGTAGAGAGCTGGTTTTCAAGTGTCAAAAACGATGTATTAGAGCTATTTGTAATTTGCAACCCATCGAGAGTTGCAAACCGCATTTTAAAGAGTTGAGGATCCTTACCATGCCCTGTTTAAATATCTATGAAATATCTGTCTTTGTAAAGACAAACATGTCAAAATTTCAGCAAATCAGTAGTCAGCGTCGAAAGGATACAGTACATGTAAGGAAATGCAAAACAGTGCTTTTTCATAAAATCGTATTTGCAATGGCGCCAAAAGTGTATAATAAACTACCAAGAAAGCAAAGAAACTTAGAGAACATTGATTTATTTAAACCACAGCTATCGGAGTTTTTACTCAACAAGACTTATTACTCAGTCGAGGAGTACCTGAATGATAATTGCTGCACTGAGTACACTTAGCATTGTATACATTGCATTATATATGTAGATATTATATACATTGTAGTGACATTTAATTCTTTAACATTAACTTTTTGACATTGTATTTCTTGTAGACTAGCAGTGACTTTGTAATATTAATTTCATGACATTTACTAAAGAATGATTTTTAAAAAATCATAGGAATATTCATTAAGACCGTCTTGGTCTTAATGAATATTCCTATGATTTTTTACATTTAGAGGTAAATTTATGACATATAATTTTTGACATTTAATTCTTTTGACATTGTATTGCTTCTAGACTTGTAGTGACTTTGTAATATTAATTTCATGACATTTAGAATGATTTTATGATACAATTTTAATGAATATTCCTATGAAATTTTGGTCAAGTGCAAGTACTGGTATTATAATTTAAAGTGCTTGTTTTTACTTGATTTTATGTAATTGTAATCTGCATGCCTGTACCTACCTACAGGTAGAACATGATTCGAGCGTTAATATCCTGTGACATCTTGAATAAAATGTACCTGTGTTCTAAGATTAAATAAATATGAATATGAATATGAACATAAAAACTCGTTTTCCAAGGGGTAGGTAGAGATGAAGACAAATTACTTCTTTAAATTTTTGAAAAAAACTCACTTGTACACTATTCCACCAGCACCACCATTAGCACCACCGCCGGAATGCCGTCAGAGCCACTGGCTTTCCGTGTGTCGAGTGACCGCAGCACTGCCCGTATATCACATTGCCTGATAACAATATCAGGCATAGTGTGGCCACAGTTGGCGATGGCGGGGGGCTGCAGGCCACAGTCGTCGACCCGGGAATTAGCCGCAAAGAGGTCTGCGAGCATGTCCGCCTTCTCTTAGGCTTTGTGAGCCAGTCATCCATCAGGATGGCGCAGTGGTGGCAGCGAGGGTTGGCAAAAATTGGACTGCACGGCTTGGCCAGTTGCCAGTATCCACGGCTGCCCGTGGGATGGGATGTGAGCTCCTGACCAAGCCGCGCGACGCGCTGGGCATCCGCTCTCTTGAAGGCCCTCTTGCTGAACCTAGTGGCCCTATTATACGCTGCTTTGAGGCGGTCCACGTTCGGGTCACGTGCCGCCCGATCCCTGACCCAGGCGCGATATGCCGACTGTTTTTTCTGGACAGCCTCGGCACATTCACGCCCGAACCAGGGGCGTGCTTTAAATAAAAATAAGCCTCGGTAAATTATATTGGTCCAGTATACGTGAATGCTTAAATACTAATATAGCTAAATACATTCCTAGTATAATGAGTCAAGTGATGTAATTCCATTATTTTATTATATTATGAACTGAGCCAGAAAATCCCAAAAATACCAAAAGTAAGGGATGATATTAATAAAATGACAATCATATTTTAAAATATTTTGGTGTAAACCATGAATTTTGGTGTACAACGTACATGAATATAAGTGGTAGTTAAACCATTTTACTATTGAGTCCCGCCGGGCGTATACCCAGCCATGTACATAAAATATAATTTAAAACAAAAATCAGCAAAAACATTTCATACCAAAGTAAAAGCTTCCCATATTTATTAAAAGAAACATTTAATTTACTCTAATTAAGATTAATTTCATATAAATATAAGCGACTAGTGGTCCCGGCGAACTTCGTACCGCCTGAAATTTTGCTTATGAACCTTCCCTGAACCTCCATGAATATTTGACCCAAATTAGCCAACTCAGTCCAGCCGTTCACGCGTGATGTCGTGACCAAGGGAAATTGGGATTCATTTTTATACATAGAGATTTGTCTTCAAATCGCTCTCCTATAAAATTACTGTTGACTCAGTATACTTAGGAGGTATCGAAATATGTTGTAATTCTTCCTGCCATAAGAGCAGGGAGTGTTGAATAAAAGGTATTTTAGGTATAGCACGATCTTTAGGTAAAGGATCTGAGGATCATGCTGAGCACGGAGCACATTCATGATGTGCAGAGAGTAGGTGCGTATCCCGCTAATGCGTTTCCATGGAAATCACAATCGAGAAAAATAAACCCAGGTGGGCAGAGTCGCGGCAGAGCACCATCGAGAAGGCCCTAAAGGCAGTCAGTGTGGAAACGACGACAACACAGAATAAGGTGCTAGTAGGCGTACGACGAGGGCCGACCCCAATTTTAAAGGGACTAAGAAGGGGAAGGAAGAGAAGAAGAAGTGGGCAGAGTAGCGGCCAACACCTAGTTATAAACACATACTAGCAGAAAATTATTATTGTTTACCTTATTGATAAGACGTGTATCATCTTAATTTAACTGCCAATTTAGCTAACTTAATTATCATAATGCATGCAGATGCTACAATGTTGCAAATGCTAATCATTGATAACTAAACTGGTATTGTTTCATTTGCATCCAAATTATATGTAGCTTTAGTTACCTACATAATTATACATTAATGTACGAGTGCGTACTCTGCGATGGCCAGGCTTCTCGCTTTTTGCAAGTGAATGCCAACTCTCTTCCTTCTGCATATCAATGATATGTTATCCCTCGGGAACATTCATTGCTATGCAGATGACAGCACATTGCCCGGGAGCTACTGAGCCCAGTAGCTCCCGGGCAATGTGCTGTACAATCGCTAGACGTCGTCACGACTTACCACCAGTCGGGCGGCGTTAATTTCCGACCCAATAAAAAAAAAAAACAGTCACGAGCATAAATATGTCTGAGAATAAACATGTTTTTCTTTTAATTTGATGAAAGAGATGGGACGAACTAGTTCAAATTGCTAATGTATTAAACGTCAGATACCTTTGCTCTCCAAGAAGTATCAGATTACTTTGGAAGTTAAGATAGTCACATAATGTAGTTTTGGAATGTTGTCACTTTAATATGCCGCATATGAACAATGAGATGTTACTGCGGCCTTGGTGCAGACAGATGTTATTGGACTCGTTCCTGAGTTAGATAAATTTTCCGTTCTGTCCATTGTAACATATTATTTATTATATAGCCGAACGTATTGCCCGTCGTAATATATTTTTTTTTCTTTATACCTCCAAAAAAATAATAAAAAATAATGGGAAAGTGTGCGAAGTGTACCAAATTAGTTACCAAAAAATTAGCTGGACTGCAGTGTGGGAAATGCAATAAATGGTGGCATGCGAGTTGTGCATCATTGACCACCGAGCAGTTGGCTGCGTTAACTGCTGTGGACTCCTTGGATTGGAAGTGTAAGCCATGTTGTGGCCAGAATAAACACAGACGCATCTCAGCCATCCTTCCAGAGGAAGAAGAGGAAAATACAGATTCCGAGGGATTAGCAAACCAAGACAGTATGATGCGGGAAGTACGGCGTCAAATCAGAGAAACAATACAGGATGAAATGAAAAGAAGTCTACAATTTTTCTCTGACAAATTCGACGAATTTCAAGAGGTAATAAATAGTTACGAGCAAAAAATCAAAATCATGGATAGACATTATCAAGATTTAAATAACAAATATACGCACATGAAAAATAAATCCGAATTGCTTGTACAGAAAATAAATACCCTAGAACAAAAAAATATTTATAACCAACTGGAAATATGCGGGATTAGTAAGCAAGACAACGAAAATCTGATGGAAATAACACAAAATATTTGTAAAAAACTGGAATTGGAAGCGGAAAATGTCACAAAAGTATATAGGAAACAAAATAAATCAACCGACGGACAAAAGAGGAATGCGGGCACAATTGTTGTTACCCTGAAAGAAGAACAACGGGATACTTGGTTGGAAGCTGCGAAAACACGGATCATCACAGAACGAGATATAGGCATAGAGGGTAATTCGAAAGTATTTCTAAGGGAAGCACTTACACCGACTACTGCCCACCTCCTATGGCGTGCCAAGTCCGACCTGAAGCTTACAAATCTGGTAAAATTTGTCTGGTGCAAGCGCGGGAATGTTCTTATACGGAAGAGTGATCAGGATAAAACATACATAATCCGCTCAGAAGAGGACATTAGGAAATGGGTGCAACAGATAAGTAACGACAAAGCGTGAGTCATTGCCCTGTTTTGTTTTTAATTATTTTTCTTTTTATTACTTATATAACGTATGCAACACCTACCTACCTATGTATAACGTCCTATGGCTAGTACAACTAATAATTTGTTCGAAGATAATTTTGTCATCTGGAACGATTATATGACGTCATTACCAAAAAATAACCACATGATAACAACTTTACATGTGAATATAAGGTCTATTATATTGAACTTCGCTCAGATTGAAAGTATTGTTGCTTCAAGCCCGCGGTTGGTTGATATTGTGGTATTGACAGAGGTCAACATTAGGGAAACCTGCTCGCCATTGTTTGAATTATCTAATTATAATATGTACACTAATCTAAGAACAAATAGAAGAGGCGGGGGTGTGGTGGTCTATATTCATAAAAAAATTAAATTCACAAGGTCATCAACTTGTTCGTATTTTAGTGAAATTGTTATGGGTCGAATCGTATTAAACAATCAACAAATAACCATAATTAGTCTATATAGGCCACCAAATCTATCAATCACCACATTCGTAAGGGAAATTAGTAATTTGATTCAAAATAGGGCTGAAAAATGTAACTTGCTGATTGTCGGTGATATGAATATCGATATATTGAAATCTTGTAATATGACATCTGATTACATGAACACATTGTGTGGGTTAGGGTTAACGAGTTGTATTAATCAATATACGAGGGTTGAAAAGAAGGGTAACCGAGTCACCAAGTCATGTATAGACCATATGTTCGTGCGGAGCAGCTCAGCGACAGCGACTACAATCTATTCCGCCGTAGTAAATGAGTCACCAGCTGATCATTACATAACTGCATGTACACTACCTGTCGAGCGGCAGCGTAGGTACGATGCAAGCGAGCGCGTTGTATATACCTACGACAGTGAACGAGTGCTGACTGAGCTGCGCCGGGCGGACTGGAGTGCGTGCCTTTCTTGTGATTCCGCTGGCGATATTTATGGCAAAATGTGTAGTGTTTTTTCAGATACGTATGAGCTATGTAAACAGCGCAAAGTTAGGTTAAATAAATACAAATCAAACGCCTGTAACTGGGTGAATAAAAGAGTGTTATCTATGTGTGAAAAACGTAACGAGTTGTTCAAACTATACAAAAAGGTACCGACAATAGAAAATAAGATAATCTATAATAAATATAGAAATAAAACGAATAAATATATTAATTATACAAAAAACAAATTTTATAATAGAGAAATCACAAAAAACTTTCATAACTCAAAAAAACTGTGGCAATTTATAAATGTGTTGTGTGGCAGGGTTGTTCACTCGGTTGATGAGACGATTCAGAAGTACTTCTCGCTATCTGATAGGGACGCTGCAAATATGTTCGCGAACGAATTTAAAAAGAATATAGATATCCTAGATGTACATTCGTGTGATAAAAAAGTATTGACCGGGTCAACAGGCACTGCTGGGATGGGGGTGGATGTGTCGATGAGATTACCAAAAATAACTGACGAGGAGACATGTAAAATATTAAACAGATTAAACATTAATAAAAGCCCAGGACTAGATGGAATTCGAGCAGTTGATATTAAAAATATAAAAAAAGAAATAACACCCGTAATTACTAACTTGATAAATAGTTGCATTGCCACATCCACTTACCCAGACAACCTAAAGGCGGGCGTAGTGCGCCCTATATATAAAAAAGGTAGGCACGATGACTGCAATAACTACCGTCCTATAACCATACTGTCTTGTGTCGACAAGGTAATTGAGAGGTACTTGGGAGATAAGCTCAGTCAGTTCTTGCAATCACACAACATAATTCATGGCAAACAATTTGGTTTTCAAAAGGGCCGAAGTACATCTCAATTGCTTTGTCAATTTACCAATGAGATCAACGAGCACTTGAATGAAAAACGTCACGTGCTCGTTATTTTCATTGATTTCAGCAGGGCTTTTGATATGCTCCAATATAATGTGCTGTATGAAGGGTTGGAGCGATCTGGCATACGGAGCCCATTGTTACGACTTTTCCAAAGTTACCATCTCAATAGGTACACGAAAGTTAAAGTAGGAAATACATACAGTAACAATATAAATACTAATAAAGGCACGGCCCAGGGTTCAATATTAGGTCCAAATGAATATATTGTATATGTTAATGAAATGTGTAACCTGTTTGCACACGGCTCCGTGTACCAGTTTGCTGATGACACTTGTCTAGTCGTAGCTGACAGAAATGTAGAAACTGCTGAGCTTCAATTACAGGAAAATTTTAATAGGATGTGTCAATGGGCGCACGACGTTGGATTGGTGATTAACGCCCAAAAAACCAAATTAATGTGTATAGAATCGTCTCACAACACGAGCAGTTATACTCCAAGTATAGTGGCTCACGATCATGAATGTCTACATAACAACTTTTTATGTAAATCCAACAGTACATGTACCAAGCTAGATCAAGTAAATGAACATATGTACTTGGGCCTAGTGATAGATAACCGATTTAACTGGGGGGCACATATAGAATATGTTTGTAAAAAGTTAACAGCACTGCTAAGTAAGATATATGTACTTAAGTATAAAATGCCATTTAAAACATTACGTCTATTGTATCTTGCATTGGCTGATTCCGTAATTAGCTATGCCTTAAGTAGTTATGGTAGGACTTACAAGACTTATGTGGAAAAAATATTTAAGATGCAAGTGAGATTGTTGAAAAAGATTGTACCGCTTAACGTAAAAACTGAACATGGCGATAACTACAGTGAAATCTTCAGATACTGTGAAGTATTACCGATACAAGCCAAAATTAAAATGGCCGTTATGAAAGAAGAGATTGCTAACATTAACCAACTGTGTGAGCGAACACGTAACAGTAACTTGAGACATCTGCCACACCTAAAAAAATACTGTATTCCAAGTTCCAATAATTTATATGGAACCAGAATATGTCGTTACATACTGCCTAGTATTTTGAATAACCTACCTGAAAGTATCATAAATAAATACGTTACCGAACAGCCATACTTAAAATCCTTGCACAAATACCTACTGGAAAATATAGACCTAAATTACCTATAAACTAATCACTGTATTATTAGTGTATCCATTTACCTTCAATATTCATGTAAATTGTTTTTGTTATTGTTATAACTAGTGACTATAAAGTATTGTTAAAATTCGGAACTCCCACTCGCACAAAAACCTTCGACTGTATTATTATAATGTTTTGGTCAATGAATAAAAAAAAAATAAAAAATAAATATATTATTTATTTTATATAGTTACTTACTATTTGTAATTATTTCATTCTTTTTATATCTTGTTTGTTTACATACCTTTGAGTGACATGATATGTCATGTCATTACTGATTTATTTTTTTATTCTATTTTTGGCAATTAGGTTTGTTGTTTTTTAAACTCCTTTCTCATCAATGCCATTCTTTCATCCATTTACTTTTAAATTCAAAAACATTCTACCGATGTGTTATTATGAATTCATTTCATTATTGAAGGCAGTCTACCACCGCCTACAGTCGGAGAAATATCTCCCAGTCTTCTATTACGTTTAACCCTTGGAATATCTAAGTTGTCTACCATCAAAGTTTAGTCTACAGTTACCACCTGGGTCCTGGCGGGATCAGAATTCATAGGACCAGGAGGAAGCAGACCCAGCAATTCCTGAAAAGACTGACGGTCTCAAAGCGCTGCAGGACGCGATCGATAAAAACCAAGAGACAATCACCGTCTCGGGTGGAGTATTCAACGTACAAATGGCGCCTAAAGTAGTGACAGCAACAGACGAGGCAGAACTGGCCAGGCAGATGGAGAGAGCCGAGGCTGAAAATGCTAAAGTGGCCGGAGACTCCGGACCAGGGTATGGGTGATGTTCGCGTGGACGACGAAACGTTACACTGTACATAAGATTACCCATCACAGCAGTTTTAATTAGGTACTTGCTGTACATCGTGTAAATAAACACCTTTCTTTTTATTACAGGATTATTTCTAAGTGGTTCAATTTACTAATAGCCATAACCTTGAGTATGGTGTATGACGACACGTGTGGGAATATAACTAACACAAGACCTATACCAAAAAGCATGAAGTTGGGTGTGGCAACTAGTGCATTTCAAATCGAAGGCGCTTGGAACATCTCAGGTATGTTTCATCTGAAATAATTTTCTTCTGATTGTTCTCTATATTTATCTACTTCTTAAATAATATCAGATATGTTAGAAAGCTCTGATGCCAATCAATGCACAATATTCATTGACTGGCAATAGAGCCCTCTAGCTTTGTTTAAACGTAATTGCAACATTACGCACAGCCTACCATAGTGGTTAGTTCCTCAACTACTGGTAGATGGTGCTCTTGCGACGGCGTCGAAGTCGTAACTTGATACTGATCTTTATAAGAGGTTTTGGGTTAGTGGTGTCTTAGTCAGTTGGTAGAACGTTCCTCCTGGAAAGGGTACCCAAGATTATTATATTTGGCGATTCATAATTGTAAAATTATTTGGTAAGAAATTAGCTTTCTTTATTGGTTATACAAACGTACTTATATTCTTTTAGTTTCTTTAATACTAATCAATATAAATAATTTGGACATTCTCACACAACGTTATCTAGAGCCCAAACTAAGCTATAAGCTTGTGCTATGGGATTTAGACAACTGATAAACATATTTATATTTTTCTAAATACATACATAATATACATAGAAAACACCCAAACTCCGAAACAAACTTTAGTGGATCACACAAATAATATCGACTCGGGAATCGAACCCGAGGCTCCGGAGTCGTAAGCCTATGCACTACTGACCAAGCCACCGAAGCAGTTGAATCAGTTGACAGCATAATAATAATATTATACCTACCTACAAGGTATACCTAATATTCATAGGTTCCATCGAGATCTTAGATGCCAAAATCAAAACGCGGGTAGTCGTGGGATAAACAACTATAATTTATAGCTGCCAATTAAACAGTTTAAATTAATAGTATTACTAATAAATTCTAGTGTCCAATGCTTGCTAATTAATAAGTGTTGCCAAATACCTGCTGGTTTTTCACTATTTCCGCCTTCTTTGTATTTATACTGATAAAGCTGCCACACAATGTACGAATCACTTCAAGAGTCAATGCACAACCTAAAGGAGATGTTCCAGAGGCGGATGGCCACATTCGAAGCAGAACTTCCTAAGGCGCCGGATGCTCCGTCTGTGGTGAGTTTGTCTACAGAGTTTGCAGCTTTCAAACAATTGATGACCGAGGTTGTGGGCAACCTTCAACGACAGATTGAGTTGCTTGTGACAACAGTGGATACAATGGAAACGAGGAGCAGACGTAAGATGTTGTTGCTTCATGGTGTAAGTGAAGTGCAGAAGGAAGAGGTGGCAGATGTGGTGGCTAGGGTTGTCCAGGAACATACTCAGAACTATACTCTTTGAACTTGTCTAGTACTTCGGATTTGTTTTTCAAGAAGTAAACCCGTCCATACCTACTGTAATCGTCAATAAAGGTCACGAAATATCTGCTTTGAGCATCAGAAGGTGTACTGATTGGGCCACATAAGTCGCTGTGGACAATCTCTAGACGTTCAGTAGTTCGAGGAGTAGTTCGTTGTGGAGGGCTTGGTACTCGAGTTATTTTCGATTGTATGCATGTTTCACAATCTAACAAAGTCTCATTTTTATTGAAATTCTCTTCAAACCAATCTTGGCGCTCATTTCATCCAATTTTGGTCCAAAAAGCGGCTTGGTGAACATATCAGCCAGCTGCCGCGCGGATGGTACTTGTTTTACTTCAAGTTCTGCATTGGCAACACATTCACGCACAAACAGATGCTTTAATTTTATATGTTTCGTCCGCTTGTGGTGCTCATATTTAGGATTGTGCGAAAGCTTTATAGCCGATTCGTTGTCCAAGTAGAGCACAGGTTTATCTAACTCAGTCAAATCTTTCAAAAGACTGTTCAGCCATATAATTTCTTGTGCTGTTTCGCTGGCTGCTATTATCTCCGCTTCAGTCGACGAGAGAGATACGAGAGATTGTCGTTGACTTCTCCAGCTGATGGCTGCACCCGAGAGTAGGCATGCCATACCAGTTGTCGATCTCCCTGTAGTTTGATCTCCTGCTAGGTCGGAGTCAGAAAAACATAGTTTTTCGGTGTCTCTATTGTATGCCTATAAACTAATCCTTTGTCAACTGTTCCTTTTAAGTAGCGAAAAATCCGTTTCACTAGCAAGACATCACTTGTAGTGGGTATCTCTAGGGTTCTGGATGCTTTGCTAACAGCATACGCTATATCAGGCCTTGTGCCCACTGCTAGATAAGTAAGAGCTCCAACAGCCTGTCTATATGGAAAATCGAGCCCGTTTCCTTTGTTGAGTTCTATATCCGTATCATTGGTGCTCTCTTTTATTATAGGAGTTGGTGTTGGTTTGCTGTTCATCATACCAAACTTTTCAAGAACCTTCTTTGTATAAGCTTGCTGACAAAGTGATATTCTTCCTTTTTCTGCTTTTATTTCCATGCCCAGGAAGTAGGAACACGGTCTGGTCGTAATCTTGAATCTAGCCATCAGTTCATTGATAAACTCGTCTCCTGCAGCAGTTGTGTTACACGCTACGAGTCCATCATCAACATAAAGCCCGATCAAGACCTTAGATTGTCCTCTGATTCTGGTATACAAACAAGGGTCTGCTGCACTTTGTTGAAAGCCAGTTTTTATTAAAAAGTCAGCAATGCATGTGTTCCAGAATCGCGGAGCTTGTTTGAGACCGTAGAGGCTGCGATTCAGCTTGCATACCCGTTTAGTTCCGTCTTGGAAGCCTTCGGGCTGTTTGACGTAAATCTCTTCTTCAACAGAGCCATTAAGAAAAGCTGTTGTCACGTCGAATTGTCGTAGGTTGAGATTTTCTTTAGCAGCGATCGCTATGATTGTTCTTATGGTGGTGAGACGAACCACAGGACTAAACGTCTTATCGTAGTCGACGCCTTGTCGTTGTGAATAGCCTTTAACTACAACCCTAGCTTTAAATTTATCTATTGAGCCGTCCGGGTTGGTTTTCACTTTATATATCCATTTGCATGGTAGTGATTTACGTTCTTTAGGTAATTCAACAATATCTCAGGTTCTGTTTTCTTTTAGAGAGTTTATCTCGCTCAACATGGCCTCGAGCCATTTATTTTTATAAGGTGATTCCAGTGCTTGTTTATAAGACTCTGGTTCCTTTGGTAAATTTTCAACTTCAGCAACAGCT
Source organism: Nudaria mundana (assembly GCA_963556515.1). Taxonomy (NCBI): domain Eukaryota; kingdom Metazoa; phylum Arthropoda; class Insecta; order Lepidoptera; family Erebidae; genus Nudaria; species Nudaria mundana. The sequence continues at coordinate 9,272,276 of OY748308.1, read as the reverse complement.
GCCAGTACAAAGTCATCATACCGTTGTGGCGTTTGTATTGCTGATCTGTCTCTGAGATTATAGCGAACTTGTTCAGGTTCTGAAACAATTTCAGCTGCATCATCAAACTGTTCGTTATCAGTATCAGCTTCTTGATCATAAGTGGTTTCACGTTCGTGATCAACATGTTCGCTTTGATGAGTAGTATCTAGATTTACTGCGTTTTCATTAATGTCACTTTCTTCAGTGTCGTCATCAGTTTCATCTAAAAATACTTGCATTTTATGTGTTTCTGGAGTCAAATCACAGTTGATGTTGTCTGTAGAGTTTAAGTAGTAATTTGCTTTTGTGATTCTTACATCTTTGGAAATCAGACTTTTGCGTTTAGATGGAACATAAACCCTGTACGCTTTACTGGTATCCGAGTATCCAACAAACATTCCTGGTATTGCCTTAGAAGCAAATTTATGACCTCTCGGCCCTTTCTTCAGTATGAAGGCTTTGGATCCAAAAGCATGGAGATGATTAACGCAGGGCTTTCTTAGAAACCATTTCTCGAATGGTGTCTTGTTGTCTATAGCACTATTTACACTTCTGTTACATAGATAATTAGCGGTATTAACAGCTTCTGCCCATAGGTGCATTGGTGCTTTTGCGTCAATAAGCATAACTCTGGCTTTCTCCACCAGTGTCCGGTTCTTTCGTTCAGCGATACCGTTTTGTTGTATAGGGTGCTGATAATCGTCGCGCAATCCCGTTTTCCTTCAAATAGGCTTGGAATTTGGCATTGATGTATTCCGTCCCGTTGTCTGTTTGCAAATGTTTAATTTTGTTCCCTGTGAAGTTTTCCATTTCTTCTTTATACTCTTTGAACTTGTCTAGTACTTCGGATTTGTTTTTCAAGAAGTAAACCCGTCCATACCTACTGTAATCGTCAATAAAGGTCACGAAATATCTGCTTTGAGCATCAGAAGGTGTACTGATTGGCCCACATAAGTCGCTGTGGACAATCTCTAGACGTTCAGTAGTTCGAGGAGTAGTTCGTTGTGGAGGGCTTGGTACTCGAGTTATTTTCGATTGTATGCATGTTTCACAATCTAACAAAGTCTCATTTTTATTGAAATTCAATCCAACCAATGTCTCATTTTTGAGAGCTAAGTGGAGATCTTTGTTGTTCATATGTCCAAGCTTCTTGTGCCACTCTTGTATGGAACCGTGCTTTGTGTTCGCGGAGCATTTTGCAGGCGTTGCTGCAAAGCTTCTTTCAATGTTTGGCGATCTGACATAGTAAAGGCCATTTGACTTTTCTGCGTTCATTAAAAATTTCCCCATTTTATTGCGTATGACTGCTTTGTCTTTGTCAAATTTTACAGAAGCACCGTGATCTGTCATACTAGGCACTGATAGTAAATTTGTTGAAAGGGTTGGTACAAATAGCGTGTTTTCTAGATGCAATTTCACATTTTTATTGATCAGCGTAACTCTGCCTTCACCTTTAATTTCAGTGGAGTGATCTTCTGATGCAAAGTTGAGTGTTCTTGACACAGTATTCATGTCTTTGAAGTACTCATGGTGAAATGTCATATGTGAGGTACAGCCACTGTCAAGTACCCAATCGTCTTTAGTATTCCAGTTGATGTTAGGAGGCATTCTTCTGCATAGTGAGAGTTGTCATTTTTGTACGACTTCTTCTCTTTATTTTTCTTCCAGCAGTTAGAGCATATCCTATGCGTCTTTTTCTGAAAGAGTTTGCTTCCTGTCTTCTTACAAATTTTGCAAGATGCATAGAGTGCATTTTCGTCTTTTTGTAGTAGACGAAGTTCAGCGTTGTCATTATTGTGATTGTGGCATATAGCCTTTCCATAGTTTAAGTTAAGTTAAGTGGTAATTATAAATATAGTAAATAAATTATTCAACAAACAAATTTATAATATTTGGTAAATGTTTCGATATATATATTTTGTCCGGCCGCGTTGTGTGCCGGCTCAGCGCGCCGGCGGCGGCGCTAGCGCCGGCAGTCGGTTCAACTCATCGATGCGGGTACGTTGTATCGTGCGCTGTGCCATTCTAGTTCCCTACATAAATAGCTTATACTTTCGCTGTATATATAGTTCTTGTATGTTACTTCTATCTCTCCTTCTGTGCCGTGTGAATAAACTTTCGTGTCTTGTACGTTCCTGTATTAAACAGTATATTTACCTACCTAGCTTCGGACATTTTATTTCTACTCAAAAGTAGGTAGGTGAACGAGAACATTTACGTGGTACGAGACCCCTACAATTTGGTGACCCCGATACGTGCACATACAAAAGAAGCTCAAGAACGTTCGCGAAAATGTCGACTGATGATGGCGTAAAGGTCGTCGCGCAGCCAAGTGGCGAGTCATGCCGCGTCGGTGTCCGGGTACCACCATTCTACCCGGAGAAGCCCGCTTTATGGTTCGCGCAGCTGGAAGGCCAGTTCGTACTGGCAAATATTTCGACCGACGCGACCAAGTTTTATCATACAATAGCCCAGCTGGAGCCACAATACGCCGAGGAGGTCGAAGATATCATTACCGCTCCGCCTACCACCGGAAAATATGACAAGCTCAAAGCTGAGCTCATCAAACGGCTTTCCGCCTCCAGGGAAAAGAAGGTCAAGCAGTTGCTGGTGCACGAGGAGCTGGGGGACCGAAAACCTTCCCAGTTCCTACGACACCTGCGGAACCTGGCTGGCCCAGGCATGCCGGCGGATTTTCTGCGATCTATATGGACCAGCCGTTTACCACAAAGTACGCAGACCATCATAGCGTCACAACCCAAGGCCAATCTCGAGGAGTTAGCAGAGCTTGCGGATAGGGTGCACGACGTGGTCGCGCCCAACATGCAGGTCGCGGCGGCGTCAAGGACAAATGTCGAGGTACCCACTTCTCAAAATAATAACGTGGCAGCTATGGAGCGGCAAATCGCCGCCCTGACGGAACAGGTAAAGGCGCTCTCAGCCGAGGTCAGGCGTTCCCATACAACGCCGAGAAACCGTTCCAGCAGCCGTTATCGCCCCCGATCAAGTTCCCGATCCAGGTACAACAACCAACCGCTGTGTTGGTACCATCAACGCCTCGGCAGTAAAGCCAGGCGGTGCGACAAACCCTGCGAGTACCAGGGAAACGCGCCGGGCGGTCAGTGATGACGACCGAAGACTGCCCTCCTACAGGTCGTTTATTTATTACAGACTTTAAGACTAAAGTGCAATTCTTAGTAGATACTGGTAGTGACTTGTGTCTGTTCCCCGTTAGCCAAGTAAAACAAAAACCTTGTCCAACAAATTACGACTTGTGTGCCGCTAACGGCACAAAAATTTTAACTTATGGTTTTATAAATCTTAGGCTAAATCTAGGGTTGCGCCGTGACTTTGCCTGGCGATTTATTGTAGCAGACGTTACGCGGGCGATAATTGGTGTAGATTTTTTATCGTATTACAATCTTATTGTCGATTGCAGGAATCAACGTCTGATTGATAATAATACTAGACTCGCTGCCGTGGCTTCGCCTGCGTGTTCTTCGGACGTCATTTCTTCGGTCAAGGTAGTCACTGGTGAGTCTGTGTTTCACAAAATACTAGGGGAGTACCCCGACATCACTCGCCCATCTGGCACACATCATGCACCCAAGCACAATACCCTACACTACATACGTACCACACCGGGTCCGCCTGTTTCTTGTACACCACGTAGGCTAGCACCGGACAAGCTTAGGATAGCCAAGGAAGAGTTTGACACTATGCTGCAATTAGGCATAGCCAGACCTTCCGACTCACCCTGGGCTTCTCCCCTCCACCTCACCCCTAAGAAGGGAAACGGCTGGCGACCATGTGGCGACTATAGGATGCTTAACGCCAGGACTATTCCTGATAAGTATCCTATACGTCACATCCACGACTTCTCCCACAACCTATCCGGATGCAAGGTCTTCTCCACGCTGGACCTAGTCAAGGCCTACAATCAAATACCGGTACACCCTGATGACATCCCTAAGACCGCCATTACCACTCCATTCGGAATGTTTGAGCTGCCATTTATGGGGTACGGGCTCCGAAATGCTGGCCAGACGTTCCAGCGCTTCGTGGATGGCATGCTCAGAGGGCTGGACTTCTGCTATGCATACCTGGACGATTTTTTGATAGCCTCTAGGGACATAGAATCGCACAAACACCACTTGCGGGAAGTATTCAACCGTCTTAGGGACCACGGTATGGTGATCAACACCTCGAAATGCACATTCGGAGTCTCAGAGGTAACATTTCTAGGCTATACCATCACCGCCGAAGGAACTAAGCCTCTCCCCGCCAAAGTCCAAGCCATTAGGGACTTTCCAGCCCCAAGAACCGTCAAGGAGTTGAGGAGATTCTTGGGCATGCTAAACTTCTACAGACGCTTTGTTCCTGATGCTGCCAAATACCAAGCACCCCTGAACTTACTCCTTGAAGGTTCCGTAAAGGGTTCCCATCCCGTGAAGTTCACGGCAGCTCAGCAGGAGGCTTTCAACGCCTGTAAGGAAGGTCTCTGTAAGGCTACCTTACTGGCCCACCCCAATCACCTAGCAAACCTTGCTATAGTGACAGATGGCTCCGATACGGCTTTAGGAGCAGTACTGCAGCAGAAGGGTGAGGATGGAGCCTGGCAACCACTGGCATTCTTTTCCCATAAGCTCAGTCCTCCCCAACGCAAATACTCACCGTACGACCGGGAATTGTTGGCAATCTACGAGGCAATCAAGCATTTCCGTCATATGGTAGAGGCCAGAGACTTTGTGGTCTACACAGATCACAAGCCTCTCTGCTTCGCATTCCGGTCCAGCAAAGAGAACTGCTCGCCCAGACAGTTCAGACACCTGGACTTTATATCCCAATTCACGACAGATATCAGGCACATATCAGGCAAGAATAATGTCGTTGCCGATACGCTGTCCAGAATTGAGGAGATTGCCAAGCCAGTAGACCTTCAGCAGTTGGCAAATTCTCAACAATCCGATAAGGAGTTGAACCAACTACTGGTAAGCAACACTTCACTATGCCTGAAGAAAGTGACAATTCCGGGTACAGGCACTGAACTGTTCTGCGACGTAAGTCACAACGCTTCTCGACCATACGTACCTACGGAACTACGGTACCGCACCTTCGAGAGCCTGCATTCCCTGAGTCACCCTGGTGCCAATGCTACCGCCAAGCTCGTAGCTGAGCGTTTCGTTTGGCCAGGTATTAGGAAGGACTGCAGAACTTGGGCACAGGGCTGCCTGGCGTGCCAAAAATCCAAGATATCCCGTCACGCCGCATCACCTATCGGTACATTCAAACTGCCACGATCGAGATTCGCTCACATCCATATAGACCTGATTGGACCACTCCCAACGTCTCAAGGATACAGGTATTGCCTCACAGCCATCGACCGTTTCACCCGTTGGCCTGAGGCAATGCCGCTCCGCGACATCACCGCCGAGACAGTGGCCAAGGCACTACTACATGGATGGATAGCCCGTTTTGGATGCCCAACGGACATCGTCACCGATCGCGGCGCGCAATTTGAATGTGCCCTTTGCAAACGCCTGTCAGAGCTCATAGGTTTTAAACATAGGAGGACAACTGCGTACCACCCAGCCTGTAATGGACTCGTGGAGCGTTTTAACAAGCACCTTAAATCGGCAATAACCTGTCATGGAGACATCAACTGGGTAGAATCTCTTCCCATAGTTCTGCTGGGTATACGTAGCGCCTTCAAGGAGGACTTACAAGCGTCCTCAGCCGAACTCGTATACGGCGAACCCCTTAGACTACCTGGTGAGTTCCTTCACTCCCAAGCCAGCGAACCCAGTGATGTGACGGACTACCTCTCACGGTTACGCTCGTTCGCCACAAAAATCGAGCCTTCACCAGCAGCACGGCATAGTAATCGGTCAGTCTTTGTCTTCAAAGACCTTGCCACCACTTCGCACATTTTCCTCAGGGAAGAAATAAACCGTGGGGCCCTAAAACCTGCATACACAGGACCTCACGAGGTACTTAAAAGAGGGGATAAAGTACTCACCATCCTCTTCAAAGGAAAGGAGATCACAGTATCGGTAGACAGAGTCAAACCAGCCTACATACTGCAGGACCCACACACAAGTACAGCACTCAGACAGACACAACACAGCCCACTTCTTACACCAACACCAACACAGCCACAGACTTCCAGTGAACCTCATGACGCTGAGACCCCTGACGTCAGGAGAACACGGTCAGGACGCCGGGTAAATTTCCCAGATTTTTATCGCCCGTGAAACGGTCTCCGGGGGGGCTGATGTGGCATATAGCCTTTCCATAGTTTAAGTTAAGTTAAGTGGTAATTATAAATATAGTAAATAAATTATTCAACAAACAAATTTATAATATTTGGTAAATGTTTCGATATATATATTTTGTCCGGCCGCGTTGTGTGCCGGCTCAGCGCGCCGGCGGCGGCGCTAGCGCCGGCAGTCGGTTCAACTCATCGATGCGGGTACGTTGTATCGTGCGCTGTGCCATTCTAGTTCCCTACATAAATAGCTTATACTTTCGCTGTATATATAGTTCTTGTATGTTACTTCTATCTCTCCTTCTGTGCCGTGTGAATAAACTTTCGTGTCTTGTACGTTCCTGTATTAAACAGTATATTTACCTACCTAGCTTCGGACATTTTATTTCTACTCAAAAGTAGGTAGGTGAACGAGAACATTTACGTGGTACGAGACCCCTACAGTGATGACGAGCGTCACATTCTTCGATTATTTTTATTTTAAGTTCATCTGGTTTTGGCAGGACGTCACGTGATTCTATCGCAACACGAAAGTTGTCATATTCAGAGGATAGGCTGTACAGCATCATTACTGTCAGTAGATCCTCATTGATTTTCACATCCATGTCTGCCAGTTTGTCAACTGTGTCCATGAACTTGCTTAGGTGTGCGCGTACATCCTTTCCTTCCAATTTTGTCAGTATCAGGTTCTTAAGAAGGGATGCTTTGCGCGCAGGACCTTTACTCGCATGTATTTCCTTTAGTTTATCCCATAGAGCTTTCGCAGTTGTGCATTTCTTTATTTCTTTTAATTGTGAAGGAGCGATTATAAGGATTAATTCAGATTTCGCCTGTCTGTCTCCTTCAACATCGTCGGCACTTGTATCATTAGCTAAGGGACTAACCACGTACTTCCATAGCTTGCTTTTTATCGACACGGCTTCGGCCTGAATTGCCCAAGTGTCATAGTTGGTCGTCTCAAGTGGATCTATGTGGTATGTTTTCGGCATTTTTGGCACACAATATCCTAACGCTCTGCTACCATATTAAGTTTTTATATTGTGGTGATATGTCAACAATATAACACTTGATTAAAGCACAGCAATAAGTAGAGTTTTATATTTAGAGGATACAATGAATCTAAGATCGAATATTATATCATGACAAGACGTAACAGAATTAGGTTGCCAAGGGTTACCACTACCATAGATATATCAATACAAAGAGATGATATAAGTAGGTACGAGTATATAGCCTCTTTACAGGTACCCCTAACAGCTGGGGATATAGTACGCTGTCACCGTTTGGGCCGGCCCTCTGCAAGTCATAAGCCCAGACCTATTGCAGTGAAGTTTGGTATGACTGCTACTCGCGATAATGTGTGGTTCGCTAAAACCAAGTTTAAGGGCTTTGATATCACAGTTTCGGAGTTCTTGACGAAGGAACTTCATCAAACTTTCATGGCAGCGCGTGAAGCATTCGGAGTTACTCAGTGTTGGACCAAGGAGGGTTCTATCTACATCTCTGCACCCGATGGAAAGCGGCATCGCATTGTGAGCCTTGTCGAGCTTCACAATATTAAACTAAACCGCAGGAAATTGCAGAGGAGCCCCCGTCACCGACTACATCTATCCCATCGAAAGTGTCGGCGCCGTCCACCTCTGTCGCAGCAAAGGGCATTACGCCAACAAAAACCAGAGCGAAACGGGTTGCAGCATCAAAGAAATAAACGCTTTGCTTATTGTATCGGTGCATCGAAACACAGTCCGGGTAGTCTGCGCCTTTTCATAATAATATAATCTATCTTGTATACCCTCACATTGTGTTAAGTTCCACCTACTCACAGATCAGATTAATGTTTTTCTTATACTTGTCATTTTCTTGTTTGTGTTCTAATGTGTAACGTAACTTTAATTTTTATTATCCTAAATTGAAGTAGGTAGAAAATAAATCACGATAATCAACATTGAATAGACACATTTGACGTTTGTAAGGTTGTCAATGTCAAGGTTGTCATAATTTTCTGGCATGGCTCTAATGCCTTTGTGGAAACAAAGTTGCCTTACAAATGTTGCCACAGATAATCGCATTGTACCTTCATTTCGTTTACTCTCTGTCTCTTTCTATATCTTGAACCAGTAAAACTTATTATAATTATGTAAACCCAGACTGTTGTTGTTGATTAACCGCCTATAACTATAGAATAATTAATATTTTACTTTACTAGCGCAACTGGCAGGTTGGCAATGTTAAATTATATACTCCCATTCTTCTTTTTTATAGAAGACCCACTTATCTAATTAGTTGAAACTTTATTTATAAATTTCTTATTTATCATAAGTACTTATATTTTATCGTTCGTTAGATAATTTATTGTATTTTTTATTTATTAGCATTTTTATTTTGATTTATTTATTATTATTTTTTTATTATTATTATTTTTATTTTTTTTATAATTATTATTTTTTCTTCTAATAGTTGTGTTTTATGTACAATATCGACAACAATAGTGATGATGAAAGTTTCCATACAGCAAGTAGCTCAGATGAAAGCTATGTGAGTATACCCTCCTTGGCTGATAGTCTCAAGTCTCAGTTTTCTGATGTTCCTAAGCATTTTAATGTCGTTCATATCAACGCCCAAAGTATTTCGGCTCATTTTTCAGAGATGCTGACCGCTTTTGACTGTAAGAATATTCATTCTATCCTTGTTTCCGAGTCATGGCTGAGACCAGAAGTACCTCTCGTCAAGTGTATCCTTCCTGGGTTTCAACTTCTAAGAAACGATCGAACCAGTCGCGGTGGAGGCGTGGCTATATACCTTAGATCCTACATACCGTATACTGTTTTGAGCATGTCACAACAACCGCCTCCATCAAACGCCGGTGAACATTTGTTTCTGGAAGTTGAACTCAATCACTCCAAAGTCCTTCTCGGCGTCTATTTCTGTCCCTCCTCCGGTATTAGTTATTTTTCCTCCTTCGAAACACTTTTATTGGATCTCCTTCCTTCTTACAGTCACAGTATAATCATGGAGGATTTCAACACATGCCTACTTAAATGTGATGATCGTTCCCTGGAACTTGAATCCTTAATTAATGTTTTCTAGTAAAATTCTAGTAACTTGTTTATTCTTCCATCTAATGCCACTCATCATTCTCCAGGTCGTAGGCCCTCACTTCTTGATCTCATTATCGTCTCGCACTTAGATCGCGTTGTTAAGCACGGCCAATACCCAGCGGATGAGTTTTCATATCACGATCTACTATTTCTTTCATATAAGATACGTCCGCCCAAAGCCAAGCCTAAAGTTGTCATGCAGAGGAACTTTTGTGGTATTAACCCAGATAAACTGCGCGACGACGCCAGCAGTATCGACTGGACCTTATTGGTGACTTCGGAGTCTGTCGACGAACAGGTTAGCATTTTCACTTCGAAATTAATCCAACTGTTTGATAAACATGCGCCTGTTCGAGCTGTCAAAATGAAGCATCCACCGTCACCATGGCTTACAGACGATATTAAAGCTGTGATTTTCCAGGAAAGCCGCGGCAAAGTATAGATATAAAATTAAACCCAGCGATACCAACTTGCAAAAATATATCGCTGCCAGAAATCTCTGCAGTAAGGTGTGTAGGAATGCACAACGCCGATATATCCATACCACTGTTCAAAATGGTGATTCATCAAAGGTGTGGAAGTTTCTTAGAAATTTTGGAGTTGGGAAATCGCGCCATGTAGCCATTCCCAAGGATATGAATGTCAATGATCTTAACCAGCACTTCTCTGTCTTATCCCATTTTGATGGATCGGTCAAGGCGCAGACCTTAACGTATCTTTCATCACTCCCAACTCCTAACCATTCTCAATTGGTCTTTGAACTATTTACAGCTTGTGATGTTAGGAAAAGCACTATGGCCATCACATCCAAAGCAGTCGGCAGTGACTGTATTAGCCGGAATATGATCCTTCCCATCCTCGATGAGATCCTACCAATAATTTCCTTTATACTTAACTCCTCACTCTCAAATGGTACCTTCCTATCGTCTTGGAACGATGCAATTATTACCCCTCTTCCAAAAAAATCCAACGCTTGTTTATTAACCGTTTACCGTCCCATATCCATACTTCCTTTTCTTTCCAAAGTCCTCGAACGGCTCGTCAATCTCCAGTTATGTGCATTCATCCGCAAAAACAATCTCCTAAATCCCCTCCAATCCGGTTTTCGCTCTGGTCATAGTACGGTCACTGCCCTGGTAAACATTACGGATGATATTAGATCTGAAATGGAGAGTGATAAGTTAACCATCCTTTGTCTCCTAGACTTCAGTAACGCGTTTAACACGGTGGATTTTGATGTGCTACTTTTTATACTAAGATCTCTTAACATATCTCCAACTGTAATAGATTGGTTTCGTAGTTACCTGTATGGCCGCCGGCAGCGGTTACGCATTGAAGACACTGTGTCCAACTGGTGTAGTACTACCGTCGGTGTGCCCCAGGGCGGCGTTCTCTCTCCTTTACTCTTCGCGGTTTTCATAAACTCTATCTCTAATCAACTTCGATCTTCCTACCACCTTTATGCAGACGATCTTCAGATATATACGCAGGCCCCCTTGGAGGACTTATCGGTGGCAGTGGATACAATTAATGGGGATCTGTCACGGATAGTTTCCTGGACTAAATCTTACGGCCTGATGGTAAACCCGTTAAAGACACAGGCTATTATAATTAGTAGCAGTCGAGCTATTGCAAAACTGGACACGACGCTGTTCCCGCCTGTGGTTTTTGACGGCGCCACTATACCACTGAGTAATAAGGTCAAGAACTTGGGAGTATTTATCGATCCTAGCCTGTCCTGGGGTCCACAGTTGCAGAAGGTGAGCAGGAAACTGTTTGCTTCCTCAGGGTCACTTAGGAAATTACAAAATCTCCTTCCTATTGCTACAAAGATTGCCCTCGCAAAGTCCCTTCTCCTCCCTATCCTTGATTATGCAGATTCCAGGTATCTCGATCTTGCCGAAAACCAACTAGATAAACTTGAGCGCCTTCAGAATGTTTGCATAAGATTTATATTTGGTTTGCGCAAATATGTTCACGTTTCACAGTTTCGATCTCAGCTCAAGTGGTTGCCTATTCGATCTCGCCGAAATACTCATGTTCTCTCCCTTCTATACAATATATTGTTCAACCCTTTCACCCCTTCCTACTTAAAGGCTCGGTTTGAGTTCCTACATGACACGCATGATAGGTGCTTGAGATCATCGGAAAACCTACGGTTGAGAATGCCTCAGCACTCCACAAGCTTCTTCGATAACTCCTTTACTGTTGCAGCTATTCGCTTGTGGAATAAATTACCTGTAGATATAAGACGAGCCGAGACATCACAAATATTTAAATCTTTGGTTAGGGACCACTACTTAGCGTTGGAACTTTTATAAACTGCAACATTATTATGTACTTGCATTACTCTTTTAAATATGTATGTATTTTTTTTTTTTTGTATGTATGTATGATATGTGTATTTATGTATGATATGTATTATTTATGTTCCCATATATGTATGTATTTATAAGTTTATTGACCTACGCCTACTACTACCTTTTCGTCCTTCAAATTCTATCCATCCAAAGGTTGCCTGGTAGAAATTGCTTATGCGATAAGGCCGCCCATTGTACTGCTCATATAGGTACCTATGCTCTGTGTATGCAGATATATTAATAATGTAATGGCGTACAATAAAGTGTAAATAAATAAATAAAATCAGTCTAAAATGCAAGTCGGGCGAACCAACGAACGACCTTGTGGCAAACATAGAATTACCCAGATTGCGGCAATTTCACGGCCGATTTCAATATTCAATCTGGATTCATATTTTGCTGTCCGGGATTGACAGTAAATGATTATCTATCCCGAATAGCATACTATGGATCGAGATTAAATAGTAAATCGTAAACCGCTATAACGTTAGCGTTGTGTGTAATACTCTGTTCGAAAGCAAAGGCTTGTAAGTAATTACAAGCCTTTGCTTTCGAACAGTTGTAATGGCGTGTGAAAACCTACGTTTTCGATTCTTTATTCAATAACATTAATTTAAATTGTGTGCAATCATATATTTCATAATTTCAGATAAGTCACCAAATATATGGGATTCATTTTGTCACAAACCAGGCAAGATTAAGGATGGCACAAATGCCGACGACGCTTGTAAATCATATAAGTTTTATGAACGAGACATCCAAATGTTAGAGTATTTGGGTGTTGAATTCTACAGGTTCTCAATATCTTGGACGAGGGTTTTGCCAAGCGGCTTCTCAAACGTAATAAGCAAAACTGGTTTAGACTACTATAACAAACTCATTAATGATCTAAAAGCCAATGGGATTGAGCCAGTGGTTACAATATTTCACTGGGATTTACCTCAGAACTTGCAAGATCTAGGTGGTTGGACAAATCCACTTATAGCTGATTGGTTTGAAGACTACGCCCGAGTGTTATATGAAGAATTTGGTGATCGCGTTAAGACATGGATCACTGTGAATGAACCAAAACAAATTGCGATATCTGGATATGGAGAATCGGCATTTGCCCCTGATGTGGTTTTGCCAGGATATGGGGATAACTTAGCCGTAAAGAACCTCCTAATAGCCCATGCCAGAGCATGGCATTTATATAATAACGAATATAAAGATCAACAAAATGGTACCTACTTAAGTTTTTTTACATAAAATTTATCAAAAAAACATATTTAAAAATATACGCATAAACCTTCCAGAATTACTTTATGTGACCTTAAAATCAGCAAAAAATAAATTATATCATTTTGAGTGTATTCTAAGTGTTTCTTGAAAGGGAATCTTTGAAACTGATGAACTGATTTTGATTATTATTTCACTAATATACTGTATAATCCCTGAATGTTATATGCCACTTGACATATCAGTAATGTGTTTCCTAGGGGACTGGTAACGAGAAAAATACTACGAAGGAGCTGCATCTGCTAGTTTATGATTATTAAATCAGATTCGCATAAATTTCTAGGTATTTGTGGAATAACAATATCAACAGATTTCCGTGTGGGTGCGACAAATTCTACAGATGACGTAGAAATTGGAAAGCTGGCATTGGATTTTGAAGTCGGTTTGTACAGCCACCCGATATTCTCAGAAGCCGGTGGATTTCCAGAAGCAGCGGTTAAACAAGTAGATAAAAAGAGTGCTGAACAAGGCTTTAAGAGAAGTAGACTACCAAGACTTACTGAGGAAGAAGTGAAGTTTATTAAAGGTAGGAATCAGTTGGAATATAGTGGTGATGGTGCACAAGTCAATGCCATCATGGTACAACCTAATTATGGCGATCCCATGTTCTGTTCCCAAGATTAAAAGTACCCAATATCTCCATACTGCTACATAAGTTAAAGATTATTATCTTCAACGACGGAAACATTCACTACGACTATTCTGAAGTATCAAGCGTTTCTTTTTATTTCACAGGTGCCAGCGATTTCTACGGTTTTAACCACTATTCCACTAAGTTTTATACAAAAGAAGGGTACACCCCAGGTATGTACCCAATACCTTCCTACAACGATGATATTGGAGCAGTGTCTTCCTATGGGGATCATAAGTTAGCTCCAGTTATCCATACTACGGTAAGTGACATAATTATCACACCTATTTCTCCGAAGCGGTACGTAGAGGGAAGCCCAACTCTAGGCAACATAATAGGCTTTGTTTTTTCACAATCAGATGTCACGAAAATATAATATTGTTATCAACTTAAAGCTATTCCACAAGGGTGGAGCTGCGGGCATGAGAGTAGTGAGTTATTGGGCATTCTACCCCACCTTAGTTCCATCGGTTATCTTCGATAACCTCAGTCACGGTGGGGTAGAATGCCCAATAACTCTGTGGGGTAGAATGCCCAATAACTCTGTGGGGTAGAATGCCCAATAACTCTGTGGGGTAGAATGCCCAATAACTCTGTGGGGTAGAATGCCCAATAACTCTTTGTAAAATCATTTACCTAAGCCAACGTTCCACATTTTAATGCCGTTCAATACACTACCGTTCCGTCAATGGTTAACCAATTTCACTTGCTAGATGATTGCTTTCGTACAGCAAACTAACCCGATGCATGTTTGTTAAAATGAACACGTTAAGATCACATTTTTAAGATAGATAATTTATACGTTAAAACTTTAGGTTAGAACTTAAGTTACTGATACATAAAATAACTAAAGTATCACTGGATATTCACATAAAATTTAAATAAAGTGTTTTTATGCACAATATAAATCTTTTTTTTATAAAATTTCAGACATAGGTGTGTAATAGACTAGAAAATTATTTATCATAATTATTAGTTACTTACATGACATTGCTTCTTATTTTCTGTCTTATTTTAAAATCCAAGGATAGATAGAGTACTTAGTAGGTATACTGTATGTCCACAAAATGCCGTGCAGCATGTCGTGGGAATAGAATGTGAGACGTTCTTCGAGTATGGGAACGATGATACATGTCTATTATACACAAGTAACACACACCAGAACAAACTGCTGACATTACCTTAGCTTTGTTACGTTGTTACCCGACTGTGATAGAAAGAGGTGTATGAACAAAATAAGTATTGCTAAATGAATATTTTTAAAGGAATAAATAATAAAGGATAAAAATATTTCATTAAGCGTAAGCGTGTATAACTTATTTTTAACACTTTTAATGGAAGCTCAGTTCAAACAATTTCAATTCTAAACAATTCAAATATTCAAAGGACTTCAAATTGTTATATTTGTAAAATTATTATGAAATCACTTTGAATGTCATTTAACATTTTAATAATTTCCTTCGATTTCTCTAGGATAGATGAAAAAGAAGAAGAAATAGAGAAATTTGGGCAATAGATCGCGTCCACCCCTAACGAATGCAGATTGCCGACTAACGTGTGCGCCGTCTGCGTTTCTCTTTATCGTTAAAACTTAATCAAATTTATATAAACCACCTGTACTATAGATTCTACCTTTCGAATAAAGATAATCAATAAAATCGTATTAGGTACCTATATAGAAAAAAAGTTATGTTAAGATTATGAGAAAAAACACATAAAGCCACATACAAATAAATTAGGTACCCACCTCCTTTTTTAGTCGGGTTAATAACTATATGACGTCGTCGTTCTTATATTGAATTGCTGACTACACAAATTCCGATTAATTCCGACGAATGTTATGATATGTGTATGATACATATAAAATGTAATTATAATTTATGTAGGTATGTTCGTTGATCGTCGTCGATAAGTATATGATATAGTAACTGTATAATTATGTATAGGTACATGAAAAGTATTAATGAAATATACTCATACATTGCGCAGAAGTAAAATTATGCAATTTATGTAGGTAAGGACCGTCGTCTATACCTAAATCACCAATATAAGCTGACCGTTAGTACACGGTAGGTATTTAATTATTTTTAAAAGGTAGACGTACCCTGGAAGTTAACTAGTTTGCGTCACAATTATAGAAGTTTCAAATTGCTATGCACGGTTTGCATGGGTGTGTGTGTGGAAGCAAGGTATCTGTTAGTTTACTTACTCAGTGATACAATTTTAAAACGACATCATTTTAACCGACTTCTTAAAAAGGTGGTTACTTTATTTATCTGTAGGTATGTTGGTTTATGGTTCTCAAATTTGATACAAGGTATGGTTAACGGTATTCTATTAAAAATCCTTTGGAATCGTTTAGATAAAAATAATTTTACAAAATTATTACTACAGACTTATCCCACAAATATGTTAACAAACATTACAAATAATCATTTAAAATATAACTTTTAAATATTAGCAAATAGTTTTGGTATGTGCTTAAACTATATGGTAATACACCTCTTTTTATCCAAGTCGGCTAACAACGTACCTTTATACAAAGCTACGGCCAATGTTAAGTCAGCAGTTTGTTCATGTATGTTCTACTTGTTTACCTATGTGTGTTATCGCCACATCGTCACATCGTTCCTATACGCGAGGAATGTCTCATATTCTGTTCCCACAATATCTACCATTTGCATCGAGCTACCAAACACGCAGTGCACTACGTCCTTCAGAGGATTAAAAGGAAGATCCAAAATAAAAGCAATGTCATGTAAGTAATTACTTATAATGTTAATTATTTGATTTATAATTCTTTGTTAGTTTACCTACTAAATATCTAATTTATTAGGCGACGTAGTTTTCTATGGAAGTCCTTTAAATTTAATTTTATACGATTATCCTTAATTTTCGTATAACATTTAAGTTCTGTACAAAATTCAGAAAGTTGTAAATAAAATAATGAACGCTGAAATATTTAATCTCTTGCTAGCACTTAATTGCACATAAAGTAGAATATTTTATCAAATTTGAATAGGCTCTGGTGTCTCAATTAGAGTAGCTTCCGAAGAAGTTGTGTAGGTTTGACATATTCGGACTACATTTGCCGATTTTCAATAATTAGACTTAAACCTACATTTAATTTTATTTTCAGATATTTTATCATCACGGATGAAATTGACAAGGAACCCTCATGAACAGCGCGGTGAACCACGTAATCAATTTGTAAGTAGATACCTATATATTTTGGTCATTCCAAAAAGTGTAAAATTAAAGTAGCACTTAATTGTACATAAAGTAGAATATTTTATCAAATTTGAATACGCTCTGGTGTCTCAATTAGAGTAGCTTCCGAAGAAGTTGTAGGTTTGACATATTTGGACTACATTTGCCGATTTTCAATAATTAGACTTAAACCTATATTTAATTTTATTTTCAGATATTTTATCATCACGGAAGAAATTGACAAGGAACACTCATGGACAGCGCGGTGAACATTTGGTGAAAATTTGAATACGCTCTGGTGTCTCAATTAGAGTAGCTTCCGAAGAAGTTGTAGGTTTGACATATTTGGACTACATTTGCCGATTTTCAATAATTAGACTTAAACCTATATTTAATTTTATTTTCAGATATTTTATCATCACGGAAGAAATTGACAAGGAACACTCATGGACAGCGCGGTGAACCACGTAATCAATTTGTAAGTAGATACCTATATATTTTGGTCATTCCAAAAAGTGTAAAATTAAAGTAGCACGTAGTTATACATAATGTAGAATAATTTATCAAATTTGAATAGGCTCTGGTGACTCAATTAGAGTAGCTCTCAAAGAAGTTGTAGAATATAATATCATCAGTAAGGAATAATGTAGGTATTCTTTAGAATAGCTGGAGAGTTTAGACAATACAAAATATGAAATATTAGGAATACCTATTGTAGTTCATTTCGTATGATACTAACTGATAAGGTGCCTATAGGTATTTAACTGGTCACCCGATTATATATTAGTATGTCGAATAAATTAAAATAAGCAATTACATAATTATTGTGTTTTTATTATATTCCTTACCTGATATTGATAACGAAATACGTCATCATTCACGTTACAACACGTTTGAAATTCATAAGAATTTCACAACTATTAAGTAGGTGCATAACAATAACATTATGCACATACGAATTATTGAATGGTTGAATTTCAAGTTCTAACTTGATCATCATACCAATAAATACTTTATGTCAACATAATTTGATATAGGTATCAACTGCGTTAGAAAAAATATTATTACCTAGTTCATTCTTTATTGAACAGTCAATACGAGCATATCTAACAACATGGTAGTTAGATATTAGTATTTTATAACTTTCAATCTATTGAAAATTTCAATCTATTTACAAAATACTTAGTATGATTTATTACTAATGTTTTAAATAATTTTCAGAATACCAACTTAAACAAATTTTCAAACGGAATAGAAGAGAGCTCTCCTGAATATCTTCCAGACCTGCAAGATCAGTTCGACTTGGACAACGCAATGAATAGACCTTGGATAATAACACCCAATGAAGAAGTAAAAAGAAACAAAAAGAAAACTAATCGAAGAAAACCAATTACAAACAAACGCAGTGCATTGAATTCCTATATTATTAACAGTGAAAGAAGAAAAGGACGACGTTTAATAAAAATTACGATCAAGGAACTCAGTGAGTCAAGAGACGACGAAGATGAAGGTAAGGACATAATCACTGCACAGTATATTGTACAAGATACGGTAGATGAGATATCGGATCAAGCTGAAAAATTAATTCACAATATTTCCAAAAAATTGTGTGGCTACTCATATCACATTTTTTAATTAGTTAATAATTCATTAATGTAACTAGTAGATAAAGTGATGACATATTTAGATTTTATTAAAATTTTATTTACTGTGAAAATATGTGTTAAAAAAATTTCAATATTAAGTTGTGTGTTAAAAAATAAAAACCATAGGTAATAATTGTGTGGCTACTCATATCACATTTTTTAATTAGGTAATAATTCATTAATGTAACTAGTAGATAAAGTGATGACATATTTAGATTTTATTAAAATTTTATTTACTGTGAAAATATGTGTTAAAAAATTTCAATATTAAGTTGTGTGTTAAAAAATAAAAACCATAGGTAATAATTGTGTGGCTACTCATATCATATTTTTTAATCAGGTAATAATTTATTAATGTAACTAGTAGATAAAGTGATGAACATATTTAGATTTTATAAAAAAATTATTTACTATGAAAATATATGTCAAAAAATTATAAATATTAAAAATGTGTGTTAAAAAATAAAAAACCATTTACTTTAAAAAATTGTTTTATTTATTAAAACTGCGTATAGGAAGACATATTACCTTTCTTGCTCTATTAAATAGTTCTTTATACATAAAACATTTTGAAGTGCACATTGTTTAATATGATTAATACAATTAAAACTGGTTTCAATATTTGAATATTTGTTATGCAACAGTGATAAATTTGGACACTTGTCTTCACCAAGATCTATACAAATACAATTCATACAAAGATCTTGAATCCACTTAACTTTTTCTAAGCCCTTCACAATAATTTCTTTATTTTCTAGATAAGGAACAATTATACGTCGAAATTCTCTATAGTCGATATAACCTTCATTCCAGTAAATCCCTCTGTTTCTCTCCAACCACGTAACTTGTTTTTTTTCATTCGTAGTTAAGTATTTAAATAAGTATGGAGGCTTTATTAAGAACGTTTGGGTATAAACACGAGTGGCCAGAGCTAATTCCTTGACTATAAAGTTATTACAAGTGTCTTTAAAGCCCTGGACATCCACTATAATCGTATTCGGGTTCATGATAATTTTCTCACAGTGCTGCTTAATGGTTTATATTCAATTATACAGTCGTTCAATATAAGACAATATGCCGAAGTTTGATCTGGTATATCAATGTCACTTTCAATTTCCACTCTTACATCCACAACAGGACCCGACTTAAGATTATCTGGTTGTCTAGAACAATCTACGACAAATAACGGAGCAATATTTTTAAATTGTTTCTCACTTAATAACGGTTCACCACGACGACCTCCGTAATATGAGTGTTGAAATCTGGTGTATTGTTCATATATTAACGCAATTCTGTTATTCGAGAAACTTGAATTTAAATTTTCATAAGGGAAGTAGGTTGAATTTAGGTATACTCTAACATCACGAACGTCACAGTGATCAAACTGAGACATATCCAATTTAGGATTATTTTTTCTATTTGTTTGCAGACCAATAATAACAAATCTTGGTTTCTCTATTTGCGATGATGTTTTTATGGACCAAGTATGTTTAGTAGTTTTTGGTAAAGCCGGATATTCATATAAATCCCAATTCCTGAATATCATCTGGAGTGGTCGGTCTTTTTCTAACAGTTTTAACAAATTTATTTTTTCTCTATCGGATACTTTGACATGTGGTACTCGCCATATTATTTTATTTATAATAATATCTTCTACCGTCTCACCAGCGCTAAGTTTTAGGGCGTTCAGATTAGTATTACTTCGTAACAATATTAATTCATGTTTGCTGTTTATCACTACTTTCTTGAAATCTTCTGCAAAACCAAGAATGTTACAGAGGGGTATGGAAGCAGAAAAGCTACCCCCATTTGTACTATTTATACCATCGATATTCCAACCCCAAGCATTAGATACTTTAGCCTCGTTTTCGTTCATTGATATTAATGATTTCATTGTGGTAGTTATACCAGCGTTTTTTATTTTATCTATTTCCACTCCATTTATCTCATACCTTATATCTTGAAACAAGTAAAGTAAACTATTGTTTGTGAAATGAACGCTACTGACTCTCTCTTTAGAATTTTCAGCCTTGTTTACAACAATAGTTCCTTCCAAAAACAAAGTGCTTGCTGATGGTAATATATACAAGTCTTGTTGATTAAAAGGTATCCTGATTTCATCGCTTCTATTGAAACTTGTTACGTAAGGCTTGTAAGAGTGAAATTCAATTCCTTCCACAGAGTCGTTGTATGCAGGAGCGGATAAAACATCTAGTATATTCATTTTAACAAACCAATCGCTTTAAGAAAAGCTTTATTATTGTTGTTCAATTTTATGACCTTTTTGGATCGAGCTCTTATTGGTTTGATAGTTTGAGTAGGACTGTTATGTTTAGTTGAATGAACCACATATTTATTATAATCTATCATGTTTTCTTCTGATATGTAGATACAACTGCACTTCTTCACCTCGCAAATTTATTAAGTTATTATTTATATCTAACAGCCTTATCTGTATGCAGCTTATATTGGTTTGGTTTATTGGAAAGTAGATTGCGTTTTTTGGAATTTCTATAATCCTGTATCCAGGTGGAACATTAAGTGCAAATTCGTGTAAGATGTGACTGGATTGACCGTTTATATAGGAACCGCTAACTATGTCACATTCAATCCTTATGACAGTCGTAGGCAAAATGTTAACTGGAAACTCTGATACATGATATTTATTTGCTTCTAAGATCTGTTTTTTAAATCCCAATAAACTTCCAAATGTACCTTCTTTAGTAAAATCTATAGTTGATGTACAAAATAACATAGTTTTTAAGGTGTTGTTATTACAATTGAGTTTTATGGATGCATCTTTTATCTCAGTTTTTAAATAGTCGCTAATATCTTGTAATTCATAAGTTCCTTCAGGTATCTCGATAACATTTTTAGAACCATAATATAATTTATTATTTGTATTATCAAAATTTGGAATAGAATTATATGTAGAGAAATGTAATAATGCACATTCATACTCCCCAACTAATGGCAGCGTGCTTGGATAATAGGTAGATAATACCGATGAGTTTCCAGTTATCGATAAGGTGAGTGACATCTTGCAAATGATGGAAATGAAAGAGTGATATAAAATTTATAGTATTTATTCCAAAAACATTGCAAATATCTTAAACACAAATGTCCACAAATTATTGTGTTAAATTGTTGATATCTACTAAAGTTATAATAAACATCACAGTTCTTAAAATATAGGATTAATTCTCTTGGCGGTTTTAAATCGCCAAAGCTATCAAAATATTCACAATAATTATTTATTTTAACATAAGCTACCCAATGCGTTCCATCATATTTTGAATTATCTAGATTAACTATACCACATTCAATTCGTTTAGGTGTTTTTGGTAACTGATCCTTCATGTAAACTCCCCGAAAGAAAGGAATACAATAGGCATACTTCTGAATATCGATATCAGTTAAAGCGCGATTAGGTAGCTGATCAATTAGTTTTTTGATAGTTTTATAAACAATCCCTGACCTTGCTTATGTGGTTTAATGTATAAACCTTTACCTATTGCTATAGCCTCCATAGTTTTATTATGACGTTCAGTTTCTTGTAATTTTTTCTGACCGTCTTTATAATCATTCACTGTTTTAGCAATACCAGCTGCACCACCAGCTAATGCTCCTAAAGCAGACAAACCAGCAAAAATTGGGATTAAAGGTAGAATGCCTCCAGTTTTTGGTATAGGTATCATTCGAGGTACGCGAACTTTTGGAATGCATGGAACTAATTTTCTAGCAACCATATAAGCTATATTTATTAGTGACTTATTATCTTTAGGCGAGAGTTTTTTGATTTTTCTTTTTATTTTCCTAACAAAGTTATTAAAGGTCTTAACACCAGCACCAGACTTCAATTTAGCTTTCATAATTTTGTTTACTATCCACGAACTAATCTTTTCCCCTGTTCGAGCATCTTTTGCTTTAAGTCTTTGTTTAGTCATATCTATAAGACGTAAGTCGGCTTTTTGACGGTTAGGCAAGTCTATGTAGTTTGCGTATGCGATATCGTGATGCATACAAGCTTCGTCTAACTTGTTTACACCTTTATCACCACGTAGTAATCGTTTTGAAAGCTTTGTTCCTGGTCCACAATAGTTATAACCGGGTATGTGAAGTTCGAATGGTAAATGATTAATGATACTGTTTATTAGTCCACCACCTTGCATCGTCTAAAGAATAATGAATAAACTTTAAAATTATATATCACTTATATAATTAACTTATTCCACTATTGCAGTCTTATCAATCCAACTGTTCTCTTTGTTATTTAAACCCAACCATTTTACAAACAGTTTGTTTCCTTTCTTTTTTAATACCTTTTCTATCAAATAGACACCAGGGCAGGACGACTTTTGAAGCTCTTGTTCGTAAAATGTTCCTAATATGACTTGTTTTTGATTATCTTCGATGCGATATGTTATTGGTACAGTGTTATTTATCTTTTTTATAGTAAATAATTCTGTTGACCAGTTAGGAGTGTATCCTTTCTCAAATATATGTTTGTACTTACTAATTCGAACTTTGTCACCAATTATAAACTTTGGACGACATTTTTGGGTTACCTTTATCATGGAATTTGTAATATTATTTTTAATGTCCGTTTCATTAAACTTATTGACATTAACAGGTGCAAATTTAATAATACGATGTTTTGTGTTGTTATATGTCTTCATAACATCGTTCAAGCCACCATCTATCCACTTATAGTGTCCGTTCAAGCTAAAGTATTTGTACAATTTATTTTTAAGCGTTTTAATAACTCGTTCAACAATTGAAGCCTTTTTGGTTGAAAATGTTGAGTAGTGATTAATATTATAGTTCTGTAAAAGCTTTTGAAATGTAGAATTATAGAACTCAGTACCCCTATCAGTTTGCAGATGAGTTGGTATCCTATGATTAGTAGAAAGTAATTTTTCAAATGCATGAGAGACATCATGTTTGGATTTAGTTTTTAGTGGTTCCACCCAAACGTACTTTGAGAAGCAGTCAATAACTATTAAAATATAGTTATATCCTTTATTAAAGGTTTTTAGGTTTTGCATATCAACTAAATCTGCTTGCCACAAATCATCAATACCTTTTAAAATTACAGATCGTCGAGGAAAATTTTTTCGTGCTGCTTTATGTATTTCATTGACGATTTGTTGTTTCGCCATTTTGATAAACTTTAAGGTCTATGTTTTTCGATCTTTTAATATAGATTGAATTGCGTCTTGAATTAGTCTATCAACTGCGTTTCTTGTGTAAAATTTGTTTTCCAAATGAGTCACTATCTCAGACATTATTGTTTTTAAAGCTTTCTCTATGTGGTTTTGAACACTATTTGGAATAGAACTTTGCAATTTTTGTAAGTCATTCATTAGTACACCTTTCAATTCATCTACATATGCTTTATTTACTGCATCATCTGCGTCTTGAGGAGGTTTGACACCTTTTAACCTCGATGTCTTCAAGTCATAATCTCCACGATCAGATTTTATTAATGCGTTATCATTAAAATCCAGTATTTCCGATATACGCATTCGCTTATGAATATAATGACCAAATTTGTCTACATTCATATTAAAGGTGTATTATGTTGAACGGTATATAGTAAAATGATACACATATAATATTAGTAGATTTATTTATTTGATGATTTTGCTTTCACGTAGTTCTTCAATGATAGATATTATTTCATTGTCTATTCCTGTGTTACCAGCATCTCGAGAAGCAATTAATAATTTTAATCTATCAACCAATTCATTGGGATCATCCCAATATACAAAATCTGTATTTTTTTTCCACATTTTTGTTAAAGGTAATCCTTTTCCTACTTTCTTTCTACAACTTGGACTTTTACTTGCTTGTTCGAAAAGTGGTTTAATAACTTGCAAATATTTTTGTCCTTTATTACTTTTAATTGGTTTTTTTGAATCGAAATCACGACGATGTGCATTCGTTACAAGTAACATTGCCTTATAATTTTGCTTGTCATAGTCATTAACCAAGCTCAGATCAATGTCTCTTTTTAACAGTAACTCTCGCAACCCAGGTGTACTTTCGTACTTGTGTCCGGCTACAGTAATAACTTGATCTCCAATCGTTATGCCAGAGGAACCTAACATTAACTGTCCACGGTTATTTCTTATACCAAATGGTACATCCGATAGTACTTGTGAAGATAATGACCAAGATGATACATCTGGATTAGTATCGACTAATGACTGAAATGAAGAGTCTGATGAGGGTTCCGATTCGTTACTATCATTACTGCTCTCATCTGTTTCTTTCATATCTTGGTCTTGTGGTTCTTGGGGTTCTCCTTTTTCCTCCTTTTTTGTTAGAGCTAAGTGGTTATTAGTGTTGGCTATTAAATTGAGAGATTCTGTAACAGGCTTAAAAACTGTTTCAAGAGCATGTCTATTATTATCTTCTAAATCCTTCATTTTACGTATTTTTTTCCTGACAGCTTGTGTCGCATCAACAATTTGTTTTTTCAATGATTTATCCATTATGTAAAATAGGTGGTAATCGGATAAGAACCAATTAAAGAATAACAATAACGTGACTGCATTCTACTTAAATATTCAAATTTCATCTAATAATACAAAAGTGTCAAACGTTTTTCTTTAGCAACCGTTGTTTTTCGAACAATCTTTATTAATTACCACATAATCAAAAGGCTCTTTCCATATTAGGGAACACATTTCTCGAAATTTCAACCATGTCATATCGGTGTTAACATGATCTTCGTAAACATGTTTCAAGTTAACTTCATCTTGCTTAAAAAGCACAATTAAGTTAGCATTATCTCTTACAAGTTGTTTAGGTATTTTGGTATAAGTTTGATTTAAATAAAAACTGTCAATCAATTTATGTCTTCCCATTGCAAAATAATCACGCATATTACTTTGATTTTCACATGCTACATCGTCAAAAATAATCACAGAATTAGGTTTCGCATCTGTAACCTTCAAAACGTCATCATTTGCTTGGTATTTCTGGAGAGTGATACCTGGTACTCGTTGTAAAACTTTTTCTAAAAAGATGTACTTTGGTTGATGGAGAGTTTTAGAATATACATAAACATTCTGAAATGTCAATCCATTTTCATGCAATAGAAGACCAATGAATAAGTTAGTTTTTCCACAATTTGATGGTCCGCAAATGATGCAACGTACTGTATTCGGTAATAATTCTCCATGGCGTAACTTGTTTTTTGTCAAATCGTCACAGATTGTATTGACCTGTAACGATTGTGTTTGTTTAACGAATTTCATGTTTGCTATGTAATACTGATGGACTCGTAATGAAAAGATGAATTTATAACATAAATATTTATAACTACAAGTAGTAGTAAGGAGCTTCAGCGAACGTACGAACAGTGGGACAGCGTGCTCAAATGATATTAATGTGGAATATTCGTTTAGTTACGTTATTTCCCAATCCAAAGTGATATTGGGCATTCTGTCCCACCTTTATCTATTTTAAAAATGTGATCTTAACGTGTTCATGTTAACAAACATGCATCGGGTTAGTTTGCTGTACGAAAGCAATCATCTAGCAAGTGAAATTGGTTAACCATTGACGGAACGGTAGTGTATTGAACGGCATTAAAATGTGGAACGTTGGCTTAGGTAAATGATTTTACAAAGAGTTATTGGGCATTCTACCCCACAGAGTTATTGGGCATTCTACCCCACCGTGACTGAGGTTATCGAAGATAACCGATGGAACTAAGGTGGGGTAGAATGCCCAATAACTCACTACTCATGAGCTACCTGGTAATATTAAATCTGGGAATTCTTGTAAACCTTTATTGCGCAATTGTAGCTTCACACCATCGTTTCTGAACGTCAAAGCAACAGCTATTTCAAACAAATGTGGAACAAATTATGTTTAATGGATGGAAACTCTGCGTAACATGGTGTTGCCCCCAACATAATCAGAGCAACTCGGCAACATGTTTATGATAAACAAAATAAATGTTAACAATGATTTCCCGGCCTAATTATTAATGATGTGTCTAAATACAGCGTGGCAGCGCGTGGCTGTTTCTTGCAACGTTTGTAGGACACTGCGCGGCGGTCGTCCAAATCACTCATATAACTAGGTATGCAATGCATGCTAATTACAAATGTTGAGCGGAGCAAATTTTTTGAATTTTTTATGTTGTATTTTCATGATTTCAGAGATATGCACTCCCGGGTATGATGTCGATCAGCATGCCAAATTTGTTCAAAATCGGTTGAGCCGTTTCGGAGGAGTTGGCACACAAACGATTTACACTTGTCGTCTAAGATAGAGCTTCGCTTCGCTCCGCTCAATTATGCTGCATCTGTATTTGAACACACCATATTAAGAATTCGATAAATAAAAGAGTTTATTGCAGAAAATACCAAGCGGTATGCGGCAAGCCTTAAACTGGGTCAGAAAAGAATACAATAATCCACAAATTCTGATCACTGAAAATGGATACGGCACTTTTGGAGGTTTATTAGATAAGGAGAGGGTGGAATTTTACATTGAGTACTTAGATGCGATACTGGACGCTATTGATGATGGTTGTAACATAGCTGCTTATACTGCTTGGAGCCTCATGGACAATTTTGAATGGAGGAACGGTTTTAGGTATACTACAATCAATTTATACAGGTGGAGAGATCTAACGTCCATGGTGTGATGTGATAAAGTGGGGCACACATCGCAGGCGACTGAGATTTGCGACTCAGTTGTAGGATAGGGTGGCCACCTTGCGGCTACTTCGCGCTAATATTCACCATGCGACGTGTTCCCCCGTCTACATAGCCAAATTAATATTAACATTATCACACCTATATTCCCGTAGGATTAGGCACAGGTGTGTAGCCTGTGAAGCTATTGCCGTTACCGGGCACTTTAAACAATCCATAACCAGTGTGTAATTCTAACCAAAATTCGGCTAGGCCAAATGTTACATGTCCGTTTAGATTGAGGTGCCACATTTCGTTTTTTAATGAAATTTATATAGGTATTTAGTAGTAAGTTTAAAAATTTTGTAGCCTCAGTCCTCGATTTTGTAGTATAATACTTCAAAAGTTATAAGAACATAAAGGTGGCTCCTCAATCTAAATGTTTAGATTGAGGAGCCTCGTCATAACAAGGAAAATCATGGAAGAATATTTACCAGAATTAGGTATGATTTAGTAGTATTCGAGAGTAGTTAGTAGACAAAATCTGAGTTTTGTAGTATTAAAATTAAAAAAGTTATCATACATTATATTTGGCTCCTCAGACCATTACTTACGAGTCGTCATTTTTCATAGAAGGAGTCGTACAATTAATGCGCAATTTCTTGCGTTTTAGTTAGTAGTAAGTATTTTAGTTTTATAGGACAAGATTCAGTAATGAATTAGGAGTGGATTAGGAGATATGGCACATTTTAACTGGCTCCTCAATTGAGATGCTTAAAGAATATATTTGCCTCTAATCTACTTATACTTGTAACGAAATTTGTAACAAACACATCAATATTTAGTATAAATTTATACTAAATGCCCGTTATAATTCTACCATAAAAAAGTACATATTTACGAACTTATTAGCTATTCTATAATTTCCCTACAAATTATTTCGTAGGGTGTCCATGACTATATTAGTCCAGAAATCTTAATAATATTTATATATAAAAATAAGGCCAAGTGTGAGTCTATTAAAATTTAAACTTTCTAACTATCACGGTTCATGAGATACAGCCCAAGACAGACGGACGGACAGTGAAATCTCAGTAATAGGGCGTTTGTGCATTAGACGGAATTTTTCGGTAGTATCGGTACGATACTAATAATCAACTCAAACGAGTGAGAAGGTTAACGGAATTAGGCAACTTTTTTATTATTATTTTTCTGTATTTGAAAGCAATAAGTTCTTCTACTACTGTTAAGTATTTAGGCAAGTATACTTAAATCTTAAATGTCATCGCCAGGACTCGAACCCGTGGCTTAACAAGGGGAATGCTCTGACCACTTAGCTAAAATGAGCAATACCAACTTCATCAAATCTTTAGATTTCTAGATCGAGTTATTTATTACCAGTACAACAATTTTGACATTAAAAAAGGGTTCCGTAATATTATTCAGAGTAACTCCGATACTGGGTTCAAAACGACCATAAAATCACCGTGTATAAGGAAATGTATTGCGACGATTTCAGTTCCTGTGATTAGATTCGATGGGCTTTGATGATATTTTATGATCATCCATACATAAATACAAACATACAAATTTAAAACTGACAGACTACTACGGTGGTGTGGTCGGTAGTGCATCCGCTCTCGACGCCGGAGTCTCGGGTTCGATTCCCGGTCGGGACAAAGTTTGTATGATGACACACGTTTGTACCGAAGTCTGGGCGTTTCCTATGTATAATAATAGCTTATTTACCAACGTTCACCTCCTATGTACCTATGTATTTACAAAAAAAATGTTTACAAGTATTTATATCAGTTTATCTAGTACTCATATCACAAGCTCTGCTTAGTTCGATGCTAGATGGCGTTGTGTGAATTGTCCTAATATATTTATATTTATAAAATATAAATAATATAAAACGTTCTAATACCTAGTTATGTTCAGTTTCATGTACTACTGATCTAGTTTCATACGTTGAAACTATTTTAGGTCCAACTAATTTCATGTACTTATCAAAATTTTATTCCTGTAATTTCGCGAGACAAAACGAAAGCACATACCCATGGCACCCATTTTTGTTTCACCCAGATGTGTTATTTAATGTTTTATAATGTTTATTTCTCTCACACGAATCAGTGTTATTTTTAGAAGTGTACAGGATGTGCGATACGCTACAGAATTTAGCTAGGTACCTCTCTGAACTGTAATTATATAATTGATTATAAAGCAACCAAAGCACATGAAAATATATAGTCAGCTAATGTATAGTTATTATTTACATAATGTATAGTACAGTATTGGAATTTAGATAATTTAACGACAATTGTAGACACGTCAATATTCACTACGTCTTCGAATTTTATATTATAAAGTTCTAGCCTTCGCGCGCGCTCATTAAGCCGAAGATGATAAATGCCACCTGTATCGATACGCACCTTTAACAGCCTGCAATTTAACACACTGCACTTTAATTAATTACTTTATGATACAGTTTTGGAGAAAATGTCATAGAAAATCTGTATCATAAATCAACTTTTTAGTTTTTTATATTACTGTCTCATAACCATAGGCTTTATATCATCAAAATTTGAAATCATAATTCGTATTTTTCGACCTGAGATAATAAAATAAATTTCTAAAATCATTCATCCTGTTTTCATTCATATAACATGGTCACCCTTAATAGCAAATTCTTAATGAATATCGAAAAGTAATTTGGCTTTTAAATACCAAGTGATACAGTGTTGTTGTGTACATGTGTATTTAGTAGACATTTATACTAAATGTTAGTGTATCTAGTTTTTGATTCTGTTGTGATCTCAGGTAGCTACAGTCAATTATTCATTATGTAGAACGTCTGGATTGAGGAGCCAGTTAAAATGTGCCATATCTAATCCACTCATAATTAATTACTGAATCTTATCCTACAAAACTAAAATACTTACTACTAAATGACCAAGAAATTGCGCATTAATTGTACGACTCCTTCTATGAAAAATGACGACTCGTAAGTAATGGTCTGAGGAGCCACATATAATGTATGATAACTTTTTTAATTTTAATACTACATAACTCAGATTTTGTCTACTAACTACTCTCGAAGCTTTACGCTGGATGTGTCTGATACTCAGTTTACCTCGCGTTATGCCTAAATAAGTAGAAGTAGGCATAACGCTAGTTAGACTTACTTCGATACAGGCCAACAGCTATTAAGACCAAATAATAACCAGACCAATTGAGATTTAGTCTTTTAGCGCTTTCTTAACTCAACTCTTAACCCCAAATGATATTATATTCAGGATGTTACAAAATACCCCGTAAAAACACTTCAGACCCACGGTACCCCTGGCCATACCCCTGGTGGTACCGTGGGTCTTTTAAAGTTAAACGGTACCACCGACTAATAGTGATGTGATATTAACATCTACGACTGAAAAAAACTGATTATTCCCAGTTCGTTCAGCTTCATGGAACTCATGAAGCCAGTTCCACTTGGAACTTTTGCAACCTTACAATATACGATTTTTGTCCCATTTGTTCCATGAAATTTTATACTACTTTTACCGCTGACATTATTTAAATAAAAAATATTTTAATTTTAAATTGTTTTATTTTTATGATCGCCTGGTACTTTTTGAGAATAATGAGTTCATACATTCAATCGGTTTTCACTGAATTTAAAAGAATTTAAAATCTTGAAGGCTCTTATGTTTATACGTATTCCTGGTACATTTGAGGTTTGTGTCTTTTATAATGGACAATCATTTTCATCTGTACTCGGTGCACCTGTTGACACATTTAAATAAACTAAACGGATCGAGATTCGAATGAGATTTCGAGAGTGCTTATGTAGTTCTGTAGTCCTAGTATTTTATTGAAAGAATCAAAGAATCCACAACAGCTCTGTCTACCTCATCAAAGCTTAAACCGGAAGAATCTAGGACATTTTTAAAGCACGATCAAAGGTGAACGGTTACTGAACAAAACTTGTTCGAACACATTTTGAATAAACCAAACTGAGCGAGATAACTGTTGGCGAGTGCTCTTTTGTAGTTCTGTACTCCTAGTACTTTTGTTGTTTGTGTATCTTATAATAGAGAGTTAAGGGACCCAAGCGGCTCTGGTAAGATATATCCATAGTGCCCTACTAAGCACATGATACACTTTTTTTGTCCCGATGAAAAATAAAGAAATGTGTGAACAGGGTGCACGGAGTACAGACGAAAATGATTATCCATTATAAAAGACACAAACCTCAAATGTACCAGGAATACATAACATAAGAGCTTTCAAGATTTTTAAATTCTTTTAAATTCAGTGAAAACCGATTGAATGTTTGAACTCATTATTCTGAAAAAGTACCAGGCGATCATAAAAATAAAACAATTTAAAATTAAAATAATTTTAGTTTTAATATTTTATAAAGCTAGCTATAATATAAATATTATTTTTCAACTTAAGTGTACAATTTCGGCTATATTGCGAATCTGCTATTTTGAGAATCTCATATTTTGCGAATCTGATATTATGCGAATAAGGGGCTAAAAGCTAATCGAAAATGAAGTTTAGCCATAACGCGAGCTAGGTAAACTGAGTATCAGACACATCCAGCGTAAAGCCTTATGCGAAGTAGGCAAATGGGGACTTAGGCAAACAGATACTTAGGCTAAAAGCTAATCGAAAATGAAGTTTAGGCATAACGCGAGCTAGGTAAACTGAGTATCAGACACATCCAGCGTAAAGCCTCTCGAAAACTACTAAATCATACCTAATTTTGGTAAATATTCATACATGATTTTCCTAGTTCTGACGAGGCTCCTCAATCTAAATGTTTAGATCACCTTTATGTTCTTATAACTTTTGAAGTATTATACTACAAAATCGAGGACTGAGGCTACAAAATTTTTAAACTTACTACTAAATACCTATATAAATTTCATTAAGATACGAAATATGGCTCCTCAATCTAAACGGACATAATGTTACATACCACTAAGTACAAAGAATCTTTTCAGTCCATGCAACAACCAAGCAATCAATTTTTACTGGAATAGAACAGTAAAAATCTGTTA